>OX375880.1:82833008-84058721 GCA_947359465.1 Metellina segmentata | reverse complement strand
TATTTGTATTTGTAATTCATTGATAATTTTTATCGCAGCCATTTTGTATGAAAGTATAATTTAGAGTAAACTTGCCTCTTCGAATCAATATTTATATCAATGTTTCAAGATTTTTAGCAGTATGCAAAGTCTATACATTCGATGCGTACAGTATGGACACTTAAATTTATCTCGGTTGTGCTTTCAGATGCATTTTAAAGTTTATTTATTGATTCAAGAAATGTACATTATCTGTTGAAAAATTAGATTATAAGCTTTTTAAGTCTTTTCGAATTTAACATCCAATTTGCAAAATATTTGAGAAGTCATCATTATTACGTGAGCCATCGTAACCCAGTTGGAAGAGTAACGAATTAGCAACCGGAGAGTTGATAGATCAAAGCTTGGTCAAAGCAAAGACCGTTGGGTACACAGGGGTCATTTGTCCGTCATTCAAAATCACACTTGTTGCTGTTCTCGGATACTTCCCTTATGGATTGATCCGGATAGACGCCAATAGCTGGTTCTTTCGCTGCAGTGTCAGTTAATTAGGTACCTATCTTACCTTTCCTTGCCATCTTCTTTAAGATTAAGAACGTATGAGCTTATTTAAGATTTTAAAATCGAACTCAATTCTTAACTTTTTTATTTGAAGTTGATGAGAAACGTATGGTGTACTACAAATACCGGTAGTCATTTAGCGTTGTAACTCGGGGGTGACCTGTACTGTAACGATTACGACATTTCCATCATTTTTGAATCGTTGCCAAAGCCTAGAGATGACACTTTGGGCGATTCCAAGTTCCACTGCAACTTTCGTCTGAGTACGCCCACATTCCAGGCGGCCGATAATTCTACCGCGTAAAAAAGTATCGACATGCGTCCTCTGTACCATAACTATTCGGTTGTGGCACTGAGCGGCTTACGGAACGCTTGTAAACAATTTTACTTATTTGTTACCATTTCTTATATGCACGTCTCTTACACTCTCGTCATTGTGACGTACTATCGCCGTCATCTGATGGCTTCCTGTAATTTGGATATTATTCTTGAAGATGTGTGCGATAATTCTACAGGTGAAATTTTTACTTTAGAGTTCGGTTTCCGTGTAATTCTTAACTATCCTTAATTTATGTACATGAGTGTAACTAGCCCATTAGCTCTTCAGTAAATATAAATTATATTTTATGTCTTAACCTATCAAAACTACAAGGGATTTTTCCCTAGTTCTGGGTTTCCCAAGTTCTTATTTTAATAATTTTGATCTATATTACATTTAATATTTCAATATCACTTCTGTTTAACCATATTCTTCTGTCCCAGCTCGAAACTAGTTTTTTAGGTCATCTCAAGACACGTCGTTTTGGAGTTTCTTTTACCCAACTTTTATTATTCCTAGCAGTTAAAGTACTTTCGTCATTCGCAAAACTGACTAGATCTCAATGGACGATGGATATATTCATCAGTAGAAAAGTGACCAGATGTTGATCATGTCACTAAAGAAATTGGTCGTATCTTGATAACGAAATATCCTGTCTAAACTGCTTGGAGGATGAAGTCTTGAAATTGCACACCAAGTACAATGTTTCCAATTCTGGAAAGAGAGGATAGTCATGACTATTGACTATCAGTTACTATATGACTATTTTGATGGAAAGAAAGTAGGAGCAATTTGCAAGTTTCATCGCCTTCCATAGTCGCAAAATTAAACCTTGAGGTGGTTTTGATGAGATATCTCCTCCATCAAGATCTGACCAAGTTTGCCAATGATATGTATAGACATCAGGATATCGATAACATTGGAGGATATTAACTATAGATTGCATCGATATTGATAACGCTTTAATAATGACGAGATCAAGATCTTGTCAATTTTATTCTAATTATGAGCTATCTCGTCCATCAAGGCCTGGTTATTTTTATTAATGACGAGATACTTTGCCAAGACAACCACGAACATCGTTATTTATGCTCGTATAGCTACCTATTCGCCAATCTTTGAAATCATACTCTTCAAAAGCCATAGGGTGCAACATGGGGCTTCTTGTGCTCCGAAACGTGAAAGAAATAAGTTAAAAATTCAGAATCCCAATGCCCTCCAACAAAGTGTCTCCTACCATCAACTCCGAATATCAAGCGGACCAGACACATGAATTCATACCACTCTCAGAACACTTTAACTTTTAAAGGGCATGTTCAAATAACAGTTCAATCGTTCTGAAAAATTTTACAAGCATGAGAATCCTGACACAGAGCATGTGCGGAAATGCATAAGCCACGAGACAAACTTGTGCTGGATAAGCTCTCGATTCCACCAACTCCGTTAAGCCTCGAGCGGTCCTGAAATAGATTTCTAGCCACACTCCATGATTTAAATTAACTTTGTTTTACTTAATTCAAATCAGCGCGTCTCTTAAATTGTTGGCTCCGACTTAAAATCTCATGCTATTTCCATAAACCACTGTACACTAGACCACAAACACAACTCACTCTAATTTAACTATCCCACTTCTCCATAAACTGACTAATTTAATTTCCCCTTAAGCACCTAAACCCCATTATTTTCTTATAAATCTTAGCAAGTTAACGTAATGCTTTCCTTCCTCCTAGAAGTTTTCTACTCAGTCTGATATAAGCTCTCACATATATCTCATATCTCAAACAAATAGTCGGGTTTTATACAACATATATATATATATATATATATATATATATATATATATATATATATATATATATATATATATATATATATATATATATATATATATATATATTTATTTATTTATTTACAGTGACACTTACAGTAATGGGATTTGGCGCACATGAAGAGCAAATGTTTTGCAATATTAGGGTTGAGGCGAATTTTAAAATTCAATCTAGAAAATTTTAAAATCAATTGAATAGTTTTTTTCACCATTCTTCTTTCTACCGCAACAGTTCCAAGGAATGAAAAAAACATCAAAATTTTTACATTTCGCCCTCACGTGTCACCTTGACGTCAGCCTTTGGAACCATGCTAAGTTTTTTTTCATCTCCTAGGAGGGATTACATTCGAATGACCTTCGTTTGTTTCGAGATTCATTCATTTTGAATTCCTGCGAAATGGATTCCAGTAAAGCAAAAGATTTTTAAAGTTATCACTGGCTTTCTTCGGTGCTTTTTTCTATCTCAGCGATCGTTAAAGGTAGAATAAAAATTTTAACGGATTTGAAATTTGCGGAAAAATTTACAACAGATAGATTGCCTTATTCATTTGATTTTCTTTAAATCTTTTATATTTTCGTAAGAGATTGTGACGTCACTTGAAATTTCGCTTTCCAAAAAAAAAGATTGCATTTTCTGCCCTTCGTGTTATAATAAAAATAAAAGAAGGTTTTCATTTTAGCGAAGGAGAGCAAATAAATAAAAACATTTTGAGTAGGATTGTTGAATTCTTTTTTTGGAAATTCGGAATCGTTCAAGACAGATTGAAAATTTCAACGGATTTGAAATCTGTAGAATATTTTACAACAGATAAAAACCAAACATCACTGGTACGGGCAACGTCGGGCTATCCACGCAGTGGCTACAACTATTATAAAAGGATGTGTCCGACCTCCAGTACACAGTGTCGAAACGAATATATGACACTTACAATAATAAAATTTGGTACACAGGTAGACCGAATTTTTTGCAATTTTTGTGTCCAGCCCGAATTTTAAAATTTAATCTAAAACATTTTAAAATTAAATAATTGGAATTTAATTATTGTTTCGTTTTTTAACAATGGTAACAGTCTGTAATTGGTGTTGTTGTATGCGCTCTCTCCATTCAAACATTTCCAACTATTGCTTTTTTTTTAAACCTTATTTCAACTGGATAACGGCAATCTACCTGTATTGCTTTTTTAAAAGATGTTGTTGTTTGTGCTCCCATAATTCCAACTTTATAACATTGCTTTTTTAAAAGCCTAATTATCTTTTCGCGATATCTTCTTTTCTGTTGCATCTGTGTTTGGGTGTCTTTTGGAAAGTATACCAATATTTAATTTCGATAATTTATGCAAGGTATAAACTTACAAAAAATTTAATAAAAGATCAACAAATTCCAATAATTGTGGGTTGTTTACCATGTGGGTTTTTGTCCGCTAAGATTACCACTTTAAATTCAAGGCTGATCTTATCCATGGCCGATTTAAAGCTCTAGATTTGAAAGTAAATAAACAAACCAAAAATTGCATAAACATGGCTAAACTTTAAAAATACGATATCCAAACCAAAAGTTAAAGTTTATGCTTTCGTAACCAATGTACACTAGATATACATTGCATAAGTTATCAAAATTAAATACTGTTATACTTTCCAAAAGACATCCATAAACAGAAACAAACACATAAAATTGCATAAAAGATCAACAAGATACTTTAATGGCGGGATCTTCACCATGTGGGGTTTTGTCTACGATTCCCACTTTCAATTCAGGGCAGATCTTATCCATGACCGAATCTTTAGATGTGAGATCAACTAAATCGTTTTACTAAACTACTCGACTAAATAGTTTTGTCCCAACGCATTTAGTTACTAAATTACTAGCTACTCGACTAAATTACTGGCCTAGTGTGTAGCAGCCTTAAGTGTAAGTAAAGAAACCAAAAATTGCATAAATATCGTTAAACTTAAAAAAAAAGATATCCAAACCAAAAGTTAACGTTTATGCTTTTGTAAGTTTATAAGCTGTCGGCTAGAAACTATCGACAGACACTTCTAGTTCGGGAGACAGCGATACTTTTGGGTCACACATTTTCCACCGACTGATTTGTGTAACAATAGTTAGCTAATTTATAGGTAATGTCGGAAATCAAATTCAGCTGGCATGACCCAAGTGGCTGTAGACGGGGGGGGGGGGGAGAATGTTCGGCACATGTAAAAAAAGTTGTTTTTTCAAAATATTTTACACCGGCCAAAAATCTGACACGAGATAGTCATTTTGGTATTAATAAAGAAAATAATGTTCAGCTGGCTTGGCAGTGGTGGAAAGACTTTCAGCTGAGGCTATGAAGTGACTGCGAACTAAATTAGATTCGAGCGCCACGCGGTATCTTCAATCATACACTTGGTGGTCTTTCCACCACTACCGAGTCAGCTGAATGAGATTTTTTAAACCTTACCTTTCATACGATAACATACTCGAGTTTTGTGTGATGTAAAATTGATTTGATTGGGAAATAATTAGCAAACATCAGGAAAACTTTCACAATTTGATGGGGGTTTTTTATGTTGTTACATTTATTATTTCTATATAAATTATGTTGATTGTTTCAAATATAAGTTGATTAATGATGAAGTTGCATCAAATCAAGAAAATTTGTCGTGTCCATGAAGATTATTTTTCATCTGTACAGTATCGATTTAAATTATTTTCCTTAAGATGATCAGAAGCTCCGATACGGAGTATCTGATCGTATCATCCGATTATGCTGTTGGGAAATATGAGCTTCATTCATCAAAATCTGAATATATCTATGCTCATTGACACTGGAAATAATCAAACGTTTCTTGATGTTAATAAATTCTACGAAAAATTATGTCCAGAGTTGTGTACACAGAATTGCCAGCCTTTCATGCTTTCCGGGGTGAGATTTTAATCCCGCTTTCATCAAGAAAGGGAAGCAAAAGCCATTCATTATTTTGAGAAATTCTAAAAACTACACTAAAGCATTTTCAGAGCTCGGGGAATCAGATTGCAATATAAATGAGCTATTCTTAATCATCGGAGAATTCATGTGGAGAGTGTACGGATACAAGACTCTAAATAATATAAATGCAACCCACACACGTGTAGCAACATTTAGGACAAAATATAATACATCGATAGTGAAAATGACATCCTGAGATAAAAACTTTGAAAGCTCGACACTGGCACTGTGCCAATGAGAGCTGTATCAACAGTTTCTAAGAACAACTTACATTGTTCAGTTAAGCTACGTTTTCCTAAGAAAGCGGTGGTGTTATGTAGCTGTCGGGATACGTCATGATGCGGCAGTCGTAACAATGTGGTCGTTTTAAAAGTGACCAGAGGTGTCAACTTAGACGGACAGACTACGGTGGAAAATGGACGATCTATACATACCATTATTGGTGTATTTGGAAGACGAGGAATCTTCAGAAGACTAAAATTATTGTTTGAGGAGAGTGATATGTTTAAAATTGTTCTAGAATTGCCTTTTTCAAATTTTAAGACCACGAAATCTCCACTGCAATTGTGAAATATTCAGTCAATACTTTCGCTTAACACCAGTATTGTTTGATTATGTACTGAAGCACATGAGATGAATTAACATCAAAACTATATAATAGACACAAAAAACCAATATGCCCAGAGGAAAGTTATGTATACTTTGGAGGTAAGTACACTGAGTAACCAACACAGGTAATTTTTTATAATAATTCAGAATGGGCAAAAAATTCATGACACAATTTAAAACTTAATATAAAATCAACCAATTGTAACATTAGTGTGCGGTTTTCACTAAATACCCTCACCTGACATCAAGTTTTTTATTTGCCAAAAAAATATACATCAATAGTTTGAATACTTGAATACACCGAATCTGTAAGTAATCAACACTATTCCGCAATACATGTTTGCAAATACGTGCATTGAAGAAATGAATATCGGTTGTATGTGACTCGAGCCATAAAAGGTTCCCACATTTAAATAAGGTAGTATGTAGGGACAAAAATGCTCTAATAAATTCTAATATGCATCGTAATTATTTGTGTACAATTTTCATATTGGTTTTCGGTACAGTGCCATCCGTGCGTTAAATTACGTTCTTAAATTTTTTTATGCCAAAATAAAAAAATTTATGTCATTATGTAAATCAAATCTGTGAAAACCGCACCCTCGTATGATAATTGGTTGATTTTATATTAAGTTTCGAATTATGTCCTGGACTTTTCGTCCACATAGTATGTTTATTAAAATTTTCAAGAGTCTAAATTTCCTCATTTTTGCTGGTCCAAATAACGTTTGCATTCATTTTTATTCAAAAATGTTCACCATTACACGAGAAAAACATTCCTCATCTGTTTTTCAGTGCTATTTGAGGTTCCGCTCATCTCAAAGCTATCTAGGAAACCAACACTATCGGGTTTGTATAGACAACGTTTTAAGGACGTCATCGACCGCTCATATGTGGCTGCTAGTTAACAGCATCGCTTTCTTAGGAAACCGGAGCTTTGTGGAGAAATTCGTATGAAAAGTCCTGATGATACATCCTGTCCTGATGATACATCATTTCACAGGAAATTGATATTGATGAATATGTTGACGAAAGTGCACTAGACGATGATCCCGATATTGCCGATTATTTTGTTATTCCGATGATGAGAATATTTAATTTTTCATCAAATTATTAATGTTATTAATATTCGTATATACTAAGTCGTAATAAATCATATTTTCCGCTTATGAGGACTATACAAAACAAAACAACAACAAAAATTCGTCACATTTTGAATGTTTTCTCGATGTTTGCTAACGATTACCTAATCAAATCAATTTTACTCCACACAAAACTCGAGTATGTTATCGTATGAAAGGTAAGGTTTAAAAAATCCCATTCAGCTGGTTGAAAGACCATCAGGTGGATGATTCACGATACCGCACGGCTCTTGAATATAATTTAGCGCGCAACCACTTCATAGCCTCAGCTGAGGGTCTTTCCACCACTACCGAGCCAGCTGAACATTATTTTCTGCATTAATACCTAAATGACTAGCTCGTGTCAAATTTTCAGCAGCTGTAAAATATTTAAAAAAAAAAAAAAAACTTTTTTTTACATGTTTTGAACGCTTTTACCCCTTATTTACACCCACACGAGACCAGCTTAATTACGTTTCATAAATCATCTATCCAAGACCAATTTCTGGTAAGGAAATCAGCCAGTGTAAAATAATCACCCTCCAACTGTAGCTGCCTCCCGGACTATTTCGCTTATTCACCGTGGAACCAGGCCCCGGATTAAATTCAAGCCTGCTTGAAATCATTTCACATTTGGAATGGCATATACAGACGTTCCCAAATGTGGCACAGCAGTTTACTGATCACGCATGGCTGTGCCAAAGGCAATTCTTGCCCCAAGAAATGGAGATGTCAATGTCATCAAAAAGCAGTACTCGCAAGAATTGCCCGATAGTGTTCAATTTACCAAAACTATCGACACTACGTGCGACACAGATGAGGCCTTAAACTACACGACACAGTTTTTAAAGCTGATTCCAAGCCACCGTCAAAATTAATCAAAGCACTATCAAAATTATTTGAGTCCACCATCCAAACTGTACAAAGCCACCATCAAGACTGGTATGGTGGAAGGAATAAGGCGGCATGTGCATGTCATGTTGGGTGGAAGTTTTTCTCTCACACAGATGGCGATGTGTTGTAAGAAACTAGGCGACATGCCCGTGTCAATGTCGTGTGGAGATGGGCCGAGATCAAAGTAATGAGGCGACATGCCCGTGTCATGTCGCCTATTGCCTATAGTGTTGATTTGCAAAGCAAACCAAATGGGAATGCGTAGAAAACAGTGGGGTTGGTGAGCGTTAACAGTGGTCACACCAAAACCCACAAAAGTAACTGTTATGGGAAACACCGTGCTTTAGTCAATCAAAGTAAGTATGATGTATTAAACTATTAACCATCATGTATTAAACTATTAACTGACCTAAACAAGACAAAATTGTATGTCTTTTTAATTTCTTTTGACTATTTTATTTTTATTATTAATTATTTAATTTATAATCGAAAATCTATTAACATATTTCACATAAAAGGCTTCTTTGTGAGAAGGCATCTTTTTTTATGTTTTAAACATGAGTCGAGAATAAATTTCAAAAGGAATCATTTCTGTACTTCGAAGTACTGGTGTAAAATTAAGAGGCTCATTTAAAAACAATTTAATTAAGAGAATGGAAGTTTTAAATGTTTTTATTTCTTGATTTATCTTTATCACAAAATATGTTAGTTTGTAAATGTTAAAGGCTGATTTGTTTTATTTAAGATTTATTTTTCTTGAAGCTAATGTAACTTTTTTGTCGAGCGCATTCGTATGTTGGAACACTTCAAGTGTAAGTAATATAGAACATGTATAAGAAAATAATGAGACGAAGTATGAATGCTGAAACATGAAATGCTATTATTTCTTTGATATTAAGCACCAATCAAATATGCCCTTTTATATAAAAAGTTGACTAAATTTTGACTTTTTCAGTATTACTCAAAAACATTTTAATTTTCAATAAAAAAATAAGCTTGATAAATTATCTCTTTACATATGAATTTCAGTTGTCTTCGGAATGCATTAATAAACCACTATTAGCATACTTTTGACAATCTTTAAAATTAGATGTTCTGTGGTGTGTTAAGTCACCAATACAAAAATAAACTTACAATAAAAGTTTATAACAATATTGCATAGGGTCTCAATAGTATAATTGTTCAACACAATAGTATAGTACATTAGTACAGTACCGTATAATGTTGTAACTGGCGTTCTTCAGTGCTTTTTTCTATCCAAGCGATCGCTATTAAAGATGGAATAAAAATTTCATCGGATTTGAAATCTGCCAAAAATTTTACATTAGATCGATTCCTAATATCATTTTATTTTCTTTCAAAACGTTTCAATTTAATATCTTATCTCTATCGCAAGAGATTGTGACGTCACACCTATTGGATCTCTTCGCAATTAAATGGGAATGAGTAGCAATCATCGGGGTTGGCGAGCGTCAGCGAGTAGTGGTCACACCTGACCCCACATAAAGAACTCTCACGAGCGAGGACAATTTTACATTGGATCGATACACCAATGTATACCTCAGAATTTTATTTTATTTTAATAAATAATTTTTTAATTTAATATTTATATTTTAGAAAGAGATTGTGACTGTCACGACGATTGGATCTCTTCGCAATTTGAATTCGGCCGCATTTGATAATGACGAGGCCATTACGGTGTTGCCCGTGGTGTTGGTTTGTAGAGCATACCAAATGGGAATTCGTAGCAATCACCGGGGGTTATGGAATTGACGAATGTTACTTCCAAGATGATAACACTCCATGTCATGTTGCAGCCTCTGTCAAACAGTTGTATCAAGATATGGATGTAAAACATCGTCCGATGGATGGGACGATTCTCAGGGTCTCGACCTAAACCCCATAGAACATTTGTGGGACGATTTATAACGACGCTTACGGACCAGAGAACCACGTCCGCAATTTACATACTTAAATGGCGATATTCTTTAGCATTAATGGACGCAAATACCCATAGGTGTATATCAAAATCTAGTTGAACCCAGGTTTTTTACCTACTACTCATACTCATATTAGCTGTTCTACAGATAGTACCTAAATTTGCTAGAAAGTTTAATCTCTCGTTTATAAACAAGAAGCCCATCTATATATATAGAATTATTCTCATATCAGTAATCAGTTAAGCAAGACATGTTTGGGTAAAGGTAGCAAAAACGCATACTAACCAACTTGAATCTTCTCAAACCTGTCAAGACATGCCTGTATTTGAAAGCATTGGCTGTACATGATTCAGCTGGATCTCACAATTCCTAAGACTTTAGAACCATCTCTCGCATTGCACAATGAAATTTTTGGGTTATTAGTTATTGTAAAATGTTATTCATAAGATTATATTATAAAAACAATGTAAACAACATTTACCATTTTCGTGCCCTTCGTGCTGTATTTCCTGAACGAAGCGTAGCGGTTGTTTCAATCTGTTTTTACTTAATACTTTGCAAAAAAATGTTGTTTTAGTAACGGTTCAATTTTCAAACTTTCGCAATTAACACGCCCTTGTAATTAGCTAATTAGGAATCTTTTCAAGGAATCTCAGGTTTTTTTTAACGCTTAACTTCATTCCCGAACAGTTCAGAAAATTTATGTTATTTAATTAAGAACTTACAAGCAAGAAGTTATTAATTTACCATATTAATAATGTTGAGCGTTTGCTTTAATAATTTTTGAATCAAAATCAAATTTCGACATGTTGATTTTTATTGTGGCATTATATTAGTAAACATTTTAAGCTACACCAATCAAAGTAAAGATGTCAGAATGGTTGGATGTGTTTTATGGAGCCAGGGCTATAGCATCGGTTGATCACATAGATGACATTTAGTGGTGATGCTTGTGGTTTAACGGTAGATTGTAACAGCGAGTTGAAGTGGGTGATCATGGTTGTTGTCTGCGCAGTGAGATTTTTTTTGTTTTGTTTCGATACAATTTACAATTGTATTTACGTTTCAAAGGAACAACACTCATGACTCTTTTTGATGGTCCTGGATGAATAAAGAAGTGAGAAAGATCCTATTTTAATTCGGAAACTTTGAACCATAGTCAGCTGATGAGGTTAACACCTAAGCTGGCACCCCACGCTCCAGACTTCCACTTCACACCAAAGTGTGGACATTTAAAGACACAACAGTTTTAAAGTGTACCATCCCCTAAGTACACTATGGTTTTGATTGTATCGTGTTCACAACCTTCCAGTTGCTAATCAGCGAGTCTATCAACTGAAATACCATGGCCTTCAATACTTTTTAACCTAAGGTGATTGAACATTGATTGTATTATGTACTAGTTAGTGATAAAATAGTGGACTAGTAGTGGGAATTGAAGAATATGAAGTTGCGAAAAAAATACGACAAACTATAAAGAAAACATTCTTAACCCATTTCGTGTTTCATTCACGATCTTATAGACACAAGACAGGACATGCGCTGTTCTACGTATACATATAAACACAGCGGGCGAGTTCACTTCGCTCCATTGATAAATTTCATAAAGGTTAATATTACTCGTACATAATAAATCTTTGGCATTGCGAATTATTTTTGTGGATCTCTTACTAAAATTGAGTAGTTAATTTTTCAAAACATTCTCTTCGTCAACAACGTAATTTAACTAAACAATTAATGTTCATGGAAAGCGTTAACTTATCATTTACAATATTTCACAATATTTATGTCAAAAGGTACATTTCATGACGAAACGTGAAATGGCATATATTATGTATACTCGTACTTTTTTATGCAGTATAATTAAAGTTTTATTAACTTATTCGTCTAATTCTATATTTGTGTGTCCGTTTCTTAAACTCCCAAACAAAATGAAAACTACTTTATAAATTTTCGTTGTATATACATGAGCCAGGTCTATCGAGAAAACAACGTCAAGAAGAAACTAGAAAAGTGCATAATCTTATTTAGAAAAGTGACACAACTCGAAGGGAAGATTTTTTTTTACTATGCTATGTTTTACATTTACTGCCTATATTACTTTCCTTTGCATAGCAATTTTATTTCATCCTTTTTATTCTGCTCGATTCAATATCATTCTGTTATTTTATATTTATATATTCATGTCCAAGAAAGCAAAAATACCAAATTTTTATATTGGTCCTCACGTCAGTGTTCGATATCTTTTCTGATAGCTTTTCTTGACTTATTTTCAACTCCTCCACACTCTATGGTGAAGTCAGTTGTACATTCCTTCAGGATTGACAGAGTAGGGTGGCCAAAATCAAGACCCAAGCAAATCCTTTCAAGCCTTTCAATTCCTCCTTTCCATCTGTTACATAATTTAATAAACAGACTGCATCGAGGTTTTCAAGACATTTCCCGTACATCCTATGTGGGTTTCTTCTTATATGGGGATACGGGTAATGAAATTGTCGACAGATTTGCGAGGGTTGGATGTAACTTTAATTCACCCGAGAGAAACTGACAGCTATGAAGAAATATTCATTGTAGTAAAAGAAAGGAAACATCTGGGATAGGGCACCACCATACCATTGGTATAGAGGGCCCTATGCCAGATCCCATCTTGGTGATATTGTTACTAATCCTGACAAAAACCAGAAGAAATTGCCAAATTCATGTTGAGAAATACCGACATTTTCAACATTTATAACTGGTCGCAACAAAGCAAATAAAATAATGCGGAATGAAAAAATATTTACCTTTACTGTCACAACTGCCAGAGTAATGACTTGACTAATCCTTACCACGTACTTCTACGGTGTGTCAAGGGAGTCATTTTGATTTTAGAAACTTTCGGACATTTTCCGACGATAGAACATCATAGAACTGGTCTTATTTGACTACTACTGGTCGCACCCAAAAAATTAAATGTATGACAAAACTAAAAGATTGACCCCTGATTGTTGAAGCCTTAAGGCTTAACAGCGTGTCTAGTCCAGTCCAAGTACTGAAATGTTTTGGGGTATCATGGAGGGGCATTCATGAAGACCCTGAACCTCTTTTGGACTTGTATCTAAGGAAGGACATCAAGTAACTAATCTAACTTGACTGGTCCAATGACCTAGTCACACCAAAACAATGAAATACGTGGCAAAAGAAAATATTGATAATTTGACTGTTACAACTGTCATAGTAACAACATGGCTAGTCCTGATCATGTACTGTAGTATTTCGCAGTTTCATGGAAGGATATTCAGGATGATCCAAGAAATCTTTTGAACACTTATCACAAGAACTACAATATAGAACTAATATAATTTAACTGCTCTAATGAATAGTCACACCAAAATAATGAATTGTGTTACAGTAAAATGGATTTATTCTCTGCATGTCGCAACTGTCAGGGCGACAACATTACTCATGTTGATATCGTGCTCTAATGTTATTGGGTGTCGTGGAAGAGAGTTGTCTTGTTCCAAGGACCTTGTCGTACCAAAACAATGAAATATGTGGCAAGAGAAAATATTGATAATTTGACTGTTACAAATATCATAGTAACAACATGGCTAGTCCTGATCACGTACTGTAGTATTTCGCAGTTTCATGGAAGGATATTCAGGATGATCCAAGATATCTTTTGAACACTTATCACAAGAAGTACATCATAGAAATTATCTCATTTAATTGCTCTAATGAATGATCGCATCAAAATAATGAATTGTGTGTGGCAGGAAAATAGATTTATTATCTGCCTGTCACAATTGTCAGGGCGACGACATTACTCATATTGACTATGGGTTGTAATGTTACTGGGTCTCGTGGAAGAGAGTTGTCGTGTTGCTTTTAGACACCTTTAGGATATTTTACGCAGGAAGGACATCATAGAAATAAAATTTTACTGGTCTAACTACTGTTCACACCAAAGAAATGAAATATGTAGCAAGGAAAAAGCTTTAGCCTGACTGCAATAACTGGCTGGATAAAAGCGTGTCCAGGAGAAAGCGATCTAATGTGAGATACTTTTTTTTAATTGTGTTGGTGACTGTGTAATGAAAAATCTATCAAAAATAATTTTTGATCTCTAACACTGTCACTAAAGCTGCTTTGAAAAGTTGGTGATTTTTTTTTTGGCAAAATGTATTGCACATATAAGCAAGAAATTATTTTGTAATTTTTTTCCGGTCAGCTGTCTTAGGACAAGGTTGCCCAATGTGAGATACCAATCTTTCTTATTGTGATATTGTGCATGCACAATGACAAAGAAATACAAGCGTCACAAAAAAGCTATTAAGTGTAAAACTTTTTTATTTATATAAAACCTTTTCAATTAACTTCACAACTTACCTTATTCATCTAAACACTATTCAAATCGAAGTCTTCCAATCTCTTGAAAGCGATGTACCATTATTGCTTGTTATTGAAGTATGGTTCGGCTTGCAATGGAGAAAGTTACGTTTGCAATGACTCTACAGTCTCCCTTACAAATAGTTCATGACTCTTCCAGTTTATGATGACAGCGTACGGTAAAGATACGGGTCTCATATTAGGCAAGTATCTCATATAGTCATGACGAAATATTGCAATGTTTTGAGGTGTTATGGAAAGACATTAATGATGATACGAAAAACTTTTAGCATTTTTCCAAGTAGGAAATCATGTAACTGATCTACGAGGGTAAGTCAAAAATTACTTACACCTTTAGTTCTACAACTTTATTAAACAAAGATAGGTGGAAGCTGAATGCCCATGCGTTGAGTTGGTGAGTCTGTGGTCAACTGTAATGTACTGTAATCACGATCGCGTCAGTTGTCTTCTAGCTACAAGAGCGTAAGCATGTCAGCTCCGCTATCAGATTACACCAAAGAGGATCACCGAAGAGGGATCAGATTTTTGTGGTCAGAGGGTATGAAAGGTGCTGAAATTCACCGGAGACTTTTGTCACAATACGGAGAAAGTGCTTTATCTCGTAAAACCGTTTTTTTTTTTTTTTTTTGTTTTTTTTGTGGATCGAAATGTTTAAAAGTGGCCGCACAAGCGTAACACAAAAAGAAGGATCTGGAAAAAATTCAAGACCTCGCCATCGGCTGGGAAAGTTACGCTAACCCTGTTTTGGGACGAAAAAGGCCCTATACTGGAAGACTACTTGAACAGGGGTACTACCGTAAATAGTGCAAGGTACAGTGATTTGTTGACCAATAAGCCGAAACCAGCAATTCGAAACAAACGCCGTGGTCTACTCTCACGGCCCATAACACTATAGAAACAATCAACAGGTTGGGCTTTGAGACCCTGGAACACCCTCCCAGCCCAGATCTCGCTCCCTCAGATTTTCATCTCTTTGGGCCGCTCAAGGAAGCTTTGAGAGGTCGTCGATTTGCCTCAGACATGAACGTTCGGGATGCGGTGCAAAACTGGCGTCACGACCAACCGAAAAGCTTCTACCAAGAAGGCATACGGAAGCTTGTGCCTCGCTGGACCAAGTGCATTGCTCAAGGTGGAGACTATAGCGAAAAATAACACAGGTCAATACAAATCTGGGATTTGTAAAATAGCACTTTTTTCTTACTAAATCAGTCACGCTGATCAGAAATATGACATTAGTTTTTGCTATCTCCCACAGTTTTTTCACAAAACAAAAAAGGAGGGGATGCCTCTTAATAAAATAATTGTGTAATATTTATTAAATAAAATACATTCTTGATGAAAACAAAAATTAATTTCTTAGTAAAATGACATAAATAAATGTAAAATACAATACTGCACTAAAGGATGTGAAACATAATTATAGATGGCGTCACTTTATGTGTTGATATTGCCTGAGAAGGCGCAATTTTCTCCCACGCATTTGTCGTGAGAACGTACGTTTATATTGTTCGTTTATTGTTATCTTACGTTCGTTTTGTCAGTTTCTTATAGCAATATGGCATCAAGAGGTTGTATGAATAACCCGAACTCATTTTGTTATATCTGTGGTGGATACATTGTCAAAAAAAAGGCAGCGGAACATAACTGATTTCGTTAAAAAGGCATATTATGCTTACTTCGGTATGCAACTTGGTGACCTTGAAAAGAAATGGACCTCACATATAGTTTGTCACACATGTGTTGAACATTTACGGAAATGGACTCAAGATAAAATGAAATCTCTTCCTTTTGCTATTCCAATGATATGGCAAGAGCCAGCTAGTCATGAGGATCACTATTTTTGTTTAACAAAAATAAAAGGCTACAATAGCAAAAACAAAGCAAATGTTGTGTTCCCAGAAATTATTTCAGCTATTAGACCTATACCGCACGGTCCAGATTTATCTACATCCTACACCTCTTGATTTATCATCTGATTCTCAAGATTTGAGCAGTGATGAAACCGAAATCTTGTACACAAATCAAGCAACTGATGTTGAACCACAAAAATCCACACAAAGGGAGTAAAACAATTTAGTACGCAATTTAAATCTTTCGAAACAAAGTGCTCAAGTTTTAGGATCTCGACTTAAGAATAAAAATTTACTTACTTCAGGAACAACATTTTCTAGGTACAGAAATCGAGAAAAAGAATTTACCAAGTATTTTTCCCAAGAAAACTCACTTGTATACAGTGCAGATATTCCTGGACTTATGACTCATTTATTTTCCACCCCTGATCCTGATCAATCTCAGTGGAGACTATTCATTGATTCTAGTACGAGAAGTTTAAAAGGTGTCTTACTTAATAATGGTAATATTACCTTCAATTCCTGTAGCTCATTCAGTAATTTTTAAAGAATCGTATGAAAACCTTGATTTTTCCTCAGTAAAATAAAATATCAAGAATTTAAATGGCAAATATGTGGGGATTTTAAAATTTTATCAATGTTATTAGGTCAGCAAGGTGGCTATACAAAAATACCCTATTTCTTATACGAGTGGTATAACCGAGCTAAACGCCAACACTGGATAAGGAAAGAATGGCCTGCAAGAAAAAAATTTTAATCCAGGATCAAAAAATGAGATTTGGCAGAACTTAGTTGATCAAAAAGAAGTCCTCTTGCCTCCCCTGCACATTAAATTAGGTTTAATGAAACAATTCGTAAAAGCCATTTAAAACAGGGGATTGTTTTCGATATTTAAATGAAAGTTTTCCACATTTATGTAAGGTGCCTCTTGCCTCCCCTGCACATTAAATTAGGTTTAATGAAACAATTCGTAAAAGCCATTTAAAACAGGGGATTGTTTTCGATATTTAAATGAAAGTTTTCCACATTTATGTAAGGTAAATTCAAAGAAGGTGTGTTAGTCGGCCCAGATATAAGACGGTTAATGAAGGACAAAAAATTTGAGGAAAAAATGAAATCAATCGAGAAAGATGCGTGGGTTAGTTTCAAAGACGTTACTCAGAACTTTTTAGGAAATTACAAAGATCCTAACTACGCAACGATCGTTGAAAAAAATGCTTCAAAACTTTTAAAAACTATGTTGTAACATGAGTTTAAAAATACATTTTTTGCACTCCCATCTTGAATATTTTCCTGAAAATCTTGGTGAAATGAGTGAAGAACAAGGTGAAAGATTTCAACAGGACATAAAATGCATGGATCTTATTTTTTTTTAACATTTTTTAATGAATGTTGTGTAAAGTGTATATTCTCAAATTCCAAATTCTTAGTTTCTTAATTGTAAAAAATCCAGACGTGATACATAAAAATGGATATTATTTTTGAAATAAGCATAGCAGATTTCTTATAATTTACATAAATTCATAAAAACCCCAGACAAAAAGTTACATTTTGTAGGCCTGTGTAATGTATCTGTTGCACACCTATCTATGTTTAATAAAGTTATAGAACAAAAAGTGTAAGTAATTTTTGACTTACCCTCGTAATTTGGCTGCTCAAATTACTTATTCACACCCAAACAATGAAATATGTTGGAAGAAAAAACATTTATCCACGAATATCACATTTGTCAGGGTAACATCATGACTCATTTTGACGATGTAATACAATGCTTCCGGTTGCAATTGAAGAATTTCCTGATTACCTTAGACATCTTTAGGACAATTCTTTGCAGGAATGACATCACGAAATTATCTATTTTTTTAGATCCCACTCTCCAATTTGATTCAGGAGGAGGAAAAGCAACAATTCAGGACTTAAGTGCACCAATAAACCATTTATTCCTTAATTGAAAGCGATAGAAACCTATTACGTAATTTAACGCTTGAGGGAAAAAATTCAATCACCCTGTTGCTTCCTCATGTCTAATTGATGCGTTCACTGTTTTTCCAGGATATCGGCTTACTGGGGATTTTGGATTAGAAAACAGTTCGTGCTGCTTAGGGCATTCGCCGCTGCACGAAACTAGGGAAACTGATCATTAATTTATGAAAAGCAGAAAGGCAGGAAAACTTTAATTTCCTGCAGTGTCACCGAGGGCTTTGAGATGGTAAGGAAATTGAAAAAATTAACTTCCAAATTATTTTCAGCGAGAAGAGAATCTCGGTTTCATTTTCCTATTAGACTTAAAGTCCTTGGACCAAAAAAATGTTCCGGACGTGATATTAAAATTTTAATCTAGATTTAAACTTGAGAAGTTCCGGCGAGTATCGAGTAAAGCAAGTTTTAATGAAAGAAACTGATGCTCGAGTCGGAAATTATTTAGGAAGCGACATGATATGGGAAACATAAGTTGTGTGTTTGAACTTGAGCAATCGCTGGGAATATTTGATGGAAAATATGGAATTACATATAGAGAGATAAATTAATTTAATTTAATTTATTTTTTAAAGTGGGGAATATACTAGGCTTTAATGTATTCTTCGGTCGGTAAGTTTTGTTTCATTATAAGTTTGGATTTCAAAAAATAATTGCTTTCGAAGGAAATGAAAATTTGTACTGCTGAGTTCAAGTAAAACATAGTATTGCTGTTCACTAAACACATATACTGTCAAAATGTATGGTATGTGTAGTAGGTATTTTTAATTAATGTCGCACTGGAGCAGTATAATGGGCTATTAGAGATGGTTTGGGTAATGGTAATTTCAGTTGACGTCGTACTAGAGCAACACAACGGGCTATTGACGACGGTCCGGGATCAATCCCTTAAGGGAAAGATCCGAAGAGATGGTTTGGGATGAAACCCGAAAAGATAGATCGGAGGACGATACCATTTAATTTTGAGCCACGATCAAATGACGAGGTCCTACCTCAGCTGGCATCCCACTCTCCAAAACCTCGCCAACGTGAGAACATTTGAGGCTACGACAGACTTAATGTGCACCATACCCCTTTGTGCATGACGGTCTTTGGTGTGTTTCGAACTTTCAACCCTCCAGTTGTTTATCCCTTACCCAACAAGGCTACCCGGGGCTCATAGTAACTAAATAACCACATCTATTGTTTGAAAAAATCGTAAGATTATATTGAGCAAGAAGGTCAAAACTAGTTAGAAGTCATGCAATTAAAACTGCAGGTGTCAGAAAAAATAAATTCGGGTGAGCTCCTCAGAGGGTTAAACACAACGACTTGCTCAAAATTCTAGTATCAAGCATTTAAATGCTCAAAATGTTCTAAGTGATATTTATTAATTTCAACTATAATATCAAGAGATGAATTAAATTCGGAAGAAAATAATTTTTCATTGTTAAGGGCACCGGGAAGTCATCAAAGGCCAGAAATCATGAAAATGTGACCAATATTCGAGTGCATATAAAATTTAAGCTATTATAAGTACCAATATGAATTTTTGCACACATGTTCGTAATGCATTTTAAAACTAATTCAAGCTAAAAATAAAAATGTTTAAAGTCAACATATTTTGTAGAGTAGTATTTATATAGAACTCGGTGAAAAAAATTCAATACAGTGAGTTCACTTTCTGTGCGCTCTGTAAAAACACTTTAATATATATTGAGTTGCAACTTTTTTCCCTATCACTAGAAATGTTTCTTGAATTCATAAAAATATTTTTTTATTGAAAATAACCAGGAAAAAAAATTTTTTAGACTCAATTTAAATCAGCTCATGAAAATGTTGTGATTTTATACCTACTAATTACCCATTAAAAAAATTTATGTTCATATTTCCTCAATAGTTTATATTTTAACATAATTACCTAATAGAAATACACGTGTATGCAAAATTTCAGACTGATAGCTTTAATAGTTTTTTCACAGAGCGCACCTGAAGATGAAAATTTATCATTTTGAGAAAACGACAAAAAACTACAAAAACGCATCTCCTTATCTTATCGATAAGAACTTTCCAAAGCACAAGTAAACAAAATTCGCGGTTAAATATAATAACAGTCGCAGTTAAACCTGTTTCCAATCGATTAAAATGTGTATTTATACAAAAATATAAAATATTTTTAAAAATATAATCCATCGTCGGCAAAACCGAAACTTCAAACCTGAAACCGAAACCAAAAAGGATAATTTCAAAATTAAATTTTAGTAATTTAAAATGCATTTTACATAGTAAGTGATATATCAATCGATACGTATTGATGCCCACTATTTTATGCAATTGAAATAAAAAAATTCGATTTACTGAAGAATTGTGACTTCCCAGTGCACTTAACACTCTCAGTGTCACGAGATTTCCATGTAATACGTTTCATATACATAGTGATCAAATAACCACACCTGTTGGTTTATAGAATCATAGAAAATATTATATCAGTCAATAAAGGACAAATCTATGTTTAGAAATTGTAGGGGCGCGGTGAGCGCTGACCCTCGAGGAGATGGGAAGAGGGGAGAAGGGGTGACCCTGAAAGGGGAGACGTAAGAGAGTTACGCGGAAACCTCGGCGTGTGAGCAAAGGAAGGCTTTCTTCGATGTACCATTTTTGATGTATATTCGTCCGTCCAATAAAGTTTCACATAAGAATGGAAGGTGTTTGTTCTACTGGTAAACAAGGATGATAATAAGTAGGACTAGATCGCAGGGGGTCCCTGCAGAAGTCATGCAAAGACGACACCACTTGGCGAGTTGGACACATGCATGTGAAACCTTCACAAGTAGAACTTATTGAAATTTCCAGTTTTAAATGCATAGTTTTGTAACTTAAAGGGGATAAAGTATGTGTCAATGTACTAATTTCATATTCGAGAGGAAACACGTATTTAATCATTTAAAACAAATGATACAATACAATGCTGGATAATGGTACATCCTCATGCACTCATAATATACTAATGTATTAGTCGCAGTTAAACTTCTTCTCAGGTGACAGAATCTTATGAGCATAGACAAGCATTTCCTAGGCCCTGTAGATATACAACAAGTTTTACTAATACAAAAAGAGAGTATAATCAAGGAAGAGTCGAACAAGACAAATCCCTCTCATACCATTGACTGCAAAGGTGCCTGTTGGGATTTATTGGTGTGGACCACGAAGAGGCAGCTTCACTTCTTCTCAGGTGACAGAATCTTATGAGCCTAGACTAGCATTTCCTAGGCCCTGGAGATATGCAACAAATTTTACTGATACGAAAAGAGAGAATACTCAGGGAAAAGTTGAACAAGACAACTCCCTTTCATATCATTGACTGCATATATGACTTTTTGGATTTATTGGTGTGAGACCACGAGGAGGCAGCTTCACTTTTTTCCAGATGACAGAATCTTAAGAACCTTGACTACTATTTCCTAGGCCCTGCAGATATGCAACATGATTTACTGATACCAAAAGAGAGTATAATCAGGCAAGAGTCGAACAAGACAACTCCATCTCATACCATTGACTGCAAAGGTGCCTGTTGGGATTTATTGGTGTGGACCACGAAGAGGCAGCTTCACTTCTTCTCAGGTGACAGAATCTTATGAGCCTAGACTAGCATTTCCTAGGCCCTGGAGATATGCAACAAATTTTACTGATACGAAAAGAGAGAATACTCAGGGAAAAGTTGAACAAGACAACTCCCTTTCATATCATTGACTGCATATATGACTTTTTGGATTTATTGGTGTGAGACCACGAGGAGAAAGCTTCACTTTTTTTAAGATGACAAAATCTTAAGAACCTTGACTACTATTTCCTAGGCCCTGCAGATATGCAACATGATTTACTGATACCAAAAGAGAGTATAATCAGGCAAGAGTCGAACAAGACAACTCCATCTCATACCATTGACTGCAAAGGTGCCTCTTGGGATTTATTGGTGGTAGACCACGAAGAGGCAGCTTCACTTTTTCTCATGTGACAGAATATTAAGAGCCTAAACTAGCACTTTCTTGGACCTGCAGATATGCAACAAATTTTATTGATACGAATGAGAGTATATTCAGGGAAGAGTTGAACAAGACAACTCCCTTTCATATCATTGACTGCATATATGCCTCTTTGGATTTATTGTTGGTAGACCACGAGGAGACAACTTCACTTTTTTCCAGGTGATAGAATCTTAAGAACCTAGACTAGCATTTCCAAGTCACTGCAGATTTGCAACAAGTTTCACTGATACGAAGAGAGAGTATACTCAGGTAAGAATCAAACATCATAGGATTTGAACATTTCAGTCCTTACAGCTTGTAGGTTGCCAGCGAAGAGGACAAGCCCAATCCCCTTACCCCGTCCAAAATCTGATCCACGATGCACCTAACCTAAATGGGAAATGCGAGGTTATAGAAAATCAGTACTTTCTTTAAAATTCCACTTCCATTAACGAAATTTATATCTGAAATTTTTTACACCTTTTAGAGTACATTTTTGAAAATAAAGTATCCTGGCTTGCATCAGGTTCGGAAATCCGATAATTAGTCTTTTTCCATGCTGCCTATGGATGTAACGATGTGAAAAATAAAGGAACATTAACATTAATTATAATTAATCATCCGAGTGGATTACAAAATTTTCACCTTTCACTTCCTTAAGTGCTATAATACAGGGCGAATATTAATCGCAAAACATAAAATACTTAGAAAATTAAACTACTTTCCTTGTTGTAAATTCAAGTATACGTAAGTTGAAAAGACACAATCAGTAATCTCCCCAGTAAAGGAATGTCACTGCCATAAGCCTCCTCTGAACGTAACTTTAAAAAACCTACCTCGTCTTTCGAAACAAGCATTACTTATTTATTTATTTTCAAGTCGAGGTATTTTTCTTTCTGACCTCGAGTGCCTTTGCACTGGGGTGAAAAGTTTCAAACAAGAATCAAGTGCTTGTCATCTAGTAATGCTGCGATAAGAAAGAGAATGAAAAATCTTACCCTCTTATGCAAGTCGATATATCTTCCGCTTTCTCCCTCTAGCAAGGGTGATAAAATGCTGCTGACATTTCCAGGCGGATTTTACGGGAACGTCTTCTATCCCTTTTCAGTCTTTTTTTTTTCCTTCCAAAGAGAATAAAAAATATCTGAGTGTTTTTCATTCATTTTCTCTACCTTATTTACTCCGTTATCTCTTATCGGGTTTAAAGAAAATATGTCCCTCTAAGACCTCCCTGGAAGCTTTAAGCCCTGACTGAAGATGACGGCTTTCACATTAAGTTACTGTGGGAAGCACCGGGAAGAAATATTGGTCACGTTGTCAATGCTCGGAATCCACTTTTACAAACTGTCTTGCCGTACTGTGAAGTTAGTCATAAGTTAGCATGTACCACTCGAGGAAACGAAGTGTTTCAGGAATATCATCGATAGAACTAGTTTAGTTTGATAGAACTTCAGTTGAACATTTTAATACACAGTGAAATCCCGATTTAACGTATTTCAAGGGACCGGAAAGAAATAATGTTATATGCGGGAAAACGTTTAATCGGAATCGGAGAAAAACTAAACTTAGAGCCTGAGGTAAAGCTAATTTAAGTAACATACCTTTATTTCTTCCTTTACAATAGTTATTTTATAATGTGTTATCTTGGTTTGTGTTTTGCTTTTACTAGGTAAATCACTAATATCATTATCCACAGGTATGACTTTTGGTAAGTTTCTTAGTATATCTAATTTGCAATTTATGCATGTGACGAAGATATTCATTACGAACACAAAAAGGACTATTTAAGATTTTCTATCTTCGCGATGGTTAAAGATAGAGAAAATATTTAAACGGATTTGAACATTTTACACTAGATCGATACCTTAGGTAGTCTGAATTTTACGCGGATTTACGACATGTCCGTGTCATATCGGATGAAAGTGGAACTCATTCTTAAATTATTTATTTTCTTTTAATCTTTTTAGTATTAGTAAAGACATAAAAAGAACTGGCATGGGCAACGCCGTGCTGGCCTACCAGTATCTGACTATTTTAAGAAAATCGCTTTTAGTTCTCCCCCTTGACAAAACGCTGAATGCGGGAAATAATTCGAAGTGATAATGTTCAATGCGAGACTTTTTAACATTGAAATTATTGAAAATTATTTGGGAACAATGGAAAAGAACGTTATATGTGGCAAATCGTAAAATGCTGGTTTAGTTAAATCAGGGTTTCAGTGTATATCTATCGTTACCTTTTTCATTTTCTCTAAATCCTCTATTTTGTGTACCACACATTCTATCGTCGACTTGCAAGTCAAACACTCAATTCAACATTTTCATGATGTGTGGGGTTTTTCGTTGTTTTAGATCTAATGTGTGACTAGATCTAGATCGTAATGTAGTGACTGGTGGAGTGTCCATTAAGTTAATTTCTTTGCATGCAGATTAGATTTCTTCTTAAGGGATCCGCCTACCGTCGACAACTTTTTTTTTTTTAATTGTTTTAGCTTTTTGCTTTTTATGTTTTTATATAGTTAACAGATGTAAAACAAAGAAATGGTACCAAAAAAAATTATTCTTTGTTGCCATTTGAAAAAATTGGTTATTCAAGGTAAATTTTAATAAAATTTTATGGAAATGGGGTTAGAGCTGTAGAAAAAAAAAATATCTTAAAATCAATTTCCTTTGTTTATAATATAAATGTAACCACAATCTTCAAAATGGACTAAAATCTAAGAAATATTTTGTAAACATAAGAAGATATGCCATGTAACGCACATATTCATGAAAAATTTAAAAATTTGTAGCAGATTATTCACAAAAGCAGTTATAAATCAAAGAATATACTATATTATTTACAAATTTTAGTTGATATCATAGTTAATAGTATTTAAAATGCATGTACAAAATTATCATTTGCGGGAAAATGCATTTAAAGTTTTTGCTACAAAAGAAATTATATTTTTACAAAGTAATATACAGGGTAATTACATAGGTATCCTTATAAACGGTTAAAATTAGCTCGGGTAATTTCTGCCATTGTGATATAATATCCGACTGTGATATATATTGTGATATAATACAGAAGAATGAAACTCGATTTTTCCTTTAACGTCCGGTTTCGAATTGACACTTCCGGTTTTATTCGACTGCTATCACTTTGCGTTTAAATAACGATATCTTTGGTTCTAAATGTCGCATAATTAAAAATGAAACAGTTTTGGAAACGTTAAAATGCAGGCAATAATAGTACGTAATAAAAAAAATTAGAATTTTCGTCGACATTCGCTATTTTAAGGTAGGCGCCTTAAGAGACACATTTTTTATTTGAATTTTTTTCCCTTTTTGTATTCAGAACTAGGTTTTTACCTTTCTTGTTTGCATTTGTAAGTCGACGATATATCATTTGTAGAACTCGTTAGTATAAAAGAGTGATAAGCAAATATAGGGTGTTTTTCATGTAAGGAAAACATCGTCGACTAATATGTTATACCTCGTAAATACCAATGTCTCGAATGCGTCTTTTTTTGCGAACCATGAAATTCGTAAAACAAAATGGTACATCGGTAGTGAGACCTCGTATTCGTCAGATCATCAAGATGGGAAAATGTACATTAGTGATACCTAATATTCGTTTTATACACAATTTTTTGCTCCTCCTGTAAAATTGGTATTTTGCATTTACGCGGTATCACATAGTAGCCGACGACATTTTGATTTGTTATAATTTTTTTATTCTACTCCCGTCTCCGGCCTTTCGGCCATTAATTTACAAGCAGCCCAATATAGTTCTGAAGTGAAAACTTCGAATCTTCGGACTCCGGTAAGTGTCTTTATAGGTTATCGTGTCTGGTAAGAAATCGAAAGCAAAAGACTCATACAACTCTAGGCAAGTAACCTGGAATGCCAGCTTTATTCCTCAATAAAGATCTTCAATTATATTTCCTGTAGTATCTTAACTACTATGTAATAACAAATAAAACAGTTTGAATTTCAATGCTTCATGAATTATTTACTCAATTAATGACTATAATTAAGAAACAGGGTATTGAAAATGTCTGCCTCTGGCCGCTCTGTACTAATGGTTTCAAACAAACCAGTTTAATTTTAAATGTTTCATGTATTGTTTACTCAATAATTGACTTTATTTAAGGGATACGGTATAGAAAATGACTGTCTCTGACCCTTCTCCAAATACCGTTTTTTATCGACCACATTTTTCATTCCGTTGGTGATTTGTTTCATATCTTGCTAAACAATTTGCTTAAGCTGTTGAAATGATGTCTGCCTGTAAGCGGAGACTTATTCCTTTGACCCAACTTTGGTTTGTCTAGAAGAAGTATCTTGTCATTAGCAAAACTGACCGAAACTTGATGAACGAGATACCTCAATATAAGAAACCAGACCAGATCTGGATCTAGTCATAGTAAAAAAATGGATACTTGATAACGAAATAGCTCGTTATTAGAAAAATTGGCCAGATCTTAGTGGACTATATATCTCGTCATTAGCAAAATTGGTCAGATCTTGATAGACTAGATATCTCGTCGTTAGTAAAATAAATCAGATCTCGATGGACTAGATCTCTTGTCATTTGCAAAATTGGTTTGATCTTAATGGAGTATATATATTGTTAGTAGCAAAATTGATCTGATCTTGATGGAGTAGATATATCGTCATTAGCAAAATTGGTCAGATCTTAATGGACTAGATATCTTTGTGATTTGAAAAATTGGTCTGATCTTGTTAATGTAGATATATCGTTATCAGCGAAATTGGTCAGATCTTGATGACCTAGATATGTCAACATTATCAAAATTGGTATAATCTTTATCGACGAAATATCTCCTCGAAACTACTTGGAGGGCATAAACAGAAAAATATCCGCCATGGTCAAATCAGAGCGACGAGGTGGTGAAACGATATCACCAAGTTTCGATTTTATCCGGTCAAGAAAATGCGTACTTTAAAATTACACCAGATGAATGACATGTTACACCATCTTATTGAAACCACATGAGCTGTAAGCCTTGTCGATCCGTTTCAGATAATCACTAAAATACAATGTTGTCAACTGAAGTAAACAACGTCCTCTACCAACTATACGCGGAATTTCCTGGCACTTTATTTTGCACAAAATTTATTACAGTGGACTCTTCTACCGCCATTTACAATTTGACCAGATGTTTTCGAAACACCCCGTCATCTTGCAAGTGATACTCGCTAAAATATCTAAAACAGCTTTGTGAAAAAGGAGAGACATCTAAAATTTAAACGCGACCAAATTCTAATTTTATCCTTATAATATTTGGTTATCGCACTTAGTTATCACTCAATCCATAAATAAATTAATCAGAGAAGAGCACGCTAATTACGATTATCTATTGCTATAACAACTTATTTATAAAATTATAATAAATAATGTACACTTATTGTAACGCTAAAAACAAGCGTTCCATTTAATAACCAACGGACACTTCAGAATGCACAGTGTGCACTACTTTTTAAATAACCCCTTAATGCCACTAGACAGCGCTTTCCGAGGAGGCATTCAAGCTCCAGCGAACACATTTCTATTGCCAAGGCTTAATGCCAACAGGTTATGGAACCACAGCGTTTTTGGACTTTCATGGGACATTCCCTGGTCCGCAAAAATCGTCACCCAAGCACGCTAATTAATCTGTCAGATCTTCTAACTTTGCCAATTTGTATCTATTGATTTGAAATTACTCTCGACGTATTCATCATGAACAAACAAAACCTTTGATCGTTATTTCAAATCTCTACATTTAGTCAAAATTTAATTTTTCCAATTTATCTAATTTGTCAACCTTAATCAAAAAGAGACGCTAATAGGGTTACTTTGGGGTGAACTTTTTGGAGAATCAGAACTAACACATGGCGCAAAATCAGGAGAGCGCGGACCGTTAATGGCTCGCAAATGGATCGCCAGAACGGAATTTTCGAGCCAGCTATAAGAAGGCTGTAGAGCAATCCTCACCACACTCTCTCGTATTTCTTGGTGTTGAAGAATTACGAAAATTGTAGCCGGTGGTGGTGCGGATTTAAAAATAGACGTCTTCCTATCCTAGGTCTATAGTTAACCTCTTCGCTATCTGGGTCCACACACGTGGACCTCAACTCTTCCGCCTTAAAAATAATCTCTCTGAAAAAATTGGTAGTTAAGAACTCGGGTATATATGCATGAACGTCTAAGCTTCCGATTGACACCATTAGATGGCTGTATAAATCTGTAATTCCTGTGGTATATGTATTATTCAAGATGAAACATTTAAAAGAAATGGCGTCGACTCAACGTTCTCGTAAAAGTAAGTAAATATCTTTTGTTTTTAATGAATTTTAAATCCTTTAGTTAATGTGTTTTAGTGGACAATTTCTTTAAATATGGGATGAAATAGTTTATGTGATTTAAATCTGTATTTTGTGCATTTGAGAGCGATTTTTATATAGGTCCACGTAAGTGGACGTGAGCACTTGGCGGTTAAAATTGGCGTTGTTATCTTGTACGTTTCGTCCTTTCACAAATTTAGCAAACAGTGTTTAACTGTTTACTATATTTTATGTGATCTTTATCATTTTTAAATTAAAATTTTTATATTATCTAAAACTTTTATTTTGATAATATTGATTCTATTTTTAGTCAAAAGACTACCTAATATATAGTGAAAAGGGTTGTGTTTCTTCATAGGACATGAAAGTTTTGGGCCTTGGAGGAATTGTTGTGAAGATACTGTCAGAAAGTATCCCCTCAAACTGGCAACATGTAGTATGCACTGACAACTTCTTCACTGGCCTCAAATGTGCTAAGTATCTCCTCGAGAAAGAAATTTTTACAGCTGGTGTGATTAGGACAAACAAAATTGGAAATGCTCGAAATAAATTAAACTGGACAAAACATTAAAGAGAGGAGAGTGGGATGAACTTGTAAATAGTGATGAAAAACTATGCATTTTAAAAATGGCAAGACAATAAAAGAGTTTTATTTTTATCCTCATATTTGGGCAGTGAACCTGTGTCAAGCTCCATGAGGTGGTCAAAGGAGGAGGAAAAAAAGGTTATTGTACCAAAGTCAGCAGTTGTTCAGGCCTATAATAGCACAATAGGTAGAACCGTTTTATGTGACTGCTAATTGGCCTATTATAGGTGTACCATGCGAACAAAGAAATAGCCAGTAAGTGTTTATTCCTTTTGTGGATCTGGTTATTTCTAACTGCTGGGTATGGTATGTGTGTTATTATAAAGCAAATCAATTGGAATTCTTATCCCTCATTGACTACCGAATGCAGGTGGCACAAGCCCTCATTAAATATGAAGGGAACAATATAAAAACGTAAGAACACAAACATGTTCAGAGGAAGAACTCCAAAAAAGCAGAGGAATGTTGTCAATCAACCAATCAGAGAAGTTAGACTTGATAATGAAGGCCATGTTCCAAATTTTATGCATGATAAAAATGCATCAAAGTGTAGGTTAGCTGGATGCAAATCCAGGACAATAGTTATGTGTACAAATTGTCAAATGTACCTTTGCTTCATGAAAAATAACCGTTTCATAAAATACCACACACAATAAAAATTGCATCAAAAATTGTTTTTGTGTCTTATTTTCTACAAATAGTGTTACTTTAAAGTAATAGTGATATAGTATATACCAAATTTATGTTTGTAGCAATAAAATGAACCTATGTAAGTCAAAAACACTTCCCAAGACAAAATATCCCAGGAAAAAAAAAAAATTTTAAATGTCTTGGTTCTAATCTTCTATAAATGTTATTGTACTTATAAAGTGATAAATAACACAGCAATGTACAAAAAAATTGCGTTCTTAAGCCAATATTTTAGCATTTGAAAATGATTAGGCTTTCAGCTTTGAGACCCGAGACGCACATATGTGTATATAAAAGTTTCAGCCCCCTATGAAGCTAACATCTAAAAGAAGAATTGACGTGAGAACTTTGAAGTATTTCATAATATGTATCAGAAAAAAACTGATTTTAAACAAATTTTATTTGGCTGGTAGCGAAGTTGATGAGGCGACTCCTATATACGTAAGGCGTCCTTTTATCAGACTCAATTTCTTAATTTTTTTATTCATTACATTAATCTTCGATATTATCCGAATTCTTCATTTTTGTATTTCGTCGTCTGATCTTCTTTTTTACCTGGATTGAAACTTCAAAAATCGCACAACCACGCTCTAAACCAATTAAACCAATTTGATTATATTCTTATTCGTATCGGAAACTGGTTAGCAATTTGATATCCGCCTTCGATGTATGATATACCGTGACTTGATACGGGTCGGAGGTAGTATGTCCCTTAGTGAGCAATCATATCTTTTACTTGGAGTCAGAGAATAAAAAAGATAGTAGTCTTGATATAAAAATTGGTGCAAGTCCCTTTAATTCATTGTTCTGACATAACAGGTCTACCCCGACCGCCCAATCAAACTTGGAGCATATTTGGATAACTCCTCTGGGTTGTGACTCTTTATATGCGAAGAATCGTTATCTAGAGTGCAAAATATACCGATGTGGCTCTGATTAGGATTATCTAAACATGTATCCTTCTTTGGGACATTTTAATTCTTCATTTTTTTTTGGAGAGTGGCACTGAGTCCTCACTATCCTTCATCAAAAAGGAATCATAAGTTGATGATCTCGGTATTCATCCTGTACCTCCACGATCCGGATCTTCATCTGACGGAGACAGCACTAACCACCTGTCTTTTGTCATTGGATTTATTGTCCTGCTTGACTCATGACGAAGTCTGCCGTTTTCTTGAAAAGAAACCCCAGATCAATGACTGGTCCCTGTGCTTCGAATCTATACTGGAAGTCTAGCATAGATAAAAAAAGAACTATGGCGACTTTACGTCATTCACTCTCAAGACCGTGTTAATCATCAAGAAATAAATAGGTCGTATGTTTTCTTTAACTCTCAGCACATTTCACGAAATCATTGCTGCGAGAGACCTGGAGGTTTTATTACTGGAATCCCCTTTCTTTTCTCACAAAAGACAGGGGAATTCACTTCCACATAAAAGGCACAACCGCAATAATGAAAAATCCCTAATTCATACAAAATGTAATTCCTATCACACTTATTATTTTGCTGAATTGTTACTCAAATATGTTCTAAGTGGGGGTTTCGCAAAAAGAAATATAATCTTCATGCACCAAAAAGGTTATTTTAGTGAACTTTATCAATCTTAAAGTCCTCTCTTAGAAACACTAGCTTAGAAAAAATACTAACAATCATTTGAAAATTTCAGCTTAGTGTGTTTCCACTCGTCGACAATATCTTTTGTGATATAAAAATCCACAGCGTGAAAAAAATATATTACAATAGTATCAAATGTGCATCAATATAACGACGACTATCGTCGAAATCGCAACATCTTGTAGAAAGACAAAATTTGCTATTTGTGGAGAGCCAAAATACAGCTAAATACTTTTCACTTCATTTTTTACTCATGCTCTTTTTTCGCGGCGTACCAGGGAATAACACGACACAATTCTTTGAATGCACTCAGGAGAGAATTCATTCGGCAAATGCCTCCAAGTTTCTTTTAGATCGATTAATCGATAAAGCAGAAAGAATCGAACAAAACTGTTTCGTTTAGCGGCGAATCGATTGTTCTCCATCGATTAATCCCAAGGGGAACCATCCATCATCCTTTCAAAGAGATGATTCCCTATATATCAATCTAATGATTTCGATTAATCGAATGGTTCAAAGTACTTCATGTCTGAATCGGGGACGTAAGTATGTCGTTTTTGGACTTAAGATAAAGGTACTTGGAAAAGATGTTCTTTAATCTGATTTAGCTACTTGTTTAGTTTCTAACGTTTTTTTTCCCGCAAGTACTTTTCCCATTTATTTTTCTAAAGCAAGAAAGTATGTCCTAAAGAAAGATGCTTTAGTTAATGTAGAGGAAGATTTTAAAATGGTTGGTTTTGAATTCTTTGGCTCAAGGGCCAAGCTGCGCCAAGTAATGTCAAGTAAAGGACATTAGGGTGGGCTGAAAACCTATTTCGAAATCGTTTTTTCAATAGGAAAGAAAAGTTTCCTCTTACTTTTAAATAAAGACCTCTATTTTCTTCTTATTATTTTATTTACTATTATTTTTTTAGTCCTCTTCCGAGTGTTAAATACACTCTACAACAAAAAAAATCGACCCATCAAAAAGCAAATGTGCCGGGTTCAATCCACTGGGAATAGTGCTAACTGGGGACGTATAGTATATAGTGACGAGTCCCATTTCCAACTGTGTCCTGACGACTTTTGCAGACGTCTCTGGAGACGTCCAGGATCTTGCCCTTAATATCGCACGCCACGCATGCCCACAACAGGTCGTTATGGTCTGGGGTGCCTTCTTCTTTGATAGTCGGACCCCTTTGGTAGTCATTACCGGCACACTTAAAGCACAGCGGTACGTAAACGGCATTCTACGACCGGCTGGGTTACCGTTCTTTTTGCGACACCTTAGACTTACTTTTCAACAAGATATTGCCCGGTCGCACATGGCACGTGTTGCTATGAATTGTCTTCAAGCTTTTCCAACACTTCCTTAGCCAGCTAGTTCTCCTGATCTCTCTCCCATAGAGCAAGTTTGGGTCGTTATGGGGAGTCGATTGCAAACATCCCGGAATGTTGACCATTTATCCCGACAGTTGGAGATAATTAGGCAAGAAATTCCACGGGTCACTATCCAGAAACATTTTCAGTCTGTGCCACGCCGGGTGACAGCTTGCATCTAGTCCAGAGGTGGACCAACGCCTTATTGACTTCCTCCCATTGTAACTGCCAAACTCTGAAATAAATCATTCAATACTTCTGAAACTTTAATCGTTTGTTTTTCTATGTACATTGTTCACATCCACTAATTTTTATCGCAATCAGACAACTCCTTCTTGGTGAGTGATTTGGAAAAGCGTTAGACTTTTTGTGCTACTGTGTATTTACGAAATTGGCTTCCAATGGGGAAGGGCACTTTTCAATACGATTTTTATAACAATGCAATTTTTTGGTAATATCTAATAAATTTATTTTGGAGAATGAAAAGGTTCGATTCCTCCTAGGGAGTATTTTTCTCCTATGTGTCAGCAAATCTTTTCTTATGTGTGTATGCCCATTTATTTGAAGTTGTTAGACTTAGCTTGGCCAAATATTCTTTTGTGCTATAAGACCAAACCAACTAAATTAATCTGCACGGGTTGCACTCACAGGCGAACCCACTGAAATACAGACTAATTTAAATAGGCATAGCTCATGTTACTATTTCAAAGGCTGTAATATTCATATTTTCAGCCTGTTTAATTTAAAAACAGCGCAAAATCATTTCAGAATCTCTTACACAACAAAAGATTCTGAAAATTTCAATTCTTGAATTTCGTATTTCATATTCATGTATACAATTTATTTTGAATTCCAAGTTTTCATGCAGTGCATTCAATCAGAATTAAGAATACGAAAATATACTCCTCTCGAATTTCAATTAGAATTTATAAATTTCTACTTCAGATGCAATATAAATAGGAATTAAATGTATTTACTACTCATTATTGCTCTTCATCGTTAGAATGCAGCTATTTCTAAAATATATTTTTTTTAATTTCGAAACCTTGTACAATATTTGCGTGCTCCATAATTAACTTCAGTGATACATACTGCATTTGATATAATCCTTCTTGTACGTTATAATCAAAATTAGCTTTACTCTGAGTTAACAAAACTAAAGGATTTTTCAATACACATTTTATTTAAGTATAGAGCATGCATTAACTTTCCTCTTATGGACTGAATCAATCGTATTTGTTTCCTCGTGTTATTTGCATATAAAGATTTAATGCAATGATTATTTTTCTGGTTTAGAATTACATCACTTATCATTGTTAGCTTCATAAATACGTTTGCACTCAAGATGAAGAGAAATTGAATTCCTAATGAGTTTTTCAATAAAGTCGACTTTTGAATGTTCTAAATGGTTATATACCTATTTATGTAAACTAACAAGTTATTAATTTCCAGCTCTTTAAATAACAAAATGTTGACATTATCGTTTACAATACTAATCAAATATCTTTGTTAATATTGAAAATTCAATTCCACTTTTAATCTGTATAACTTTGTTAGTTCATCATATTATTCCTATTTATTATTTCAATAAACTAATTGAGTATTCACTTCAACAAAATACCGGTATCATCGTTTACAATAATAACCAAACATCTATATTACTATTGAAAATTTAATTCCACGTTAAATTTGTATAACTTTGTTAATTCATCACATTATTCTTATTAATTATTTCAATAGACTAATTGAGTATTCACTTCAACAAAATACCGGTATCATCGTATACAATAATAACCAAATATATGTGTTACTATTGAAAATTCAATTCCACGTTAAATTTGTATAACTTTGTTAATTCATGATATTATTCCTATTAATTATTTTAATAGACTAATTGGGTATTCACTTCAACAAAATACCGGTATCATCGTTTACAATAATAACCAAACATCTATATTACTATTGAAAATTTAATTCCACGTTAAATCTGTATAACTTCGTTAATTCATCTTATTATTCCTATTTATTATTTCAATAAACTAATTGAGTAATCGCTTCAACAAAATGTCGGCATTAACGTATAAAATAATAACCAAATATCGGTGTTAGTATTGAAAATTCAATTCCACGTTAAATTTGTATAACTTTGTTAATTCATCATATTATTCCTATTAATTATTTTAATAGACTATTTGGGTTTCCATTTCAACAAAATACCGCTATTATCGTATACAATAATAACCAAATATCTGTGTTACTATTGAAAATTCAACTCCACGTTAAATCTGTATAACTTTGTTAATTCATCATATTATTCCAATTAATTATCTCAATAAACTAATTGGGCAGTATCTTCATTTTTTCTTAAATCGACAGATTACTCGCTTTGATTAAATTCAACTTCACACTTTAATTGATGAGACACTACGCATTGAATTCACAGTTCTGAATAAAATACTCAATTCAAGGAAGGCCGCGGTATCCCGGTTGGAAGAGTAACGGATTAACTTTTACCCTGAGGACCTTATATTTTTTCAATCGTCTCAAAGAACGGCTTTTCTCCTGATTCTTTGAGCCCCCATACCTAATAGCCTTACTTGAGCGATAGAGCCGTTAGTGGCATTTACGACTGACGCTTTCCTTTCATAGTTTCGTTTGGCGTGAGAAGAGATATCACCTGATGACTTTCTACTTTTCTCAAAGCGTTCACGCCTCACGGTTGGCAGGGTAGGGGGGCAACGACCTTAAGAAGGGATCCTCTCGAAGGTCAGTCGCTTACAGCTCGTAAATGGTGTTCGATGCTAGCGGTCGATAACATCCACCTCTACCATGTCGCTGGTGTAAGCGTTATTTTAGTGGTAAATAACGCTAAAAAACAATATGCCGCATCGTAAAAGTTGATAACCGGAGGGTTACGAGTGAAACCTAGGGCCGTCGTGTACGATGGAACTGGTGCACGTTTATCTATAGTGACCTCAAATGTCCTGACGTTGGCATTGTGAAAGTGTGGAGAGTGGGGTGCCAGCCCATATGTTATCTAGTCCTCGAATTGTGGTTCAAAATTACACGATGCTGTCCTTGGATCTTTTCCTTGAGGATCCTTCCCTTGATCCAGGATCGTCATTGGGGTCGTAGTATACCCACTGCTCTAGCAATCATCAAGTTGTTTCTGTCAGGTGCATTCCTCCCTTCATTGAATGAAACTTTCATTGTGTGTATGTCTATTACTTGATATTGTATGTCGTGTCTAAAACCCCAATAAACAAAACCAAGCAGAATAATCGCCAATTTCCCGTTGTTCTGCTCCAGTGCGACGTTAATTAAAATATCTACCTACCATCTCGTAGAACTCAGTACTGGCTCAGCCTTCCTTCGACCTTCCTCGTAGTACAGAGATGAGACAATACGCTGGCTATTCATTTCTAAATTACTTCTGACATGTTTTAACCCTCAAAGTGGTTTCGACGAAAAAATTCGTCCATCAAGATCTGACCAATTTTGCTTATGGAGATATCACCTCTTCATGATATTGATGACAATTTCAATGCTGACCAAATCAAAATCTGGTTTGTGTGTAAAGAGGAGATATTTCGGCCATTAAGATCTGATTAGTGTGTGAAGATGAAATATTTCGTCCAACAAGATCTGTTTAGTGTCTAAAAAGGAGATATTTCAATCATCAAAATCTGGTTTGTGTGTAAAGAGGAGATATTTCGTCCATTAAGATCTGATTAGTGTGTGAAGATGAAATATTTCGTCCAACCAGATCTGTTTAGTGTGTAAAAAGGAGATATTTCGTTCATCAAAATCTGGTTAGTGTGTAAAGAGGAGATATTTCGTCCATCAAGATCTGACCAATTTTGCTTATGGAGATACCTCTTCATGATATTGCTGACATTTTCAATGTTGACCGAATCAAAATATGGTTTGTGTGTAAAGAGGAGATATTTCGGCCATTAAGATCTGATTAGTGTGTGAAGATGAAATATTTCGTCCAACAAGATCTGTTTAGTGTCTAAAAAGGAGATATTTCAATCATCAAAATCTGGTTTGTGTGTAAAGAGGAGATATTTCGTCCATTAAGATCTGATTAGTGTGTGAAGATGAAATATTTCGTCCAACCAGATCTGTTTAGTGTGTAAAAAGGAGATATTTCGTTCATCAAAATCTGGTTAGTGTGTAAAGAGGAGATATTTCGTCCATCAAGATCTGACCAATTTTGCTTATGGAGATACCTCTTCATGATATTGCTGACATTTTCAATGTTGACCGAATCAAAATATGGTTTGTGTGTAAAGAGGAGATATTTCGTCCATTAAGATCTGATTAGTGTATGAAGATGAAATATTTCGTCCAACAAGATCTGTTTAGTGTGTAAAAAGAAGATATTTCATTCATCAAAATCTGGTTAGTGTGTAAAGAGGAGATATATTTCGTCTATCAAGATCTGACCAATTTTGCTTATGGAGATATCACCTCTTCATGATATTGCTGACATTTTCAATGCTGACCAAATCAAAATCTGGTTTGTGTGTAAATAGGAGATATTTCGTCCATTAAGATCTGATTAGTGTGTGAAGATGAAATATTTCGTCCAACAAGATCTGTTTAGTGTGTTAAAAGGAGATATTTCGTCCATCAAGATTGGTTAGAAAGTAAAGAAGAGATATTTCGTCCATCAAGATCTGGTTAGTGCGTAAAAAGGAGATATTTCGTCCATCAAATTCTGATTGGTGTGAAAATAAGAAATATTTTATCCATCAAGATCTGGTTAGTTTGTAAAGAGATATTTCTTCCATCAAGTTCTCGTTAGTGTGTAAAGAGAAGATATTTCGTCCATTAAGATCTGATTAGTGTGTGAAGATGAAATATCTCGTCCAACAAGATCTGTTTAGTGTGTTAAAAGGAGATATTTCGTCCATCAAGATTGGTTAGAAAGTAAAGAAGAGATATTTCGTCCATCAAGATCTGGTTAGTACGTAAAAAGGAGATATTTCGTCCATCAAATTCTGGTTGGTGTGAAAATAGGAAATATTTTATCCATCAAGATCTGGTTAGTTTGTAAAGAGATATTTCTTCCATCAAGTTCTCGTTAGTGTGTAAAGAGAAGATATTTCGTCCATTAAGATCTGATTAGTGTGTGAAGATGAAATATTTCGTCCAACAATATCTGTTTAGTGTGTAAAAAGGAGATATTTCATTCATCAAAATCTGGTTTGTGTGTAAAGAGGAGATATTTCGTCCATTAAGATCTGATTAGTGTGTGAATATGAAATATTTCGTCCAACAAGATCTGTTTAGTGTCTAAAAAGGAGATATTTCAATCATCAAAATCTGGTTTGTGTGTAAAGAGGAGATATTTCGTCCATTAAGATCTGATTAGTGTGTGAAGATGAAATATTTCGTCCAACCAGATCTGTTTAGTGTGTAAAAAGGAGATATTTCGTTCATCAAAATCTGGTTAGTGTGTAAAGAGGAGATATTTCGGCCATTAAGATCTGATTAGTGTGTGAAGATGAAATATTTCGTCCAACAAGATCTGTTTAGTGTCTAAAAAGGAGATATTTCAATCATCAAAATCTGGTTTGTGTGTAAAGAGGAGATATTTCGTCCATTAAGATCTGATTAGTGTGTGAAGATGAAATATTTCGTCCAACCAGATCTGTTTAGTGTGTAAAAAGGAGATATTTCGTTCATCAAAATCTGGTTAGTGTGTAAAGAGGAGATATTTCGTCCATCAAGATCTGACCAATTTTGCTTATGGAGATACCTCTTCATGATATTGCTGACATTTTCAATGTTGACCGAATCAAAATATGGTTTGTGTGTAAAGAGGAGATATTTCGTCCATTAAGATCTGATTAGTGTATGAAGATGAAATATTTCGTCCAACAAGATCTGTTTAGTGTGTAAAAAGAAGATATTTCATTCATCAAAATCTGGTTAGTGTGTAAAGAGGAGATATTTCGTCCATCAAGATCTGACCAATTTTGCTTATGGAGATACCTCTTCATGATATTGCTGACATTTTCAATGTTGACCGAATCAAAATATGGTTTGTGTGTAAAGAGGAGATATTTCGTCCATTAAGATCTGATTAGTGTATGAAGATGAAATATTTCGTCCAACAAGATCTGTTTAGTGTGTAAAAAGAAGATATTTCATTCATCAAAATATGGTTTGTGTGTAAAGAGGAGATATTTCGTCCATTAAGATCTGATTAGTGTGTGAAGATGAAATATTTCGTCCAACAAGATCTGTTTAGTGTCTAAAAAGGAGATATTTCAATCATCAAAATCTGGTTTGTGTGTAAAGAGGAGATATTTCGTCCATTAAGATCTGATTAGTGTGTGAAGATGAAATATTTCGTCCAACCAGATCTGTTTAGTGTGTAAAAAGGAGATATTTCCTTCATCAAAATCTGGTTAGTGTGTAAAGAGGAGATATTTCGTCCATCAAGATCTGACCAATTTTGCTTATGGAGATACCTCTTCATGATATTGCTGACATTTTCAATGTTGACCGAATCAAAATATGGTTTGTGTGTAAAGAGGAGATATTTCGTCCATTAAGATCTGATTAGTGTATGAAGATGAAATATTTCGTCCAACAAGATCTGTTTAGTGTGTAAAAAGGAGATATTTCAATCATCAAAATCTGGTTAGTGTGTAAAGAGGAGATATTTCGTCCATCAAGATCTGACCAATTTTGCTTATGGAGATATCACCTCTTCATGATATTGCTGACATTTTCAATGCTGACCAAATCAAAATCTGGTTTGTGTGTAAATAGGAGATATTTCGTCCATTAAGATCTGATTAGTGTGTGAAGATGAAATATTTCGTCCAACAAGATCTGTTTAGTGTGTTAAAAGGAGATATTTCGTCCATCAAGATTGGTTAGAAAGTAAAGAAGAGATATTTCGTCCATCAAGATCTGGTTAGTGCGTAAAAAGGAGATATTTCGTCCATCAAATTCTGATTGGTGTGAAAATAGGAAATATTTTATCCATCAAGATCTGGTTAGTTTGTAAAGAGATATTTCTTCCATCAAGTTCTCGTTAGTGTGTAAAGAGAAGATATTTCGTCCATTAAGATCTGATTAGTGTGTGAAGATGAAATATCTCGTCCAACAAGATCTGTTTAGTGTGTTAAAAGGAGATATTTCGTCCATCAAGATTGGTTAGAAAGTAAAGAAGAGATATTTCGTCCATCAAGATCTGGTTAGTGCGTAAAAAGGAGATATTTCGTCCATCAAATTCTGGTTGGTGTGAAAATAGGAAATATTTTATCCATCAAGATCTGGTTAGTTTGTAAAGAGATATTTCTTCCATCAAGTTCTCGTTAGTGTGTAAAGAGAAGATATTTCGTCCATTAAGATCTGATTAGTGTGTGAAGATGAAATATTTCGTCCAACAATATCTGTTTAGTGTGTAAAAAGAAGATATTTCATTCATCAAAATATGGTTTGTGTGTAAAGAGGAGATATTTCGTCCATTAAGATCTGATTAGTGTGTGAAGATGAAATATTTCGTCCAACAAGATCTGTTTAGTGTCTAAAAAGGAGATATTTCAATCATCAAAATCTGGTTTGTGTGTAAAGAGGAGATATTTCGTCCATTAAGATCTGATTAGTGTGTGAAGATGAAATATTTCGTCCAACCAGATCTGTTTAGTGTGTAAAAAGGAGATATTTCCTTCATCAAAATCTGGTTAGTGTGTAAAGAGGAGATATTTCGTCCATCAAGATCTGACCAATTTTGCTTATGGAGATACCTCTTCATGATATTGCTGACATTTTCAATGTTGACCGAATCAAAATATGGTTTGTGTGTAAAGAGGAGATATTTCGTCCATTAAGATCTGATTAGTGTATGAAGATGAAATATTTCGTCCAACAAGATCTGTTTAGTGTGTAAAAAGGAGATATTTCAATCATCAAAATCTGGTTAGTGTGTAAAGAGGAGATATTTCGTCCATCAAGATCTGACCAATTTTGCTTATGGAGATATCACCTCTTCATGATATTGCTGACATTTTCAATGCTGACCAAATCAAAATCTGGTTTGTGTGTAAATAGGAGATATTTCGTCCATTAAGATCTGATTAGTGTGTGAAGATGAAATATTTCGTCCAACAAGATCTGTTTAGTGTGTTAAAAGGAGATATTTCGTCCATCAAGATTGGTTAGAAAGTAAAGAAGAGATATTTCGTCCATCAAGATCTGGTTAGTGCGTAAAAAGGAGATATTTCGTCCATCAAATTCTGATTGGTGTGAAAATAGGAAATATTTTATCCATCAAGATCTGGTTAGTTTGTAAAGAGATATTTCTTCCATCAAGTTTTCTCGTTAGTGTGTAAAGAGAAGATATTTCGTCCATTAAGATCTGATTAGTGTGTGAAGATGAAATATCTCGTCCAACAAGATCTGTTTAGTGTGTTAAAAGGAGATATTTCGTCCATCAAGATTGGTTAGAAAGTAAAGAAGAGATATTTCGTCCATCAAGATCTGGTTAGTGCGTAAAAAGGAGATATTTCGTCCATCAAATTCTGGTTGGTGTGAAAATAGGAAATATTTTATCCATCAAGATCTGGTTAGTTTGTAAAGAGATATTTCTTCCATCAAGTTCTCGTTAGTGTGTAAAGAGAAGATATTTCGTCCATTAAGATCTGATTAGTGTGTGAAGATGAAATATTTCGTCCAACAATATCTGTTTAGTGTGTAAAAAGGAGACATTTCATTCATCAAAATCTGGTTTGTGTGTAAAGAGGAGATATTTCGTCCATTAAGATCTGATTAGTGTGTGAATATGAAATATTTCGTCCAACAAGATCTGTTTAGTGTGTAAAAAGGAGATATTTCAATCATCAAAATCTGGTTAGTGTGTAAAGAGGAGATATTTCGTCCATCAAGATCTGACCAATTTTGCTTATGGAGATATCACCTCTTCATGATATTGCTGACATTTTCAATGCTGACCAAATCAAAATCTGGTTTTTGTGTAAATAGGAGATATTTCGTCCATTAAGATCTGATTAGTGTGTGAAGATGAAATATTTCGTCCAACAAGATCTGTTTAGTGTGTTAAAAGGAGATATTTCGTCCATCAAGATTGGTTAGAAAGTAAAGAAGAGATATTTCGTCCATCAAGATCTGGTTAGTGCGTAAAAAGGAGATATTTCGTCCATCAAATTCTGGTTGGTGTGAAAATAGGAAATATTTTATCCATCAAGATCTGGTTAGTTTGTAAAGAGATATTTCTTCCATCAAGTTCTCGTTAGTGTGTAAAGAGAAGATATTTCGTCCATTAAGATCTGATTAGTGTGTGAAGATGAAATATCTCGTCCAACAAGATCTGTTTAGTGTGTTAAAAGGAGATATTTCGTCCATCAAGATTGGTTAGAAAGTAAAGAAGAGATATTTCGTCCATCAAGATCTGGTTAGTGCGTAAAAAGGAGATATTTCGTCCATCAAATTCTGGTTGGTGTGAAAATAGGAAATATTTTATCCATCAAGATCTGGTTAGTTTGTAAAGAGATATTTCTTCCATCAAGTTCTCGTTAGTGTGTAAAGAGAAGATATTTCGTCCATTAAGATCTGATTAGTGTGTGAAGATGAAATATTTCGTCCAACAAGATCTGTTAGTGAGTAAAATGGAGATATTTCAATCATCAAAATCTGGTTAGTGTGTAAAGAGGAGATATTTCGTCCATCAAGATCTGACCAATTTTGCTTATGGAGATATCACCTCTTCATGATATTGCTGACATTTTCAATGCTGACCAAATCAAAATCTGGTTTGTGTGTAAATAGGAGATATTTCGTCCATTAAGATCTGATTAGTGTGTGAAGATGAAATATTTCGTCCAACAAGATCTGTTTAGTGTGTTAAATGGAGATATTTCGTCCATCAATATTGGTTAGAAAGTAAAGAAGAGATATTTCGTCCATCAAGATCTGGTTAGTGCGTAAAAAGGAGATATTTCGTCCATCAAATTCTGGTTGGTGTGAAAATAGGAAATATTTTATCCATCAAGATCTGGTTAGTTTGTAAAGAGATATTTCTTCCATCAAGTTCTCGTTAGTGTGTAAAGAGAAGATATTTCGTCCGTTAAGATCTGATTAGTGTGTGAAGATGGAATATTTCGTCCATCAAGATCTGTTTAGTGTGTAAAAAGGAGATATTTAAGATCTGGACAGTTTTCCAAATGACTAGGTACTTCGTCGAGACCAACCAGGAGTGTTAATCCTTGGATAATAATAAACTTGAATACAATCGGGCTGTCTCCTCTTTCAAAATTGTCATCACTTAAATAAAATCTTTTATTTTTAGAAAGTACAATTTTATGTCAAAGGCTTTTTATGTCAAGTAGGGATTTGATGTTGGAACATGCTTCCAGTCAGTGTTTCTGGTGCGATTGACTGGTTTTTCAAATATAATTTCAGCATATTGAAGATAATAAGGAATTCGTAATTCATATATTCTCAACTTACAAGTGAAATGCACTAAGTAAAATACATAGTTCTGAGATAACGAAGGTGAAATATTCGACTTACTGTGCAGTGCTCACTTCGAATCTGTTTCTCTATATAAAATTTAACCTTCGTGTAAAGAAAACTCATCTGTGAACGACAATTATATTAAATACCAGACGTTGCCAAAACAGCGATGTATTATCTGTTACAGTACCCCGATGTGTCATCATGCGAGACCAATGGGTAACAGAAAAATCTAATTTTTCAGTCTGGTTTGTATACTTCCTCTGAATATCCTCAGATACCCGTTCTAAAGATAGCTTTATAATTAATTTATTATTTTTTCCACCATAATTCAGGTAATATATACTAAATATAACCACACAAATTTTTCATTTTGTCCTTTTTCATTTCTTTCTTTTAATTTATAAATGAATGGTGAAACGAAAATCTATTGAAATGAACACAAATACAAAGTGTTTGTAGCAGAAATTCAATTGCGGAAACATAATTTAACACATATTCTTTGCTCAATTACATTCGACATTTTGGAAAATTAACGAAGTAAAAATTATTCTCTTATTTAAAACCAATTTATTTTCAGACGATTTATTTAAAATTAAATAAATTTATGATTGTTGCCTTAGATCTTTCCATTGAGTATTGATCCCAGCAACCCGTTCTGGTCTCCAGTCAGACGTTAATTTAAAATACCACCTACCTTAACTAGTAAAATTGTTTTTTTTAATTATTTTTTTATAAATTATGGGCTTGTAGTAGCCAGTTGGATACCTAAAGGTTTAGCAAATGAAGAATTACGAGTATGAGACTCTGTTCAACCAAAGACCATCTTGTGCACGGGGGTTGATCCATGTCAAATCTGTCGTTGCATCAAAATAGCCTCAAGTTGGTGTGATGTGGAAGCTTGGAGGTTCAGGTACTGACCTCAGATATTAACCTCGTCATCCGACAGTGGTTCAAAATTGCGTAATGTTATCCTCGATCGTTCCTTTCAGAATTTATGCTTTATGCTTCTTCTTGTAAGTACACACAGAAAAGAAAAAAGATGAGAAATGCTTACAAAAAATTTTCTCTTCAAATCTTTCTCCGGAATTAAATTAGGAGATTGATTCTGACGAAAAAATTATAAATATAGGAATAATAGGATGACAAAAAACAATCTCAGAAGCACTGAAAAACTCACTACATCATAAAAAGAGAATCTCATTAATTTAAAAGTAAAGAAAAATCAAGATGATGTATTTTGCTTGCGTAATATATTTTCGCCTTTCCTTCACTGTAAGCACATACACAAAATTACATACATGGGCTCTTTGGTTAGAGGTTTGGAAAAGAGACATATGTTTGGTCCTAAGCAATCCATTTTAATACAAGTTTGAAAAACATTGAAATAAAACAATCCTTCAATCTAAGATAATAAAACTAAAATACGAGTATGTTGGAGTTTTGATTAAAAATCATAATAATAAATTGGTAAAATAATATACAAACTGTGTCAAGCTGAACAGTTTTCTTGTTGTATGAAGTGTAAACCCAAATCTTCAAAGATCCTATTAAACTCATTGCTTTGTTTTGTCCCGGCAATTTTTAAATTTTTGTATTTTTATCACACATTTCCAGAATTGGATAATATGTTTATGTTTTTTTTGTATAAACCTATCATTGACGTAATTTAAAAAAAATACTTTCTAGTGTCATTTCGTCGAGACACATCTCACAAAAAAAATAAAGTCATCGTATTGAAAGGAGAGGGCTTTTATTAATGCAGAACAAATAAGCTTCACGAAAGTTTACAGATTTTTAATATGTTTTATCCTCAGATTCTGTTTTGTACTATACCATGAAAGTAATAAATTTATGGGAAATGTTTTTGGAATTGGTGGCAAAGTTGTACACGGAATTTTTATTTATAGTTATTTCTGAATTCAGTAGTTGCAATAATATGGCTCCGACAAGAAGATAGTCGACATTGTGTCAGATGATGTACTAATTGACTGTTTTCCAATTGCATGAAACAATGAGAGATGTTCTGAGATCACCATATTTTCACTATTTGTGAATTCGCGATGAATAATTGCGACCAATTTACAGTTCTGTGTTACCATTTAGTACATCGAGTACATGTGAGTCACTGAGTAGCAATGAGGAGTGAAGCTGTGATAAGTGTAGAAGCAATGTCTTTTATCACAAATTTTCAGACTGTTGCTCGAGAGATTTGATGCTATTTGGTAATTTAACTTATCGTTGTGGATCAACCACCAAAGTGTGTGGTGATTGAATGCCATCTGGCCTGTTTGAAATTTCGCATGTTCATAATAGTCTGGGTCACCAGTATAGCAGAACATGGATGGACAGCGCAACTTCAGTCTACCAAAAATTACTTCGTGTTTGAGATTGGTTGTGCTTCTTTATTCAGGGTGATTCATAAAACATGGGATCACGTTGGGTTGGCGTGGAAGTTTGGAGAGTGGGGTGCCAGCTCAGGTGTTGCTTCGTCATCTGACCGTGGTTCAAAATTACGAGGTGTTGTCCTCGGATCTTTCCCTTAAGGGACTTATCCCGGACCATCGTCAATAGCCCGTTGTGTTCCTCTAGTACGACGTTAACTAAAATTACCATTACCATTGCCATAAAACATGGGCAAAACTTTAAGAGGTGATAGTACACATCCAAACAAAGAACTTTCATCAAAAAATGCACTGTCGGAAACAAAACGCAAAGGTGCTGGCGCATTTAAAAACTTGATCTTTGCAAATTTTAAAGCTCCATTCTGATTACGAGTTATTGGTCGAAGAACGACAGTAATAGCATGTAAATAATGTGATATGGGGAAAAAGAGAACTCGCATGCAAATTTTTGCCTCGATTAATACATAAAAGCCGCTGATCCAAGTGTGCAACTGTCAATCGTGGTAGGAACATATCGGAAGATGTCGCCCTTTACAAATAAGGAAAAGGCTAATATGCCTTTTATCTACGCACTTCCAAATGTAAATAGCTCAGAGGCTCAACGATTGTACGGAGAAAGGTTTCCCAACAAGCGGTTGCCCGACCGTGAAAAATTTGAGCACTTGCACCAACAGTTGGATCAACAACAACAGATCCTTTCTCGCTTTCCGGACGGATGCAGGGAGCAAAGACGGACTGAACGTCAATCGTGGAAGAAGCCATTCTGGATATGGTGGCTGATAAGCTAAGTACAAATACCAGAGCAGTGGCTAGGCAGTTACATGTATCACAATCCACGACATTGCGAGTACTGAAGGTTGAACGTTTGCATCCTTATCATGTACAACGAGTTTAGGAACTGACTCAAAACGATTATCCTCGTCGTGTGGAATTTGTTCGCTCGCTTCTGCAGAAGAGCGCGGTAAATCCAGATTTTGTGGCTACTGTGCTTTTCATGGATGAATGTACATTTACACGTGAAGGTGCATTTAACACTTACAATTAACATCTTTGGGCGGATGTAAATCCAATTGTCACTTATTCACATGCTCATCAGCGGCGCTTTTCTATCAATGTTTGGGCACGAATTATCGGAGACCACCTACTCGGACCTTCTGCCAGAACGCCTTGACGGGAAAAATACCTCACGTTTCTGCAACAGATGCTGCCAGACATGTTGAAGGACGTTAACACACACATCCAGAATGTAATGTGGTTCCAGCAAGATTGAGCACCAGCCCATTATGCACAAGAGGTGCGAAACTATCTGCATTTAACTTTTCGGAACCGATGGATTGGGAGAGGTGGTCCTGTAGCTTGGCCACCACGCTCGCCAGATCTTTCGTGGCTTGATATCTTTTTGTGGGGACAGTTTAAGGCTCTTGTGTATGAGACCCCCGTTGAATCTGCTGCAGATCTCATCTCCAGACTTTCGGCCGCTGTAGGGGAAGTACACGATATGCCTGGCGTTTTTCAGAATGTTCGTCAATCCTTTCTTCGCCGTTGTACCTCATGCATAGCCACTGCCGGTCACTGTTTTAAACACTTATTGTAATCACGTGTCATTTAACTTGCTTTTGTCATTTATTCTCTCTTTGTGTGTTTATGTCTCTTATAATAACACCTTCTGCGCCCTCTAGCACCTTTACGTTTTAATTCCGACCATGGATTCTTTGATGAAAGTTGTTTGTCTGGATGTGTACTATCACCTCTTAAAGTTATGAACATCTTTTAAGAATCCCCTGTATACTACAATATTGTTCTTTACTGTGTTCGTAGGTAAGTTCACTATTATAAAAAAATGATTTCACAAAGGAAACTTTTAAAGTCTTAAAATTGATAGGAATTTGAGGTGATGCAATGTATGTATTTGTATTTTATCTTATTATCATAATGCATTTTCCAGCTTGCTTTATTTTTGATATTGCGCTATAAAATCAGCCAACCAAATATATGCATTTACTCAGATTTGATTAATACTACACTTTCAGAATTTATTTCTTTGAATATATTTTACACATTTTGAGGGATAGTCTAAATATTTAAACAATTACCATATATTTCAACTATGTCAAACTATTATTCTAATATGAAGAAGGTAATTTCTCAAAAGTGCTTTCTTGCTTCTTAATGTATGTATTTTCTCTACAAAAGTTTATGTCTTTTAATTTCATAGCTTGTTACTATTTTTTAATTATTTGAAAACAAACAATGTCTTTCATATAAATTTAATAGGAACTTATTAGTTGTAGTTATACCACATGTAATAGTTAGTGAGAAAGTTTTTTAATAAATAACAATACGTATATTATTGACGTGAAAGATAAGACTCATACTCATAGAATTAATTTTTTCTGCTTTATTGCCATCATTATGTAGCAAAATTATCTCGTATTACTTATATTACTTATTCATATATTTCGTTAAAACTGCTATTCATATTCTTACTTCTTAAGTACGAATATTACCCAGAGATTTCAGAACGTATAAATTATTCAAACGGTAATTTAATACTTATATATTTTATGTATATTTACAAATATGTCTCTAACATAGACTCGTATTTAAATGTGCGAACTTTACTTTAGATACTTTATATTGTTTATATGTCTATATAAGACTTTATTAACATAAAAAGCTATTAGTAAGTCAAACCTTTTATCTATAAATATTACATTAATATTTACGACTACAAATTATATTTACTTATTCTAATTTACTATTCGTAAGTCAATCATTTTAGTCAAGGTCTATAAATACGTCAATAATCTGCGAATATTGCACTATTACCTTTAATATTTCCATTAATACCTTAGAACCATTAACTTCCCTGACTACAAGGTTATTTCCATGAACAAATTTATTACCATTCAGTATCATCATTTAAGTCAAAGGTCTTTAGTACGAAAAACATCAACAATCTACAATTATTACATTAATATGGACAACAAAGTTATTTCTATGTTACAATTTACTATCGTTAAAAATTATCTTTTAAGTCAAGGTCTATTAAACCAGTAACATGTCAATAATGTACTAATAATACATTAATATCGAAGACTAAAGATTTATTTCTATGTTGTTCTAATTTAAGTCAAATTACTTATATTTTACAGCTTGTTCATCATCCTTGAAATAATCATTAAAATAAAGCTGACAGACATGCACACTTTAGATTAACAAAATCTGAAGTATAGGCTTAACCCTTCCTGGAGAACACTTTAAAATGGTTGAAACTTAACTCGATGTAATACAAGTGCTATCAATAATTTTGATTTTAAGCTAGCACGCAATCTAACGTGTTCCCGAGCAGTTTCACAAACTTAAGTTCTGTAGTCAAGGAGGTACTGATCGCTTCTTCAATTGTACGATGATTTCGTAACTCAAACTAGGTAATACATTTGGAGACAACTTTAATGTATTGGTTAAATTATACATGCAGAAATCTGACATTGCGTTGCTCATGTAGAAATCGTTTAAAATTATACACCAAATATGTATTATATTAATATCTACTGTTATAAAAGGAAGTGTTTATCTGTCTGTTTGTTACAAAATCCTGACGATTCTATGGCACTTACAGCATTGAGATTCGGCACACAGGTAGTCCGAATTTTTTTTGCAGTTTTTGGGTCGCGGCGAATTTTAAAATTCAATCTAGAACATTTTTAAATGAATTTAATGAAATTAAATCATTATTGAAAGCTACAGCATAGAAGAGATCACAGATTCTTAATTTACTGTTTTCATTTCCGTTTTGATTTTGCTAGAATGAATAATTTTTCAGCCAGACGATAAAGACAAACAATCTTATAACTGGAGTCAATTAATTCTTTTTCTATCTCCTAGAGCGTTAAAGATAGAGTAAAAATTTCAGCGGGTTTGAAATCTGCGGAAAATTTCACTTTAGATCCATACCTAAAAATATGATTTTCTTTATATAAATAATTTTTAAATTGAATACATATTTTATATCTTTGCACAAGATTGTGACGTCACGGAAACTTTCCCTTTCCAAAAATAAACAGATTGTATTTCGCGCTAAAAAAAAAAACAGTATACATTTCCTGCCTTTTTCAATGGGGAGCAAAAAAAAAATTAAAAATCATTTTGAGAGGCATTGTTTAGATCTTTTTCATAAAAGCGGATTCGTTAAAGATAGATTAAAAATTTCAACGGATTTGAAATCTGCGGAAAATTTTACACGCCAGAATAATACGTTATATCACGGTGTTGCCCGTAGTGTTGGTTTGCGAACGGCCACGGGCAACGGCGGACTAGTCACGCAGTGGTCTAGTTATGGATATAAAGATGAGAAAGCATTAATCCCAACAATAAGATGAATAATCAATTTCACATATCTAACTACAATTTGCAATATTTATACCTTTTTTTTCGGAGACTAAAGGTGTTTTTAGTTTCTTTTCAAATCTCGCATAAATTTTTGCAGTATTTGATTTCTGTCACTTTGTGTGTATATATTTATAAAGCATTGGGTAATAATTTCTAAAACTGTTCATGTGAAATATATATCAATTGTTCTGTAAATTTTATTTCTTTTCCTGCAATGCTTCCAGATAAACACCTCATTAGGCTTACAAATAAATCCCTTTACGCTTCTCACATTGTATAAGCGGAAAATTAATTTTTTCGTGGTAATCACTTCATAATAATATTCAATAAATACATCAACTGTTTTATGTCATGTTTTGCATTTTTTTTTTGAATTAAGTAAATTTACACAATTTTTATTTTAAATTAAAAGTTGCTGCAGTTAAGAATACTCAGTAACTTATGAAAATACCCCCCCCCCTATAACACTGATTCAATGTTTAATTTTAAAAAATCATTTTCATTCTTAAACACACATTTTATGAGGTTGTAGAGTTTTGAAAGATCATAATGGCTCTAGAATTTTCCAAGTACAATTTTGATGTATTTATCAACATAAAATGTCATTACAGAACGTTATTATAAATTATAAAGCAATTTTATTTTACCAATGCACTTAATGCTTCCTAGCATATTCCCCATTACACATAATTAAATTCATGTTTATTATTACCAATTATGTAAATGCTCACTTACATACTAATAGGTTCCATCATAATCAAAATATAACAGACTTTTGTTAAGTAATCTCTAATCGAAGTACTTATAAAATGTGTGTTCATAATGGTGTCATTTAGAAAGTACTTTCACCAATGATATTCCAAGCTTTAATTTCAATAAGCGTGCTTTGTGAAGAAAAATAGTATCTGTGTCACTTTTTCAACGAGGTTATTTTCGACCAAAAAAGGAATAACTTCAACAAACACACGAATGGAAGTAATTATTTCGTCAAAATTACTTTTTCCTATCCAATTAGTTTACCCCAATACATTCTCCTAGTCTTACAATCCAATAGCGCTTAGTCTTTACATAATGTTTTAATTTACCATTAAGCATTTGAAAATATAACAACTAAGGAAGAAAAAGTATTCCACCAAATAAAAAGTTTCTATGTGGAAACATTTTTTAATTATTCCTTATAATCGTGTGTAGTAAAACTAGAAAAAGAGTTTGAAAAACTCTTTTTGCAAATAATATAAATTGCAATAGTATAATGCAAAGTATAGTTTATAGCAATAGTAGTTTAGTAGCAATAGTAGTTTGTAAATAATATAACTATTTGCAAATAGTATAAATTGTGATAAATATGTAATATGATAAGGAAATTTATTAGCTAACAGAAAGATTTTAAGTACTTGCAAAATTTGTTGCAATATAAAGTCCGTTTGAAGTTTTGTATAAAATGGTGGTAACATGTAAACCTTTTAAGACTCCTCTCGGCTTGTATTTAACTTTCGAAATAATTTCGACACTATACTTCATTTATTAAATCTTTTGATCTCTAAGCCATTATAAGACCATTCAGCAATTCAATTACAAGCCATAATGTAGGGTACTCTTCCAAATATTTGCCTGACAGACTATTATAGGGGGCTCAAATTACACGCATTACAATGTATTCTTACTACACCCGTATAATGTTGATCGGTGTCCTGTTTTCCCAATGAAAGAACTATATAGTTGAATATTAATGTGTCGAACGAAATTCATACAAAGAATTAAATTCTTTTTATCAGTTTTCGAGCATTTTAAACATCAGGACTACACGGCACTCAAAGTCTTTTAAACTCCCCAAACACGAATTCCCATGCATTCTTTACACCAAAAAATAAACTGCAAAATGGTACGTTAAACTAAATGGCACTGTTTATCGGTCGTGGATAACATGCTACAAACTCCCTCGACAAACAAGTCCGCGCGATAAAGAATTTCCTCTAGAGCAATTTAGCAACATTTACAAGTCGATACACGGTTCTAAGAGGTTACCATCAGCCAAGTGCTTTCTGAAAACGGTACTTTATGACCTGGATATTATTTTTCTCGAACAAAAACCGTAAAATCCATTCGGGCCTTTCCTCTGCTGACGTTCTCAGGGTAGACGCGAAGTCGATAGTGGATGGAATGGTTATTGACAAGTCTATTAAACGTCACCGTTGAAAAGGTTTTACGTTGTTTTAGCGAAGACGTGATCCAATATTTTCCGAGTTTTACAGTCATATGATCCGCCTTTAGAAAATTGTTTATCAGTGGCCTTCTGTGGTTGAAGCTATCGGAGTGGAGAGTGTTCGGAGTTAATGTAAATACATAAGCAAATTCAATTTGGATGTAAAACCGCTATTGCAATTTCATTTGTGTACTACTCAACTGGTATCAGAAATGTAATTGATTTGGATTGTTTCAATAATGTCTTAGATAGTAGGATGACTTTCAAATAGACCCAAGCAGTTAAGCTGATGCTAAACTATGTGAATTTATATTTCTCTTCCAAGTAATCTTTTAAAAAGTCCATTTCAGGTTCAAGAAAATCCCAATTATAAATGTCAATATTTCTTCAAACATGAACAAATTTAATATTGATCTATATTTCTGATCCTGTCTTATATCTGTACAGTTCTATCAGTTTCGTAAATTCTATACGAGCCTTTCGAGTTAAAAGTTTGAAAATAGAAGCGAAGAGTGGGTGTAGTGGTTACTAACAAAGCTATAAAATGACACCGTTGAAAATGGTTTAAGTTGTTTTAATTAATTATACCTATATTTTCTAGATTTTACAGTTTCATAATCCACCTGTGGAAATATCTTTTTCCGTAGCCTTCTGTAGTTGAAAATATCTCTGATGAGAGGTTCATAATTAAGTAAATATATAAGCGAATTTAATTTAGATGGAAATCCGTTATTGCAATTCCATTTGTGTACAACTCAATTGGTAACTCAGTAGTGATTAATTTGGATTTATTTAACAATATCTTTGTAGGATGGCTTGCAAAGACCCAAACAACGAAGCTGATTCCGAATTATATGAATTTTTATTTGCAGAACAATTAATCTTTTCCTAGACAGTTTCAAACCAGAAAAAATGACGGTTATATTTCTATGTGAACATATCTTCGAACACAATCCTACGGAATAAATAGGATTTTGATACAATTTTCCGACCTTGCCTTACATTTGTACAGCCTGTCTGCTCAATCTCAGTTTCTTTCCATTTATTTGAACAAAAACAAAATCTGTTTATCCATAGTATTCAGTAGTTGAAACTATCTCCGTTGAGAGGGTTTGAAACTAAAATAAAAATATAATCAAATTCAAATTAGATTTAAACGCGTTATTGCGATTATATTTTGTACATCTCAATTGGTAACCGAATAATTTAATAAATTCACCAATAGCTTCTATGTAGGATAGCGTGCAGTGAGCAAAAATAGTAGGTACCGAATTCTTGAAGTAATTTCCGAGTAATCTTCTCCAAGACAATTCAAATCAAAAGAAAAGAACAGTCATATTTATATGTATATAATACGTATATCGTCAAACTTAATCCAAAAAAATATTGATGTATTTTTCTGACCTCGCATTGTATTTGAACAGTTCTATCAGTTTCTTTCCCTTTCTTCGAACAAAAATCGTAAAATCTATTCAGATATTTCCTCTGCTAACCTTCCCAAAGCAGACGTAAAGTCAATAGTGGATACAATGGTTATTGACAAATCTATTACACGTCACCTTTTAAAATGGTTTACTTTGTTTAAATAAAAGAAAAAGTGAACCTATATTTTCTTATTTTCACAGTTATATGATCCGCCTTTGGAAAAATATTTTTTTTTGTAGTTTAAAATATCTCAGTTGGAAGGGTCTGGAGTTAAAGTAAATATACAAGCAAATTCAATATAGCTAAAAAATGTATAAATACTAAGCAAATTCAATTTGGATGGAAAACCGCTATTGCAATTTTATTTGTGTACTAGTCAACTGGTATCATAAACGTAATTGATTTGAATTTCAGCTGTTCCATTAGTGTGGAATAGGAATGGTAATTGATAGCAGTAATTTATCTGGATCTTGTTCAATAATTCCTGGAATCAAAGTCCTATTTGAACATAGATGTGCATACTGTTTCAGATCAAATAGAATCACTGCGTAGAATTAGAAATGTAACTAATTCTTGCACCAACTGTGTAAATAATCGTATAGTCAATTTCTATTATTATAAAAGAAAGTGCTTGTGTGTCTTTGTGGCTATCAGATGACCGATACGTGTCTATACGTTTCACTTACGGTCCTGAAATTTGGCACAGAGGTAGTCCTAATTTTATTCGAATTTTGTTCGAAGCCCTAATTTAAAATTTAATCTAGAAAAATTTTTAATTTATTCATTGCCATTTATTTGTAATTTCTTTTCTTTAGAATAGCAACAGTATTAAAAGATCATGGATACTAAATTAATTTTTTTCATTTACTGAGCACAAACTATTCTAGCAAAGCGAAACAAAACAAATAAAAGATTTTGACTGGTGTTTTTATTTCCTTTTTATTCTTTAGTCCAAGTTTCTATATTCACAATCATTAAAGATAAAGTGACAATTTCAACGGATTTGAACTCTGCGGAAATTTTAATATTAGATGCAAATTTTATGCTAATTTGCGACATGCCCGTGTCATGTCCGGGTGGAGGTAGGACTCATTTTTAAAATTAATGTCCAGTTTTTTTAAGGTTTTCAGTATCATTAAGGACACCAAAAGAACTGCCACGGGAACAACGTGCAGGCCTGCTAGAATCTTATAATAAGTTAATTAGACCTCTTGTATCTTAAAATGTACGTCCATAAAATGACGAACCAACCCATAAAGGAAATATAATCATATTACTGCATGCGTCAGTTGCTTTTTAAGTTAAGTGTACAAAAAATACTGATGAATTGATCTAGTCTACAAAAGAGGGCCGCCGCAACCGAATAGGTAAGGTCTTGGATTAGCAATCAGAGGGTTTCGAGTTCAAAACTCGATCTAACCAAAGATCATAGTGTATATGGGACAGGTTCAAGTTAAATCTACCGTGGCCTCAAATTCCCCCTTACGTTGGCGTTTTGTGCAAGTCTCGGCAGCTCAAACAACCTAATCAGTTGACCTTGGTTCAAAATTATGAGATGTTGTCCTCGAATATTTCCTATAGGAATTGTTCCCAGACAATCGACAGTACCCCGTTGTGCTACAGTACGACATAAATTCAATTCATAGATACTTAGTCAAAACAAATTAAGTCGAAAATACAAATACATCATGATCACAATCGCTTTTATAGAAAAGTAGTTTTTTCAGGTTTAAACTTATCTCTTTTTAAAACTAGTAAAATCTCACTGTTTCTAGTTAAAAATTACATGATTTTCATAAAAAGTGAAACATAATTACAAATTATTCGTTTATTTACATTTAAAACAAGCCAGACAAATCTTAATAACACTTATTTATATTTATGGGGATTTTTTTGCTTATAACTTAAGTATGGGTTATTAAAAGTACCGACTAAGTACCTATTTCATAGTTTTTCAAACTTATGTAATTATCAAATGGTAATTCGTGCACATGACTCTTTTTTGCAAAGATGATTCAAAGTATGCTGTCACCAATCACTAGAAAAAAATCAGAATATTCTTTTTTTTTAATGTACTGCATATATTTATTCAGCAGAAAAATTTCAAATAAATACGTACTGTAAATACATCAGTTTCAGAAAATGTAATTTAAATATACATCAGAATCGGATTATATTTCAGCCATATATATGGTGGTAAATTATTTCAAACTAGTGACTGGATAATGTATTGCAAGTAGAATATAAGGAAACGGACACTTAAACGGAACTGGAATTAACTAGCTGAATTTATGGACCTATTTAAGGTGCCCTTGGGAGCTCTGCTAATGAAACCTAACGACAGTGGATTGAAGTTGATGATTCCCTGCTCAGCAATAAATATTCGAATAAAAAATTCTACTTTACGAAGAAATAGACCAAGGAAAACATTTTAGAACCGTTAACCATTAAGTAGACGTTGAGAGGTGTAGTTAAAACATTGAGTGTTTCCTGGTTAACATATTCTAGCTTTTTTTTTTGGTAGGAAATTATTTTTATTAACTCCGCACTGAAACAACAAAACGGGTTGTTGGATATGTTCCGGGATCAAACCCGAGAGGAAGTATGCGAGGACACCACGTAATTTTGAACAATGGTTAGATGACGAGGTCACACCTGAGCTGGATCCCAACTCACCAAACTTCCACACCACACCAACGTAAGACTGTTTGAGGCCCGAATAGATTTAACTTGCACCAGCCCCTTTGTACAAAGCGGAATTTAATCTTAGCAACCCATCGTTTCAAATCTGACTAGCTCGACCATTAATATACTACAGTGATCAAAATTTTCACGGAATGCTGTTATAAAACTAAAGGTATCTATTTATTGTTCAAAATTTATTACATCTTCTTCACACTAATCTTCTCCGACTTCAATACACGTCTGCCAACGTTTTTTTTCAATCCTCAAAACATGCCTTAAGGGGGTCCAAAACACAAAAATCTTCAAATTTTCGAGAAAAAAATTTTATAATTTAAAATTTATTTGTTTTTTTGCTTAAAATGAAGTTTGAATCACGTTTCTATCTCAATTAGAACAAGAGCTATAGTTATTTTTGTGGTTCAATGTTTTGAAAAATCTAACACATAGATAGTTGTTATGGCAACATCTGCGAAAGACGTTATTTTAGTCAACGGGAACATTTAAAAAAACTATATAGAAAAAAAGTTAAACTTACAAAAATCAAACTAAACTAAATATTTAAGAGGAAAGAAGGAGTTAGATACTCATCTGGATTCTTTTCATTAATTGTAAATCTGTCTTTAAAACTTAAATGCTTTTTTCTCCATGATGCAATTTTTCAAGATTTCCTGTATTCAAATTGCTATAAGTCAAGAACGGATAATATTTAAGGGTTGAAATTTAGAATATATCTTTTTCAAACACTATACTTTAATTTTGATTCAGCAACTTTGAAACAAATATTTACTTTTGAAAAAAAAAAAAGACTTTTTTTTAAATAAGTACATTAGAATATTTAGAAATTTTCAATAAAATAGTTTTTTTTATTGAATTAATATTTTTTAAATTTAAATCGAAATTAAAGTTTATAAATTTGTGAATAATCTACTGCAAGAATTTTGAAAATTGACCTAAAATATTTTAAATTTTAGCAATTTAAAATAACCTCTCTTTTTAAAAAAAAAAATTTTAATTTTAAATTTTAAAAAAAAATTGCAAAACTTTTGTGTTGCGATTTTGCTTATTAGTTAGATGGGTAATCAGTGCAAAAAAAATTCAAAAATATAAATTAATTAATTTAAAAAAAAATTTGATGTGTCCCAGACCCCTTTAAAGTTTTTTTTGTGAAACCTCTTCGTGGTTCGTATAAAATTTTCTTTTATTGCATCAATAGACTCAAAATGGTGACCACGAAGAGCAAGTTTCATCCGTGGAAATAACAAAAGGTCACACGGTGCTATATATGGTGAATACGGAGCTTGTGGAGACTTATTTTTTGAATGCTTTGTCAAAGAATCACTAATAATAATGGCATTGTGAGAAAGCGCATTATCGTAATGAAAAACCCATACGTTATCTTGCCACAACTCTGGTCCTTTTCGAAGAATTACCTCACTCAAACGACGCAAAACACTCAAATAATAGTCTTTATTCACCGTCTGGTCAGTTGGTAAAAATTCATAATGCAAAACACCACGACCATCAAAGAAAGCGGTCACCAATACCTTGATTTTTGAGAGATTTTGACTTGTTCTTCGGTCTTGCTTTGCCTTTCAAGCGCCATTCACTTGATTGTAGAACTGTTTCTGTAGCAAAAGCATGTATCCAAGTTTCATCACCGGTAATAATGCGTTTTTAAAAGCAAACGTCTTGTGAAAGCATATTCCGGGACTCTACAACACGTTGTTGTTTTTGGAACAAATTCTTTTTTATGGAACGACTCAAGAAACAACGCGAAGTAAACTTAAAGGATCTTTCAAAATTGCTTGACAGGAACCAAACGATGTAGGAACTTATTCAATAATGTCTCTTATTGTTAAACGACGACCACCAAGCACCAATTCTCTTATCTGATTGAGAGGTTGATCATTAGTCGAAGTGGATGAGTTACCAGATCGAGTATCATTTACGACGGATTCTCAATCTTCTTTAAACTTTTTATACCAATTAAATACTGTTGAGTATGATAAACTGTACTCTGTAAAAGCTTTTTGCAACATGTCATTTGTGTTTGTACAGAAATTCTATTGCGGAAACAACATTTAATGTATGTTCTTTGTTCAATTACATTCGACATTTTGGAAAATCAACGAAATGAAAATTCTTATTAAAAACAAATTTATTTTCAGACGATAAAAATAAAAAAATCCATAATTGTTGCCACATGATATATACATGCACATGTACAATATTTAATAAAAGTCTGCTGACGATAAATAATATATATGTATTTTAAAAAAAGAATTCCAGATACTTTTTGATCACAGCATTATGGCAAACATATTAAATTATATTGTGTTAAGAAAGGTTATGCGATTATAATGTGCCACTTGCGCAGCTGATTTTGGTCGTTTGAGAATCACCAACTTAAATAATCGAGTGGTGGATTAGAAACTGGAGGCTTGTGAGTTTAAACTCGATCCAACCAAAGATTGTCGTGTTCATGAGGACTGGTCCACCTTTAATAAGTCATGGATTCAATTTTCCTCTCGTTGGCGTTCTGTATAAGTTTGGCATCTTTGGTGCCTCACTAACACGTGAAACGCAGCAAGGTGAAAATCGTACGGCTTCGTGTTTGATTGGGAAATTCCCATGGTATTGAATGAGAATTGTCCAGTGGAATGATTTACCGCCAACCACTAGCTTACCAGCCTTGAATCGTCAAAGCCACTTTGAAGGTGTAAGAATCATTTCAGGACAAGTATCTGAATGGTTAATTATAGTAAAAATACACATTTGTAGTCTAGTTATTCTTCGATATAAATGTTTAGGTAAATTAAGTTTGAGTTATGAAAGATAGTTCAATTTACGTCGCACTGGAGCAACACAATAGGCATTGACAACGGTTCTGGATCAGTTCCAAAGTGAAATATCCTTGGGCACCTTGTAATTTAAAACCATAGTCCAATGGCGAGATTGCACCTGAGCTGGTATTTTAAAAATAATTTAGTACTAAATTCCATCATAAGAAACCTTTAGTTTATCCATAACATTGACCAAAGCAGAGCCTGAATGGAAGAATGGAATGGAAACTAAATTTTATTTGAACTCCCATTGATTTGGTTCACTTCTAGTGGCAATACATTAAAGTATATTTAAATGTTAAAATTCATTGTTGTGGTCAAGACTTCCCTAAGTTCAAGGCTCCTCAGTTAACAATAATACAGAATTTAGACTTATTTTCTGTACACCAGGAAATTTTAAACATAAATAAAACGTTAACAGAGTAACTGAACAAAATGTGGTTTCATTGTTACTTATTAATACTCACCTAACTAATACAATTGTCTTGAATAACCTTTAAATATGCTCTACTCTTGTTTACTTAAAATATTTAAAACAATATTCTTCAGCGTACGAAAGTACAGCATATAGAAACTTTTGACTCAATATTTTTTGCGCTGCTGTCATAATCAGTAGTCTACCTCGGCCAGTGCAGTTTTGGAAGTCAGCTTGGAAAATAATCATCAAAATGCTTTTCTCTGAATAAAATTAAGTGTAGAAGTACTCTTTCCCACTATTTATGCAACGTACAAATTTTCTCATAGTGATAAAAGAGGGACATCCATTATGCGAAATTTACTGTGATCAATATAGGGAAATAGCAATTGGCTTTACCTTAAATACCCCATTTTAACGATCGGTGATTACAGTGCTTTAAATTTAAAGCTTCAACTGTAACACAAACCTTTTCTGTCTCTCTTTCATGATAATTTATAATACCCAATACATATATTTAACGTAGATATTCGAATTAACGATTCGCTACGGTGATTTTCTGTTGAGATAGTGGAAGCTAGCAATTCATCATGATTACGTCAGAATCATCTGCGTACCGTCATTTCTCATCTCTAAGTTCTATTTTAACAATCCTGTTTGTCACCAGAAGGTCTTTCAAGTAACGTCATTTGTCTTTAATTACTGACGCATAAATTTCCTTCCCAAATGTCATCTCTGAGCTAAATCGCCAGTTCAATGAATAGTTGTTCGTTGTTCCTACACCTCAGTATTTGTAATGTAGGAAGGATCAGCACTGAATTCGACAGATCTCTACTCAAGCATGTGAAACGTTAAGTCAGAAGACATGGTCCTGAGCATTTGATGTGAACTCAAACATAGAATAATCTAGGGATCTGCTCATACATACACCAATTTTCGACTCAATAGAATTGTATTCTTGTAGTAGAGACAATTGGCTATGATAAGGATAGGGTGTTAAAATGGATGCAAATGTATACACATATTTTATATTGGGAAGTCATGATTTTCGAATGACTGACTACCCTCCACAAATAATAAGTCATAGGTTGTGAAAAAATTGGAATTTCGATTCATTTTTCGAATAAATATATACAACTACTGAATTCTTATCTAAAAGTTTTTTACAAAGATCGAGATGTCATGGTGCTAGGGATCTTATTTAGTATCCAAGAATGCTCAGATTGAATGAAGAATGTCAGACATTCTATCGTAAAGAATTTCATTTTCAACAAAGCTATGACAGTTTTATCTAGCACCAGCCCCCACGTACACAAGAACACGATCGTCTTTTAGTTGGATCTTGTTTTGAACTGGCAACCCTTTGGTTGCTAATCCAAGACTACGACTGTGGTCCTTAATTCTTTCAGGTATACATTTCTTGGCAACTATTGGATGACTAATAAACAAATTTAAAAATTCACAAAAGAACGAAGCTAATTATTCATTAGAAAACAAGTAATGTCAATACATAATACTTTAATTATTTCAATTATAGCATAATCTGAAAAATATTACGTTAACGCATTTCAATTATTTAAATAAAAGAATAAAAATGACAATTTTTTATATCCCCCGGTAAGGGGAATAACAACCAATTGTTATCAACAAGAAATCTGTCAATAAAACTTCCTCAGAAGTCAGGAATATATTACCATTTTCAAGAAATTCAAAGCGTAAATTTCTTGTTTACGCACTATGTTTAAAAAATACTCCATATTTTGATCCTATTAAATAAGTGTCACACTTAACACTGTCCCATTAGTAAAGAATGATGAAATGAACATTTAATCGTAAGTTAAAAAGTTTGTTTTTCGATTGTGATTAAATATCACGTATTAAGATGGTGTTTGACTTTTAAGATAGCTTCAGGATGGTAATTCGTGTTACTTTCAAGCCGATTTTCACGGCTTGGTCTTTCTTTCTTAGTGCAAACAATTTTGTAGCCATTGCTTCCAGATGATATCCTTACACTTTCCATACTTGTTTCCAAAGAAATTAAAAAGTCATTACCATTGAATGTTTTTTACGGGTGCAATTTTTTAAATGTTCCCTTTTGAAAGTTTTTTACCAGCTTTTCTTTGCACTAAAAGCATTGTTATTCAAGCCGTTAACAAATGCTATACTTTTTGGTGCAGTTCACTAAAAAATTGAAGAAAAACTATGAATATTTTAACAAAAATATGGAAATAGAACACTCTTTTGGGAACTGGGAATATGTTATACCTATACAGGGTGGTCCCGAATTCATGGTACAAACTTTAATGGTAGGTACAGGACATTGTAACAATGATTTATTGTATAGGAATGTATAGTCGCAAGTGACGCGGTGAGGCGAAAACAGGGGAAATAACGGCCGAAAGGAAAAACAAAGATTTTATTGAAAGCGTTGTTGACAAGTGTCATGTTTACAGTAATTGTTCAAAATTGCGTCCACCAGTATCGATACATGCTTGACAGCGTCGGTGGAGCGATTGGGATACTCCGCGCGATACATTCGTAACGCAGCTCTGCCGTTACCATTTGCACGGCCGTACATGTAATGCATGTCTGCTTTTTCTGCATACGTAAAGTCACCCATCGTCTACGGCAGCACAATTGTGAATGGCGCTTTTCCCTACTGCGATGCATCATGTTCAACAGCGGCTAGACATCTACTGCCCTCTACCGGCAATGATACCAACCGATCACTCCATTTCTCTTTCCTTTTATTTCCCCTGTTTACGCCTCACCGCGTCACTTGCGACTATACATTCCTATACAATAAATCATTGTTACAATGTCCTGTACCTACCATTAAAGTTTGTACCATGAATTCGGGACCACCCTGTATACTGATTCTCTTATAAATTCTCCTCAAGTAATAAATTTAAGATCATCGATATTGAATATGGTAATCTTCAAATTCATATTCTTTTGTTTAAAAGTAATAGAAGTATTTCAAGTAGAAGTACATCAACTAAAAACTCAAAAAATGACAAGAGCCATTTAAATATAATTCGTAACTGATAGCAGTGTTTTTATCTCCTATTCCAGACATACATTTGAAAATATCTTTATATAATGGTCAAATGAATATGATAACGAGTAGTTATTCGTATAATAAACAAATACTTTCTATAATTATGTTAATACAGTACAAAATGCTTGTTGCGACCAACCACAAATAGTAGAATATTATTAATAAATTCTCTAATTTCTAAATAAATCTAACTTAAATGCAAAATTTTGTACAACCTCCGGTGAATTGAGAGAAGAAAAAAATTTGTGACAAAAATTTGTGTGCATAACACAAAATTTGTGTAAAAAAGTATCTCTATATCAATTTCAAGACATAGTTTTAGTGCGAGCTTAATTGTTATATTCATATAAATAATTTTTTAATTACAATAACTAACTGTACAGTAATTTAACAGCAGCCAAATTGAAAATAAATTCCATTAACTCATTGAAAGTAGATACATGCAATAATGATGAAAAGAATGTATGTATAGTATTTACATATAGTTAAAAGATCTAATGTGGTTTTACCTGACTATAAAAACCCTATTATATTATTTATTTGATAAGAAATATGTTGTTTGATATATTTTTTATCAACTTTCCCTAGCTTCAGCTAATCAGCTGTGGGTTTCAAATAACTCGGTACTGAGGGGACTGCTTCCACTCTAAAAAGAAGAAGATATATTTTTTAATAGAATATTATGAGTCCAATAACAAAACACTTGACGTGGTGGCCATTTTTGGCCAAACTTGACGTGATGGCCAAGGTCAGATCTGAAATCAGCACCCAAACAATAGTTGAAAACGGCTAAATTTGTTAATGTTATAAACAGTTTGTAGACCAGTGTAATTAGAAATCCAAACGCACCTAATCATAAAATAACTAATAACCGAAAACAGTATCGATTAAATAATTAGCAACCCCAAACAATGGTCAAGAAATAATTAGCATCCTAAACAATAACCATTAAAAAACTAATCAAAACAGTAGGCGTTAAATAATTACAAATCCAAACGAAAATCCTTTTCTAATTAATAACCCTTTAATAAATCTGCAATCCAAACAATAAACATTGCATAATCAATGGCACGACTATTAAATGTATTATTAATATTTGCGAGATTGCAACAACTATCCACCAAATAAAGAAATGTAATTATTAACTACCTGAGTAAATATATGGAATGTTAGCAATGTAATTAATGATTAATAGATAATAATAAATATCATCATAAATATAATAGCAATCAATATCCTCCAAAAATAAGCGGATCTATGGAAAAATGGTACTATTCCAAGTAACTAACGAGAATACATAATTTTTGGAAGGTATGGTAAGAGTTATTTGCAAGTTTTCGTATTCACCTTTTTTATGGTATTTCCCATCAGCTGTTTTATAGCATTAAAAATCTATAACCGAGATGTAATAACTTTTCTATCTATAGCACTCTTTCTTTTATTTTCTGTGGTTCTATCCCGGGTGTAATCACGATGATAAGGACAAAGTTAATTAAGTCCTTTTGTTAGCTCTTTATCTTCGATGTTTTTCTTATCTGTGCCTCAGTATTAAGGAGAAGGCGTCAACGTTGTTTCAGTGGGGTGATTAATTGTCATTGTTGCTACTTCATGGATATCGTTTAGTGTATTTGTAGTATGAGTTGTGAAGCACCAAAACAAACTGGCATCGTAATTACCACAAAGAGATATCGTCAGTTAAGGATCAGTGAGACTGTTCGAGGGTATTTGTAATGTTAATTACTTATTAGATAGTGGATGGAAGAAGTGGGTTTCTCTTAAGGAAAAGTAGGTGGAAATTAGTGGTAGTAATTATTTTGCAGTTGTGCCTGTTATAGTCAAAAGTTGGTTCCTGGTTTCCTAAATATAGGAAGAGAACTCCTGAAACAATAACCCGAGGTCTCCCGCTAAAAAGTGTGATCTATTGAATGAAAAAAATCAAAATAGAAAAAAGGGATAGAACCTGTAGTTCTAGGATGACATTCACAGGCGGCTTAAAAAAGGTCTGTGCAGATTATTCAGGAATGATTACAGTTCTCTTTATAGTTGTTCCCAATGATGATGGAATCTGAGACGCGAACCAGGAAACCGAGAGACGCTGCCTTAGTAAAACAAAATGATAGTTGAGAAAGAAATGGTATCGACGGCCACTTCCCTAGACTATGATTATCTCTTTAGAAGATTGTGGTCTTGTTCAGATTTGATGTATTGAAGATGGAGCTGTTTTTGTTGATGAATCATCCAGTGCTCCCAAAATTGCGATTCAAATATTCTATAAGATCTAATCGTGAATTGCAGATGAAGAAAAAAGGAGGTCATGCCGAGGAAAGTAGGAACTTTTCTTTCAGGATTGAAGAGGTAAATATCAGCATCACGATCTTCATGTCAGGTCCAGTTGCATCGTCATCGGTTGGCTGGTATGACGTATTTGTAGGTTGATCAATCTCCCATAAAGAGAAAGTATGCATGCTGTACACATACAAAATGATTGCAGGTAAGATATGTCGAAGTGCGAACTAAAAAAACGTTACGCGGAAATTTAACAACCGCTCCGGGAAGGACGCGGGGACTGTGCGATCCAAAACTAGAAGAAGTATCGACGATTTTTGTGTAAGACTGAGCGATCTTTTGAAGTACCGTTTCGGTGGGGAACTATCCGCAAGTACTACTGATCCGCAAAACTGTAATTCTCTAACAACCGAAGATTTTCTTGCGAGCAAATTTCGCCCGGAGAAAAACGGGCCGATAAATTATGTGTTGTTCCAGTGAGAGAGTGTAGATTTGATGCCAACACATGTTTTATACTTGTTGCAAAACCTCTGATTTCCTCGCCAATTGGGCCACCAAAATTCTATATTTAATGGTTCCTCTCCATCTGAAATCCAGAAAAAATCCGCCAACTGGCAACTCCACTCAGCGTCCTCTTTGGGTTTAAGTGGGTACGTTTCTTTAGTTCGCACTTCGACATATCTTACCTGCAATCGTTTTGTATGTGTTCAGCATACATACTTTTTTCCTAATTAAAGCTCGTGCATTAATTACGATATAAAATCACTACTCATCACATCGACCTGGAACAACTATCAAAATTATCAAGTGGTCTTAATGTACAATCTGACAGAAGTTCCGAAGTCGTACTATCAAAATTGATGAAGTTAGTTACTTTTTGGATAGTTGAACCGTTGAAGAAATGTTGGTAAGGGATGGACCTCTTAACCCTTCTTTGCATAGTGGTGGAAATTTCCATCATAACATTGAATGCCCAAAAATTATATAAAAGAACAAGTTCACTTTAAGTTGATCGTGTATGGATACCTTTTTAATATCCATTGCATAAAAAAAAACATAGCTGTCAAAAATAAGCAAGTGTCACTATCAGTAAAACGAGCTTGAAGTTGTCATTCCGCTGTTTGTTGTAGTTGCAATAAACGTATGATTTAGGTTTTAATTTTGTTTTATTATATTTGAGTTTCTATTGCTAAAAAAGTGAAAATGAGTGGAAGAAAGGTTTGCAACATGTGTTTCTGTTATTTTTAGAGCAATTTCTGAAAAAGTTTGCGTTTAATTTAAAAAATACCACATGATACCATCATATTGTTTTTTGCTAAATTTATACTATAAATATATACTAAGATTTTTTTAACCATTTTTCCTTTAATTTTGAACATTAATTATATCACCTTGATTTATTTCACCAATAAAGAAAAAATCATGCAAAGAAGGGTTAATTCGCCTTCTCTTTCTTGGAATTGGTCTCCTCTCTTATCGTTCTTAGCAGAGGGAAATCTGGCTTGTAGCGTTGTAATTTTCCGTTTGAAAAGAGAAGCAACTTCAGAACGCGTTCGTTTTAGCCAGTTTTGGAGGTCAATCTAATAAAATATGTGTTTTCTGGGTAATTTCTAGGTTTCATGTAGGTGCGGTGATGATTATAAATGTAACGTTTTTAATTAACGTTACAGTATTGTTTTCGGTAGGCAGTCAGGAGTTAATATTAAATACACTATCGAAACATTTATGCACTCAAAACATCCCAACGAAAAGTGATTTAGCCCATATTTAGATATGCTTTCTTAATCTTTGGAGGAAAGCGATCCATTTTAAAAATGGTAAACATCTGTAGAATCGTATGGGAAGACCACATGATGCTACAGATCCACTTCAGTCTACCAACAAGTATTTCCTAGTTATGGTACTGCCTTGTATAACACTATATTATAAGTGAATAATTGTATGTGTCATACGTTGACTAGGCCGTGATTGTGGTGATAATCATGCAAGTAAATTAAAGTCTTGCAAAAGAAACAGGACACATCAGGTAATCAAGAAAGAAAATATATTGTCACAGAATTCAAGTCAATTTTACATAATTGATCACAAATAAAAAATAGAGACAATCACTGCATTTTTAATTGAATAAAAATAAGAATGAAATTAAATTCAATAGACCTGTCCTGTGTCCAATCCATCCCCCAGCACTTCGATGGTGAGTATCTGAGTTCCAGACGCCCAGAGACAACTGTCGAAAAAAAGTTATTTTTCCTCACTTGGCACACTTCAGCCCCCGTGATGCTTTCGCTATTTTCCCATTGGACCCCAAGGATAGCGTCCCCACGGCAGGCTGTCCTTTCCGGCGGGCTCATTGTTCGGGATTTTTTTTCGCGCGAATTCCGCCAACCCCAAGCTACCCCTTTGTGGAGGTTTCGCTATCATGTTTCCCTTGAGGTCAATGTTCGCTGTGTGGAGGCATCATTGGAGTGTGTGCTGCTTGCTTAGCTGGACACTCTTCCCTCTGACCAGAAAAGTGATCCAAAGTCGTGAACATTCACCTGGTTCCTGGAAGTATCAGTTCATCTGTAAAAGTGGTACATCACAATAGAAAGTCCTTGCTAGGCGGCTTGAATTGTGTTATTTAAGTTGCACTGTATATTGGACACAGAAATGGAGCTAGGGATGGAGTGGACACAAAACATTTCAAGCATTATAGAAAAGTATATAATACTGTTGGTTTCTATAATAATATTAATATATTGCACAGGTAAACACAAGAATCTTAAATTCGACAGGGATTTCATGAGAAATTGTTCACAAGTATGAGTTGTGAAAAGACATGTAAATTTGTCAAGAAAAATATAATAGAAAATCAGCACATCACTAGACTTACACAAAAACACAAATAGAATAAAATGTCTAGAATAAAATATGTAATGTTATAAAAAACCTTTTATAAATTCATGACGTTTGTAAATTGTAAACAGAAAATTATCGTGCCCTTTGTGGCACTGAATTGCGCACTTGTTCATTGCATCACGAATTGATGAGGACAAAACAATTCCCAATATTACAGACCTTCACTTGTGAGGACTTGACAGGTTCGAACACAAACCTTTTAAAGAATAAAAATAAAGATAAAATGACCTAATCGGTATGACAAATTTGAGCGACTACCTTTGGCAGAAACTACATAAAGAGTAGTACACTAGGTGTAGTGCTAAAAGCAATACACGTGATGAGGCAGTGTAATGTAAACAGTTTGTAATACCAGTCTGGAGATGTTCACATATGTGATCGGCTATGGAGAAAAATTGAAACAGGCATTATCAAAATGTTTACATGAAAGGATAGCTGACCTGGGCTTCTGAAAATAAACAAACAAACGTGACTAACATTTTAAACCAAAAAAATGTTGCATTGTCCAACAGATCTGAAATCAAACGTAATTTTTTGAATAAGAGGAACGAAGCATAACGAAAGAATCACTCATACTCACCCTGACGAAGCAGTGGGGGACAGGTGATTAATAAGTAAAAATGCAGTAATTGACTAATATGAAAAAAACTATTATGAAATACATGGTATTTGACGACGCAAGCAAAATGTAATCACAAGTTAGTTTCAATAAGTATCATAATATGTTTACTTAAACAAGGATGTTATGATCTGTTTCTCAACCAATATGCTGGAGGTAAAAGTTGTTTAGGTTGTGTGTTGGGTGTTTGTGAAGGTGTGATGTGTTGTAAGTGAAAAAATCTGTTAGCTGACAGTTTAAGTCGATGCACATTGACCTTGATTGTTTCAGAAAATGGATTGTCAAGTTCCTTAATACAGCAGTTATGAGGATTTGGTTTGTTAACAACTTCATATGGTCCGAGGAACTTAGGTTTAAATGTATCAGTTGATTTTAGGTACACAATATCCCCAGTTTTGATATTTCTTTGAGATGACTTATTTAATTTCTGTTCAGTCTCTTGATCTTGAGTGTTTTGTAAGTTATGCTGAACTTTAGCATAAAGTTGTTTGAGGGAAAGCAGCAGTTTATTTGTGTATTGATTCATTGGTAAAGTAGGTATTTCTTCTTCATGATTGAATGTGTCAAAAATTAATGACTGATTTCTTCCAAAGTGTAATAAATGAGGAGTTATTCCATGTGCAGAGTGCTTATAGATGCATTGTAAATATGTTTATGAGCAGCAACTGCTATATCAAAGTCTATTTGATTGCTGGTAAGGGCTAGAAGAGTAGTTTTCAGAGCAGAGTTAATTCGTTCAGATTGGCCATTAGCTTTTGGGTTATGTGGTGTTGTATGCATTACTTTAATTCCTAATGTGCTTGTAAGTTTTTCAAATATTTCAGAAGTAAACTGAGTGCCGAGATCAGATAATATCATAGCTGGTCTACCAAAGGTGGTTATATATTGTATCATAGATTTACATATTGTAGAAGCTTGTATGTTCGTAATTGGATAAAGTTCAATATGTTTAGAAAAATGATCAATAACTGTGAAGATGTATTTGTTTTGAACGGGTCCAACGATGTCGATAGATACAAATTCATTTGGTCTGTTAGGTATTGGAGTTTTTCCAAATGACGGTGATTTTCCATACTTGCGTTTATGTTTGCAGCACTCTTTGCATGATGAGACATAGTTTACAGTGTCGGAAAACATTCCCTTCCAAAAGTATCGTTCTTTTAACAATAGGTATGTTTTGTCTGTTCCACAGTGTGTAACGTGTATATTTTGTAAAGCACACCTTTTTAATTTGTGGGGCATTACTATTGTTTTCAAGCAGACTTTTTCTTTATGTTCATTATATTTGATGTCTAAGTGCATAAGGAGTTGAGTATTTGGGTCAATGTAAAAGTGTTCAAAATCTTTGTGTTTACAGTATTCTTGCTTCGTGAGTTCTTCCCTAACGTTACGAATCCATGTATCTTCCTCTTGGTGTTTAAGAATGTTTTGAGTGGTTAGTTCTTCTTTAATAAGGGTGGTGGCGGCAATAATTTCAGTATTTGCAGGGAGGATAGTGTTAGTTTCAGGAGGGGGTTGGCCCTCAGGTTCCCTTGAAATGTAGTCAGCCAAGTGATTAAGTTTCCCTTTTATGTGTTGGAATGTGTAGGAATACTCTGATAGTTCTAATAACCATCTGGCAATGATGTTGGCAGGATTACTTAATTTTGTGAAGTACTGTAAGTTTTTGTGATCAGATATGATAACAAAATGTCTTCCATATAAAAATTCGTGAAAATATTTTACACTGTTGTGTATTGCCATAAGTTCTAACTTATTAGCGGGATACTTAGCTTCTGTTTGTGACAGTGAACGAGAGAAATATGCTACGGGACTTAATTCATCGCTGTCTTCCTGCATTAATATTCCTGAGATAGCGACATTTGACGCATCAGTATTAAGGTAAAAGGGTTGATCCCATTTAGGTTGTTTGATAAAAGGTACTTCGAAGAATAATTGTTGTATATGTGCGAATGCTTCTTGATGTTGTTGAGTCCATTTAAAGTCTTTGGAGCATGCTAAGTCGTTTAAAATTTTGATTTTATATGCATAGTTAGGAATTAGTTGGCGATAATATCCGCAAAGTCCGATAAATCTTTTTAGGTGTTTCTGGTTCTTTGGTGTTGAAAATTCTGTAATTTTACGAGTGTTGTTAGTGCAAGGCATCAAGCCATCTTTATTGATCTTGAATCCTAGGTAGTCAATTTCTTTAAGAGCGAACTTGCATTTATGTGGTGCTAGTGTGAGGTTATTGTGTTGGAGCACTTGCAGAATATCCTTCAATTTGGAATTAAGATCTTCAATTGAATTAGCGCCTATAACAATGTCGTCTTGGTAGGCTTCTATTCCTGTGTGTTTAACTTTTTTAATGATAGAATCAATAAGTTTTTGGAAATAAGCACTGGCTGATTTAAGACCAAAAACCATTCTGTTAAACTGAAAGGTTCCCCATTGTGTAGTAAAAGATAGGTATTTTCTATATTGTTGTGGGAGTGCAATTTGCCAGTAAGCATTATTGAGATCAAGCACTGTGAAATATTGATATCCAGATAAAGATCGGGTGATATCATTAATTTTTGGTAATGGGTATGTGCAACCTTCAACAATTTGGTTTAACAGGCGCAGGTCCAATGCTAACCTGATAGAGGGTTTGTCATTAGAGTGGTCTTTCTTCTTTACGAGAATCATAGGACAAGCCCATTCAGATGTTGTTTCTTGGATGATTCCAGCATGAATGAGTTCTTCTAAATGCTGTTTAGCATGATGTTGCAAGGCTTGAGGTATCGGATATGGTACGGAGGAAATTGGGTTTTCATGCTGTAGCTGTATTTTTGGTGTAACCAAGTCAGAATGACCAATGGTTGAAACCGATTTTGAAAAGACTTGTTTAAATTTTGAAACAGTTTGGAGAATTTGATTCTGATGGAGTTTATCAAGGTGTTGAATTTGGAAGTCCTTCACATTGAAGTCATGTATTCTTTGTTTATAAACCCTGTCATCTGCAGTAATGTTGTTGACATGATTATTGGTATTGTGTTGACAATTCTGCTGTTGGTTTATGATATGAAAGTCTGTGTCAAGAACTCCAATTTTTGTTCCTTTGTTGACATGAATGTTCTTAGTACCAATGTTCCTTACAATGGTGTGAATTTTTCCATGTTTCTCTGTAGTGTGTATGCTGGTGTGAATTTCTAAACAGTGATTTTGGATCTTGGGTGTGAATAAGACTTCTCTGCCCTGAAAATTGGAATTTTGTCTGTTTGAAATTTGTATGACTTTTGTTTGATTAGGTTTCAGCATAATTTTTGTTTGGGTAAAAGCACAAGTATTTATATTATCAGGTGTCTTTGTAGGTGTTTCTGATACTAGAGGAACAGATTTTTCACCAAAGTTCAGTGTGTTATTGTTGGTGTCCAAGGTCATCTTGTTAGCTCTGAGAAAGTCATACCCCAAGAGGACATCAAAATTTGCACCAGTGATTTCATTGGACACAAAGAAGGTTTGCTTAAATTTCTGACTGTGAATCGTTATTGTAATTTCTACACAGCATTTAAAGTCAATCGTTTGATTGTTGACGGCTTTGATTGTGACTTGCCTTGACAGATATTTGCACTTAGTTAGGTTTTTGACTCTGTTAAATGTTGAAGCAGGCAAGAGGCAGATTGAACTACCACTGTCAATCATACAGGTTAAGTTTACCTCAGCACACTGTGCAAAAATGATGGGAAGAGAGTTATTTGTGTAGGCATTAAAAATGTGAGTTTCTATAGGTGGTGACTTCACTGTCATATGTTGTTTGTTCTTTTGGTGAACTGGGAAGTCTTGCAGGTCACCGCCTGTTAGTTTAACTGTTGTTGTTGACTCTGGGCATAGTCCTGTAAGTATTCTTCTTGACTGGGATGACGAGGCACAAAAGTTTGTTGTGGTCTGTTCCACTGTCTTTGATTTTGATATCCGTCCTGTGGTGGCATCGTTTGATAACTACCCTGGAACTGCGGGGTTTGGTGTTGGCCTTGGTTGTGTCTAGGCCCAGAGGCACGAGGAACCAAAAAGTGGGGCTGCATTTGTGGTGGTTGTGCTTGATACCCATATCGATAAAGGTTTTGTCGGGGTCTATAGGGTCTTGGTGGCATGTTTTGGCTCATGTTGATTCTTTTGAAACTGTAGCAGTCCTTCATGAAATGGCCTTTTCGTCCACAGTATAAACAAGTAATGTCACTGGGAGCCCCTGCAAGTTGCATTTCAGGTTGCTCTTGTTGTGGTTTTGCTCCAACTTGGATCTCACTGATGTGAGCAATGATCTTATCAAGCTTAGCGGAGAAGATATCATCTTTTTGGGAAGCAATTTGGTGAATCGGCTGGAGTAACATAGATTGGGCACTGAGTAGCTCACAGCAGGTGTTATTGAGCTGTATTTTATGGGCTATTTTGACAGCCTCTTCAAATGTGGCGGGTTCCTTGTCCTGAACTTTGGTTTTGATTTGGAAAGGCAAGTCACCGATGAATTTTACTAATTGTATTTCGTCGATTATTTGTCTGGACTCGTTATCTCTGGCTACACTATATATTTTCTGTGCCGCAGTGCTGATACGATGGGCAAAATTCTTCACATCCTCGTTGGTGTTGTAGGAGATTGCTTGGAAATTTTGGTGATGTTGGTGTTTTGTCAACTGAGGCACAAAAAATTCTTTGAATGCCTTCTCAAGATCTTCAAGGTTTGTACAATCTTGAATTTTTGGATCATGCAAGAAATATTGTAACGCTGAACCAGAGAGTCGGGCTCCTAATACAGTTCGGATGTTAATAAATTCCCATTTGTATAAATCTGACACTAGGCGAAGTTGTGTGAAAAATGCAGGACATGTATTTTTATCGCCGTCAAAAACGGGTATGAGATTAAGTTGGGACGAATGAAATGTGTTGTGATTCTCCCTCGGGAGAATTGAAATGTCATTGGAATTGGATTGTGGCATGGTATATTTGTTACTCCGTAACTTCATGAAATTCAGGAACAGTGTGCAAACATATATGCAATAATATACTATATAATATATATTGTTAGCAAATCATGAATACACAATTGAGTATCATAGAGATAGTTGATTAATACACATGAATATATGAAATACAAAAGCGATATTGAATAGACTATTTATGTAGACACTATTTTCACATGTAAAAATGCGCTTAGAGCATGTTAGAGATAAAATAGCAAAATTATAACCATGGTTATGTAATGTTTAAAGTTTGTCTGAGCACAAGTTAACATTACGAATATCAATAACCTAACATAACAGATTGTGATTGTATAAAAAATTTTGTAAGCATGGATATATGAAAAGAATTTAATAATCCATGTAATAAATACTAAATTCAAAATACCAAGATTTAAATCCGTTTACTACAAGGACAAAAACATCAAGCTACGTAGGAAATCAGAGATAAAGTTGTGGGAGGCTGAATCAACCGAATTTATTCAAGATGGCTACCACCTGACGCGCTCTTCACGCAATGGTGAAAAGGAAAAGAAATTAAAAAAAAGAACGATTCGTAAAACCTGGTCGTAGGCACCACATTTGTCATACGTTGACTAGGCCGTGATTGTGGTGATAATCATGCAAGTAAATTAAAGTCTTGCAAAAGAAACAGGACACATCAGGTAATCAAGAAAGAAAATATATTGTCACAGAATTCAAGTCAATTTTACATAATTGATCACAAATAAAAAATAGAGACAATCACTGCATTTTTAATTGAATAAAAATAAGAATGAAATTAAATTCAATAGACCTGTCCTGTGTCCAATCCATCCCCCAGCACTTCGATGGTGAGTATCTGAGTTCCAGACGCCCAGAGACAACTGTCGAAAAAAAGTTATTTTTCCTCACTTGGCACACTTCAGCCCCCGTGATGCTTTCGCTATTTTCCCATTGGACCCCAAGGATAGCGTCCCCACGGCAGGCTGTCCATTCCGGCGGGCTCATTGTTCGGGATTTTTTTTCGCGCGAATTCCGCCAACCCCAAGCTACCCCTTTGTGGAGGTTTCGCTATCATGTTTCCCTTGAGGTCAATGTTCGCTGTGTGGAGGCATCATTGGAGTGTGTGCTGCTTGCTTAGCTGGACAGTATGGCTTGCTGCTAAATGACTAAAATCCATCATAGCACCCTTTTTTCTATTATCGAATGCATTAGCGTGTGTGTGTGTGGACGCTCTAATCCTCACTTTCATTTTTAAAACTGTCTCTTAACATTATTAAATTTCCCTTTGGTTTTCTTAATTGAATCTTTCAATCATTAAATTATTTATTGCTTACCAAGCTGAATAAGGATAAACTGATTATGCAAACAACTTCTGAACAACGTCATCTAATAATTAAAAAATCGATATAGGGCTAGCAACGAATTTCATAAGAATTCGCATATACCAGGCGTCTGAGGTGTTTTTAGCCGCAACTCTTGTTTGAAATCTCGAGGCACTTTCTGTTTTCTAACATACTGTTGGTTTATTGCAATTTAAAGCAGCTTAATTTTTCAAGTCAAACTAAAAGAATATGACGTACACATGGACGAACAAGATTATCAATATTCTACACTCATGTCCCAAACATACCCCAAAATAATTATATTCCATGAAATAACCAATCGATGTAATCCATTTTTGCAGGGAATATGTGAAAGACAAGCCTAATTAGAATTATCAAATCAAACGGTTTCTGATATGCAAATCAAGGCGTTACGTCACCCGACGGCTATTCAAGCGCTTAGCGCAAAGTGAATATCTGAGTGAATTTCTACAATACAGCGTTTGATTTCAGTGTGGAATGACTCGGAACAGTTTGTTATGGCTCCGAAGTATCATTTGGAAGAAGCTGTGAAGCATTATCGGCCTTTTTGAAGCAGGGTCGACAATAATGGAAGCAGCGAGATGTATGAATATTTCAAGACAGACAGTCTGAGCTATGGAAGCAATTTCAGAACTCTGAAACTGTTGTAAGGAGGCCTGGAGACAGTCGTAAAAGCATAAAAACTGCTTCTCAATATCGATATATATGGCAATAACTGCCCATTGTAACAGGAAGTCTACTGCTCGGTAGTGAAGTTCAGAGCCAGGGAAACTGTTGTTAGCAAACTGTATGCAAAAGGCTTAATGAAAGAAGCCTTTATGCCAGAAAGCCAAGGGTGTGCGTTTCACTATCTTCACAACACAAGGGAACGCTTTAATTGGTGCAAAGAACATCGGAACTGGAATCAACACCGATGGGGACCCATGTTTTCTTTACTGAAGAATCGAGTTTTAGTTTAATATCTGATTCTAAGCGTTTTTACATCTGTAGGGAGTCAGGAACGAGAAATCTACCTTCGGATATTATGGAATGTTACCGGTTTGGTAGTGTAGGTGCGATGGTGTGGGATGTAATAATGACCGATGGAGGTACACGTTTTTAACAGAAGACCTGTGACCGGCCACAGATATCGATATATGGTCTTAGAATGTTATGTAAGACTTTTCAGAGGTGCATATGGATCTGATTTTTTTTCTATGGACGATAATGTTCGTCCACATCTAGCAAACCTTTTTGACGAATTCGTTGAAAATGAAGCCATTAAGCGAATACCGTTTCCAGCAAAATCTCCTGATCTGAACTCGATAGATAACTTATGGGACTACATTGGAAAAGCTGTTACACGGAGACCTCTTCTTCTTAGGTATGTATAACTGTATAACTTAGAGATATAAATACCCTGAAGATCGCATTGCTGGAGGAGTGGAACCTAATTCCCAAAACTGTTGTTAACAACATTATTGCCAGCATGAAATCACGTTGTGATATGTGTGTACAATACGAAGGCAATGGGCCTTTTGTTTGCGACTATTGTTAGGACAGATCCGGTGCGTACTCTTGGCCACCCTACCTGCGTATTCTTACCCTCCATGTAGGGCAAGAGTACGCTATTTTCATTTTTTTATTTTATAATTTTCTTACTTAAATGATACGAGATAAAATCGTGTAGCCTGGATTTATTGATTGTCAGTTGAATAAAATACATTGTGTAAAATTTGGAAGCCTATATCTTAATTACTTTACTTTTTATAAATAAATAAAAAACTAGGTGCCGTACACTTAACCTCCTTTCCCTTATCTGTTATCCCAGGTTCCCTATCCGATCAGTTGGAGTCTTTTATTTTCAACCTCTCATCAGATATAACTACTTACAAATACACTTACAACCTGGATTTGAGAAATCAGCTATATGAAATTTCAGCTGTATGAATCCACTTTGTTACTGGATAAAATTACTGTACATCACCTAAAAAAACTGGCCTAAAATACTTAACAGTACAGTTGCAATTGTGTAGTCAGTATTTTATGGGATATTTCATAGTTTATCTTTGTTGGGCAGCTCGAAGTTCGTGATGACCGAGAGACAGAAAGCTAGAGTATAGTGAAAAAATAATAATAATTAACACCTAACTATTATTTGTTTCTATTAATATTAATTTTATAATAATAATTATTATTATTAATAAATCATATATTTGTTTATTACTAATAATAATCGTACCTAAACCATTTCTACTTGAAAGATTTTCGTTGCATCTGGATTAGTTTTATTACGTAAGCACGCTAAGTTCCGCAGTATTCTAACTCCTCAAATACCCTGACATCTCAAAATATTTACAGTATAGATAATTCTTAAATTTTGTGTAACAATACATTAACATTTAATATGACCGTTCTTAAGAATTTATTTATTTTGCTCTTTTTATTGCTTCCTTCAATATGTGTGTGCGTGTGTGTGTTTACTTAAAAAAATATTTTTAATTATCTCTATTCAGCAAAGCTATGCATTTAATGAAAAAATTCCGGCCATAATTTAACAATGCAAATATATAGTCTAAATTCAGATGTTTGAGATATCAGTCAACTTTATGAAGATATGAAGTAATGAAGGAAGAAAATACACTAAAACTAAAGCATGTTTATAAAGTTGAGATATCAGTAAACTTTATGAAATAATGAAGGAAGAAAATACACTAAAACTAAAGCATGAAAAAATAGTTTTTTAATTAATTTTGTTCAAACCTTAAGTGTAGATATTCAGTTTATTCCTAAATGATCTATAGTTAATATAGCAAATTTTCTATATTTACAATAACTGCCTTATGGTGGCTTCACACCAACGGCGACAGCGACAAAATACAGGTTTCTTCGCTATTGCGCATGCGTATTACAAACAAATTTTGTTTCTCCCGGTTTGTCTCTGTCGCTGTAGCTGCGTTTTCAAGTCTTGGAAGAAGTTCAACTTTTGTCTCTGTCGCCATGCCAACAGCCAATCAGAATAAAGATTGTGACTCTCGCTACGTGCGATTTTGTTGACGTTCCAGCTAAGCTTTCTCTATAGCTCTGGTTTCAGAGAACTATTTCAGTGAAATATACGGAAGTACTATGGAAGAAATTTTAATTTCTTTGGTCCGTGAATGTCCATGGATATATGACTTTTCAAGAGCCGATTTCTTGACTAATCCGATTTAGGTTAATGTTTCTTATCCACTGTTTTCTTTCATAGTCAGCCAGACGCTTTAAAAGCAATCGTCTTCGCTGTAAAAGGAGTTTTGTTAAATGCGGGACGTGATCTGTCAGCCATCTTGCAAGAAGAAGAAATAATCAAATAAATATTTTGCTTTCAAAAAAGATTATGCGCATGCGCAAATAAATTCTTGTCGCTTGTGGTGTGAAGGCTTTTTAACAGCGACAGAGACAAGCAACAAAATGTTGCCTGTCTTTGTTGCTGTCGCCGTTGGTGTGAAGCCACCATTAGTATAGCTCAATGAAACCACAATGAGGATTGCATCGAGTCTCAATTTTTAGTTTTACTTCTGTAGTTATAGTTGTATGCGTTTTGTTCTTCCTTTGTAATAGTAGACCATAGTTGACATTTAAGATAATTCGAGAAATCACCTTTTTCTTAATTCTAAGCGAGATTGATTTCATTCTAACCCATTGTGATGCTCTAATGGGAACGAAATGCAACTACCTACGTACGTGCGAATCAATTACGAACCTAATTTTAAGTTTCAATTGCAGCTTAGTTTAAGATTTCATTACTTCAAAAATTGCAAAATATCTTAATCTAAAATTGGTTGAATCTTTCGCATTCTTTTTACTGTGTTAAGTTACGGTGTGGCTCATTCTAAAACTGAGATTTCTATTATAAATCTGATTCAATTTGCCCGTTTCTTATATCTCCATGGGATTGAAAATTTCCTGTAATCACGATTTGTCGAAAAACGTATTTGGAAAGTAGTCCGGAGTGGGCCCAATCCTGTCTTTCGTATTTATTTTACAATCAAAAGGAAGTCATGCTATCATGTCTAGACGAATTTAGATCATTTTTTCTAACCATTATTCAATCATCTTCCCATTCACAACTACCTAGCATATAGATGGATTTTCCGACTGCTTGAGCATTCAATCAAATGTTACTAACTGAGAGAGAGTACAGTTTGTTTAACAAATAATTCGAATGTTTTCAGACTCGTTCTGTTTTTTTTTATAAAACCAAAAGTTCGGAAAATCAATAGTTCAAAAATTATTTTATAAAATCAATATTTTGGAAGCCTTCCACGGGCCCTCCTTTGAACATGGGTCCGGAATTTTGTGCCATTTATTTATAATTTAGCCTCCAAGTGATTTCAACGAAATATCTCGTCCAACATCTAGCCAATTTTACTGGTAACAAGATATCTTGTTAGTCAAGATCTAGTAGGTTCAGTTAAAGACCAGATACCCGGTAGAGGCAAAACTCTCCTATTACTCCTAGGGGAATGAAGATCCAAGTAGTAAAACTAAATTGTCCCTTGCCTTGAACTCCTAGGAGAATGAAGATCCAAGTAGTAAAACTAAGTTATTCCTTGCCTTGAACTCCTAGGTGAATGAAGATCCATGTAGTAAAACTAAGTTGTCCCTTGTCTTGAAGTCCTAAAGGATTGAAGATCAAAGTAGTAAAACTATGCTATTCCTTGCCTTGAACTCCTAGGGGAATGAAGATCCAAGTAGTTGTCCCTTGCCTTGAACGTTTAAGGGAATGAAGATCCAAGTAGTAAAACTAAGTTGTCCATTGCCTTGAAGTGGTGACAATATACAATATGTTTTATACCAGAAGTTGGCAACTAGATACCATTTAACATGAGCGTGCTGCAGTACATATAATGACACACAGAAACCCACTTTGAAACACAGTTGAATAGTGGACAGCTCTGCAGGAAATATTACGTTCAACGACTGCAGAATACTTCTCATGCTCGTGGAGTTCATATCCCATGGTATTTCTTCAGTTCTAAGCTTCTGTGGAAGTCCTACCAAGTTCCAGACTAGTGTACCAGTTTTTTCGGCCCTTCAGGGTATAAAAATTGGCATCCAACCAATCCATATAGGTTTTTAACGCCGATGATTTGCTAATTTTGGGTTTCGAAATTTCTCTTATAAAATAAAATTACATTGTTTTCCATTCAAAAAAATTCTAAAACAGAACAGTGTTTTCGAACTCTTTCGGAACTCAAAAATGGGTTAGACATCCTTCCATTACGATGAATCAGAGAGACAGTTTCTAGTCTATTCACTTCTCAGTATATTTCATGGGGCACTCAGCACATTATTCCAGCCATTGCATAAAAACTGCCGCTCGGCTCTTTCAGCAAATCTAATTATTCCAACGTTCCCAAGAAGTAAACTCACTTAACCATTGACCATAACAAAGACCAGAAATAAGACATCACAAAGGAGTTCCAGGCTCATTAACACCTTCCTCGTTATGATGGCTCTATGGAGCTTGGATAAAAACAAGAATGAAAGCCACGATCAAAAAAAAAGAATCTCCTCACGAAGAACAAAAACCGAAATCACGCCAGATACAGCAAAAAAAGTACCTCAAGCCGTGAGAACAAGCAATCACAACACGCAATATCTTCCGCTTTATTCTCAGAAGTAGATTTTTTTATATTTGTTCTGCATCACACACACACACACACACACACACACACACACAGGTCTTTCGTTTTTCTTCTCTTGTGCAAGTTCCAACATGTTGTCCGGAACGCACAGCGTTTATGGGCGCTGTCGTGTCCCGCTTGGGTATACGATTATTCATTTCGCTCAGCTTTCCTCTCCTGGTGTGTAAATGACAGGTTAAACGGAATTTATGGGCCCGAGTTATAGCCGGGAGAGAAAATGTCCGTGTTTCTGCTGAAAGAAGGGATACAAATCACGCAACGAGACGAGTTTGTGTCTCGGATAAAAACATTCTTGTTGCAGTTCATGAAAACGTAAATTGATCTTGTGTTGTAATTTATAGTAAACAATACTGCTTGGTTATTTTATTGTTGACTATGTTCTTTGCTGCTAATACTGACGACATACATCCTTGATGCTTTGAGTTTTATTAGTTTTAATCAAACATAGCATACGATGTGATAAAGTTATTGTCAATTCTAATGCAACCGTTGCTGATGATAAATGATACATCTTGAGAAACTCCGTTTCGCTTGAGCTTTAGGAAGGGTCACTTTCAGGACAGGCGCCTACTCCATTGTGTCTTCGGAATGTCGAATATATTCTTATTGTTTACTTTTTGGCACCAGTTGCTGTTCTTTCATCTCGCGTTTTACAACGACTTCAGAAGATCAGATGAAATCGAAAGTCCTCTGCAGGTGGTGTTCGTACAGATGATCTATGATTGGTTTTCGACTTTTACCATTGGCTTTCTTTTTGGACTACTTCAGGCCACGTTGGAGACGACGAGGTTGTCAGAGCAGAGTGTGACGCTTGGTCACCGGGTTGATTCATAATTTCATGGATTGGTCAAGAGATGTTAATGTGCATATGTAAATACTGTATATTTTTCTTAATGTTCTTGGAATAATAAGAACTTAAATATCATAGCTGTCGGATGTCTTCTCCTTATGTACGATTCGTAGTTTTCCGTAGTATTCCTGTCAGGCAAATCTGTCTGATTAGAATACTCATAATGTGAATTTATTTATACCGATATCGAATGCCACTATTGTTAATGAGGTATCTGTGATGCTTTTGGTTGTTCATTCTATAACAGGTGGTAAATTTACTCTTGACAATGTTGTATGTCATTCTTCAGATGACAAAATATCTGTAACACTTTAAGCTTGTTTGTTCTAATCAGACAGGCATAGGGAAATTTTAATCTTGCCACTATGGTAGGCCACCAATATTAACAAGATGTTTTATGCCTTATATTTGTTTATTTTAATAACTTAGAGCCAAAATGTGGGGAATTTTTTCTTGTCGATATAGTATGTCAGTAATAATGACTACTAACATTTGTAATGCTTTATTCTTGTTTTATCTTCACCATATGGAGTTATTACAGGGGGTGAATTTAATCTGGCAATTCTAGTGAACCTGCAATACTGAAGGCAAGATATTTGTGATGTTTTAACCTTTCTTATTCTGGTGAGGCATGTTATAACGCTGGCTGGGTGAATTTATTGTTGTCAATATAGTATGCCACTAATGCTGACGACATACATGTGTAATGCATAATTCGTAATAATCCTAACCACGTGGAGTATATGGCCAATAGAATATAACACTAATATTTACACTAGACATCTGTGATGCTTCAACCTTTTTATTCAAATCAGTCAGGATATAACGAGTAGTGAATTTGTTCTTATCAATATAGTGTAACTACAATACTTATAAAATACCTCGTGATGCTTTAGCCTTATTTATTCAAATAAAGCAGAGTATAGCGCGCGTTGAATTTATTACTGTCAATGTAGTAACAGATCACTAAAACGGACGATAAGTATCTGTAATGCATTATCGTGGAATATTTTAATCAAATAGGTTAATAAATTGTGGTAATTTTATAACTATCGAGATTCTGCGCAATTAATACCGACGTAGACTTTTGTGATGCTTAAGTATAAATATTTTTTTTTATTATTATTTTTTAAGAAGGCATGGTATGTATATATAAGATGTGGTTAATTTATTATTTTCTGTACCTCCTATGTATAACTTGCATCAATATACATTTGGGTAAAGCCTTATCTTTTCATTGTTTTCATTAAACATAGCGTAACATGTTATAAAAATACAAAGATCTTTTTTATTTCATTTAAAAGCTTATACTTTTTTCAACCAGAAATATTTTACACCTATCATCATTTGAATTACTACTTTAAAAAAAACTATCGTTTATCACTATTTCTTAAAAGTTCTTTAAAAATTATTTTGTCTCAGCTGAAATTAATTTTCTAATAAATAACCATGAATGTTATATAACAAATATTAATGTAAAAGAGTACTTATTTTACTGTTGATACAAAAATTATATTACTTTGTGCGTAAATATTGTTTTGTTTGCGTGCATTTAAAAGAGTTAGAATATTTAATGAAATATTTCAAACAGTATACTTTCTCACTAACATTTAATGGGATATTACACTGTGGAGGAAGTGAAAGACTACTTCTGGTTTTTGTAAGAGCTTAGGTTTAAACGTTACAAACTGAAGTTTAACTCAAAAGGGAACGAAACATTAGCGCATACTTTTCATAAAAAGAAACTTTCACATTTCCATAATTTGAAGGAGAAATATGAAGAAAACCTCAACTCTACTAAATTATTTTCTTCAGCACATTTATTCGGAAAAGTTTTCTAGAGTCTGGGTTTTTACTTTGTGCTTTCTACTTCTTTCAGAAAGAACTTTGAAACTCAGATATTTTCTTTTTCTATTTTAATTTGAATAGTGATATTTCCTCTAGTTTGCGAGATAATTCAATATTACCAACAGTACCGAAGCGATCTGTACACATTCTTTGTTTTTACAAGTAAGTAGCAGTATTGATTATAGTTAAGCTTACAAGTAACAGGATTGATTATAGTTAAGCTTACAAGTAACAGGATTTATTATAGTTAAGCTTAGAGCTTTCAAACTTATCACATTACCTGCGAAACTCATTGTCAACTGTTAATAAAACTACCGTCAGCTTTAAAGATATTTTTATCTTTTTCTTAGTCTCAGAAAAAGACGAGCTAAGAAAATTTCTCATTTTGTGAAAGGGTGAAAGTCTAAATGTCATACAGTATGGCTTTTAAAGATCATGTGGTAGTTTTTTGAAAAATAATTTTATTGTTTTGATCTTTATGTATTTTTTATGTTATTCAACAAATTTTGTAGTTCTTCACTAACTTTTATTTTCACTCAAGATTTCAAATTGTATTGATATTTTAGCAAAGAAATTTGATAAATTCATATAAGTTGATTTGATTAATTTGTTCGAATTTATTTACCTTAACAAACTGTGTTATAACTGCTGAGTTGTGATTCCATGAAAATTCACCTGGACCAAATAATAACTATGCATCCTTAATACTTTAGTACATTAAATGGTTGGAAATTCATAAAGACACAAGCATATGAAAAGTTTATTTATTTTAAACTCCAAAATCAGAAGAGCGCATAGCATAGATCCTCAGCATTTAATGTGAATCAAACTCGGAAAAATATAGATATCTGCTCATAAATGCTTCAATATTCAATACAATATAATAGTACACTGGTTCTACAGACATGGCTATATATATATATATATATGCAAAGAACTGAATATGGTCAGGGGTTTAAAGTGGAAAAAAGGACTGAAGATTGTATATTTAGAGGTGATGATTTTTGAATGATTTCGTGATTGTCTTCCACACAAACAATAAGTCATAGGTTATGAAAACTAAAACAGAAATTTCGATTTATTTTCCAAATAAATATATGCAATTGCTCAATTCCAACCTTAAAGCGTTTTACAAAAATTGAACTGTCGGTCGAAAAATCGGTGTTGGAGACAGTATTTACTTTCAAAGAATGCTCAGATTGAATGTAGAATGTCATACATTTCAACTTGAAAATAATTTCAATTTCCACAAGGAACATTATAACAAATTAATTTCTGATTATTCACAACAACCAACCGAGTATTCACGTCAAAACAGTTTGTGTCTTCGACACAACCTCGTCATCTGACAGTGGTTCAAAATCCCTTGGGGATTGGTCCAAGAACGTCGTCAACAACCCGTTTTGCTGCTCCAGTACGACGTTAATTGAGATACCTACCTACCTCGACACAACTTAACATTTTGTTTTACATATTTCATGATCAATACAATTCTACTGTGGACAATGTAGAACTCCCCCTCGATCGAAAACTTGATCACGTATACCTGATATAAATAGAAATTAAGGTTTGCAATACATTCTTTCTTTGGATATTAATATCGCAAGTCTTTGAAAAAATCTCTTGGATAATATCCACCTTCTGTCATCATCGACAAGAAACAGCGAAACTTCAAACATAATTGTAATAACTTTTCCTGTTTCATTTGATTAGGAAGAGGAATATTTATTTATTATTATGTATCATGATTAGAGGAACCACGTTCCATGTTAAACAGCAGTTGTCATAGCACTGACCCATTTAGATTAATCCTTTCTCCGTGCTTCTTTTCATAATAGGAATTAGAGACGGTTTGAAAAGACTTTTTCACATATTTTGTCTGATGGAACTTTGGACAAATTACATTTAACCACCACGTGGTTATGTCGAGATATATCTTTCATCCATCTAGGTCTGACAAATTTCGCTAAAAACAAAATATATCGTCATCAAGATACCGCCGATCTTCTAATTATAACGACATAAAGATTTGGTCAGTTTTCTTTCAATAACGAGATATCTCGTCTATGAAGATTCACTAATGATGACTATGTTTCACTAATGATGACATACATCGTCAAGACAGACAACCACCAGGAGGATTAAAAATATCCATTTTTTTGAAATCCACATAAACAAACTTCGTTAATTCAGTTATGTATACTCATTTCCAAAAGTTAAGCATAATTGCTGTTTTTGTGACTATTTCAGAAAACATATCGGAGTGGAAATAAACTGTAGTATGCGGTGATCGCATCGAATTTATTTATGAACAAATTTTTAAAATAATTATACCGTAAGAAAGATTGTATTCTAGGCTTTCACGTGGTATTTTCAAATTGTAAAACTAATAGTATTAATCTATAGATATGACAGCTTTAGTTTTCTATCGTAAATTACGATCTAAAAGTACGAAAATTGTGTGACCAACTTTTGATCGCATCGAAAATATTTATTAACCAATTTCAAAAATAATTGTACCCGTAAGAAAGAGTATATTCTAAGGTTTCCCGTGAGGATTTCAAGTTTAAAAACTAATAGTATTAAGCTATAACTATGACAGTTTTAACGAAACAGTAACGAAAATGTCCCTATTTTTCCCGAATTTCATATATATATTATCAGGAACCACATTGAAATTTCAAAAACGACTCGGCGTGGTGCAAAAATTCACGTTTAGAGGTACTCTAAAAAAACTCAGGGCTGAAGACTGAAAACTTGTACTTATTTTGCTCACTCACGTTAGAAATTTTGCTTGTGTTTCGAATTTAACACTTAATGCACCCTAAACTAATAGCCGCTTGGGAAAAAAATCTTTTTATCTTGTACCCTGAACAATTTTGAACAAACCATGTTAATTTCGTAATTTTCTTATCCGTACTTTCTCGGAAAACCGTCTAAGAATCGAGCAAAAAAAAGCGAGATTTCAATCCTGCGACGATAGAACCTTTTGCTCATTTATTAAGCGTAAAATTTTTTTTGTTACAGTGCTGTGTTTGTTTCACGCTGAGTGAAATCAACATTGGAATTTCAAGATCACCTAAAGGGGACTTTCCAGCTCATGTCCAGACCTCTCTGAGCTCAGCAGATGTCGTTCTAGTACCTGGAATGCCCGTGGACATTAAATCATTGGTCAACACGATGCATCCTTCAGACGAAAGTGACCATCGGCAACAAAATCAGATAAATGTTAATCCATTAAACCAGGGTTCGAAATACCCGGATGCACAGGTGCACTGTGCACATGAAAATAAAATTGTGCATCTAATTTTTTCCTGCTTGCACCTAAAGTTAAAAAAGGGAAGGGGGAAAGTGTTCTATGTTATTTTGAGGTTTGAACAAAATATTAGTATCGTCCTCTCTCTAAAGAAATGTAATTAAAATTCCTTATTACACACTATGCAAAAACAAAATCGCTAGGCCGTAATGGGTTTATACAGGAGGAAGGTTTACTTGTGTCACTGCCACCTGAACTTTCCTATGATGGAAACATTTTCCAGATGGCTCTGTTGAAGTGACTGTCTCGACAGCCGTACGCCGGAGAAAGGAGAATTTCGATTTTTAAATATTTTTACTTACTTTCTACTTTGAAACTGTATAAGCATACCCAACTAATAAAGTATTCTTACATTATATTAATACTCTTGTATTACGTTTTTTTTTAATGTGTACCTAAAATATAATTTGTGCACCTAATTTAAAAACGTAGGTGCACATGGTGCACCTGTATTAAAAAATCTATTTCGAGGCCTGTATTAAACATATTTTAAAAAAAATATGTTTTGCTTATTACCTTATTCATTCCAAGGAGTTGATGATTTTTATCATACAGTATAGTTACAGAAAACAAGCTGCCTTGCTGGTGCAGAAGCCGTAGCGTGCTTTCTATCTGCCACTGCAACGCGCGAGAACTTGACATTGAAAAGGTATCTGTCAGATGCCATTCCTTCTTGGAAGAACAGCGGCACTGATACCAGTGCAGACCTGGATGCCAACCGAAGCCATTTGTTGGACTTGGCTCTTGTGACGCCCGACAACAACTTGTCACCAGTCATGAAAAGGTATCCGTCAAATGCCATTCATTCCTGGAAGAAGGACGAAACAGTTATTTTCTTGTTACCGTATTGTACATAGAAGTGTTAGTTCAGTGTTAGTTTTCACTGAAGTATATTATGTTTTTTTGTATCATTGCAGATACATATACATATTCAGACATGAATGCTGTCGGACGCCATTTGTTCGATTCTCCCCCTGTAATGCCTCACAAGAGCTTGACTTAAGTCATGGAGATTCATCTTTCAAGGGCTATTCCTTCTAAGAAAAAGAGCAAAGTAGAGATAGACTACAGAGGACGGCATAAGTATCAAGTACTCTAGATACTACAAATATATTACTGATTGATTGCTGTTTAATTTACCTACAATCCATCGCAGGAAGTAACTTATATATCAAGTATATTTCTATTGTTTCAGATAAAGAAGATCAGTGGTTTGGATGATGTTCGCAAGTGGTTCATTCGCTGAATCCGGAAGAGATAAATTGTTAAATTATTTAACATCTTATTACCTTTATACCATTTGTGACTTGCATGTTGCAAACTCTCGATTATAACTCTCGAATTGTGACCTCTCGAATTTGACTACTAAACAGTGACACCTCGATTGTGATTCCTGGATTATGACATCTCGATTATGACTTATCTGTTGTGACCGCCATCGCGACTCTTTTTCCAGACTTTGTTATTTGCTGCTTTATTACTTCGATTACTTCAACTGCTCTAGTATAAATAGTTGTACAATAGCTTTTGATTAAAAAGATAGATAGAATGATATAAACCTCAGTATTATCAAATTTCGTACTGTGTCATTCCTTAACATGGATAAGTTTCGCTTCATAAATCAGACTTTTAATTCTGAGCATACATTTCAAGGAATAACGATTTTTACTTCTGTAAATGTACAATTTTGGTGAATTGGTAAAAAATTGTTTGTTGTACATAAGGTAAACCTAGCTAAACATCAGTTACAAAGTTTTTTGCAGAATATTTTTTTACGCTTTCATAGGAATAATCTGAAAGAATTCCATTACATAAATATCATTTTATCCACATTTGCTTAGAATATACATATGTAAAGTTTAGAGTTGTACGTTAAATGTGTTTAAAATATTTCGTATTATTAAAAAAATATTTCTGAAGGATTGAAACACTCAAAAAATTTCAAATTAATTTTTTTACAAGAAATGGAACTAGTGGAACAGTCTGCCACTAAAGGGCACCTCCACGCTGATCTAATCTCCAACCACTGAGCAGCCATACTGCGCATTCGAGAAACGCCTAGAGCAAAAAGCGACATCCTACGAAGCAAGTAAAAATACGTGTGAGTTGAACGTAACCCGTGACGACGGGCAGTGAGCGCCGACGGTGGAATGAGTGACTACAAATATGACGTGAACTTTGTCTTGATAGGACAATGCAACCCTTCACAACTCTTCACGAACAATTGAAATAACTTTCATCGTATTGGGTCAACCCAGCATATTGTAAATATTCACCAATCTAATATTAAATCTAATTATTATCTAAAACGATTCGTTACTACCATCTGCTCCCACAACTGGCCCTCGCATTTTCTAAAGTGGAATAGCGGACGTTCAATGGATATTGCTACCGAGCTAGAATTTTATTTGGATTTCAAAGCTACAGGTAGATATCTATTTGATTTGTTTCCAGTTCGTATAACGACGATACACGCCTAGGAGGGATGTCAAAAAGTCGTTCCTAAAAAGAAAAGAAAAAAAAACTTTTATGACTTTATGCTTAAAAAAAACGAACTTTGTATTCCAGTCTCCAAACTACGCCTTGCTGAAAAGCATCTTAAAGGTACGTGAAAATTCCATAATGTAGCATGATATTGAATGATATTAAAGAAGTCAGAGCTGCATAGAAAAATTGCAAGACTAACAAAATAAAAATTTTGCATAGATTCATTTTCTAAAATGACAGCAATCAATCGAATGGAACAAGTGTAAGAAATTTTCCTGGCTTTAACTTTGGAACGGATAGCGAAGAATTTAACGAAAAATTGAAAAATAAAGAAGATAGCTTTTCCTTAAACACGAATTGATTCTAAACATTTCTTTCAAAGGTACGAAACTGAAACTGGCAAAAAGAATTATATTTAAATTATGTAACCTTGAAAGCTTCGTCTACAATGAACATGCCAATCCGTTTGAAACTGAATCGGAATCAAAAGACATAATCAGAACAAATGATTTTTCAATGCAGTACAATGAATATGATTTTAAAAGTAATATTCATGTTTCTCAGTGTGATGATGATATACAAGTAGAAATAAGATTTTTGTAATCATGCTATTCAAAATGTCAGTATAAATTAACAGTACATAAATTAACTAACTAACTAACTAACTAACACCAACACACACTCCCGTGCCTAGTGTCGTGAGACACTGTACCAGTTTAAATAAGTGTGGTTGGATGAGTAGAGCATGCCACCAAGGTGACATGTCTACCCAGAATGTTAGAGCACATTACATTACATTTATACATCCTTACATCTATACAGTATATACATTAAATCATTATACTAGGTTACATTATAAATATATATATATATATATATATATATATATATACATTATGCAAGGTGAGAAAAAAGTTCGTTTTTCTTAGTCTCTTAGGATAATCAAGTCCTGATGATTTTCAATGAATCTCACCATGTTAATAATTTTAACCCTCGAGCCCTTGTTGCATGCAATGTTCCTGAGCCATGTAATTTTTAGGTGGTCGGCAGGTGTTCTCATATGCCATGAAGCTCTAAGGGGGCAAACTGTGATGTAATGTAGAGGTGTGCCAATTTCACCACATGAGCAGTTTTCGGACTTAATTTTCTTAAACCTCGTTAGGTAGGATGGGAATGGGCCGTGCCCTGTGAAGAAAAGTGTCTCTTCCCTGGTCCAACTTGATGATTTTAGTGACACTTTTGGTAACACATCGTGCACCGTCCTGCCTGTTTCTCCTTCATCCCATTCATTCTGCCATGCATCAAGTAGCCAGCTAGTGGTTTCCTTTCTGTAATGGTTCTTGGGCCATTTCACCCCTTCATCTACGCATTCCATTGTTGTTGCCTCTTTTGCTAATCTATCTGCTTCTTCGTTTCCATCGTGACCCGCATGGGCTTTAATCCATCCTAGGCAAATTTCCTTGTTGTTGTATAGTAAGTGTTGTATTTTTCGTGCCAGTGGACTAGGCGTCTTGGGGTTTTTAAGTGCCAGGAGACCAGCTCGACTGTCCGACCAGATCTTGACATTTTTGTCTGCTCTTGCTTCTGCTGCTTTTATGGCTGAAAGTATTCCATAAAGCTCCGCCTGGAAAACGGAATTATTATCCTGCATTCTCGTGGACCATTGTTGTGTTATGCGCCCTTCTTGAATAGCGCAGAATGCACTTCCCACTCTCTTCTCCATTTTAGAGCCATCGGTATAGTAGCTTATGCCGGAATGAAGAACTCCCACTGCAGGATTTATTCTGTCATTCGAAAGAGTTTTAGCTGGATGTATAGACCAGCCTATCGCTCTTTCCTCGTAGTCATCTTTGTTATAATTTACATCTCCAAGCTTTGTACTTATTTTCATTCTCATTTTGACGCACACCGCTTCTTTTCGAAGTGAAAGATGCAGTGGTGCAATTCCCGCAATTGTTTGAAGGGCCATAGTGGGTGCTGTTCTGTAACTTCCTGTTATTGAGATCAGAAATTTTCTTTGTATCCCATTTAACTTTCTTACAGTACGTTGAGTTGGGTTGTGACACCAGACCACTGCACCGTGACTCAACATTCTTTCAGTCACTGTTTTGTACAGCAGCTTGCGAAATTTATGCCCTATTCCCCATCTCGTTCCAGCTATTCTTTGTAGCATTTGAAATTGGAACATGGCTTTTTGTCCTATAGTTTGTACATGAGCCGCCCAATTTAGTTTCTCGTCTAGTATAAGTCCTAGGTACTTTAGTGTACTAGTTCGTTTAATTCTTCGTTTATTCCAGTAGATGGAAGGTCCTCTCAAGAGATTACTAAGGAGGAGGTATTTAGTCTTTTCTTCGGACACACACGTTCAGACCTTGCTGATCTGTCCAGGTTTTTAACAGATCTAGTGCATTTGTGGCTAGCTCACCTAATTTGCGCTCTGATTTTGCCTCGATTACAAAGGCAAAGTTGTCAGCAAATGCTTGCATGTGGACTCCTTCAGGCCATGGTAGATCCAATGCTTCATCGGCCACGATATTCCACAGCACTGGTCCGCTGCACGATCCCTGTGGACAGCCTTTTCCTTGTTTCTTGATTGCCGGACCTTCGTTTGTCATTAGCATGACTTTTCTATCCTCGAGGACTTTAGCAAGAGTATTTTTAATATTGGAAGGGCATTTAGATTTCGCTAGTCTGTTTTTGATGACATTGTAGTTAAGATTGTCGAATGCTCCCTCAATATCAACCGACACAACAGCTACGTGCAGTTTTTTCTTTTTCTCTTCATTAATTCTGTTTAGTAAGGTTTCTAGAGCACTGTCAACAGATGAGCCCTCCTTGAAACCAAATTGGAGTGCATGCCTTTCTTTATTTTCAACTTGATGATAAGTTAATCTTTGCACAAGCAATCTCTCCAAAGCTTTTCCAATAGTTGGCAGAAGGGAAATTGGTCGATATGATTTTATTTCATCGTGTTTTCTTCCCGCCTTGTGGAAAAGAATAATAATTCCAATTTTTAGGGAGTTAGGAAAAGTTGCAAGATTTAGACATTTATTGAAGAAAGCGTATAGGAGTTCTGGAAATTTGTTATTGATTATTTGCAACACCAGATTATCTATACCATCATATCCAGGTGCTTTGCCTTTCGGAAGATAGTTTATAGTTCTATTGACCTCATCTTTGGAGAAGTCTGGGTCCCTTGGCGTATTGGTAAATTCTTCTACCATTAGACTGTTGCAGTTGTTACACGGATAAAGTGATTCCAGAATTTTACAAGCGAATTCTTTGACAGAACCAGCGTTTCCTTCACCTGTTATTTTGAAAATTTCGTCTGGTATTATTCCTTTCCGAAAAACTGCCTTGTACTGTTTACCATAAGGAGTTCTAGCATCTGTACAGAATTTTCTCCAAGCTTCCTTTTTGGCTTTATTTACATCTTTTATGAGTTGAGTTCTTTTCTGTGCATAAATCTTTTTAGCTCGTGCTTTTTCTTCACCCTGTGTCTTTTGAGATCTTCTTCTAAGGGCATTTACTTCCCTCTTTCTAATTTGCAAATCCTGGTTCCACCAAACAGGTATCGGATTATTGTATGAACATTTCTTTTTCCTAAATGCCTTATTGCTACATAAATTAACACGAAAATGTTTCTCATTGGATCGAACATTTCGAGAACTTTTCTCAGTTGTTTTGTTTGTCAGATTTACAAAAAAAATATTTTTGGCAAGAGATAGCTTAGTGGTAACGCTGCTTTGTTTGTTGGCACAGAAACAGAAATAAAATCTTGGTTAAAATTGAAACAGGCCTTGATCGAAGAATTCTCTTTTGAAATAAACTCTGATTTTGAATAAAATTTTTGAGAAAAAGGAAAATGAAGTATTCTGAATCCACTCCGGAATATTTTTTAAGATGAAAGAATTGTGCAGTTGTGGAAAAATTGATGACGCTGATTTGATACGCTATGTGATTAAGGGAATAAATGACAAACAGGAAAACAAAACTATTCTGTATGTTTGTAAAAATTTGTTTGAGCTTAAAGAAAAACAGAAAGTGTATGAAATATAATGAAAGCTGATTCTGAGTATGGAAAAGGTGCTTTCGACAAAAAAAAGCTTCAATAGAAAGAATTTCGATAGGATGAATTATGGTAGTAAGAATTTCGATAGGATGAATTATGGTGGTAAGAATTTCGATAGGATGAACTATGGTAGTAAGAATTTTGATAGAATGAAAATCAAACATTATCATGGTAGAATTAACTCTTTTGATAGAACAAAAAATGAGTACAGTAATATATTTAATTCTAAAAGCGAAGCTGCAAAAAAGAGGTAGAGTAAAGTTGGATATAATGAAATACAATGGTTCAGAAATTCATAACAATAAGATTTGTTTTAACTGTGGATCTAATTGTGGATCTTAACCTTTTACCTGCCAATGTTCCTAAATGGGAACATTTTTGTGTGAATTTTTTTAATAACTTTATTCTTTTAATAGAATATTTATACTTTCCGAAATGTCACATAATAATATGAATTTATTTTAGGTGCCACCGTTTTTAAAACAATAAATTCAGCTTTTTTACATAATTTAGGTCAAATTTACTGAATTTGTGAACTTCAAAGTGTCATACACATTTTAATTTCTGTTGTTTTTACAAACTAACAAAATATTTTCAAGTGTAATTTGTAAGAAGTAATTCTTACAAAAATTTTGATGTTCCCAGACGGGAACATTGGCGTTTGGGGTATAGTGTTTGAGTGGATAGGATTTTTTAACTCTCAAAATTTGAGTCAATACTCTCCTTTTTTTTAATTATCACAATTATTTTGCTATGGGTAATATATAATAAATGTGGTGGCTGTTTCTTTCATACTTCCAGCTGGCACTTTTGTATCTGCATGTGCCTAACGCCCGTTTTCCGTGCAAACCGTGATACTCTATTGCAGGGGTGGCCAACTTTTTACATACCATGCGCCAATTTTATTTCACATACGAGTTCAGATGCGCCATAAATCACACAACTATTATACCTTCTTACGTTCATGATTGGGGTAGGATCTGCTTCACTTAGGGGAAACTAAATTAAGTTAATGTGGGCCAATTCAAAAGACACGCAATAGAATATCTCTTGGTCGTGAGGGCGATCGCAGTTATGGAGCCCGCTGATGGTACGATAGCTGCTGTCTCGTTTGATGAAGATAACTCTGGACCACAGTTGATATGATGAGAGAGAGAGCTCTGAGCGAGATGGAGCTCCGAGAGCTATGCCATGTCTGTTCTCTCTACTTGCTTAAAGGAAACTTGGCATATTCTTAATATCTTTTTTATATAAGTATGTTTACAGACATAATTATCATTTTTAAATTATTCAATTATTGTATGTATTACTGCACATAAACGTTACCATTAATAAGACTTTTGAGCCTGTTTCGATTTCGCTAGTCTTTTAATGTTTGGTGTTAGATTTGTTACTGGCTGTATGAATTGAACTGAGAGCACTCTGGTTATGAAAGTATGAAGATGGATTCAGTTATGGCGCATACTTCAAAATAATAAGTAGGCGAAAGGATGCAATGCGCCACTTTTTTTCATCCAATGTGCCACTTGTTTTCATCCAATGCGCCACGTTTGGCGCATGCGCCACAGGTTGGCCTCCCCTGCTCTATTGTATGGTAATCGCATTGTTACAGTTATAAATGTTTACGATTGAAATGATTTCTTTCACTCTAATCACCTTAGAAGAATAGTAACCACATTCCCCTTTGGTGAAATGGTTTTTTGAAATGTATCACGTGATTTACAGGTAGAAAAAGAGAGGAGCGCTTTTTGAATGACCTTTGCAAAGATTACGTTCCAACAACATTCCTTTTTCAAGACTCGACGAAGGTGTGACCTGTAGTCTTTACGGTTTCAACCAATGGGTTTCATTCTGACCAAATATTTTCTTTCTCGTCTATCTCAGAGCTGAACGATGTAGTTTTAATCATTTTTTTTTACTTAATACGCCATTCCTATTAGATATTGACTATTTAAGTGCTTCTCAGGTATCACTCCTTGTCAACTACATCTTTCAGAGATACATTGCAAGTTCCTGCGAGCCGCGCAGGAATTTTTCAACAGTCTATTCGATGAAAGGCTCGAGGACGTAGACGATCCGGATCTTTACATATTTCCATCTGATGAAAACGCTGATTTGAGTAATGAAGAACACATCAACGATGAAGCTTGGAATGAGGTTCGTTCTCAAGATGTTTGTGGACAGATTGACTTGATGATTAACAATCAAGATGGTGATTCGACTGTTTCAAATGACCGAATTCCTAATTCGAGCGAAGATCAAAGGAGAAGTACACCCTCATGTTCTGCTCCAAATGCAAAGAAGTGAAGACAAGAACCCAATCCCAGATGGAAAAGGGATGCAACATTAAATAATGATATTTCAGGAAAAAACCTTGAAAAGCTGGCTGAAAAATTTCCCGAGCTTGAGACAATGGATCCTCTAGAGTTATTCCACAAAATACTCCATATGAAGCAAAATGTTTGTATATTGTTCGTATTATGTTTGTCTCGGCCATCATTATAGCCACACTATATTGCCAGTATAGTGGCCTTTTAATTTAAAGTAAGGGATAGTGTTTTTATTATTCTGGTGCATAGCGTTGCATAGACAATTCTTAGGAATTTTAAGTAATTAATTTCATTCATCCCCGAATTTGGAGTAGAGTTTAACTGCCACAAAAGTAGAGTTTTTCGTGTCATACTTAGCTTAAATGTTGCAAGTAGTTATTTTTCATAAACACTCTTATCCAAAAGTTATACATAATTCGTAAAGTACGAAATTATCGGAGAAAATATGGATACAATGGTTCAAATTCATTTATGGAGAGTAATTGTAAGGGTAATTTTTGTTGTTAATAATCAATAAGGACAGAAAACGTCACAAAAATACCAACAAGACATGTTTGTGAAGAGACGAAGTATTGGAATGCTGGAATCTAGTCGATCCCAAACCAAAGCGTCCCGAAATCATAATGTGATCTCCAAACTGACAGATGTTTCAAACCACTAGAGATGTTACCCGACGACCAATACCAGGTCGGCCAAGGGTAACAACCGCTCGGCAAGACCGATATTTTGCGTTAACTGAGCAAGGTAATAGGAATCGTTCTGCCAAATAACTGGGTTCAGCCCTGACTTGTCTTTTTACTTGCTTCGTCGAATTGCTTCTGAGTCGCTTTTTACTCTCGACGTTTCTCGAATGCCCGGTATGGCTGCGCAGTGGCCGAAGAAGAGATAAGAGTGGACGTGCCCTCTAGGGGTAGGCTGGGTACCACAGATCAGCCATACTAGGTTCGACTGATTCACCAGGCCTTTCTGAAAATATACAAAAAAAAGCAAAAGAAGAAGTAAAATTCTAAAATGCGCCAATCCCTGTAAAACAAATGTATCTAGGTTATAGAGCTCTAAATCGTCTTTCAGCTCTGAAAATAATCCATTCCCAAGACAGGCTTTTCGGTCAACATTGTCTTCAATCGGTCAAAAAAGTTTCTTCTGATCCAAATTTAAAATTACGATCCTTTTTCAAAAGATCACTCAAAGGTTTAGCGATAATAGAATATCCAGACACAAACTTACTAAAATATCCACAAACTCCAAAAAAACTTTGAATCTGCTTCTAATTATTTGGTTCGCGAAAATTAAGAACAACTTTGGTTTTGAGAGTTGATGGAAAAATTCTACCCTCTTCGATGACGTGACCCAAAAATTCAATTAGCTTTTTCAAAAAATGGCACTTGTTAAAATTTATTTCCAATCCATATTCACGAGCAAGATCCAAGACTCGTTTAAGCCGTTCTATTCCTTCTTCAAGTGAGGACAAAATTATTATATCATCCATGTATGGTAAAACAATACCACTTTTAATCAATGGTTGAAAAATGGTATTGGTATACTTCTGAAATACGGCAGGGGAGTTACATAAACCAAATGGAACCTTAATGAAATCATACTGCCCTTCATGGGTAACAAATGAAGTATACTTTCTACATTTTTGGCGACATCAATATGGAAAAATCCATTTTTGAGATCGATAGTACTAAAAATTTGCGATTCTTGCAATCGGTGTAAAATATCTTCAATTAATGTTAGGGGAAATCTGTCCTTTACAATCACTTTATTTAATCTTCTATAGTCTATGCACACACAAGATGCTCCATCCATTTTCTTTCCGATTACAACTGGGCTACAATATTATGAAGAAATTGGTTCCCTTGATCTAACCATTCAGTAACACGATCTTTTTCTCTGAAAATGGTAACCTACATGACTGATGAGATACGGGTTCATTATTTTTTACCAAAACATTCAATTCGACATTTGTTGTTTTTGTTTTGTGTGGTACATAATTCGAAACTAATTATTGTACCTTATCCTTTAAGATATTTGGAACGCCAGGTTCAGTACTTACATCAACATCGTCTCCAGTTGACAAATTAATTGGTAAAATAGACAAAGTATTTATTTCCTCAACACACACTGAGATTTATTTTTCTGAGTAATTCCGTTTCATTAATTAATGTTTCACCCAGCATTAACACATTTAGTCCTATAATAGCACCATAAGTCATAACATTGTTTCATACTACGCATATATCTGTATCACCCTCAGAATTATCTATGTGAACGTTTCCTTTAAAATGGCCTTACGGTTTTACTCGGCATTTTCGAAAACCAGTAAAAGTAGAATCCAACGGGCATAAATTCTTAACATTTAATTTATCACAAACAGATTTACGAATCAAAGTAGCTTGACTTCCAGTATCTATCAATGAATTAACACTAAAACCATTAATCATTACCATTTTCCTTACTTTCGATTCTACGCTAAGATCCAAAATGGCTACTTCCGGTTTCGAATCCATTACACATTACGAAGCCATGTGACCAAACATGCCACATCGAAAACATTTAATTCCTTTTATCTTTATGAATACAAAATCTAGAAATATGATCTTAACCTTTTAAACGCCGCAATTCATTTGTAAAGTTTTGTATTTTAATTTTTCGCAGAAATGGCTTATTTTACAAGCTAGTATAACTGTTCTAGATCTTTTTTGGCGGAAAAAAAAACCCTAAGTATGATTTTGAGGATGTTCCCATTTGGGAACATTGGCGTTTAGGATGAAGTAAATAGGGGCCTTTTTCCGAAAGGTAATTTTTTTGCAATAGACTCAAAAGGAGGACTAAGTTTGGTTTCTATTTCGTACTTTTATATATTTCTCTTAGGAAGGATACATTTTTCTCTTATTGCCAGTGCTACGGGGGAAGCAAGATAAATGTATCTGCTTTTTGCATGCAAGGGACTACTTTCTAACATTCTTCTTGCACAGTGCGCAACGTCCTTGGGTGCAAGCGACGAGATAGTGTTCGTCCGTCTTTCTATGGTGAATTGGTAGATGAGATTGTGGTCCTGGTCTAGCTGAGACGACTCTTGATCCTAGTGGAGCCTCTGCCTTGGCACCATCCTGTTTCACTGAGTGAATTTCCATCCTATTTAGATACCCATTAGATGACCATGTCATCCAAATTTTGTATCCAAATCTGATGGGGTTTCCGCGAATAAACATCATACAAGAATGATGTCCGTAATACGGCACCATTGATCCGTCAATGCTGAGTTTATAGTGAAAAACTCCAAACTGAATCAAGTTTCTACACAATTCATCGTATCTTTCTAGTTTATCACCCGGTTGAACATCCTTACTGTTGTTAACAAGATGAAAGTACTTTTTAAGCTGATGAAAGTGTGCCCTAGCCATTATCTTAAGAAAGATTGTAACACATGTGTCTTCAGAATTACTCTAATATAAGTCCTCTGTAGGCACCGTGTGGTAATCGCTCAAAAGAAGTAGACCTAGGAACTGAAGAATATCTTCACAGCTACATGTTATTATCTGCCCCTTTGCAGTGTATACAACGCTGTCATCTCAACTAGATGTTACACACAGTTTTCTTCTAATGACGATATACCTTGTCCATCAGATCTGATCAGTTTTCTTCTAATGAAGATGTACCTTGTCCATTATATCTGGTCAGCTTTCTTCATATGACGATATGTCATGTCCATCAGATCTAATTAGCTTTGTTCTGATGACGATATACCTTGTCCATAAGATCTAGTCAGTTTTCTTCTAAAGACGAAATACCTTGTCCATAAGATCTGGTTAGTTTTCTTCTAATAACGATATACCTTGTCCACCTGATGTGATCAATTGTCTTCTAATGACGATATACCTTTCCATCAGATCTGGTCAGGGTTTTTTTCTTATGACGATTTAACTTGTCCATCAAGATTTGGTCAGTTTTACCAAGATGCTTTGACCAGATAACCACTGGATAGATAGTACTAAAATAAATTTTAAGATGATATTTTGTCCAAAAAATCCCTATTGAAAGGGTATCGGATACAACCAACACGTTAAACTCTACACCTCCCTTCGATTTTTCTGAAGTTTTCTAAAAATAAAATCCATCCCCACAACAATACTTTTCCAACAGTCCCGTCGTCGCTCTAAGTGCCAATCGACACTTTCCCACCCCTGTATCTTGCCCCGGAATCCTGTTAAGCCTTTCACTTTCGCCACCAAAGCAGAAAGACGAACAAAACCCGAATAAATACTACGCATGCTCCGCGAGAAAATCATTGCATCGAATGGCTCAAACGCTTGTGGTCTCAGACAACACGTCGGGGCTGACGCACAAAAAGGAAAGGCAGAACTAGATGAAGGGGAAAAGACTCTCCGGGAAAAAAAGGGAGATATTGCGTGACATTACCTTTCGATTGCTTGTTCCAGTATTTTTTTCTTTTTGTATCCGAGTTCGGATTTTTTTTAGGAGTTTCGTGTGTGGTTTGTGTTTGCTTCGATATCCAGTCGTCATAACGAGTTGGTAGAAGTTAATGAGGAAGAAATGTCTTTTGAAAAAATGCCTGTTTTTTTTCTTCTTTTTTTTTTCTTAACGTTTACATGAGGGGAAGAAGCATCCGTGCAATGAGTCAGTAATTACCTGCGGTAAAAGCGGTGGAGCCTTTTCGCTCATTGTGGTACTTTTAGTGTGGAACATTTTTCAGAAATATCAATACATTAGAAATTTAATAAAAATATATATTTTTTACTACTATTCTCTCTCCAAACGGAAATAGATTTTGGAAATGTTTTAAGCATTATTTCGGGATTCTTTTCTGGTATGTAACATTCAATTGAATATGATATTATGCAAACTTGCATACAATTAATGGTTTTTGACGAATGTAAGTTTGACCACGGCCTTATAATTCATACTTATCAGAAGGAAGTTTAATTTTCCTAATAGAATCAATATCAACGATTTCCGAAACATTTTTTCAGTCATTCTAGTTTAGTTATAGAAATTCGTCCGGATCTAGAAAGATTTCTTAATTGACTGTCTGTGCAATTCTCACAGTATTGTCTGGCCACAGTGGCCTAGTTGGAACAGCACCGTATTAGCATCCAGGTTTCAAGTTCGAAACTTGGTAATGCCATATGCAATCGGGTACAGGGAGTTGATGCATGTTAAATCTCTCGTGCCTTCAAATGTCCTCAGATTGAGATTGGCTTGGCGTGGATGTTCGGAGAATTGGGTGTGAGCTCAGGTATTGTTCTCTTCATCTGACTGATTCAAAATTACGAGGCTCTGTCCTGGGTTCTTTCTCTTTTTGATTTATTCTCAATCGTTGTTAATAGACCATTGTGTGGCTCCAGTGGGACGTTAATGAACTACCTACATCACAGTATATTTTTACTTCTGCCTTTATCACTGGTGATAAATTGATAGTTTGATCCTTGAAAGTTATAAGGGGGACGCAGAAATTGTAAAAGTTTTTGTTATGAGTAGTCTTCTTTAAAAGGTATTAAAAATTTGAAAACTCTCCAAGCAGCGGATATCCACCATCATTAGGATAGACGTAAGTTAGAAGAAGAAAACATGAGTTTGTTGTAGATACGTTATACTATAATAGTGTTAGAGATCACTTTCTTAATAAAGCATTTCCAGGTCACGTATAATGACGAGGAAATACTAGCGTCAATCACTTGTGTTGACTTGTATTGTCATTCACCTTTGCTGAATTATGCAAAAATAAATAACGCTTCTCTGATGTTAAGCTCAAGAATAAATCTTGGAGATTGGACCACTCTTTTGCTTGTTTTAAATCAAACTGGTGAGAAAAATTGTGAGCAAAACACTGTTGAGCAATTACAGATTTGTATATTTCCTGATACTGAAGCAACGCATGGTGCTTTTGCAAAGCTAGTTTGGTTGTAAGGATCCCCTTGAACCCGTTTGTTGGTTGTTTGAATGATATCATGTAAATCATTGATAATGCTCTAAAAGGTCTGATACATGCAGTTAGTTTGAGTCGCTTTCGTGTTAAAAATTAGATTGATTTGAAAACGTAGGTTACCACGATGGGGTGGGTTCGTGTCTGTAAAGGTAGTTGCCCGCCTAGTAAAAGGGCTGGTATACGCAAATTCATGGATGTCTATCGCTATAGGTGATAATTGGTATCACCAACTCGCATTCCTATCACTTCTGGTACTGAAAGTTAAACTAGATAGTGAAACTCACGCTCAAGACGTCAATTGGCGAACCCATGGCTTAATTCTCCTGGTGGTTGCCTCGACGACGTATTAACAAACCTGATTATATCTTGATGGATGAGATATCTCGTCATCACGAAAAAAACTGACCAGGTCATGTTCTTGTCATCATAAAAAAAAGTTTGCGAGATATTTTGTCACTAGCAAAAATGGTCAGATCTTGATGACGAGATACTTCTTCACTAGTAAAATTGATCAGATCTTGATGGACGAGATATTTCTTCACTAGCGAAATTGGTCAGACCTTGATGAAGGAGACACTTCTTCACTAGCAAATATTACCAGATCTTGATGACGAGATACTTCTGCACTAGCGAAATTGATCAGATCTTGATGACGAGATACTTCTTCACTAGCAAAATTGGTCAGATCTTGATGACGAGATACTTCTTCACTAGCAAAATTGGTCAGACCTTGATGGACGAGACACTTGTTCACTAGCAAAAATGGCCAGATCTTGATGACGAGATACTTCTGCACTAGAGAAATTGACCAGATCTTGATGGACGAGATATTTCTTCACTATTAAGAATGATCAGATCTTGATGACGAGATACTTCTTCACTAGGAAAATTGGTCAGACCTTGATGAACGAGAAACTTCTTCACTAGCAAAAATGGTCAGATCTTGATGACGAGATACTTCTTCACTAGTAAAATTGATCAGATCTTGATGGACGAGATATTTCTTCACTAGCGAAATTGGTCAGACCTTGATGAAGGAGACACTTCTTCACTAGCAAATATTACCAGATCTTGATGACGAGATACTTCTGCACTAGCGAAATTGATCAGATCTTGATGACGAGATACTTCTTCACTAGCAAAATTGGTCAGATCTTGATGACGAGATACTTCTTCACTAGCAAAATTGGTCAGACCTTGATGGACGAGACACTTGTTCACTAGCAAAAATGGCCAGATCTTGATGACGAGATACTTCTGCACTAGAGAAATTGACCAGATCTTGATGTACGAGATATTTCTTCACTATTAAGAATGATCAGATCTTGATGACGAGATACTTCTTCACTAGGAAAATTGGTCAGACCTTGATGAACGAGAAACTTCTTCACTAGCAAAAATGGTCAGATCTTGATGACGAGATACTTCTTCACTAGTAAAATTGATCAGATCTTGATGGACGAGATATTTCTTCACTAGCGAAATTGGTCAGACCTTGATGAAGGAGACACTTCTTCACTAGCAAATATTACCAGATCTTGATGACGAGATACTTCTGCACTAGCGAAATTGATCAGATCTTGATGACGAGATACTTCTTCACTAGCAAAATTGGTCAGATCTTGATGACGAGATACTTCTTCACTAGCAAAATTGGCCAGACCTTGATGGACGAGACACTTGTTCACTAGCAAAAATGGCCAGATCTTGATGACGAGATACTTCTGCACTAGAGAAATTGACCAGATCTTGATAAACGAGATATTTCTTCACTATTAAGAATGATCAGATCTTGATGACGAGATACTTCTTCACTAGGAAAATTGGTCAGACCTTGATGAACGAGAAACTTCTTCACTAGCAAAAATGGTCAGATCTTGATGACGAGATACTTCTTCACTAGTAAAATTGATCAGATCTTGATGGACGAGATATTTCTTCACTAGCGAAATTGGTCAGACCTTGATGAAGGAGACACTTCTTCACTAGCAAATATTACCAGATCTTGATGACGAGATACTTCTGCACTAGCGAAATTGATCAGATCTTGATGACGAGATACTTCTTCACTAGCAAAATTGGTCAGATCTTGATGACGAGATACTTCTTCACTAGCAAAATTGGTCAGACCTTGATGGACGAGACACTTGTTCACTAGCAAAAATGGCCAGATCTTGATGACGAGATACTTCTGCACTAGAGAAATTGACCAGATCTTGATGGACGAGATATTTCTTCACTATTAAGAATGATCAGATCTTGATGACGAGATACTTCTTCACTAGGAAAATTGGTCAGACCTTGATGAACGAGAAACTTCTTCACTAGCAAAAATGGTCAGATCTTGATGACGAGATACTTCTTCACTAGTAAAATTGATCAGATCTTGATGGACGAGATATTTCTTCACTAGCGAAATTGGTCAGACCTTGATGAAGGAGACACTTCTTCACTAGCAAATATTACCAGATCTTGATGACGAGATACTTCTGCACTAGCGAAATTGATCAGATCTTGATGACGAGATACTTCTTCACTAGCAAAATTGGTCAGATCTTGATGACGAGATACTTCTTCACTAGCAAAATTGGTCAGACCTTGATGGACGAGACACTTGTTCACTAGCAAAAATGGCCAGATATTGATGACGAGATACTTCTGCACTAGAGAAATTGACCAGATCTTGATGGACGAGATATTTCTTCACTATTAAGAATGATCAGATCTTGATGACGAGATACTTCTTCACTAGGAAAATTGGTCAGACCTTGATGAACGAGAAACTTCTTCACTAGCAAAAATGGTCAGATCTTGATGACGAGATACTTCTTCACTAGCAAAATAGGTCAGATCTTGATGACGAGGTACTTCTTCACTAGCAAAATTGGTCAGACCTTGATGGACGAGACACTTGTTCACTAGCAAAATTGGTCAGATCATGATGACGAGATATTTTTTCACTGGCAAAAATGGTCAGATCTTGATGACGAGATACTTCTTCACAAGCGAAATTGGTCAAATCTTGATGGACGAGATATCCCAGCAGTACCATTTGGAGGGCTAAGTTTAACCTGTCTCCTTAAAAGAATTAAACTTATTCAAGATCATATGTCTACAATTCCAACTCGGTACAGTCGGTTTATTCTATGTGTATGAGCCTAAAAGAAGAGAGAAATATTTACACGTCATACTTGGAATGTATACTTTTTATTTTATGAGGGACTCCTTATCCAAACCCGTTATGGGATCTATCGTCTCCCCTGATGCTTGGACTAGATATGTAGATATAAGGCTTCAGAGTTTAGCTACTTTTTAAAAGCTTTTCTGCGCTCTGAAATCATTTCACTTGAGTTCCAGCTTTTCAAAATGCACATTTTGAAAAGTAGTTAAACTTTAAAGTTTTCTTGAGTCTTAAGAAGACACAGGGGACTTTCAAAACCCACTTTTGCAGTTGTTATACACTTGCTATGAAATTTGTAGTCTTTTTATTTTAAAAAAAAATTTTATTTGGTATTAACGTTGTACTAGAGCAATTCAACAGGCTATTAAAAAAGCTATAAATAAAGTTCGCATAGTAAGTCATTCGGAAGTTATTGCATAAAATATAATCAAAGATTTTGATAAATTAGCAAATATTGAGAGGTGTCGTACGAATTCACATTACGTGTGTGTGTGTATTATCAAACTCGTAATTTACATTATATTTTTTATACATATTAATCAAATTAACTCCATTGGTCAGTGTGCTCTCAATTGTATAGCCAAAACAATTTTTGTACCAAAACACCTGAATTTTTACAAAACTCACAGGTTAGGAAACGTATTTATCCAAAATTTCTATACTTATAAGCGTGAATAATCTGTCATTTGTGCTTATTGTTAGATATGTACAGCAAATTTCAAGGATTGTCTTAAAATAAATTCATGTAAATCAATTAAAATCAGATGCACAGGGGACGTTTTGAAATCAGATTAATGTAAAAAATCTCGATAATGAGAATAGTGCATTTTTGTAGCAAACTTACTATACTTATCTATTGCATGTTTTATATAGCTAAGATGTAAGTTCTTCAGAAATTTCAATCGTAATTTAAAAAATATTTTTGCTATCTACAGAATTTTCGTCAGTTAATTTTAAAGCTAAAATCAAAATATCGATTTTAGTTTTACAAATCAACAAATCATTTTCGAACTTTATCCACTTGTAATTTTCAGTTCCGTTCACCTTCTGTGATATAATACTAAAGTTAAAAGATTGAATAATTATCAAAATAATAAGTAAAATTTTTGCACTGTGCCCAAAAGCAAGGGACCAGAGGGATTGACTCCAGTCGATCTCAAGCAAGGTTTACAAGTCTTACCTGCATGGCGAACTTCTACATTAAACGTCAGAAGTAAAAGGATGCAAAAAGCAATACGACACGAACTTCTTTATTTTATGATTCGGTGATGAGGTCCAAGGAATCTGTGAGATCAGGCAAGAGCTATAATTTAAAAAGTGCTGGAGTCTTAAAACTTTTGTTAAAACACCAAACGAAATCCTGAAGTTCCTAACCGTACGTGCAACTCCGGAGTCTCGAATGTTCCACCGTCGGTTTTTCAAAAAGCACCGCTTCGGTACTATCCCGTGTTGCCAGCTGGGTAAAGAAACTAGTAACCCTGAGTGGCTGACGCGGATAATTTTAGGGTTGCTAGAATGCAACGTAAGAAAGAATCAATTATAAAGAAATGTGACGAATAACGTCACACCTTCAAACATAGCAAATGTAGATTTCAATATAGATGATGTGTAACTTCTAATGATAGAAAATATTTTGAATTTATTCCTGTGTATGCAGCGAACAACTTTAAAGAATATAATTTACATGGATGTTTCAATGGAAGCTTTACCTTTCTGTCCATATTTCATATTTTCAATTTATCTTAAGATTTATAACCCTTCTTTAGTGTTGGGGCTTATTTGCATGGTGCTTCTTTGCATTTCATTGTATCTGCACATATATTTCCGAATGCATAAACAGTATCTCATCCATCAATGGTATTAACATCCTTTGCTTATGCTAAACAAAGCCATCCCAACCAAACCTTTGTTTATATCATTTGAATAAATTTACTGATCGGGATCAGTTCAGCCTGGTGTATTTTAATTATAAAATAATCAATATTTATGAATGGTCCGAGATATTGAGGTAATAGGTGCTTTTAAAAATTGAAATAAAAAAATGAATTTCTATTTTTAATAACCAGCATTTCTATTTGGTATTTTTAACTATCGTCGCAATGAAGCATAACACAACGAACAGACTGCAGGCATATGAGGAAGGTTTAGAGTTCTAAAAGGCATGTTTAATTTTAATTGGTAGCTGTATCGTGTATGGGTTTGTGATACCATCAGTCTATTTTCAAAAATATTCCTAGTGTATCTTGCAATGGATTGAATTAAATAATATTTTTCTTACAGTCGTACAGCCTGCGAATTAAATTATCTTCAGACTGCAGTGAACAAGGAAGATGTGATACTAAAGGAAATATTAAGCTTTTTTATTTTGAGAAACGAATTTATTTCAATTTTAATGTTTAAATTAATGCAGAGTGCGCCCAAGTATTAAGAGACATTTATATAAACATTCATCAGCAGAAATAACACTACATCATAGACATTACATATCATCGGTTGTGTTCAGAAGAAATTTAAAAAACAGTAGAAACGACAAAACTAGTTAAATGTGGATGTTTCCACTCGATATACAAAGGGCGTTAGATAAAAACTGAGAGTAAAATCATAAAAAATCAAGAAATATATTTACAGAAAAAAATACATCATTCTTTTTCAAAATACTTTCCCACAGATGATATGCAACGGTCCCATCGTTCAACCCACTTTTAAAAACAAGTAGAGAAGCTTTTTTCTGGAAGCTGCACTGCTGAAATAACTTCAGAATCTGTATTAAATTTTCTACCACGGAGCTTCTCCTTCAACGTCGGAAACAGCCAGAAATCGCATGGTGCTAGATCTGGACTGTAAGGGGGATGTGGCATGAATTTAATATTGCATTTGTTAATATATTGCCGAACAGAAGTAGCGACAGGCCGGCGAGCATTATCGTGATGTAATGTCCAATTCCTTACCAGTTCATGTCGCTTTCTCGATATGTGTTGTCTCAAAATTTTCAAAACTGAAATATAATATTCACCATTTACAGTAGTTTTTGGAGTCACAGCATGCTGGCAGATTACACCTTTATGAGCAAAGAAAATAATCATTATGACCATTCCAGCAGATTTGGTTTGTCATGTTTATTCGGAGGCGGAGAATCAGTGTTTTTCCATACACTTGTTGCGGACTTGGTAAGGGTGTCAAAAAGATTCACCCAAGTTTTATCACATGTTATTACAGTCTTTAGGAAATTCGGATAATTTTGAAGCATCTGTTTCCACTCACAACATTTGTGAATTCTTGTTTGCATTTGTTCTTTAGAAAGGTTGATGATTGACGCATCTGGAATAAACATGGCGAAGCTTTAAATAGTTGCGTAGAATGCGAAATATCGACGTTTTCGAAATGTTAGTTGATACCGCTATCTCCTCACATATCATTCGCCGAATTTCTTGCAAGATTGCCTTCACAGTGTTAACATTTCGATCATTCACAACACTTTCTGGTCGGCAGGCTGAGGAGCCAGTTCTGCAGACAAACGTCCTTTTTGAAATCACCATGCCATCTAAAAATCGTAGACTCACCAAAACATTTGTCTTTGTAAGCTTCTTTCATTAACTTAACTGTTTCTGGAGCTGTTTTGCCCAAACGATAGCAAAATTTTATGGCATAACGCATTTCGTTTTTTAACTTTGAATCATTCGCTTCCATTTCTGTAGGGCAAATAAAAACAGTTCTTTAGACAAGCCTGAAACTAGAAAAATAAAATCGTGTGCTTCGTTTAGAATATTTATAATTGTACAGTTAACAGTTTGAAAAAAAATTGCCTGCCCTTTTATTTTTTAGCTTCGCGGTGTTGCCACTACGAAAAAAAATTAACTCTCAGTTTTTATGGAACGTCCTTTGTATATAAATGATATAATGTGAAATCTCAGATAGCATTTTAACATAGTGCGATACTAAAAGGAATGTTAAGCTGTTTTATTTTGAGAAAAGGCGCTATGCCTGTAGACAATTTAGTTCATTGTGTTCATTGAATTATGGATGAATTTTTATTGTAATTACTATTTGTACCTACCTCGTAATCCATTAAACAAGTAGACGAATTAACCGGTAGGGAATTAACATCTACGAGCCCATCACTATTTCGAGTTTACTAATAAAGTAAGGAATATAGGATAACACGTCCTTACCATATTCTTTATATACTTATTCATATACACTACCCTATACAATAATGGACCGGACAGCAAGATATGATGGTATAAGCTATAAGGGAAAGAATACATACTTTAATAGGGTGGATGGTCTCCAACGTGCTTCAATTTCACTAGCAAACCTTCAGGGCATACTTTCAACGAGGTTTTGAAACTCAGCTAAAGGTATTTGTTTCCATTCTTGCTTCAAGAATGTAGCCAGCTCAGCTGTAGATTTCGGACGTGGTCCCCTGGTCCGTGTCACTCTAACTCGTCACACAAATGTTCCATGGGTATTAGGACGGGACTCTGAGCAGGCAACGGAAGACGTTTTACATCCGTATCTTGATACCACTGCTTGACAGAAGATGTAACATGACTTGAGGTGTTGTCGTCCTGGAAGTAACATTCGTCCATTCCATAAAATTGCCAGAGCGTAGGAAGAACCTGATTGTCCAAAATGTTCATGTAGGCGTAAGCGTTCAATTTACGTGGAACAACATGCAGAGATCCCAGGCCATACCAAGAAAAACACCCCAAACAAATAGTCGAATTTTATGCAAATCCGTTGGCGTCCGGTCTATTATTGTTAGGGTAGTGTATAATATTAACTATATATATATATATATATACATTCACTTTCTGTAGACAAGTGAAAGCCCGTGAGTGTAAGGCATCCAACTTAGAGCACTATCCAAACAGCCGTTTGGCGACGAAAGTTTTAGTTGCCAACTTAGTAAGGGGCTGGTACCATGTTCAAACATCCTTACTTCTGACTACCCATTATCCACACCCTTACCCCATGTTGGTAGGCTAGGTGGTTCAGGTTATAAGAAATATCCTTTGTTGTTAACGACTTCGGAATATGACAATGAAGACGTCCTAATTTCCTAAAAGCAGAACTTGTGACATCGTATATCACTTTTCATTCTCACTTTATCGTGGTTAACTCCCCTAGTGATTTATCTTCGCGTCGAAAATGGTCGCCTTCTCACGGCCAATCTCAAATACAAAACATTTTCTTGTTTAGATATTCGTTATCCTTGGATCAATAGGGAACTTTTCTCTCGAGGCGATGCATCTCATCTTTAACAAAACTGATCAGATCTTGATGACGTGACATGGCGTCATTGACAAACTTGACCAGATTTTGATTGACGAAGTATCTGAATTTAAAGCACTTAGAGAGTAAAAGTTAAATAAAATAGTTAGATACTTTCACGTGAAACTGCTCGTTCAAAATAAATAAGTACTAAATCTTCACATTGATTTAAAGTTAAGTTAGTTAGTTAATTTACGTTGCAGTGGAGCAACACAACGGGCTATTGGAGATGGTCCGGGATCAAACCCGAAGGGAAATATCTGATAACAACACATTGAAATATTGATTCACTGTCAGATGACGAGGTCGAAACCTGAGCTGTCACCTCACTCTCTAAACTTCCACGTCATTTCAACGTGAGGGGACATTTGAGGACACCACAGATTTAAAATGCACCAGACCCCATGTACACTATGGTCTTTGTTTGTATTCGAACTCACAACCTTCCTGCTCCTAATCCGCTGCTCTTCCAACATGGCTACCAACCCTTGATGTAATTAAACGAGCAATAGCAGTTTATGTTAAAACAGTATATAAATATCGCAAGCGAGATAATTATTCAGGAACTTTGTAAACTTGCATGAGATAGCTTAATCGCATTATTACTAAGTGTCTTTCACAAACTCCAAACGTTGTCAAAAACTATAAACATTTAAAAAATTTCCTGATATGAGTATCTGGCGTTTTACGCAGCTTATCCATAGTTGGAACTTGCGCCATAACACCTAAACAAACCAATCCCTGATATGCATCATGCAAAAGCATCTGGCGAGCAGAAATAAAATCTTCATAGACCGTCTAGTTTGTTTACTAAGAAATTCTCTCTCGTATCTAGAAACGCCAGCAATATGTTTATTTATTTAGTTCCTTTTAGAACTATTAATTGAGATGGAGCTGTAAGTTTACGAATTCTGTATAATTGAATTTTTGTGAGATTATTATAATACTGTGATACATTTTTGAGTTAGAAGAATTACTAATCGACTTGCTGTTCTGAGTATTTTCAGATGTAAATATTCATGAATAATAGAGCATATCAATACATATGTTTGAATTCTCACTCATTATTTTCGATTACTCCCCAAAAATTACAAGCGAGCATTTGAATAGCAAGATATTTCTAGAGACTGTCGCATTCCTCCCCTCCCTTCTCGATTCGCTTTACAGTTAATTTAAGTATATTTGAACTTCTATAGTCTTTGAGTAATGAAAGGATTCTTTGATAATTATAAGAGATATAGGATGATGGATAATTGGAAGATTTACTTCAAAGCTACTCAGAGTTCATAATAATTTATAGTGAAAAGAATTCATGGCTTTCATTTTTGGGTCCGATAACCCATTAAAGTTACAAGAAAACAATGAATCCCTTTCATTTGAAACTGTTCATAAATATTACTTTCAATTAACAATTTTTTAAGGTGTTCAAGGATTCATTTAAGCACAATTTTGGCTCTTAGAGCTATTTTTTTCAGCCATTACTATTCAATCCCGTATTTATTAATTCATATTATTAATTTGAGATGTATTGAAAAGATTGAAATGGGGGCTGCAAATGGGGGACATAACTCCAATGTTATTCAAGATACGTTCTTACAAATAGTGTTACATCAGGTATAAATTTAATTCAAAATGAAAACTGCTATTTTCCATTCATAATAAACTTTAAACAGTTATCAAGGGTTTAGTTTCGTTAACAAATTATAAAAACTATACTAATATGTAAACCTTTTATAACTAGTTGCCTGTAATACTATTGAATACCCAATATTGTGAGGGCTGTAATTATTCGACTTTGAACAATTTGTTTATTTTCAAGTATTGAGATTAAGTTTGGGTCTGGCTGCCAAGCTCAGATCTGAAATTTGTATGTCCACTGCTCTACAATCCGTGAGCTGTTGGCGGCACGGATGAGATTCATTCGTGGGTGTATTTCTCTCTCTGTGTCAGTAAAAGTGTACACGTTAATGAAGTGTCTGTCTATATTATGTTTGACACAGCCTGGCCAAATGTGGCCCTTGCTATATACGACCTAACCAGCCATCTTGCCATGGCACACATAGAGCAATATGGAGATTCTGACTTGTTAATTCGGTAGATATTATATATATATATTTTACATATAATCATGTCAGTGAGAACACGAAATTCAGCTCGTCCTCTGTGGCAACTGAGATCTTAGCAAGGAATTCCCCTATCTTTGTCTACCTTTATAAGTACTAAGTGGAAACTGCTTGATTTTTATGTTGATAATCCTTTTTACTGTATGAGATATTCAATGACAGGATATAGTTGGAGTAATTCAGAACCAACCTTAGCTAATCCATCCTCCAATTCATTTTCATGAGCACCACAGTGACTGAGAACCCTCTGCAGTGTGACCAAGTCGGTCATTTACCAAAGTGGGATCTATTGAAATTTGATACTTGGTAATGTGCAATGAACATCAGCGAGTCAGATGCAAATGCCTTAATTGAGTATAAAGAGTCACGAAAATAACAAAATTAGCTTTGTGTATTTCTCTCATAGTTCGTCATCTGAACGTGGTTTAAAATTACGTGGTGTGTTCTTGGATCGTTTCCTTCGGAGGTTGATCCCTGACCGTCACCAATAGCCCGTTGTGTTGCTCCACTGCGACGTTAATAAAATACATACCTACCTTTCTCCGATAGCCTCTAGGTTCATGGAAAGAGCAGTTACTTGGTTATCAAAACTGTTACAGTACATTCCAACAGCAGTCTTATCGGGTAGTACCTCGAATTGGTTGGTTGACATGATTGTGAAATTCAGAACCGGCTTTATCTAAGCCACACTGAAATAGTTCATTCTTCTAATTGAAGCATTTGTCATTTAGTTTCTTGCGATAATATCCTGTTGCTTCCTAAATCTAGCTCTAGTACACAATACCATTGTGTTTCTATTATTAATGATGGTAAAAGCTTTTTTTTTTTCTTCTGGTTAAAGAATTCTATACTATTTGGTTGCCTTAATTATCACGCTCTTTCACCCTTAGAAACACTAATTATACGTACACTAGTCTTGGATAGCTATATCCCTCACTCAGGCACTAGAAATATAATACCACTTCTGGTATCATTATCTTAGAATTGTTTATGCCATCACAAGCGGAGTTCGCAACGTCTCTGGTTTCATAGACAGTTATTCCAATTTGAACACAACTTTTCGTTTGTATCCCCTACATCTTAAACAGCCGTTCTAAAAATTCTCTTAAATTCAACTTCATTTCGCTCAATCAATCTAAACATAACTTAACATTTGTTTTCTTCCCGACTCATGTTAGTTGCTCACTTTTGTTCTTCATTTCAAGCCTTTAATTCCTTTTGAAAACGTTAAACTATTGTTCTCATTAATTTGTTGCGGAATAATAACGTCTACGATGGTAGGGACTACAAAAGTATTTGATAAAAGAAACCTCATGCAGGTATTTTGGAGAGTTGAAAACATCCTATTAATTCCATTCATTCTTGTTTTCGTATGATTGGGAAGAGTTGTTTACTGATTATTCCGAGGGTAACGTATATCGGTATATTTTTTGCACAAAAAGCAACAATCCTCATTCCGCCAAAGAGTTGATACGTTCACAATCGATTAACTATACCTCATGCACCGAGGCTATCATTCAGAAAGAAAAACAATTTATCTATTTTTTATCCATTACCACAAGGTGCAATTTATTTGCTCTATTCATTTTCGATGCTGGGAAAAAACTCGAATAAAATAACATTTGCTTCAGACAATGAAATAATGAAAGAGGTAACTCCGTAACACTTCTTCGGCCTTGAACACTGTCGACACACGAAATAAGTTATCTCCTGATGGGTCCTTCTGGCAATGTTTTTATTGTTCTTATCATCATGTTTACCCGGATGTAAGGCCTCGTTTCAGTCTCTCTGCCGGCCGGATTATTTCTTCCGATGGAATGGCAACCGGAAAGGGGCCCCCCAGCAACGCTTGGTAGCCATAGCGACAGGCATACCGTTTCGGCAGTTGAATACACTAAAGCTGCCATCTTATATTTGATGATTTGTACCAAGCCTGCCCTTTGATATGGAATCCGAGGAATGGAAGTGTGTGTATTCTTGGTATGCAAGATATAATCAGGATATCTTCCGGGTTGTTTTTGTCAGAGCATGATAGGATGTTTTTCTGCTGACCAAGAATTAATAAGGGGTTTTTTCTATTGGATTTCTGTTTTTCCGGTCGGAGTGGGTTTTTTTTTTGCTTCTTTTGGCTTAATTCATTCAATGTTTTGTTTGCATTTTTCTACTTTGACTTCCCTTTTTAATGGAATTAAAATTATATTAAAACAGTACAAATGGACATAAGGGTGACTATGGCACATAAGAAAGGTCTACTTGATCAAAACTAAAATCTTAGTTCCACACGACGGTCAAACTGGCTAACACTTAAATTTCGTCTTTTCAAAAGGTTTTAATTGTGAGGTCCTATAAGCGCAGAAAATTTTACGCATAACCTGTGTAAAAAGATTCTGAATAATGTAACATGAATAATTTACTGATAAAAAACGGATAGGAAGATTGAATTTTATTCGTTTCCCCATTGATTAAAGAATGGTACAGAGAATGGAAAATGACAAATGAGTGAATATAGATTTATTCCTAATAAAATATTAAAAAATGAACCCACATGGAGTTACAGTCACCAATAAGAGTGAGCCGAGTAGCTAAAAAAAACCAAATATTTGTCCCTCACGACAATTAATTGAAAGATTCTCCTAGTATTTTACTTCCTCCTATTGAAAGAATCTTCCGCTTGGGGATTGATCCTGGATCCGTCGTCAATAACCCGTTGTAATGCTCCAGAACGACGTTTAATTAAAATACTTACCTTCCGCCCATTAAAAAATACTTTAATTTTTGAGTTTCTCGTGATTGCATTAATAGTGTAGGTATTGCCTTGCATTTTAAAATTCAATCTCAGTTTCCGCTTTTTTTCAAAGATTTTGAATAATGTGGGAGTGGTCTTAACCCTTCTAGAGGTTGCCTCGACGAGATATCTCTCATTGGCGAAGCTTAATAGATCAGAACGAGATATCTCGTCATTAGTAAAAAACTGACAAGATCCTGATCTTATCATAAGAAACCGACAACATCTTATGGACGAGGTATCTCGTCATTAACAAAAGTTATCATATTTGATGGTCAAGTCTCTTCAAAACGACTTGAGGATTTAAAGAAGAGTAAGTGTTTGAGTGCTTAATTTAATTGCTGCATAGTCCAAAAAGGCTTATATATACCTACCACTTAAATCAGGCATGAATCATCCCTAACTTCTAAAAATCCCGATGATGAAATATTATGTGATGGAATGATACATTTGTAAATGTATAATAGTTAAGACATTGTATACACATTTATACTGTATGGAAAACTAACAGAAACGCAATCTCTCATAATTGTAATCATCTTACCAGATATTTGAGCAGAATCGGATTAGTTGGTTGAATTTTATGGCCCAAGTTCAAATTACTAAATAAAAACAACGAAAATTAAATAAAGACAAAATATTGCACACGAATTCAATTAAATGTCGATTTGAAATTTTTAACGAAAATTCAAAACTATGATCGAAATTCAAACATTTTAGGCAATAGTAGTAGAAAATCAGTTAATACGACAAAAAAATATGACCATCAACAACATAAATGAATATAAGTGAACGGATAGTTTTATGTAGATGAGTACTTAAATGGTAACTGGTTTTGAAAAAATGGAAATTAAACAATATGCAATTAAAAATGTGATATTGTATAAAAATTAAAAAATATGAATAAGGATTGATTTTAAACTGGACAGGGATCAAAATATGATGAATTGTAAAAGGACACACACACACACTTCACACACGGATGTACATTCTCCTCGTAAAACCACGTTTAAGGTATCCGAACTGAACACGTTAAAAATGTCATTTTTGATCAAAAGTTCCAAAAACTTTTTGATCTTATTTGATAGAGTATTTGTTTGACTTTCCAAAATTTATTTGATTTTTTCTCCAAGTTAATTATTTGCAAAAATATTAAGATTTTAATCAAGGCGGGAAAACCGGAAGTATGTATGAAAAACACCGGAAATGGCCGATAAAAGACAAAAATCCTGTCAAAAATTAAATTTAAGACTTACTTTTTTTTACCAACATTATTTTAGAAAGGTTTCTCAAATGTTTAAATGGTTTCTCTTTTGGAAATAACGTGAACATTTTTAAAAACAAGTGAAGAACAAAATTGTTTACACAGACAGTAAAAGTACGAAAGAGCAAACGATACACTTTCAACTATTTTTTACTCTAAATTAATATTTATGCATTATTATCTCACTTCAAATGTAAAACACAAAAAGTTATTGATAGATTCTCGTAAAACTTTGAGAACTTTATAATGCTGTCTAGGTAATGAACTAGAATAATCATGCTGAGTTAAATAGTTTTTAAACTATGGCGATTTATTTAAGATATTAATATGACTGTAAAACTGTCACAAATTTTGTATTCATTTTTCGATCGCTTCTAAAATCTTTGTTTATTTAAATATCCTTTTGATTTTTGTTCATTCCCTAGAAAAATGCATATTTATGTAGCATCATTTTTCAAATTGGTTGAATAGATTTTAATTTAATTTGAAGTTTTTGACAAATTTTTTAAAAATTTCATATTTAACCATCATTTTTACAAAATTATTAATATATATTTTAAATATTTATAGCCCACTGCTAATGTTTGTTAACACAAACATAAAAATATCATTTAAATGTTTCTATACCACATTTTAAAAAAAAGGGTTTCGAACATGTCCGCATAATTTAAACATTTTAAGTATACGATGAGAAATGTGACTGCAAAACACGTTTTCATAATCTTACCTAATCATTCAAATTATATTATTTAAATTACAACAATATTAGATAAATACCTGATACTAACGCTCTAATGACAAACACAATAATTGTGGTACAGATGTAACGAGTGTGCTTATGATGGCAATTTAAATCCAGATCTTTAATATTTTACTCCTTTTATTAATTATATTCATAGTGCTTTAATTATATTACTATTGATTAGATGGTAATCTGCCTGAATGATTATGTTAAAAATTAAAAAACCTTAGCGAAGTGGGATACGAATAGCAACAATTACAAGTATAGACAACATAAATGTTTCGCTTTAGTGCTCCATATTTTAAGAAATTATATTGGTTTTCTGAAAAGTTTTGAGAGTACGTCTTTTTTTAATCATTAAAGGCGTTCGAACCAATCCGATTGAAGAATTCTGAGGGTATTTTTCCCTCAGAATTGTGTCAAGTTAAAAGTTCGGTTCTCTCGCAAAGGTTTCTTAAAGATTTTCTAAAACGACCAAACATCTACTCTATTTGAACAAAAAATCAGGGTTTTAAACATTGTCATTTCACAAAGTAATTTAAATATTCAAGAAAGGCTCTCATAAACGTCTTTGTAAACATGGATTGAAGTCTCATGTCACAACTTATTTGAGAAACGAAGTTACACGTAAAACATTTCGTGTACTTCGTACTCAGTTACACTCCATTTCATATCACTCGAAATTTAATTCTAGCTTCAGTCAATATAACATTTTTATGGCTTCCCGAGCTAGAAACATTACTTCATTAATATTCCACACTCCATCATGTCTTACAAACACGCTAAATTCCCTAACTTTGCTTCAGGATAAACTCTAAGACTCTTTCCCTTTTATCAAGGCTTCATAAAATATGCATACGACAGTCACTGCAGCTAGAATTTTACTTTATCAAATTCGTTCGCCGTATGACTAAGTTCTGGTATTGTTTAAATAGCTTTTACCCAGAGTCAATTCGTACAACCCTAAATAATACAGCTGCAAACTAGTTTCTTTTCTCCTACACTGCAATCTTTGTTTCTTTTTTTTTTGTTTAATGCTGGTTTCGAAAAGTAAATTCCTGCCTATGATTCGAAGTGATTTCCTTAAACTGTTTTTCTTTTTCTTGCCCTCGTGGAAACATTTCTTTTAAAAGCAATTCCAATTCTGATTTATTTCTATTATCCCTTTTTCGGAAGAGCAAGAAAGGGACAATAGGAGGAAACAATTTGGATTCGACTGGTCTCGGAATGTTGGAAGTTCCGCATTTTCATACCCCAGAAAGTGGTTGTTTGGAAAGATTGCTTCCGCTCCAAATACTTTCCAGTTGTGAATTTTTCGGCTATTGGAAAATATTACTTTTCTTTTAAATATTAATATTGAGATAAAATAAGAGGTTAAACGGAATAGTTTTGAGTTTTATTGGCTCCATTTGATGTTGTCAGCTAGCGAAAAACTAATGAAGTTGTGAAAGTTGTTAAAGAATTTTATAACTAATAAAGTTGTGCCCAAGTTAAATATAGAATTTCTATGTCTTTAAATTTTTTAAATGCAATGAAGTTGTCAATTTATTTTAGAAGTGGCATTTATTTCAATTCTTTATTGCTATCTAAATTCAGTACAGAAATTAACTTGTACTAAAACAAACAAAATTATCGTAATCATATTTTATGAACTTATCAAAAGGAAAATGTAATAGAATCTAACCATGAAAACCGAGGTAGTTTAGTATGTCTAAGTATATATTAATCTATCAATATCAGTCTGTTTATTACTTAAAAATTGTTGGTATAGTCGTAAGGAGAGAAACAGCGAACAACATTCGAAAATTAATTATTTTTCATTATATTAGTGGTAAAACAGTTCGGAATATTGCTAAATTAAAAAATGTATCCCATTCTGCGTAGCATTTTGTGATAAAACGCTTTAAAGAAGAAAATAGGATCGAAAACAGGGTATTAAAAGAATTTAACTCAACGTGATCAGAGATTTATAATTGGAAGATTTGTGAAAAATCCACGTTTGAGAGCTATAAAAATTTCTACAGAATTTACTGAAACATTTTCTACTTCAATTTTATCTTAAACTGTTCTTCGAGTGTTCGGATCAGCTGGATTAAATGAGCGTCCTGCCCGAAGAAATATTTTGGAAGTGCGGAAATTACAAGTAAGACAAAAACGTATTGGAACCATGTCTTATTTGCAGATGGAAGCAAATTTAACATTTTTGGTTCCGATGGGCGTATAATTGTATGGAAAAAAATAATGAGTAAGTTAATCCCAAGTTAGGAACAGTAAAGCATGGCATGTGTCCTTGTGTGGGGGTGCATATCAGCATTAGTACTAGGTAATTTGGTATTTATTGATGGCATAATTAATCATTATCTTTAATTATATATTTTCAAAGACAATTTATAATTATCAACCCAAAAATTTGGGTATTGGAAAAAAAAATTATCAAGATAACCATCCTAAGCATACGGCTCTCAACGTTCGCCTCTGGTGTCTATAATTGTCCACAAGTTCTGAAAACTCCACCTCAGTCCTCGGATATAAACACAATCGAACACATATGGAGAGAATTGGAGGTGATAAAGTACGAAGACACAATTATAAAACCAACTTAAAACAGTAATGATTGAAAAATGGAGGAAGATTGATGCAGAACAAAAAGAACTAGTGAACTCTATTCCGACATGTTTACGACATGTTCTGTTGTGGTTGCTATAGGTTACCCTACTAAGTACTACATTACCGAAATATTACAATATTTCCTATGTAGACATTTTCTTAAGAGTGCGAAGACTTTTGTATGGTAACGTATTTGTTACTTTTTTATTATTGATTTTCCAAAAACAAAAGTTCTACTATATTTAAAAAAATATTTTATGTAGTTTTGTTAAGAACAAGATATAGATATTATTAAAATATCCCCATTCTGAATTATTAATTTTTGTTAATGTGTAGAACAGTGTTTTATTGAAATACGTAAGTGTAGGAACACTTTTGGGAGTCACTGTATGTATGTGGAGGCATCGATCCAAGCATGAATGTTAATCGTGTGCCTCCTACAACGGATCAAAAAAAAATTATCGTTTTCTTCAATCGTGCTCACTTAACAAATTAAAAATATCGTCTGCTTGCAGCGATCAAAGATTGAGATAATTAGAATAAATTATTAAGCTTTTTCACTTTGAGAAAAAACGCAATGCTGATAGACCTAGTTGCTGGTTTTGAATTTCTAAAAAACACTATTACCTCCGGAATACTAGTAATACCGTTTAGCATTTTCTTGACGGTGTTCTCATAGATTTTCCCTGTAGTTTGTTTTATATAGAAGATGTGTTCATATTTTCTGACTATGAAGGTTTACAAAGAATACTTAAATAAAATCTTTCAGAAACTAAGGGAATATGGTTTAGAAGTTAATGCTAACAAATGTATCTTCGTAGTCACGGAAATACCTATCTTGGATTTCTAGGTTTCTTTTCTAGGCCCACCTTTTATTAAATTAAGCTCACTGGATTACTATAATCAGGTGAGGTAGCAGAGAAAAGATTCAACTACAATTTTCTTGATTTAAAATAAACTATTGACAATATCGATGCTGAAATTATAAATATTAGTTTAATTCATAGTTTAATGGAATAGTGTGAAAAAGAATCATATTCATGTTATTTTTGCGTTATAACGAATTCTTCAATCGTTTGTCCATATGTGAAAGTTCATAGAATTTTAAAAGGTAGTCACGGAAAAAAAACACCTCCTTTATTTCGAGCATTATTAATCCGAGAGCAAATTCAAAAGAATCATTCAATAAGGAATGATGTCCTCTGCAAATTCCAATGCTATAATAATGCATATGAGGACGTCTTCATATCACATTTTACACATACAACACATTTTTTAATGGAAATACCATGTTTTGATGCCATAATTCTGCATCGTCATAGTAGTCTACGTAGGAAATTTCATGACTTTACTACCTTCATATCCCGAGATAATAAACCCCAGTTTGTGCAAATTTCAGGAATTATCTCGATATAGAAGTCGCTATTTGTAGATAGAGATTAATTGTAATAGCTACTTGAATATTCAAATTATTCAAAAAATTCAAATTTGAACACTATTTCAAGTGTATTTATGAGCGGTCCGAGAATTATTGTATTTATTAACCAAGTGCAAAAGATTAGATAATTACATTATTATGTTTACTATACAAATACAAACGATCCAAAAATTATTATCCGAGGTTTTCAGACGATTTTTAAGCTTTTGGTTGCTTTCTAAAATCTTAATAGTGAGAAAAATTCAATGTAGCTCAAAAATTAATCATCGGAATGAGCTGAAATTTTGCATGGCTACATTTTAGAAGTCCTTCTGAATCGATTCCCATCAAAATATACTAAGGTTCCAATTCAAAAATTTTAAAATGTTCATCTAATAATTATTAGTACAAACTAAAATTATTTTACAACTAAAATATTAGGTTAATTTTGTTTTGGTTTTTTAACAGTAACGTGCTGCAAAATATCAGCTCTATAGAAATATAATTTAGAAAGATATGTATAAAAGTGTAATAAACTGTTTTAAGATTAGGAACTCCAAACTTTCTGTATCATAACTTCGAATCGGTAAAACCTAATCACATGAAATTTGGTATCTGAAGTTAAATTATTTTGATGTCTATTCGAAATTGTGTGTCGAAATAGGGGATTCCTATTTTAAAATATGGAGCTGATGCTCAATTTAATGTGAAAATGGCCCCTTATGCAATTTTCATGCTTTAGAATTTATAGAAGATGTTACTTCCTGTCAAATGCCATCTATGAATTTTCTCTATTGTTAAAATTGCTCGAATGAAGAGGGGTGGTTTTGTTTTGTTTCGTGACTGTGCATTCGCATGCATTATTAAGTAGATACTATTAATATGTATGATAAATCTACTACCATAACATGCCGCATTGAAAGTAAATGAAAATTAATTTTTATTTATACTCTTTTCACTGTTTTATATTTTGTATGTTCTGCGTACGTACGAATTTTTTTCCATTCACTGACAGTTCTAAATTGCGCATTATTTTTAAAAAATTAAAAATTTAACCAAACTATTAATATGGCATGTGTTTTGTATATACACTGCGATATAATTGAAGATGATTTTTTGTGCCATATTTGAGAAGTATATTTCTCATTGAATCATATGTAGTATTTGAAGTACATTTTTTTGTCAAATGATATAGCTTATTAGAAATATTGATAACTATTCATGATAGAAAGTTTGAATTTAAAAGAAAATAATTGTTCGTATATAATGAGAAATTTAATTTTAAAAAAATTACGTGTGTTTCTTCATACCAAATAGAAAATAAGAATTATTTTCTGTGGTGGATTTATTTTCAACTAGTACATGATTCACAATTAAGCTGAGTACAAAAGAGAGCATAATTTAAAAAATCTGGAAAACATTTCCTTTATTTAATTAGAATTAGACTGAGCAGTTGCAAATTAGAGATTTTTGCTATCTGCAGACTTAGTTAAAATACATCATACTTTCATTAAAAAAGAAAGCATTTTTTTTTTCAATCATGGGTTTTTGTTTCTCATGGGAGAGAAACGAAGACTTCCTTTACCTCGCAAATGAACTTAATGAAAAAGTAATGGATGGTTGTAAAATTGTTTGAGATTAAGAAAGTCATCCTAGCTAGGGTAAGCACTTTGATTAAAAGAAAGTTTAAAAAACTTTTAATCCGTATTATGGAAGATAGAATTAAAAAAAACAGAAGCAAAAGGAAATGAACAATGTACCAGGCAAGAAAAAAAAAGTGAGGAACGTATTATCAGAAAAGAAGAAAAGGAAAGGGAATAAAGTCTTAGAATGGAAGTAATTGCTTTAGAGGTGAAAATATTATAAATCTAAGCTGCAAATAGGCGAATAGATGAACTATCTAGTACAGAAAATATGAAAAATCATTACATTGAGCTCATAAAAATTACTCCTAAATTTGAATAGATTGAAGACTAATTGATTAAGGATTTCTTTGGAAATCAAAACCTTTGAAGAGCCCAGAGACTTACAAATCACTAATCAGATAAAGAGACGAATGCCGTCTGATGTTTAAAAAAATACATCTTCTGGAGAAAACTAAGAAGTTGAATTCTCTGTGGGGGAATTAGCTGAGAAACTAGATCAGAAACTCTTTGAAAAACTCATTTAGAAACTCTTTTGAGGTCCCAGAAAACGAAGACATGGAAGTACAGGTTTAAATGTTGTGGGCAAACTCGTGCTCGAAGAAACATGGTAGAAAATATGAATCAAACTAATTCAGCTCTTTTGATACCTCAGAAAACGAAGTCCCTGATACTGAATTAAATTGTGATGATATTTTACAGTCACGGGATTAAATAAATGTTGTGCTAGAACTGTTCAAGACAACTTCAGATGAGTTTACAGAAGCACAAAAATATTTAAGAGGGAATGGTACCTTTTTAATCGAGTTAATAAGGAATCTCCTGAAGAAAACAAGTATGTGATAAGAAATCAAACGTTATTTTATGAAAAGGCGAGAACGAACCAGAGAAATAAATGCTTATTATGTTCACAAATTTCCCCGAACAGCTGATGAAGTTGTGAAAAGAAGGAATGAGTGCTCACTTTATAAGTAACTGAAATTATAGATTCACTAGGTTAAAACTGTTATTGGCAAATAACTTTGAGTAAGAGATTAGATCTTGTAAACAGAGGTACATGTTGCCTTTGTAGTGAGTTTTTGTATTTATAATCTTCGAATAATACCCTTTGGACTTCAAAATACACGGTATTATTTCATTTGTTTAATGGCAGAACTATTAAAGAATTACGAATATATATATATATATATATATATATATATATATATATATATATATATATATATACTAGCAGAAATACCCGGCTTTGCTCGGGTTGAATTAATAATATATTGATTGAAAAGTCTTCAATTATTTTTCATAAAAGAATGTTAGCATCACTTAATACACTTAATAGAATACACTTAAAGTGTACGGGGAAAAAGATTTATTAACAATTTAACTTCTCCGTCGCTTTTACAGTTTACTTCGGATGCAAATATGCTTATATGTTGTATCCAACCATATAATCCATTTCATATTCTTCAAACTTTTGCGGAAATTGATTTTAAGTTTTCGAGTTCCCGTGCATTCAATTTCAGAAAAAAGGACGAATTTTCGGTGGATTGTCTTGCACTTAGTTTCCTATGAATATGTTTTCATTGTGCCATTCTTTCATCTAGTAAGCGATATTTTCGAATTTCATCATCAATATGAGAAGATAGTAAAGTAAATTTTTACAGCATTCGTTACTAATTTAATTTGAAGCAAATGCACTTTTCCAGAAAATTCTATTCAGTGACATGTGGAATAACAGAGATTTTGTTTGAAATACGTGTCATCAGAGTAGACAAATTAAACCAAATCGATAACAATTTTTTAATAAATAGAAGGTTGATTTTACAGCGCTTTTACAAAAAGAAAATCACTTTCAACGAACGATTCACATGCATCTAAGTTGTGTAAGAACAGCTTCAATAAATAGAGCAATCAACTTCGACTTTCTGTCTCTTAAGACATAAAATTTCAATTTTTCAAAATTACTTAGTGTGATATTATTCCAAAATCAACTAAGTCTTGTTCAAAATACCCGTTTCTCCAACACACATACAGTTTTAAATTGAACCCTTGTGGTACTTTTTTAGATCAGAAGTTTGGTTCCTAAATGGAAAGCACGTATCTATTTAGAATGATAGATGTAGTTACTTGACTATGGCGTAAGCTTTCAATAACGCCCATGAAACACGAAAAACAAATGAAATTTAGTTTATTTAATCGTCTTTCAATGAAAAACTAAACCAAAAATTTTAAATATACAGGGTGGTCATAAAAAAACTTGGCCGATATATGGACCTCTAGCGGCCGTTCCGTTCAACCGATTGAGATGAGATTTCAGATATAGTTATTCAGAGGTATGAGCTCGGGATTCTATGAACGACACCAAAGTGGCACTCACGGTTACAGTTATAGGTAGAGAAACTCGAAATTTTCGAATGGCAACGCCCACTTTTTCCAGTCTTAAAATGCTCAGCGCATGCGAAAACCCTAAAGAGCGTTGAAACGGTACGTATATCACAAAACACGGACGCGTTATGCACGCACAAAAAACAGTTCTGCGAACGGCCAACAAAACCACGTTCTGGGCGCACGGAGAAAATTTGCATATAACAGAGGCAAGACACCAATCACAGAACGCTTTTCGCCAGATACATGGGCCTCGTATGTGGTGATGGTTTCGACGGTAAACACGCAAGGTCCCTTCCACGGCATTCATCCCATTTTAATAATAGAATTTTACCAATTTTCCATTAACTTTCGCTGACAGAGTCATTTCGTTGGCATGTACGAGATCCCGACTGAAGATCTGGCTGAACATTTGGCGAAAGGTGTTCTGTGGTTGGTGTCTTGCCTCCAACATATGCAAATTTCTTTCGTGCGCCCCGATCGTGGTTTTGTTGCACGTTCGCAGAGCTGTTTTTTGTGAGTGCATAACGCTTCCGTTTTTTGTGATACACGTACCGTTCCAACGCTATTTAGGGTTTTCGCATGCGCTGAGCATTTTGAGACAGAAAAAAAATGGGTGTTGCCATTCGAAAATGTCGAGTTTCTCTACCTATAACCGTAACTGTGAGTGCCACTTTGTTGTCGTTCGTAGAATCCCGAGCTCATACCTCTGAATAACTATATCTGAAATCTCATCTCGATCGGTTGAACGGAATGGCCACTAGAGGTCCATATGTCGGCCAAGTTTTTTTATGACCACCCTGTATTTTGAACTACAAAGTATGACAACCAGTATTAGATTAACGTAACCCATCTTATTTTAAAGTTATTTTTGAAATTTTTCATGTCATTTTAAAATAAATTCACACTTAAAAATATTTTGATTTGTAAATTTTATTTTTTTTTTTACCTACACACTATTACGTATTCAACTAAAGATTTAAAGAAAGTTGGTGGAAATATACATATACCACCATGAAATTACTCATGTCTAGTGATCTTTTGCAGGAAATAAATAAATAAATCCAACTCTTAAATAATATTTCTGGAATAGGTAATATACCGGAACACATAAGCAAACAGAAACAAAATTCCAATACTTAAAAAAGGCAGAATTCTGTAAAAAAAAATCTGTTCTAGTATGATGAAGTCTGATTTCCTGAATATATTCTGAAGTAAAACAATTCGACAAAAAACTTGAACAATATTGATAAAGACAATGATTTATAAGCAAAAAGTACACATATTTATAATTCTTGGGAATCCCCAAATGTGACCGCAACCATCTCGTTTCCAACTCAAATACCCAATAAAGCAACTATAAATCAAATTAAAAAATTAAACATTAATTCTGAGGTTACCAGATACCGAGTAGCAAAATTACGCTTTTATGATCAATGAGTTTATCGTTTGGGCTTTTCGTGCTCCATTATAAAATTTCAGTAAATATAAAATTAAATGTTCTAAATATTCTTTCTTCATCAATCAAATATTTATAAACAATATTTTCATCAGGGAAAGATGTAAAAATTCAGTTCAAACATGAATATTATAATTTAATTTATTTTAAGGAAATTGTTTTTCGATCAACACTGGTAAAGCAATCTGAGATGCGTATAGCAATCGTTTTATGCTCAATGTTATTTCTATGGCGATTTCAAATTGCTTTTAGCTTAGGCCTTAGGTCAATTTAAGGCCTCTTAGGATTCGAATTTTTCTAAATCCTTTCTTAGTGCACCCCTATGGTATAAGAAGAATCACCCTGCAAAATTTCAGCTTCCTAGGACTTGTAGTTCTTGAGATACAGTGATGAATCAGTAAGTGAGTGGTATTTGAATTATATATATATATATATATATATATATATATATATATATATATATATATATATATATATATATATATATATATATATATATATATATATATATATATATATTTATATATGTATATATATATATGTATATTTTTATATATATATATATATTTATATATATATATATATATATATATATATATATAAACTAAGCACATACATTTACATATATATACAAGACAATATCTCAATTTTTAATGGCTGCATTGTTTATTCATAGTAATACTTTTGAAGCCGGGATTTTTAAAGAGCTTTGCGAAAGTCCTCGCTTGCGTTAAATCAATTTCTGACTTTTGTTTTTATGTGCAAAAGTGATGAAAATTCTGACCTTTATGATAATTCCAAAATTCCAATCCAAAACGTAATTTTGTATTTTATTGGTGGAAGAAATAATTAATACAACCTAAAAATGTGCTCATTTATTAAAATCCGAATTAATAGTTAAGTATATCGGAGTAAATAGGTTTGTTTTCTAGCTTGGTGCATTTTGCTGCCGTCTTCGAAACAGCATCGTTTACTCCCGTTTTATATACATCAGTGTCTGAAGCAATGGTAAAGAGGTTAGGAGTTGGTGTCCCAAAAGTCGACGCAGCGTTCGCTAATTTCTAAAAGGTGGTACTTCACATCGAAAATTTAGAAACTTCTCTCTCATCCCCAGTGGAGCACGGAACCCCATGTTAAGAACGACGTCTATAGGATATTTTGGAGAGTAAAAAAAGATAACGAATTCCATATCCTCCTGAGACCCGAGCAAAATAAAATACATATATTTTTTAAGTACTATTTTTTCTGAACATATAAACATTAAAAAAGATGCTTTTTTTATTTAATAAATTTAATTTTTTTAATTTCACTTAGGAGCACATCCATTAAATGGATGTTCAGCTCATTAGCACTGCAAAATTGTGAGAAACTTACACAAAAGTACCTGAACCAAAAAATTTATTTTTATCAACACAGTGTGTTATTTACTAATAAATTTTCAAACGTTAATAAAAATTAAACTATCAAAAGTTAATTATTAATAAGTTAGCAAAAGTTAATCACAAATAAATTAGCAAAATATTTTTACTACTTATAAATAGTAAGGGTTAATTACTAATACATGTGCATTAGTTTTCATTAGAAGCTTTAAAGCAATTCTGTCAGTCTTATGTGTTACTTGAGGAAAACTCAACGTCCTCTTGAGCAAAGTCATACCAACAAAAGTTTTAGCTTCAGACGCAGTTACAATAGGGTATTTCCCATTTTTCATCACACATGTTCTATTGGTGCAATTAGCAATGTTTGTGTACATATCATCATCTATGTAGTTTAAAAAGTATATGTGTGGTTTCTAATTCAAATGATCCTGTGCATTGTACCATCGTGAGAGCATCCCATTATACAGAATCATAGGAACTCACAACATGTGGCGTTCGACCGGTTCACCTTCCGGTCTGACTGCGGAAGTGACGACTGGAGGAGGTTGTCTGTACACTTGCGTCTTCCGCCAGTAATGAACCGTCCATTTGGGTATATGCATAGTCTGGCTCTTAGGAGCTAGCAAACTGCGCAAGCGCACACTTGGATATGAACTTCAATGGCGACTGTTTTGTGATTTGAATCTGCCATAAATTGCCAAAAATAGTAGTCTTTTTTGTTAGGTAGAAGAGTTTAAATTTGTGATAGGGGGGTATGGGAGGTATAAGAAAGATAAAACTTTTCCTCCGTTTCCCGCTTTTTCAAAATCTTGTTTTCATTTCGTACTCACGACTCAAATGTGGTATGAGATGTAAACGCATAAAACAACAAACGAATTGAATAATTAAACGAAATGGAAAATGTATTCCACCGTTAAAAGTAGTTTTGTTTGTGGTGAGAGAAGGGGTCTCGATATATCCCCTTTTTTTTCACGGAAAGAATAGGAACTTCGAAAGTTTTTAACTTGATTCGATATTTGAATTTTTGCAAACGAAAATCAATACGCTCGGATATTTTCTTTGGGAGTGTTGACAAATTGATCTTCAAAATACTAATAAATTCATTTCTAGAGAATAATTTCATAATCGATCTCCTTCAATAGTCACGTTGTGAAATTTAAAACGAAAAATTAAAACTGCACAAAATTTATTTAAAAAATTTATTTTTGTTTAAAATTCTTAAACTATAGAACGTTTAGACAACTTCTTTTTTCTTTTCCTACAAAAACTCGCCAATTTACTCTGATTTTTCAAGAGTTCTTTAAATTTATGAGCAGAAAGGTTTCAGTATACCTGTGTTCACTGCTAAGACACATTAACATTTGTGAAAAAAATCACTAAATTTTTTTAATAACCTCATAGCAACCAACAATCTTGGAACACCATTTTAACATTGCATTTCTTGTGCACACAATGCTTAACTGTAGGAATATTTAAGGATAATTCGAACGCGCGCGAACTTAACTTCTATTAATATTTATCTCTACTATATTATACAAGGAAGTAGGTAACGGTGTTAGCCTCTAGATCGGAAGGTTCCTGGTTCGAATCCGGGTCATGGATGTTTGTAAGCGTATGGTGTAGAATCGGCTGGTGCACCTTAAATCTGTCGTGGGCGAAAGTCCTTGCGTTGCGTTGGTGTGGAAGTTTGGAGAGTGGGGTGCCAGCTCAGATGTTGCCTCGTCATCTGACAGTGGTTCAAAATAACGAATGGCTAAGGCTGAGACGGTGGTAACTAGTTGAATATCTGTAATATTATTAAAGGAAGTGTTTGTCTGCTTGTTTTCTGCCCGCAAATTCCTGACGAATCTATGCCACTTACAGTAATGTAATTTGGCACACAGGTAGTCCAAATTTTTTTTGCAATTTTTGAGTCCCTGTGAATTTTAAAATTTAATTTAGAACATTTTAAAATGAATTTATTGTAAAATTTAATTATTATTGAATGCAACATGAATGAAATCATCTTGCTCGGAGGAATAATTTTCCAGCAGACGATAAAAAACAAAAACTTTTAATTGGAGTTATTTAGTTCCTTTTTTCTATCTCCAAGACCGTTAAAGATAAAGTAAAAATTTCAACAGATTTAACATCTGCGGAAAATTTCACATTATATCAATACCTAAAAATATGATTTTCTTTAAATAAATAAAAATTGTTTTAACTGAATATCTCTTATATTTTCGCAAGAGATTGTGACGGCACGTCAAACTTCGCGTTCAAGTAATAAACAGATAACATTTCCTACCCTCTTACACAATTTCAGCAAAAAATAAAAATAAAAAAAATTCATTTTGGCTGGAAATGTTTTGTTTATTTTTGTAAAATCGGGATCGTTGAAGATAGTTTGAAAATTCCAACGGATTCGAAATCTGCTGATAATTTTACACTAGAAAATTTACCTTGTATTTCATTTTCTTTTAATAGATAATTTTTCAAAATATATTTCTATTTTCGCAAGAGATTCTGACGTCACGCCGATTGAATCTCTTCACAATTGGAATTTGGCCGAATTTGACAATGACGAGGTATAATTCATAATTTGGTTTGCGAAGCAAACCACCACGAGCAACGCCATGATGGCCGTTATCGAATTTGGTCGCATTTGAAAATGACGTGGCCATCACGGTATTGCCCATTGTGTTGGTTTGCTTAGAAAACCAAACCAATATATTCCGCGCAACAAACTATTATATTCTAAGTTTGGTTTGCGAAGCAAATCAAATGGGAATTCATTACAATAGGCTATGAATTTTTATTTGGTTTGCGAAGCAAACCAACACCACGAGCAACGCCATGATGGCTGTTATCGAATATGCTACGAATTCTCATTTGGTTTGCTTCGCAAATCAAATGGGAATTCGTAGCAATCACCGGGGGTTAGCGAGCAGTAGTTACACATGACCTCACGAAAACAACTGTCACGGGCAATGCCGTGCTTTTTTAATAAAATGCTGTTTTTAAAATCTTAATGTTTGAGAAACACAAACTTTTTACAATCTCTGTTTTACTTCTAGAAGTTATTATTTTTGCTTTGTTTTCGTCTGTATAATCTTTTGCATCACAACAGCTAATCAGGGCCGGATTTAAGAGTATGGTGCCTATAGGCTAAAATCCATTTGCCTCCCCCTCTATAGTTCATATTTGCTTAAATACATTTGTTTTATACTACAAAAGGATAGAGTTCATTGATGTTTTCATCTTTTTTAAACATAAAGTTCATTTATTTTAGATAAAACTACAATTTTAATGGTTTACATAATAAATTATATAATCAAATTAGTTATCTACTTCGGTTTTTTTACTTGCTTCTTTTAAGATTCGTTAAAAAATGAAATGGGTTTCGAACTTAATTAATTCATTTGTTCTTGGAGATCAGAGATCACTATTTTAAACATATTTTTATATTTTAATACTAATGACTATCTTTTGCGTAATTGAAGAGCTGTATTCAATTTGAATTAAGTTATCCTACACGGAAATGTAATTACACAAAATGTAGTTAATTAATGGTTTATTTGTTGAAAAATATACAAACTTCTCTAAAACAACTCACCCCACGTAATTACATATCTTATAATTGAAGATTAATCTTCATGTTCAAATTTACATATCTTTCTTACGAGATTTCTTAATGGCAAACTCGTTAATAATGTCCTCATATGAAAGTGTTTTTGTTGTATTTGCCTCAATACAAAGTAATGAAAGCGAGTTTAACCGTATTTCAGAAATACTAGTTCGCAGATTGTAGCAGGTATGCACAAACTTATCCTTGCAGCAATGTCCAAATTGGGGTAAACATCTTGTAAGGAATTACACCTCAGAAATTTCGAAATTCCTTCCAACGATTTATCAGATGGGTGATTATTACCCACAGCACAGTGATTGTTAAAGTGGATGCACTCTTCAGTGAAATCCGAATCAAGTCATTTGTGTAGACGTGGTAAAGGTTGGTGGCCTTTTTTCTCAGTTCCTCTTCCATATCTGTATTGTTATCACACAACTGAGTTAAGAAGTAGAATCGGTCTTGAAACTCGTCATAGTCCATTTTTCTTTTCTTGAATTCACAAACAAAAGAGTCTACAATTGGTAAAAACGTATTTATTTTAAGGTCATCCCTGCTAGTAAAGTTAACTTCTCCACTTCGGTCTTCGTCTGGCCAAACTTTTCTTTTTGGCTGTCTTTTATTATCTTTTTCATAAAATGTAGTTTTGGTTATATACATGGCCAATTCCTCAAAGTAATCAAAGTTGTTTCTCTGTTCCGTAAAATATTCTTCAAGAGAGCCATAGAAATCTCTGACCAACAAAACATCCACAGTTCCACTTTGCATGGCTTTGCTAACTTAATCGATTCTGTGAAGTACTGTGCTCCAGAAACACACCATAAACGCAGTCCCAAAACGTTCTAATCTTCGAAGTATTCCTCGGGATTCACATCTAGTCGTTGCTTTTTCTGTTGTGTCATTTGAAATTCCTGTCACATCAATGTACACTTCTTCCCAAGACTCTCGTAAACTTTGGCACGCGTCATCTCTTGTTTTGGTCAAAGCCATTTTTTGCTATTAGATCTCTAGTAGCATCATTTAAGATCCACAAAGCTGGATCCTTATTTAAGGAAATTGCTAATGTTGGCTCTTTATTTTCTGTTAAAGATTGACTTTTAACATCAAATCTATCGGGTACAATCTGATTGTGAGAACTTACTTGTATTTCAGTAGGTTCTGATAACAACATGGCTGTTTTGGAACAACTCGTTCCAGAGAAAGCATTGTCGTCCCCAACAGAACCATCACAAATAGCTCGAGCACTTTCATGTTCCCCTTTATCTTCTTTATCGTTCTTTTCTTCCACTGGCAAACTATTAGTTTTAAAAAACGTATATAGTTTTTTTGTTTGTTTCAGAACACGTTCTTGTTCTTGAAGTTTCAGTTTTGTTCGTTTTTTGTATTCAGCGCCACTGAGTCTCTACCTACTGTCATTCATAGTAGCTAGTAGGGAGTAGCCTACTTGTTAAAAACTTTACGTTATGTATTGGAATACTCTTAACTATAAAGCAAAATCGTAACAAACAACACGAACACGCCTTGCTCAACACAATCATCAACGATCCCGTTGTGCACACCGATAGACATGAATGACAGCGTCAGACTCAGACAGACTAGACTGACACCACACTACTGACAGCGGAGCCACTGGGCCTTCCACCAACAGTGTTGTCCGATCGAATCGCTGCGCTTGTGCCAATATTATCAAACCAAATTAGATTGCACTACAAGAAAGTTATAATACAAGATTACGTGCAGTGAATTTATATTTTGTTATAGTTTTAGAAAGTAGGCTATGTAGAAGGACTAAATCATATTCTTAACGTCTGAAATACTTCATTTTAACGTTTGAATAAATTGCCAAACTGCCGCCCCTGAAAATTTTGCCGCTCTAGGCTGCAACCTACTTAGCCTATTTAGAAATACGGCACTGCAGCTAATTGGACCATAATAGGCTAAAATGGATTGTCAACTACTATGAACATCCATGCCTATTACGGGACCTGATCTGAACACAGCCTGTTGAACTGAAGGCCAGAGCTTGGCTACCAGTTTGTTCTTCTTGTCCATTAAACTTCATTTGACCACATTAAACAGGCACGTGAATTTAAATAAGCTGATTTCAATCAAGTGATAAGTGATCAAGTTTCCTTCCTATATTGTGTTTGATAATATTGAAAATGAAATAACTATGAACAAAATGCATGTTATTTTTTCAAATGTTAAGAATTTGCTCGTCACACCAAAAATTATACTGAAAATCGACGAATAGGTGAAGAAGCTCAATATATACTCATTCAAATTGTAACTTGCATTCATTTAATGTTATTTGGTATTGTAATCTGTTCATGAAAAAATAAAGACACTTAGTCACAACGAAAAGGTTTTCTGGCAGTATTACAAAAGCCATTCCAATTTTGCACAAAAAAATTTTCCGACAATGTTAATGTTTTCATTATGTTTTGAATATATTCTGGTAACTTTAATTTAAATTTTATGCATTGATCCTTTGGAATTCCATTGCACTACTTGCTTAATCATTCTAAATTCATGGAATGGATTGGATTGAATGAACTTCTTGGATTTTTATCCCTCTTCCTGTTGACATTCCCTCTAATTCTTCAAGAGGTTATTATATACTTGGATATTTAAAAAAAATTTCTATTTTATACACTTTGGTAAAACATTTAACAAGTATTAAATATATTTAGGTTTTATTTCTATTACCATGTATAAAGCAAATAGACGAAAGAACGAACACCTCAAACGTCGTGCTCGCACAAAAGAGGACGGAGCTAAACTAAATAATGTGAGCGGCACGAAGCCGGCGTTCCTTCCGAGCCCGTTGACGCTCAGCATCGGATTCCAGAACTTTTATCTTGGATTCTCTATCTCTTCATCTCTCTTTCTATAGACGCTTCTATAATTTGTGTTGTGTTTAATTTAGGAGAGGGGGGACATTTTGAAATTTTTGCGAAATTTCCACACTTTGAAGTCTAAAATCTAAACAAGTATTAAATATTAAAATTTTATTTCTATTATTATTTATAAAATGCAAAGAGACGTAGCAAATGACACCTCAAAGAAACAAAGTAGGCCAGAATTAGACTAAATTAATGTGAGCGGCAGTGCGCATTTTCGTGAACTTCACGCAGTGCATAATCGGATGACGTCAGCGCAAGATTAATGAACATTTATAACATTCTTTGTTTAATGCTCTTTGGAACGTGATCTCTTTCGTTTTTTTCTTCTCCTTTCAAGTTATCAAATTTTTCGCATTTACGCTTTTATGTGAATTTAAAAAATAAAGCGTGGTATACCGGTTTCGAAAGGGAAGACATATTCAACGTCAAAAGCCAATTCACTCATCTGATGATTGAGTATGTTGAGAAAATAGAGTATGGATTGAAGTGAACATTTATTGGATTAATTGTGATGAAAAACTGCAATGATGAATTTTTTATTGCAAGTTCAAAATTCCACTGGACTGGCATGTTCTGGGGATGCTATAACACTTGTTCTATGCTGTTCATAGAGAAAACTTCACTTTCTTATGTTATGTATAAGCCCTTTTTGGTGTGCAAGGAGTATACGAAATACTTGCCAATGCTCAGAGAATTTCAAAACTAAGCATTTTTGATTGAAAGTTTTTGTGTTTCGTCTCATTTTATATTTCGTCATATTTTTTATCACAAATAACAATATTTTCAAATAGCGTTATTTTTACAAGCTAAATATTAATGAAAAGTAAGAATTTTTTTTATGATTCCTTTAATTTTATTTTTTATTACTGACTTGATTTTTACTGAATTAGTAAATTTGAACAAATTAATTATTTTGTGTGAAAAGAACTAAAGAGATGTCATACATGTTATATTCATGTATCAATACATGCATGAACAATTCTGAAATGTGTATGATTTGAAATATTTTACACAATAGGGGGCTCCGCCCCCGGCTCTCCAATCTCCGGTGATTGCTACGCAATCCCATTTGATTTGCCTCGCAAACCAACGCCCCTTTTGCAAGCGTCTTTCCGGGCCATGACGTCACAAAACCAGATAAAACGATCTAACGTTTCATCTCCGCGATGAAAAATGTGTACACGATCGCGAAATTATACTTTTCATCGCATCGAATTTATTTCTGAACCAACTGTAAAAATAATTATGTCATAGGAAAGAGCGTATTCTAAACTTTCATGTGGTATTTTGAAATTTTAAAACTAATAGTATTAAGCTATAGATTTGACAGTTTTAATTTGTATCGGAAATTACTATCTAAAAATTCCGAAATTTGTATGACCAACTTTTAATTGCATCGAATTTATTTATTAACCAATTAAAAAAATAACTGTACCACAAGAAAGAGTAAATTCTAAGGTTTCCAGTGATGTTTTCAAATTTAAAAACTGATAGTAATAAGCTATAGATATGGCAGTTTTAACGAAAGTGTCCTGATTTTCAAGAAAGTATTAACAGGAACCAAATTAAAATTTCTAAAAAAACTCGGTGATGTGTAAAAGTTCGCGTTTAGAGGTATTCTAAAAAAAATTCATGGCTGAAGACAGAACATTTGTACCGTGTTTCGCTCACTCGCAAGAATTTGGTTTTTTTCGACTTTAACAATTAATCCACCCTAAACTACGTAATAGCCGCATAAGAAAAAAAATTATTCTCCATCTAGTTCCCTGTACAATTTTGAACAAACCTTATCAATTTAGCAATTTTCTGATGCGTACTTTCTGGGGAAACCATCTGAGAATTGAGCATAAAAAGCGAGTTTTCATTCCTGCGGCAGAAACTTCTTTTTAATATACAGAAGAATAAAAATTATGAGTGGTGTCTGTGATCCAACAAACTTATTTATCTAAGTTCAAAATTTTCACGTCACTGGTTATGGGTTACAATCAAAGTAACTGGCTTAGAACCAGATGAAACAATTTACGCGGTTCCATTATGTGATTTACTATGCTAAATTATGTTGCATTTTAATCTTTAAAAAATGTGTCCAATTATATTTCCTATTACAATAATGTTATAGATAATATATATACTATTAATGTTTAACATAAAAATCACAAAACTACCTAGAAACTAAACTGATTTCATTACCTAAGGTCCAAGAAATTTAGACTTGTACAGGCAAGGAATTAATTTTAAAACCATAAAATTCGATTATTTTAATTTAAAAAAAGCATGCTTTTTTCATACCAATATGGAATGATAAATTTGCAATAAGACATAAAACTTTGAAATTTCTACAGGTGTCTGTAAAGTTCGTTCTATTTATTGTTACACTTACTCGTACTTGGTACTCTCAGATTTTTTTTCAGAACTAATCTTTTGTACACATAAAACTATAGGTATTGTCTTCTGTTTTGTGAATTCATTAACGATAAAGTTATTTTCTAGTAAAAACGTGTAATTTATAACAAACTAGCCACTGCGTGATGTAAGGTATTAAGGTGATTGATGTAAGGCAGCCGTGAAACAAACACTTCCTTTTATAATAGATTTAAAATTTGGACAATTTTGCATAAAATTTAAAAAAGTCCAAATTTCAAAATTGTTTTGTTATCTTTCAAACTCTAAAGTTTTCATCATTAGGTTTCTACTTTTTAAATTTACCCAAATATTTAAAAAAGCATTTTATATCGAATACAATATTTAAACAAGTTACAAAAAATGCATGACAAAGTCCTTACAGTTACACAACTTGAAATTTTAAGTTAATGGTAATTTAGGTGTTACAATTAACAAACTAGGATCAGGGGCAGTAGAGTAGTGTGCAAAAGCAGCCTCATTAATTACAAATCTTGTTAAGATGGAAAATATAACACAAATTAATTTTATTTCTTCAAAATGTTTTGCAATGTAAAAAATTTAGTGTCAATATTTAGTTGATCATAGAAGCCCTCTTGTTTATTTTGATAGTCATGAGGCTATTTAGAAAGTTTCCTGTTTATGTATGTCTTTCCAAAGCTATTATATATTATTTGTTCTGCTGAAATACAAAGAACTTCTACATTATTTTTATTGTTAAATGTTTTTATATAAAGTGGGTAGAGCCAATAGGCTTAACAGCAACATTGGTCAAATTTCTTCAAAGTTGAAGATAAATTTTAAATCAGATATAAAATAAATGATGCATACATCTTGGATGAAGCATTTCATTATAGAAGTTTCTTTTTCATACATTACCAGAGCCTGCATTTGATAGTTATAGACACTGCAGTTTTCATTTAACTATCCTCTTGCAAAATTCATATACATGAATGTTTTGTACAGAATATTTGATTATTTTAGTAAGTTAAGGTAAGTTACCTCTATCATGTGGCTGAACATAACAAAATCCACCATTTTAATGGATAAAATCAGTAAGCATTCAAAATAAAAAGAGCAATATCCAGAAACAAAATTTATAAAGCACAAATTTATTTTTATTTCACAGCAAAAAGTTATTTCTTTAGATAACACAAACAAATCCACTATTTACAGACGTAAACACAAGAGAACTCGCATTACACACAATATAAAAGATCATTAATACTTTAAATGGTAAATGGAGGCAAATTACCAAAAATCTCTTTTTTACCAACCAGAGGAGTAAGCATATTCTATTGAGCAACAGGAAAAACCCTAGCTGAATCTGACTCTCGATAACATAAAATATGCACTATGAATCAGAATCGAAACAATATAAATACAATACGAGTAAATGGGTACAAATATTGTTATCTACCTAGGTTTATATCCTGAGCTATACTGTTATCACCTGCTATTGTTGAGATTCAACAGGTAAAAAAATTTGCTCAAAAGAATACGTAACAGTTCATAAATTAAAAAAAAGCCATGTTATTTAAAATTTTTGTTTAACAACCAAAAAGTAAATTCTATTGAATAGCATGCAATAAAATGCTCACTCAACAAAATCTACCATTTGATTTAAGTGCAAAAAAAAAAACATGTTTAAAGATCAAAATAGAAAATTTTGCATTTTAATAAAAGTGGATGCAAATTTTGTTCTCACAGATTTTTATATTATGAAGATTGTTTAGCCGACCAACCAGTATAGTGGTTAAGGTGTATGTTAGCCTCTAGATCGAAAGGTTCCTGGTTCGAATCTGGATGTTTGTAAGCATATGGTGTAGAGGCGGCTGGTGCACATTAAATCTGTCGTGGTCGAAAGTCCATACGTTGGGTTGGTGTGGAAGTTTGGAGAGTGGGGTATCATTCCAGATGTTGCTTTGTCATCTGATCATGGTTCAAAATTACGTGGCGATACACTGAATGGCTTAGACTGGGACGGTGGTAACTAGTTGAAAATCCTGAAGATTGTTGGGATAAAACTTATGATAAAAGGTGATCCCACTCTTGGTAATTTATGTTAAGGTTTTTCTGCAATACAAGCATCAATATAAATAGAAATTCTCCATCATTGTAAAACTGGCTCAAGGGAAATGTTATGCTGAAAATACACTCGTGCAGAAAACATGGATCACGAATCATAAATGTGATATTCAAGAGCATAAATATAGGTAGACAAACCTTGTTAAGACGAACTTCATGGGACAGTAAAAATAATTTGTATTAACTGTAGTTAGTGTATTTACATTACTTAGGTACTGTACAATTCTTGGCTCACAGATTAAATTGCATTCATCACAAACATTATACAAGTGAATGTCGATTATTGATTACACAATTGAGCAGATGAATTTTAACTTTTAAAACAAAAGCAGAACTATTTCTAAGTCAGCAGTAGCTTCTTTTTTGGCAAGCTTATTTCTTAATCTATAGAATCTATAGTTGTATTCTTTCTTTTCCACTCTCTTTCACAAATAAATCTACAATTTGGAGTCACTCAATGCTTCTGATAATTGAAAAGAATCCATTTGCATGTGGACACACACTTAAGTTTTGAAAATTTATTCATTGATTAGAACAACCAGCTTTCTGAGTAAATATTAGAATACACTTTTGGATGAGGATTAGAATTTAGATTGTATTAAGTGAGTTAGTCTTGACCATACAATAAGAAAGCAATCGTATACTAATATGCGTGTAAAGAGAAAAATCATCAGTATTGTACCTAAATAGGTTAGTTAGGACAGTTAAGAAATAAGAACAGTCAAGGTATAAATTCAAGTATATCAATAGTTATAAATGAAAGCAGATACAAAAATAGATACTTACCTAAATTTTAGTTCATATTTTCCAGGTACATCCACATTAACAAACAGGGCCAAAGGGTAGTGTTCTGAAGCTGAGCGTGTAGAAAATATGCATTACCAACGATAAACACAATATGCAAGAGCAGATAAAACAGTTATAATAACAGCACTGCATGCCATTTGCATTTAGTATAACAATATGAATTACCAGAAAAAATGTAACAAATGCTGTCACTTACCTAGAAATTCCTTAAATGTGTCTCTTAAGCCTTACGGTCGTTAGCTCATATATTTGCCACATAAACCAATCTAATCAACAATCCAGACCAAAATAGCAATAGAATAAGCATTTGACAAGAAGAGAGCGTTCAACATAAGGTTGTTCTGTTTTAAGATGGAAGTAGGAAAAATAGCTAAAGCGAATTGATCTTTATGCATTTCAAAAAGCAATATGAACTATCATCAAAAGAATAATGCATATAAATAGAAGCAAATGATTTAATATCTTTAGTTACCAACCTCAAAGTCTGGGTAGTATTCCAGATCAAGCAGACTCAACAGAATGTACCATTTGGAAAACTAGTAGGAAATAGAAATATATGAAAATAGTAAAGAAAGCAGATGCAAACATTGTTACTTACCTGAATCTAATCCTTGCTTTCAATTTTTCTCCATCTGGATAGCGAAGTTGAATCAATAGATCGAATACAAACGAACACATTCTACGAGAAAAATGAAAACCATTTTGCCAAAATAAAAAATGCGGTACGCGCCTCTACTACAAGGGTTGCTTATTTAATTGGCGACAGAACTAGAATGTCGAAAAAATTAGTGATATCGCCAAAATCTACTGCCATATGTCACGTGGACCAATCAGATCATCAGGGTTCATTACTGGTGGCAGATGAAAGTGTCTGTACAGCAGCGTTTCTCAACCTTTTATTATTCGCGGCCCAGTTTCCAATCATAATTTTCATCGCCCCCCCCCCCTCCGTGCATACAATAAAATGTATACAACAGTAATATATATTGAGTATTTTGATTTCTGTTCTTAAATTATTTTTAACTAACTGCCAAAACGAGAGTAAAAGCCAGCCAACGTTGGCGAGAAACCACATCTGGCATTTTGCCAAGCGGGCGGTGAACAGATGAAGCGAATGGAAGCGGGGAAAAATTTAAATATTATATTTGAAATGAAAGCCAAACAGGAAGATAACGTTAAAAGAATATGAAAGTACAAAAATTCATTAATGAAAGTTAACCTAGACAGGGTGAGCTAAATTTAGAAACTGGGAACACTTTTTTTGTAATAATAAAAGAAATAAAACAGAAGCATGACTAAAGAAAAGAGAAAAAATAAGTAATATGATTTGTGGAAGCCGTCTCGTGCATGCACAGAGCAAATGTTTTCTCATAGGAAGAAGGAAAATGTTCGATAACGCAACTTTCAATTCTCATTTGAGTCAATCGCTATCAAATCTATCATTTGTTATATATGTTTTCGTGTCGATTGCAATCACCATATTAAATATTCACGGCAGCAGATTTATGCAGACCCATGGATAATATTTTAAGCGGGCGTAAACGAGCATTAGACGATAGTCAAGCATCAACAAGTACACAGACGAACATGGTTCCTAAAATAAAATCAAGAATATATTCTCAAGATTACTTAAATTTGGGGTTTATCAGTACTGAAGTAAATGAAGAAGAAAGGCCCCTGTGTATCATTTGCTCAAAAATGTTGGCCGCAGACAGTATGAAACCTCATAAACTTAAACTACATTTGGAAACGCTTCATAGTGAGTACGTCAACAAACCCAGAGAATTCTTCGAATTAAAATTAAAATCATATGAAAAGCAAAAATCCTTTTTTAAAGAAACTTTGTCTGTGAATAAAAAAGCTTTAATTACATCCTACAAAGTTTCATATAAAATAGCCAGATTTTAAAAACTTCACACCGTTGGTGAAGAGCTTATTTTGCCAGCAGCAATTGGGATTGTAGAAACTATGTTTGGAGATAATTTTTCGAAACAATTGCAGTTCATATCTCTTTCAAATGATACTGTTGCTCGTCGAATTGGTGATATAGCTGAAGATGTACAGTGTCAGCTTTTCTCGAAGTTGCGTGACAAATTGTTTTCAATACAGCTTAATGAAGCAACAGATAGTAATAAAGATGCTCATTTCATTGCCTATGTTCGATTTTGTGATAATATGTCAGTAGTAGAAGAACTACTTTTCTGCAAACTGATAGAACTCAAAGCAACAGCGCTCGCATTATGTGCTATTTTAAATGATTTTGTGAACGAGGCAAACATAGAATGAAAAATTTGCGTCGGAATATGCACCGATGGTGCTCGTTCAATGTCTGGAACATTCCAAAGTATACAAGCACTTGTAAAACAAAAACCGTCTAATTGCGTCTGGACACATTGCATGATCCATAGAGAAGCTTTGGATTCCAAAGAAATGAGTCCTGGTCTGAATATTGTGTTAACTACAGTTGTAACCGTAGTAAATTATATCAAAATGAGACCCCTGAAATCAAGAATCTTTTCCGCACTTTGTAAAGACATGGGTGCAATGCATTCAGCTTTACTATTTTATTGCGAAGCAAGATGCTTATCAGGTGGGAAATTCTTGCAACGTATTTACGAGGAGAAATCGCCATTTTCCTGGAAGAAGAAAACAGACTGGAATCCAAGAATTTTTGCGATAGTTTATTTGTGATGAAATTCAGCTACATGGTCGACATATTCGAGAAAATAAATAACTTGAATCGTCAACTCCAAGGAGCAAATATACATATGTTTGATACGAGTGATAAAGTTAATGCTTTTTGTAGAAAATTGGAAATGTGGAGCAGAAATTTAAAGCAAAAAAACATAACAATGTTTGCAAATGTGAATGATTGTACTAAAATTTACAAGGCTGAAGAAGAACATGTATAAGTTGTTTTTGTAACCATTGAAATTCATTTAGTCATGCTGACAAAGAATTTTTTAAATATTTTCTTGCTGACGACAAACTGATAGCAAGTTACGAGTGCGTTAGGGATCGATTTCATAAGACTCCCGAAGGACTCTCAATTGATGAGGAAGAAAAATTCATAGACTTCACGACAAGTGGCGGAACCAAAAGACAATTTAGTAATAAATCACTATTTGAATTTTGGTTAGGAGTAGAGGATTATGTATATTTTTCTGCACTAAAAACAAGGGCATTTCGCATTCTATTACCATTTTCAACATCCTACCTTTGTGAAACTGGATTTTCTGCTGTGGCTTCTTTGAAGACAAAATATAGATTTCGGCTAAATATAGAAACAGAACTGAGAGTGGCTATTTCTATTATTAAGCCTTCCTTCGAAAAACTTTGCTCTGCAAGACAGGCCCAAGGAAGTCACCAATAATTATTAAATTTGTTTTTAATTTGGTATTTTTTGATTAAGTAAGTTTTGATTTAGAAGTTGTTTTACTTTAATAAGTTAATTAGTAAATATGTCGAAATGTATTTTGTTTTCTATGTGTATGTGTGCTTTCCTTTATGTTTCAGTTAATCAATTTTTTTTAAATAACATTTTCTCTTGGATATTCTCGCGCCTCCCCTCTTTTGTTTTAAAATGTTATCATTGATGAAATCAATTTTGATTTATTTAGTGTAAAATTTTTGTCAATCAATTTGGACAAATTATAAGTTTCCTTTAGTGTAGGGGTATTGCAATGAACAGTAGTCGCTACATATGAATACAAAAGTGCAAGCAAAATCACAACACAAAATTTTTCTAAAACTTTTTTTAAATTTTAAATTAAAATTTTTTGATAAAAAGAGGAGTCTTTTTAAATTGCTAAAACTCAAAATATTCTTGATCAATTTTCAAAATTCTTGCAGTAAATTATTCACAAATTTATAAACTTTAATTTTGATTAAGCCATTTAAAAAATATTAATTTAATAAAAAATGAAAAATATTTGAATGAAAATTTTTAAAAATTTTAAGGTACTTTTTTTTAAGTCATATTTTTAAAAATAAATATTTGTTTTAAATTTGCTGAACCAAAATTAAAGTATAATGTTTGAAAAAGATATATTCAAAATTTCAACCCTTAAACTTTATCGGTTTTCGACTTATAGCAATTTGAATACAGGAAATCTAGAAAAAATGTATCATGGAGAAAAACGCATTTAAAGTTTTAAAGACAGATGTTGTTGCCATGCCGACAATTGTCAAGAGTGTTAGATTTTCAAAACAACGCACCACAAAAATTATTATATATCTAGTTCTAATTAAGATAGAAACATGATTTAGACATCATTTTAAGCAGAAAAACACAGAGAATTTCTTAAAATAATATTAAAAAAATTCGAAAATTTGACTATTTTTGTGTCCCGGACCCCCTTAAATGTGTTATTATCATTTGGTAATTTATTTGAGCAAGTATAGAATTTAATTATTTCCTTTACAAAGGATATGTAACAAATTATTCTGAAATTTAATGAAGTACATTTGGTTCCTTATTCTGATTCAAATCGAAAGTAGAATTGATTTGTATTACCTGAGTTAATCATAGTATTATTTTAATAACTGATTTTCAGTGTTTTATGTATTCTATTTTGTATGCTTTAAGAGTGTGGATTCTAGGTTATTTTAGAATTATGTATCTTAAAGAGTTCTTAAATCATTGTATGACGTAAGAATTATATGATTGTGTTTACACTGGGATCACTATGGCATTTCTTGGAAGAGCTAGAATGGAGGAGAGGAAATTTTTGGCAATTTAATTAGGAGAAGAGATAAAGAAGGTCCAGATGCTAAATTGCTTCAATTGAAAAAAAAAATAATAGAGGGTTCTAAATTATACGATGCAAAAAGTGTGGAAGATTTAATTATATATCTTATTAATGAAAAAAAGGAGCGAGAGGAAGCTAAACGGAGGTTGAGAGAAGCAGTTTGGAGGTAGGAAAGTGCTGAAAGGGAGTGGGAATTTAGACCACTGAGATGGGCTCGGACAGAAGCCGAAGGGAAGTTTGAAGGAGTGAAAAGAACTTTAGAAGAAGCTCGAGAGGAGTGGGAAGTAGCCTGAGATAGACGGAAAACTGCTCGAAAAGAGGCCGAAAAGAGAAAGTACGAGTATGAAACCAAATTACGGGAATTTGAAATGCAAAAGGAGAAAAGGTTAGAAAGAAAAAGACAAAATGAAGAAAAAAAGGAAGAAGTAATTTCAGTTCCAGAGTTTGAAGCCGAGATCGATATCGACGAAGACGATTTGTCTTCTTTCCCGCCAAATGAGATGGAGTCTTGGGAACGACTTGAAGTTCTGAAAATTGATTCCCAAACTTTCGTTGAAAAGCAAAAATAATACGAAAATTTGAAACCTATGATGGAGAAAGTATTGAGTCAAGGTACTGACAAGACGGGAATACGAAACTATCTCAAATGGTCTTCTGGTGAAAAGGAAAATTTATATATAGGGAAAATAAAACATTTTGCTATTGATTCCAACTCAATATCGTGCGAAAATGATGTCGTTGTGCCATGAATTTACTTCAGGACATTTAGGAATGACCAAACAAAAGGCATTCTTGCAAGGTATTTCTTTTGGCCTAATTGCTTCAAGTAAGTGGAAAACTTTGTACGAAGTTGTGACAAATGGCAGAGAATCGGAAAACCGAATGACAAAATGAAGGCTCTGTTGAAGTTGGTTCCTGTTGTTCAAGAGATTTTTTCAAAGATAAACGTTGATGCATGCGAACCACTTCATGTTACTCCAAGTACGAAAAGGTATCTGATAACTGCTATGTGTCTATCTTCCAAACATCCTGATGCTGGTCCCGTTGATAATATCACTTCAACTTCTGTTGTGGAAGCACTCATTTTTAGTCGGATGGGATTCCTGAAGGAATTGCAATATGATCAGGGAACTTCAATCATGAGCGACATAACTAAAACCTTCGTAAAGAGATTTGGAATAAAGGTGATTCGAAGTTCGGTCCATCATCTTCAAAGTAATCCAATTGAACGGTTTCACAGGACCGTCAAAAGAATTTTACAAGTCCTATGTATTGAAGCTGGATTAGAATGTGAGCAAACACTTTATCCTGCCCTATTCGCCTCAAGAACAGTGACCCTAGAAAGAGATGGGTTCACACCTTATTATTTGGTTCATGGTAAGAACTTAAGAACTACTTTGACGCTATTGTTCGAACAGTGGTTGGACCAAGGAGATGATGGAGGAAATCCAGTGACCGAGTACATCTTTTGTATACAGGATGAAACATTGTGAATAACTAGCTGTGCCCAAGGAAGAGAAATCACAGAAGAAGACATGGTACTATAATAAGGCTATACTTAAAGGTTCTGGGAGAAATGGTTGCATGGAACTGCCATGGGAAAAGGAATTGACCGAAAACTACGTTGAGGGTTTTTCAGAAATTGAAGATGCAGATGAAACTGATCCCTCAACGATTTCAAAAGTCAACACCGGTCTAGGGATTGTGACTGATCCTGTCTTACATTTGGTTGCTTCACAAACAAACTTATGTTTGCCTGTCACTCCACTTTCACCCCAGGGAGTTCAGACACTTGTTACACTACCCACAACTGTAGGTCCTTACAGAAAAGCACCGCACATTATCTCCCGAGCTATACCTCATTTACCTTTCGAACTAAACATGCGTGTACCGCTTTTCGCTTGTCCTCAGCCTAGGACTTGAGAAGCAATTTGCGCCCATGGTCCCGACAGGACACAGGAAATTGGTTGGACAGATAAAAAATTAATCGAATCAGAAAAACAAGATGACTGCCAAAAAGCAGTTACACAGACACAAGAAAAAACTCTCAAACTCGGAGTATGCAGGTGTTTTAGAATTTAAAGGGTTGATTCTTACCATAAGGAAACTGTCCTGAGTGAAGCCTTTCCTCTTCATGGTTACTCACCTAGCACACACACACACACTTAAATGAATGTAATTAAGTAATAATCTCTTTTGTAAGTAAGGTATCGTTTATTTTTGTTTTACATTATTTGTATAATTTCTTTCATTCAATTTGGCTGTGTAAAAATTGTGTCAGTACTCTGAATTTGGTGATGCACTGATTCAGTCTGGTAGGTTGGTACTGGCCCCCTTGTGTGAGCACTTATGCTCATTACTTTGCATTCCCTTTTCGGGACTTCTCTTCGATCGAGATCTGCAGAAAAGTTTTCCTATAGGGGAGATGTCTTGTGACGTCGCCGCCACCACCACTGTCCTTTGATTCCAAATTCCTGAAACATATGCCCGAGCCCTGCTGACGAACAGCTGTCTCGTTTGTTTTGGGGTGCCAGTGATTTGGGGCTGTCGGAATGAGGGGTCTGCCGACAAAAGAGATACGTTGGAGAACTCGAGGGAAGCGGATGTTTTTGGTTTTGCGGTGTTCGTTTATGAGGGCGCGGCTGTCTTGCGCCTGTTTCGCACCACCCATGTCATAGGGATGCAAATCTCTAGTGTACAAAAGTGTAAATAATGATTTGCAAAAAAAAAATGCAAGTTATTTTTAAACTAGGCTGTTTTATTTTGTAGAAAGGCACACCACTCGGCCCACTACGCTACAATCTATACCATTGCGAGAGCATCCCCTTATCTAGAATCGTAGAAGCTCACAACGGGAGACATTCTACTGGTTCACCCCCTGGTCTTACTACGGAATTGACGACTGGAGAAGGCTGTCTGGGGAGAGATGCTTTTAGAGACAGAGGCTTTTGCTAGCCGAAGACGATTGCGGGAACTTTTAGTTTGAGGCTGCTGTATTGTATCGGTGATGGATATCGTCCTTTATTTTAAAACTGTAGCTGTACAAATCCTGTAAGTACTAATTCTCAATATAACTATTTTAACCTAGAAAGTAGTTTTTCTTTTTCGTTGATACGGTACAGTATCTTGAATATGCTGTTGCATAACTTCAGGTGCATCTCCGATAGTCAATGAAAATTTCACGTAAACGTTGTTTCATGCTTTTTCTTTTTCGCCTCTTTCTGTTGGGGTATATCTGTTAATGTATCTCCAACATTTGTTTCATCATTAGAAACTACATAATTTTGATCAGGTACTGGCTCAGTAACTTCATAATCACTGCATTCGTCAATGTCTATGTCGGAAAAATCTCCATTTGCAAGTAATTCTAATGCTTCCAATGTTGTCAAACCTAAAAATATTAAAACTTACATAAATACTATGTATTTTATTACTTTGAAGTCCTAAAAAATCGGATATTTTTAAAAACGGTTGCTAACCTAGGTAATATATTTATTTTCCAATAGAATGTTTTTAATATAAACAAACTAATAATGACGTTATTGAGACCCAACATCCATTTAAATGGATGTCTTTAAAAACAAGATGAATCAACAAATACAATCTTTTTTGCTTTATTCATTATTAATATCATGAGATAAGATATAAAACGGCAATAAAAAGCTGACAACAATATTAAAAACTTGTGAAAATAATATGTAAATTAAAACTTACCACGAGAGTGACGAATTCAAACTTGACTCATGTTCTTCACCATACAGTAAACAAAGAAACTGCCACGGACATATTCCTAAAGCTAAAACGTGATTACCGATTCATCCATTATGATACCACACCAGTTCTTGCATGTTAAAATAAAATCCGTTAAAACAAGAGGGAAAACTAAAACATCCATTTTAATGGATGAAAGGTCCCAGGAGGATAAAGGCATCGAAATGCCAATATGTTCAAAACACATTAAATATTTAAGTCACTGACAGGGAAATCACAAAGAAAGGGCAAGTATCTAAATTTAAAGGTGCTCCCACACTTCCCGCAGCCACCGAAAAAAAAAACATCCGTGAGTTCTCATGAGACCAAAGATGTATAGTACCAAAAATGTATACTGTAATTACCGGAGTCCTGCTCCTTCAACGGATTTCAAAAGGAAAATGTAAAATGGACAACTCTTTTACAAAAGAATATTTCTTAAAGTTAAAGAAAAAGAACTTCTTGGAAAATCTGCGTTGTAAGCACCGGATTTTACTAAGCAATTTATATTACAGTGATGGAATTTGTATTGTTCTGTCTTACATCAATGTGGAAGAGAAATATCCAAATTCTTTCTTTTTCAAAAGAGTTACTCAAAAAAATATGTTAACATTGATAAAGAATATTGCGCTATCATTTTTGTTATAAAAAGTAAACAGTTTTATTTAGATTGGAATCTACCATTTTCTGGTTCAGATCGACCATAATCCACTAAACTGATTATATAAGAATACAGAAACAAATTCTAGGCTACTGAAATGGGCTCTAGTCCTTCAACATATGAATTGTTGGGTAGATAGAAAGAGAAAACAGCACATAAATGCTGACAGTTTAAATCGTCCACCTCAGATAAGATAACAAAATGATGTTTTTGATGTGAGTGCGCTCGCGTTTGATATTTTCTTGCATACAAAAATTGTTTATTCAAACTATATATATCCAAATAAATTTGAAAAAATACATTTGCATACATTTACATTTGAAAAAGTTCGTTTGCATACATTTACATTTGATAAATACATTTGAATACATTTACATTTGAAAAGTTACGTTTGCACACATTTGCATTAGAAAAATACATTTGCATACATTTAGATTTGAAAAATACATTTGCATACATTTAGATTTGAAAAAAAATTATCTTATTTAAATTGAAATTTTGAAAAAATCTGCAAATATTTTAAAATTAAAATTGTCTCTGAAATAAATAATACTGATCAAAATGATTACACGGGACATATTAACTCTCCTGGTGGTTGTCTCGGCGAGGTATCTAGTCATTGACCAGGTCTTGTTGAACGAGATAGCTCGTCATTAGAATAACACGAGATCACTATCATTAGAAAGAAACTGAGCAAATCTTGATCTCGTCATCATCAAAAAAATCAACAATATCTTGATGAAAAGATACATTTTCTTATGTATGTTACAAAATTGGTTCTTGATGGACGAGATATCTCATCGAGACCACTCAGAAGTTTAACATATGATAGCTTTGTTCCAGTAGTCGGTATAGTAAGGATTTCTTCAGGGTGTATATTTGTTTGAGAATAAGATGTCGCAGGTGTTGTATCTCTGCAGAAAAATGAATCCTGAGAGGAGTTAAGAAAATAGACTGTACTGTCCCCTTGAGGAAGTCTGAGTGTCCTTGAAGTATCCCTCGTTAGCTGGGGTCATTTACTAGTGTCTGCGTACCACTCCATCTAGGTTCTACAGAAGCAACTAATTGGACAGTTAGCAAATTGGACTCCACATGTGTCAGATATCTCCATTGTAACCAAAACAGATTTCGAAATTTTTTTAATTTTCTTTGATTTGCACGTTTTATATGTTAAACCCTTAAGTCTATATATGCATATTATTTTTATAAATAAATTGTAATAGTTAATTTCACAAACAAATTTGGATTATTTCATCACATTGAGTTTAAAAAGACTTGATGTGGTATTTAGTTACATAACTCGTACCATTTATTTTGTACGTTTTCCAAACCTTTTTCAAGAATCCACAACTACAATTGTTATCTCTCTCGTTTTGTGGCATTTAAATTTCAATATAATTTTGAACATATTATGTAGCACGTTGTATGTTTAAGTGCCATACAACCCAAAAATTAATATGAAAATGTAAATTGCTTACTTAACATGTTAAATATGAAACATAACAAGTACATAAATAATCGTAGTAAACTACACTATCGTTCCAGTCAAAAAAGCAGTACCTCCAAGTTTGTTCGGTTTGAATTCATGATCGATGTAATAGACGGATCATCTGGGCGGAGTCACTGTCAAAAGATATCGGAGGTGTAAGTCACATGGACTCGGGAATCAACTTGAACGTATTAACTATAGAAGCACAATTGAAGGGAATTTTCTTCAACATCCATTGGCAACGACCCGTATGTTCCCATTTCTTTCAGCCTCCAAAAATCAGACGCTTAAAAAGTTTTTCTAAGGATCCGTGTGAAAGGAAGGAAAACATGGGAACATAAAGATACGTGACGACCCCATTTCTTGGTCCTTCTCGTACTATGCTACCACACTGGGGTCCAAGACAGGAGGCCAGTCATGTTTTTTACGGATCATTGCCCCTTTCAACAGTATCTTTTCTATTTCGGGAAAATGTTTTTGCCTATTCGTTATCGAATTGTTTTAACGTTCTGTGCGCTGAATATCGTGGATTTTCAACCACTTTTTCCGATTACGATCACAAATTGTAAGGTACAATAAAAAGTTTTATGGATTCTGATGTTATGGCCTGTCTTATAGTTTCTGTTTAATGTGGTACAGAAGTTTTAATTTAGCTAGTTTTGTGTGCTTTGTACTTCCTATCTCTATGAAGACGTTGTCTTTAGACAAATCTTTGATTCTTGATTCAAATTTCGACCACTTTTTAAAATTCTTCTTCAGTAGAGTTAAATATTTCAATCTTCCACCATGGTCTTCCATTATGGTCTGTCTTATAGTTTCTGTTTAATGTGGTACAGAAGTTTTAATTTCGCTAGTTTTGTGTGCTTTGTACTTCCTATCTCTATGAAGACGTTGTCTTTAGACAAATCTTTGATTCTTGATTCAAATTTCGACCACTTTTTAAAATTCTTCTTCAGTAGAGTTAAATATTTCAATCTTCCACCATGGTCTTCCATTATGGTCTGTCTTATAGTTTCTGTTTAATGTGGTACAGAAGTTTTAATTTAGCTAGTTTTGTGTGCTTTGTACTTCCTATCTCTATGGAGACGTTGTCCTTAGACAAATCTGTGATTATTGATTCAAATTTCGACTACTTTTTAAAATTGTTCCTCAGTAGAGTTAAATATTTTAATCTTCCATCATTTTTTTTCCAATGGCGGACACTGGACTTTATCCTTGTCCACTACAAGGCCGAAAGTGATGGTCACTTGTGAAGGGGCCTCCAGTAAGAAGACCATCATTGCCCCTAACAAAGGACAGTACAATTTACATCCATTTCCTGACCACGGATTAGAACCTTCCGATCCAGAGGCCAACACCTTAACCACTATACCGGTTATTCGGCCATCTTCCATCATCACTCACTAAAAACTAAAGTTCTAACCTCTCTAGTTAGCTTTAAACCCCACGTACAATTACCAAAACGCTTCCATTCTCGGGAGTGGGCATTGTATGCTAAGGAAGCTAATCAGTTTTAGGGTTCTGATAAGCCTGCCGTCGGCCATCACCCAAGAGAAGCTAAGAATTTAATTTCTTAGGCTAAAACAATGCTTCGTGTTCACAGCGATAATGACTGATAATGTGATTATCAGAACCCTAAAAGTGAATTACTTCCCCAAAACACTATGCAGGGAAATGTTTTGGTTCTTGTATTGTAAGTAGAGGTTAGAAATGTAATTTTTTTGATGGAATCTTGAAAGAGTAAAATGTTTAACTCCATTGAATAATGTTTTTTAAAGCACTCAAAATTTGGATTTACAGTCAAATGTTGGTGTCCTTAGATAACACGTGTTCACAATAGACGTGAAATATAAGTAGACTATTGCTATTGAGAGAAGTTTCAAAAAGTGTAACCGACATGTCGACTAGTAATCATGTGACTGCTCTGCGAAAAATTGACTTTGTAGGCCAATTTGGTGTCTTATTGCCTCGTTTGGCAGTATATCATGTTTTGACAGGGTAGAGACAGGGTAATACTTTCAGGTAATCAATCAATGAAACAATCCGATAGTGAAAGATAGTTTCAATCAAGCAGTCGAAAGTGGTCTAAGGGTGACGTTACAATTAGTTTTGGTCACATGGTTCTGGTCACATAAGAAAAAAAAGGTTTCCATTGCTCACTCTGCTTTATATTTCTTCTATGGTTTCCACATAGAAAGTAAGAATAGGTAGAGAGCAAACATAATTAAATTAAATTTTATGTACCACAATAAATTGCATATAACCTCAGTACCTCAGTACTTCACAGAAAGCATCTTGCGTGCATTTTTGCTGACATCGGAATCTGCATACGGATCCAGAGATCACCCAGGGTGGTACAAGTATAGCAGTGGTGTAAAGAGTAAGATTTCTAGGCATAATTTTTGACCATAAACTTACTTTTGACTGTTGCATATGCGACAATCGTGTATGAAAAAACTGAACTTTTCAAAAAGTTCTCTCGAATGCAACTTGTACAAGTATAGCAGTGGTGTAAAGAGTAAGATTTCTAGGCATAATTTTTGACCATAAACTTACCTTTGACTCTTGCATATGCGACAATCGTGTATGAAAAAACTGAACTTTTCAAAAAGTTCTCTCAAATGCAACTTGTACAAGTATAGCAGTGGTGTAAAGAGTAAGATTTCTAGGCATAATTTTTGACCATAAACTTACCTTTGACTCTTGCATATGCGACAATCGTGTATGAAAAAACTGAACTTTTCAAAAAGTTCTCTCGAATGCAACTTGTACAAGTATAGCAGTGGTGTAAAGAGTAAGATTTCTAGGCATAATTTTTGACCATAAACTTACCTTTGACTCTTGCATATGCGACAATCGTGTATGAAAAAACTGAACTTTTCAAAAAGTTCTCTCGAATGCAACTTGTACAAGTATAGTAGTGGTGTAAAGAGTAAGATTTCTAGGCATAATTTTTGACCATAAACTTACCTTTGACTCTTGCATATGCGACAATCGTGTATGAAAAAACTGAACTTTTCAAAAAGTTCTCTCGAATGCAACTTGTACAAGTATAGCAGTGGTGTAAAGAGTAAGATTTCTAGGCATAATTTTTGACCATAAACTTACCTTTGACTCTTGCATATGCGACAATCGTGTATGAAAAAACTGAACTTTTCAAAAAGTTCTCTCGAATGCAACTTGTACAAGTATAGTAGTGGTGTAAAGAGTAAGATTTCTAGGCATAATTTTTGACCATAAACTTACCTTTGACTCTTGCATATGCGACAATCGTGTATGAAAAAACTGAACTTTTCAAAAAGTTCTCTCGAATGCAACTTGTACAAGTATAGCAGTGGTGTAAAGAGTAAGATTTCTAGGCATAATTTTTGACCATAAACTTACCTTTGACTCTTGCATATGCGACAATCGTGTATGAAAAAACTGAACTTTTCAAAAAGTTCTCTCGAATGCAACTTGTACAAGTATAGCAGTGGTGTAAAGAGTAAGATTTCTAGGCATAATTTTTGACCATTAACTTACCTTTGACTCTTGCATATGCGACAATCGTGTATGAAAAAACTGAACTTTTCAAAAAGTTCTCTCGAATGCAACTTGAGAAGTGTAACGGCGCTTAATGTTGAACATTTTGAACATTGTTGAACATATTCGATCCAGATTGGAATTTAGCTGTGCAACCTACAACTCTGTCGGTCCATCTGTTTTGAAAAGACTCGATACGGTACATCACACCACACTGAGAATCTGTTCCGGTGCTGTTCGCACTTCACCGATCAAAATCCTTTACGTGGTATGCCACGAGCCTCCTTTGGCATACGCTCGTCTGTTGTTGTCTCTCAGACTTTACTACCGCATTTTATCTCACATCTATCATCCACTGCATGACTTACTCTTGAATACCTCTTCTGATCGTCTTTTTATCAATCACTCATCAGTCATCCCACATTTTAGTTTACTCATTCGGAATGTCCTCGCTCATACATCTTTGAATGTCACAGCCGTTTCTGAGCTTTTGTTTTACCCATATTCACCTTGGAAGCATCCAAAATTTTCACAATTGCGCCCATTCCAAGGTTATGAAAAATCAAACACCACTGCTGTCATTTTTCATCAGCTTCTTGCTGCACATCACTTTAACTACTGAAAATACACAGAGGTCTACACAGATGATTCGAAAACCACACAACAAGTTGGCTCAGCTTTTGTATGTGGATCAACCACTGTGAGTTTTTCATTACCCCTTGTGTTTTCTGTTTTTTCGGCTGAATTCTATGCAATATATGAAGCACTGCATCACATCTCTCAACTCAGGAGTGGCAAATTCACTATCTACACAGACTCCCAAAGTGTCCTAGAATACCTATCATCAGACTCACCCATAACATCCTTTAGCTCTTGCCGTCTTTAACAGCAATCGACAACTTGCTTGGTTTCGATATTTATTTTTGTTGGATTCCGGCAACGTCGGGATTCCAGACAACTAACGGGCTGATGACGCAGCAAAATATGCTGCTACACATTTTAGTCTTTACGTTTCATGCAGTGATCTCCGAGAAGCTGTCAAAGACATTGTGTGGAATGAATGGCGCAATTATTGGAGCACACAACACCTTAACAACCTCCGTGGCATCCACTCATCATTCTCGTTATGTCCATCATTACCCATTCGACATTCCTATGTGATTCTTACTCGACTACGTATCTGACACACGCGTTTTACCCACAGGCATCTTTTATTAGGAGAGAGTGAGCCTGTGTGAAGTGCCTTTTACAATTCATCACATCTTAATTGATCGTCCTGGTTGGTTTTAATCATCATCGTCAATACTTTTTCAATAAACGGATATTAAATGAACAAGACTTGATTGGAGAAAATCCCCACCCAAATAATTTTAAATTTTTAAACCCTATAAAATTTTCTTATTTTATTTAGTCATCCTTTATTTCCAAACTTTTTACATATTTACTATGTTGATGAGTATGATTTCATCATTGCATCTCACCATTTTTTCAAATTTCTTGCGCAAGACTTACACTAACATTGATTACATTTAACTACGTTGATTACATTGTATTTATTTATTTTATCTTGCGTTTGGCGCTGCTTGTCCGTTCTTGGACCTTGCGAAATAAAACTCCAAAAATCCATCCGTCTAAAACACTATAAATAAATCATAACATTGCTGTACAAAATACAATGCAACTTCCTCATACGTTATGCAAATATTTCATCTTTCGAAATTCCCAATTTTTTACACGATAATGATTATTGATTATATTCAAGCTCACGCACTCAGTAAAAAAGAATCATTCGAATTTCCATCCTTAAACCCCCCAGACATTACTGTATTTACATAATTAGAATCCACCATGCTTCAGAAACCAATTTCTTTTCATCAAAACACATTTCTCCAACCCCCGCTTCGAAACTAATTATTATCGTTTCGGCGAGAAATTGAAATTAGAAAATAAGATAGTTTTCTTACTGTCTCACACTTCAATTTTTACGAGCACAAACCCCAATAAAAACTGCAAAGAGGAAACTAAAAAAAACGCCAAATGACACGTCCTTACAGTGGCGGAATGCTCATTAGAGCTCATTGACAGCTAGAAAAATTAGTTTTCTCATTTCGACTGTCTGTTTGCTCTCGTTTTCTATCGATTCTTGGCTGTAAATTCAGACACGGTTGAGAAAAATGTTTCCATACCCTCCAGGCTGTATTATTTCTTATCACGTTCTCACAGTTGCTGCTGTAAGACGATTTTCTCAGCTAACGGTATTTTGCCATTTTATTTTTGGTTCTAAGCCGTTGAAAGACTGCTTTTTGATTTGAATCCCTCCTTTTTTAATAGATAAAACTGAATATTTTATGAGCACTTTAAATTCATTTCGTTTTTGAGTCTTGAATTATATCGTCACTTAGAAATAATTTTTTTATAGTTCGAAAGAAGAAAATGTAAACGGTTTATAGTTCGAAAGAAGAAAATGTAAACGGTTTATAGTTTGAGAAAAGAAATATAACAGCAAAGTATAATAGAAGTGAAACTGAAATAATCGACAAATTGGGATCAACTTTAAATCTAACACTAAGTATGGTTTGATGCTTTAGGATTGATTACAAGAAGCTCTAGAAAGTTCTATGTTGCCACTACTAAAAATACAGAGTAAAACATTTGAATCTAAGTGAAAAGTAATTGAGGGAAAATAATGTACCTACCATCATTGTCTAAAGGTATTTTTGAACATGGTTGAATCCCTCCTTTTTTAATAGATATAACTGAATATTTTATGAACACTATAAATTCATTTCGATTTTGAGTCTTGAATTATATCGTCCCTTAGAAATAATTGTTTTATAGTTCGAAAGAAGAAAATATAAACGTTTATTTTGAGAAGAGAGATATAACAGCAAAGTATAATAGAAGTGAAACTGAAATATGCAGTTGTTTCATAACTACATAGCTAAAAGAAAGGTCTGCGATCACATGCACGAAACCCTATCTCAACTGCTCGATCAGCCTTAAAACCTGAAAGAGAAGGGCCATTCACACTTATCCTCATTAAAGCATAGTTTTTTCTACACATTTTTTTTTTCAATAGCTCGTATTTGAAAGGTAAATAATGAAGCATTTGGTTTCAAATACTCACAGCAAAACTTGCCGTGAGAACCGTTGATAAATCGCGACTTATTTCTAGACTTCTGTTCAGCACAAGTGGCAATATTTATACTTCAAGTATTAATGCTATGATATCATAATTTTATTCAAGTAGTATAAGTGTGAGTACATATACCCGAGGTGGGCACGCATTAGGTCAATGAGGGCCTCATTCCGGTTTTTGATATATTACATTGAACCACACCAAAGTTACAAAGTATTAAATACACAAGTTCAAATTACTTAATATGGTTACATATTCCTCATGAGTCTTAAGTGCTATGTAAGACACACATATAAGTAAATATAACTAAAAAAAGAAAATACAAAATAATTATTTCAAAATTTTAATATTAAAAATTTAATATAATAAAAATGCATTAATTAAAAGAATAACATTCAACGAAGATTTCTGGAATTCGTTTTTTCACGAATCTTGTTAAATTGACTAATCGTTCTAACATAATAAAACGTTAATAAAAAATAACGGATCTTGTTAAATTGACTAATCGTTCTAACATAATAAAATGTTAATAAAAAATAACGGATTTAAATTTTCAATCGGAGCAGCTTGTGGTTCTGAGAGCTGCTGTTCTCCACCCCTGACATGGACATTAGACATCAATCGTTATTTACAGAAAACTAACTCGAAAATAACAATTTGCGGCAATAACCTTGAGAAGCCACCAATGGTTTGTAACTGGGATCATAATTGTACTGCTTATTCTAACACACAGTTTATTATAACTCTGTAAATAATATTCAAATTACTTAAAATAAATGTTTAACTTTAATCAGTAGTACGCCTAGCCGAGTTCACATGAGGCGTTTGAACGCGTGTTTGGCGAAGCTAGCGTGGTCCCGCCATTAAATTATGTTTTTTTTTTATTCCTCTATGTGACTTTAAGAGCGGGACCCCAAACGCTCGTTAGACGCGAATCATGTGAACGGGGCCTAATTGTTAGATGACGTTAGAATATGTAAAACATTTTGTTTGTGCGCGGAAATATTGAAAATTAAAAAGTACTGCGGATATTAAAAGTGCAAAGTAATGAAAACACACATAAATACACAGAAATGTCATTTTGCATATTCCCATGAAAGTTAATTGACATGATTTTATCTCTTAAATTTTCTTTAGCACTATTAACGATGTATATAATAACGAATAACATAATGATAGTAATGCTTTTATCAAACACAACGCTTACAGAGTCACCAAATCTATTGGCTGAGAAAATCCTTGGGTTCTTTTAACCTTTAGAAAGGTTCCATTGGTCTTCGTCTCAGAATAGAATCATTTGGAAATATTATGTTGTTCCTTTCATTTGAACAGAATCCCATCCTTTGAAAATATTCTATTATCCCTTTCTTTAGATAACAATCCTTCAGGAATATTCGATTTCTCCTTTTCTTAGAACAAAACTCTTTGGAAATATTCTATTGCTCATTTCCTTACAATAGAATTCTTTGGAAATACCCTATTTGTGTCCTTTCCATACAATACAATCCTTAGGATTAATTATATTGCTCGTTTCCTAAAAATAGAATTCCTTGGAGAGATTCTATTGATCAAGGAAGGCTAGATTGGTTGCAATGCATGCAAGGAAGACTGCAGATTAGAAGGTGGAATTATGAATGTGAACCACTCAGGTAAGGCAATATTAATTAACGCCGTACTAGAGCAACACAGCGGGCTATTGATCACTTCCGGGATCATTCCCCTAAGGGAGGACAACACTACTTAATTTGAACCACGGTCAGATAATGAAGCAACACCTGAGCTGGCACCCCACTCTCCAAACTTCAACACCGACCCAACTTGAGAACTTTAGGTCACGACAGATTTAAGGTGCACCAGCCGCCCCTACACCATACGGTTACAAATATCCTTGCACTGACCTTGATTCGAACCAGGAACCTTCCGATCTAGAAGGTGAACCAGTCAGAAGATAAAACATAATATCGAAATCTCAGTTCTAAAGTTTAACAAGTCCAAATTTTTGTGATTTGAGTTAAGTGTATAAGACGATTTCTAAAACTATTAGTTGACAGTTACGAAGAGAAACAACTTTATACTCGATAGTTGAATGCTATGTAGTTGTTTCTCTATCGAGGTGTTTCGCTTCGAAACTGGTAACTAATCGCTTTAGTAATCGTTTCTTATACGTAATACAAATCACAAAATTTTGATATGTTACACTTTAGAACCGAGGCATAGATATGTAGTCAGACACAATGTTAAATATTTCTCATAGGAGCGTCAATTAGGATGCATTCAGCAATAAACCGCTAGTTTTATATTTAAGGTGTATGTACACACTAAAAATCCTGAAAATCCAACAGAAAATCTATTTTTTATTGCTTCAAAATATTCTTTAATTACTTAGCTTTCAAACGATGCCAAGATCTTAAAAATATTCTAAATAGTTTTCTAGTTAGAATGTTTTTTGTTAAGCACTGCCACAATGAACAGACGTGTTTTCAAAACTTTAAACTCAATTTCTGAAGAAACAAGTTTTTGCAATAGGATGTATCATTATAATCTACGTAATACAGCGGATGTTTTCACCCTCATTCAGAGTTATTAGTGAAGAAATTAATTTTTAATGGTTTTTTGAAACCTCAATTTCAAGAAAACATCGTGATTTTTTATGCATTCTTAGCAAAAAAAGTTGTAACAGAAAACCTTTTCTCTCTAGAAACTTGATTGAGGGTCAAAACATGAAGAATAATATTGGAAATAATTTTCAACTAGAATTGTCTCTCTAGACAAATTATAATTTGAGATATCAATGTTAAAAAAACATGCTAATTAACTCATTATATCTAAATTAGCAAATTATTAATTAGTTGAATATGATTTTTTCTCACTGAAATAGTTTTAAGCATAAACCAATGACCTACTGTAAAAAAACTGGATTTTTAAAGTTAAAATAAAAATAATAAACTTCTAGCGTGTACGTACACCTTAAACTAACCACTGCGTTATCAGCATTGCATTGCCCGTGACAGTCTTTTCGTGGGTTCAGGTGTGACCACTGCTGGCTGACGCTAGCCAACCCCCGGTGATTGCTACGTATTCACATTTAGTTTGCTTCCGAAACGAACTCTACATTCAACGCCGTGATGGCCTCGAAGTGGCTATTATCAACAACGTAAATCAAATACGCTAGAATAGGAAAACTGGACATGGTTCCAAAGGCAGGACGAAAAACGTTTGTGACGTCAGCGGTCGAAAATCGCAAAATCCTTTCTTTCTTCATTCGAGGTAGCTATGACGTGACATTCCGTAAAGAAGGACGAAATCTGAAAAAAACTATTAAATTAATTAATAAATGTTCTAGATTAAATTTTAAAATTCTTGTGCCACACAAAATTCGCAAAAAAATTAGTACTACCTGTGTGCCAAGTTTCATTATTGTAAATGCTATGGATTCGTCGGGATACTGAGAACATAGACAGAAAAACACTTCCTTTTATAATTGTAAAGATGACACGTATAGGTTTTACGTTCAGAATGGTAATAAAGGAAAAGTAACTTTCGTGTGACGCTGAGTTGCTAAATATAATTCTTGATTTCCCTAGAGAAATTTTAGGAAAAGAATAATAAAACTTTTTTTTCTGAATGAGTAACAGAGATTAAATGCCTCGCTTACTTATTGACTCAAGTTTTATCGTAAAAATAAAAGCACAGATGAAGAAATGTGTTCGTAACATCCCAATTATTTCATTCATTACTCACTGAAGTGTATGTTCCAATTCTGCTGACAAAAGGAGATTATTTTTTCGAATGCAAAATTTATAAGTCTGAGAGTAAAGAAATTGTACTAAAACAATTCTATTTTAACTAGCAATATGCAGAGTTTTAAAAAAGTGTAATGAAAGCTTTCCATGGTTAATTTTTTTTAGTATTTCTGATTAATAACTAACTATAACTATAAAAAATAATTTTACAGTTTTGGGTGTATCGTTTTAGTTAACTTTAATCTCTTACATCAACATTTCCACCATCTGTTTATATTTTTTTAATAACCACTGTTATAAGTTTTATAATCAAATTCTAAGAGAAAAACTAATTTTTATTTTTCTTCTGTTTAAAATTAATTACATTAAATTTGTACTTTTAATCCTCTTAAAACACATTAAAGATATTGCAACGAAAGTAAAGTATGGTATTGTACTTTGTGTGTTTTTATGTAATAACTTGTACAGGTGTAAAAGTATTGCAAAATAAAATTCAAGAGATTAATTTAAGGCATTTTATTTTTACTAGACCCTTGTTGGTTGAGCTAATATCTATTCTTGTAAAAACTGACTAGAGCTTGATGGACGCGATATATCGTCGTTGGAAGAAAACTATTCAGGTCTTGATCTCGTTGTCATCAAAAGATCGACATCATCTTGATGACGAGATACCTCGTCAAAAACAAAATTCATCAGCTTTTCATGGACGAGATATCTTGTCAAACTCCCTTGGTAGGTAGGTATTTTAATGAACGTCGTACTGGAGCAACACAACGGGCTATTTGTTTATTTTGTTCGGGATCAAACCCGAGAGACATATTAGAGGATACCACGTAATTTTAACCCATGGTCAGATGACGAGGACACACCTGAGGTCCCACTACACCTCTCCAAACTTCCACATAACGCCAACGTGAGGACATTTGAAACGTGACAAATTTAATGATCACTAGCCTCCTTTGTACACGATGCTCTTTGGATGGATTTGAACTCGGAACCAACCGGGCTACCACGATCTCATCAGCAGAGGAAAGTGAGAGGAAGGAAATATCGCTTTTGAAACCTGCGGAAGAGATCCCAATGTTTACCAGACAGTAAACCATTTGGGAAGAATAGATCATTGCGGTACTTCGGATTCGTGATGCCCGAATGCGTCTAAATATGGACGGCTTGAAGTTACAGTGGTGTAAGTCACTTTTTCAAAAAAGAGACTTAGACACAGAACCCATATGTAATATAACCAAATTTAACTAAATATTACAAGACACAGAAACTAGCTCTAGATAAAGTAAATCTGTTAACTGAAAACGTGAAGTCAAATCTTTTTCAACGGCCAATTGTGATGACAGTGGAAGTTCTGTCTTTTTATTTCGAAAAAGTGATTTACACCACTGTAACTTTTACCCTCAGATATGTGCCTGTAAGGGGAACTATTAGGGGGACCTTTCTGAAATACATAAGGTCATTCGGCTTCTTTTAAAAAAGAAAGATATTACTATGTGCATCAGTGTAATTCCAGGATTCGCGCCATTTAGTTTAAGACAAATCTTGACGAATTTTAACATCCGGATTTGGTATGCCCTCTCTGTTTCCTTGACTACATCGTGGATATTTGGATTTAATGGTTGAAAGACCAAAAGGAGACAGTTTCCCTCTTGCTCAAGTAACAGAATCTTATGGACCTGGTCAGGCATTTTCTAGACCAGAGGATAAGCAGCAACATACCGATTTGGTGTTTCCTCTACAAACTTGAAGCCGACCAACCGATCTGGTGGTTATAGTGTTAGTCTCTAGATCAGAAAGTTCCTAGTTCGATTCAGGGTCAGTGCATGTATTTTTGTAAGAGTATGGTGTTGAGGTGGCAGGTTCACCTTAAATCTGTCGTGGCCGAAAGTCCTCACGTTGGGTTGGTTTGGAAGTTTGGAGAGTGGGATGCCAGTTAAGATGTTGTCTCGTCATCTAACCGTCGTTCAAAATTACGTGGTGTTGTCCTCGGATTAGAGGATTTAGAGGATTGATCAAGGACCATTGTTAAAAGCCAGTTGTGTTGCTCTAGTACGAAAAATTAAGTTACTAATTTTTAAAAAAGATATAAAAGAAAAATTAAATTACTAATTAAAAAAATTATCATTACCTACAAACTTGAAACACCTGTAGATTAACCCATACTGCAAAAGCTAATTTTTATTTAATCCTGACAGTATTTTTGGGGACTGTTTTTATATATTTTTATTTTACATTGTGTGCCCGTGACAGTTCTTTTCGTGGAGGGCACATTGCACACGATGTTAGTTTGCTTTCCAAACCAATAAATATCAATATTTAATTGAAAATTATTTATTAAAAGAAAATCAAACGTTTAAGGAATCTATATCGTGTAAAACTTTCCTCGGAATTCAAATGCGTTAAAATTTTTATTTTATCTTTAACGACCGCAGAGATAGAAAAAAGCACTGAAGAACTCCAGTGATTACTTTAATAATTTCTTTTGCTTCACTTGAATCCGTTTCTCAGGAAATCAAAATGAATTAATCTCGAATCAAACAAAGGTTGTTCAAATCTGTTTGCTAACATTCCCATTAATTGCGAATACATGAAAGGTAAAAAAAATGGTTCCAAAGGTTGACGTCAATAATGACGTCACAGAGGGAGAAAAAGTCAATATGCATGTGGTTCTTCATTTCCGGAAAAAAGAACGAACAATGGAAAAAAAATATTAAACTCATTTTAAAATGTTCTAGACTGAATTTTAAGCCGACCAACCGGTATAGTGGTTAAGGTGTTAGCCTCTAGATCGGATGGTCCCCGGTTCGAATCCGGGTTCGGGCATGGATGTTTGTAAGCGTATACCAGCTTAGGTGTTGCTTCGTCATCTGAACATGGTTCAAAATTACGATGTAATTGTTAGGGGCAATGATGGCCCTCCCACTGGGTGCTCCTTCACAAGTGGCCATCACTTCCGGCCTTGTAGTGGCCAATGACTTCGGTCAAAATGTGCCCGCCATTAGAAAAAAAAAAAAAAAAAAAAAAGACTGAATTTTAAAATTCGCCGTGACCCAAAAATTGCAAAAAAATCGTACTACCTGTGTGCCAAATACCATTACTGTAAGTACCATAGGACTTTGCGGGCAGAAGGAAAACAAACAGACAAACACTTATTAATTATCGATTTTCACTTTATAATTATCGATAAATTCATATTAGACTCATAATCTACTAAATTTATGTTTGGTTTTTGACGTTAATGCTTTTGTTTAAAATTTTCTGATTATGAAATATATAATCAGCGCTTTTTCCAATCTTGCCCTTGCGACAAAAAAACAACAATTAGTCAACCTACATTGGGGTGATCTTTTCATCTATTCAATGATCCACTGTATTTCTTTTCACCTTAACCTTCAGACTACTGCCACAGCAGTTGCACTTTGATCGTGCCAAGAAGGAATTCAAACTAATGCCAGCACAGCAGTTGTACCATGAAATCTATAAAAATCACGCCAAATAAAGAATTTAGACTACGGCTGGTAAAACAACATTACCTTGAAATCTATAAAAATGGCTCCAGTTATATCTATAGCCGTAGTCAAAAGGTTAAGATATCATTGAGTACAGAGTAACGTAGTTTTTCACTCTGTGTCCAATGCTGCTCTGAAAAGGAGGCAGTCAACCTTGGTCAGTCATTTCTGAAAATGTGAAACGTTCCAAAACATTGAATATTGATCGCCGTGAATGGTTCTCCTCCGCAAACTAGTTATCATCACTGCTAGCTCTTTCGGTACCAAATGGCGCCATAAAACCAAAAATAAACCACTTGTAATGTTTGGCACCACCAAGATTGGCGACAGTATACGCTTCATAGTGACCCAATCGAGTGAATGGAAGGTACTTAGAGAGTACGTAAGTTTGACGCCTGGGGAGATCTAGTGTCAAATATAACCTGACAGTTGATTTTTCCTGCAAACGCTTTATTTTCATATGTAAACGTCTGTGAAGTCCCAATTTAATAAAACGTGTGTCTGACCATTGATATAGATGTAGGAATACAAGTCCACGCTAGTTGTCTACTAGTCTGGAAAGAGCTTAGTATAAGCATAGAGGAGATATAATAGATTATATTATAAGTCTATGAGTATAAGAGCACCGAAACTGGTAGGAGTCAGTTGCATTGTTGTAAGAATGCGAGGCAATACTGGCAGGAATAATAGTCCACGGTAGCTGTCTACTAGTCGGGAAAGAGCTTAGTATAAGAGCAACGCGACTGGTAGGAGTAAGTTGCATTGTTTTAGGAATTCGAGGCAAGACTGGCAGGAATACTAGTCCACGGTAGTTGTCTACTAGTCTGGAAAGAGCTTAGTATCATAGAGGAGATATAATAGTAGAGTAAGCTATGGCAACCTTTTTATGTCCGCATGATCATATGACCAAAATCAGTAGTCACGTGACTCCTTCTCTCTTCGCGCATATTGTTTGCACATTTCTTCTTCCCTAGCAAGTAGCAAATGCGTTGAATACTCAAGTTAAAATGGGACTACAGTGCTGCGCATATGGATGTAATTCAAAATTTATTAAAGGTGGAAACATTAGATTTCACAGGTGAGCGAAAAACGTTTCTTTCACATTTTTATTTTTCAATACTTTCTACAGGGTGTCCTAAACCTTCCATACTCCAACTTTAAAAAAAATTAATGCCCGTGTTTTTTTTTTACTTATTGAATTTTATCGTCTGCTTACATTTTTATCGACGCCTTAATTTTTATCGTTTGATTTTCTTCGCACTCAAGTTGTGCGATAAGTAAGTTCCACGACATTTTGTTCATTGCAAAATGAATTTATCATGCATTCAGAGAATTTCGCTGTATAAGGCATATTCATCGACGCCATTTTAAATTTGGCGATTTTGTTTGAAAAGTCGCCAAGGGGAACTGTACAGTAAACAATAACCAAATGTAAGTTCATATTTTTCCCCCTACGTTTTGTTAAAAGTGGTTTTCACCATTAGCATAAAAATAATTGTTTTAAAGTTTATTAATTTTGTATAATAAATTCACGAATCGTCAGTACGGGAACTTTTAGGACACTATGTAGTGTGATAAAAATTGGATGTTCTAACTTTGGAATTAATAAATACAACCTGCGGACATTTCACGTTCTATGAGAAGATTTCATACATTTGCAATCAGTATGTATTTAAAATAATGTTTGAAACACACACACACACACACACAAAATAGCGGTTGAAGTGTGTTTCTAATTGTAAATTGAAATTTATACTGTCTTATAATATTAGAAATAGTTAACCGGAATGTAAAAACTTGTGCGAAATAGTTCTCTGTCTTGGCCATTATGTTTTGACACAACTAAGAGTACTATATTCTTTCGTGTTTCACGATAAAAATGTTATGAATTTGGTAACATCAATTTAAGTACATTACATAAATTATTTTTCTTGCTGAGAAAAATTGTTTTGTATCCACCCATCTGTGCAAACTGTAATTACATAAGAATAATATTTAAAATAAAAGATAACGTTTGAAACTTTTAATTACATATTAAATAAAATCAATTTGTTAAAAATAGGATTAAAGCATTTTCTAAGCCGTATTATAATTCTGAATTTGTATTTATGGTTTTTTTAGAACTATAAGTAAAACCATTTATATTTACTTGTAATAAGAACTTGTAAAGATGTGCACCTGCTGAAAATTCATTTATTCAGTTCTTATGTATTTAAAATTTTTATTTTGTTCTATTTATTAGTTTTACCAAAGATGAAGAAAGAAAAAAAATCGATTTAATTAATTAATCGAAGAATTTGGTTTCTGTCTTTTAGTTCATTTAAAATGTTATGAATGTGACAATAAATTTCATTCGTTTACTGTTTCTTATTTATCTTTTGTATTTATTAAATATTGATTTCACACACAATAAGTAATAAAAATTCAATTTAAAAATCTTTACCAAACTTTAGTATATGCTGAAAATCATAAAAATTGTCGAGAGTTATTTACATCATCGCTTTAATGAATTCAAAATTCATATATGGACACATAGTTGCAACTTAATTAGTTTTTGAACCAGAAATTTAAAATTTGCAAATAGCTAACATCAAGTGTATGGTTTGAAATAAATTTTTCCTTCAATCTTAAAGATTATATGTATAACTTTTCTTGTTAATATTTTTATGCGTAACTCCTTGAAGAAATTTGAGTTTATGGAAACGTAAGCAATTAAGAATCTATATAAATAAGAATGGAGTGTTTGTTTGTACATTCAATATTTTCGACGCATTTCAAGTTTTCTATCCGTTTTGGACCCTTCTGATGCCGAATCCGCCTTTTTCTCGTTTGGTGTCTGTCTGTCTGTCTGTCTGTCTGTATGTTGTGCCCTATACACGTCCACGCGGTTTAAGATATTTTCATGGAAATTTGCATACAGAGAGTACTTATCTTGATTTAGTGAGTGGAATTGGTTGCGAAAGTCTGTCTGTCCGTCTTTCTGTTCTATGCTCGATTTTGTGTTTGTGTGTTTGTGTAAGCATCACATGAATTGTATTCCAGATATTTGATTGCATTGTATTTTATTTTATACATTATCTAATAATTTAGTGAATGCAATATTAAACATTTCTTTATTGTTATATTTAGACGAGTTTCATGCTAAAACACCTGAGTAAGTATACTTAAATCAACCATAATTTGGTAGTTTTGGAAAAATTGGAATGTCTATTGAATATTACGATTAATTCGATTGCTTTACCAGTACTGCTGAAAAAGTAATTATTCTTCAAAAAATTATTTTTTTTATGGACTTTCATTTCTGATACGTCATTTATTTCGAGTCTTATTTTTATTCTTTGCGCAATGAAAACGATTTTCTAATATTTGGGACAGACGATATTTTTCAATGAAACGAGAATGAACACGATCGCGCGAGCAGTGATATTTTTTCTGGTTCTTTCGCTCTGAATTAATTTCACATTTCTAAATTTTGTACACTTTTAGTTGTAAGTTGTGGCAACTGTGCGAGATCAAGAGATGAAATTGAATCACAAATTAATATCTTTGGAACAATTTTTTACGACATCTTTTATTTTGTTTTACTTCGCTGTTTCCTGTTTTAAATATTTATTATTTTAATAAATGTGTTTTCCTTCTCATCACACCCAACAGCACCACAAAGTATTAGACTTGAAAATGTTAGGTAAGTCAGTATAAATTTTCAGTAAATTTTAAGTGTAGTTATGCCGTTATTTAAAGAATAATGCCGTTATTTAAAGAATAATGCCGTTATTTAAAGAATAATAATGTTTAAAAAATCAAAATTAAAACTTTTCAAACATTAAAAATTCGTTTTCATAATGACAGGAGAAGATTGCAAAATTTCACTATGTCAAATACCGGATGCAAGAGTGCAACAGGTAAAACAATATTGTTTTGTTCACTATGAGTGCGAGAGCACTCGCCGTAAAACGTAATTTTTAATTAATTGAGTTAAACATCAAAAGAACTCAAAGGGAATTCCAAATCTCAAATCGTCTTTTATAGTAGTAACCTTAGTGTCACCTTTCGTCATTTTGTAGCTTTGTCATACAGCAAGGGTGCGATGTATGTGAAATGTATTACATGAATGGATATGCATGTGGGATTTGTGTCCAAAGTAAGTTGTAGAAATTATAAAGATGGCGAAAGGTATTCAAATAAATTTTTATTCTACAAAAAACGTAAGTTATTATATTATTTTGATTATCTCTTCAATTTAGAGTAAACCTATTCAAACCGAGTAAGGTCGGGTATTTTGCTAGTCTATATAAATAAGAATGGAGTGTTTGTTTGTACATTCAATATTTTCGACCCATTTCAAGTTTTCTATCCGTTTTGGACCCTTCTGATGCCGAATCCGCCCTTTTCTCGTTTGGTATCTGTCTGTCTGTCTGTCCGTCTGTCTGTCTGTCTGTCTGTCTGTCTGTCTGTCTGTCTGTCTGTCTGTCTGTATGTTGTCCCCTATACACGTCCACGCGGTTTAAGATATTTTCATGAAAATTTGCATACAGTGAGTACTTATCTTCATTTAGTGAGTGGCATTGGTTGCGAAAGTCTGTCTGTCCGTCTTTCTGATCTATGCTCGATTTTGTGTTTGTGTAGACATCACATGAATTGCATTCCAGATATTTGATTGCATTGTATTTTATTTTATACACTAGCAAAATACCCGACCTTACTCGGTTTGAATTGGTTTACTCTAGATTGAAGAGATAATCAAAATATATAATGACTTACGTTTTTTGTAGAATAAAAATTTATTTTAACATCTTTCGCCATCTTTATATTTTCTACAACTTACTTTGGACACAAATCCTACACATCCATATCCATTCATGTAATACATTTCACATACATCGCACAATTGCTGTATGACAAAGCTACAAAATGACGAAAGGTGATACTAAGGTTACTACTATAAAAGACGATTTATAGGAAGATTTGGAATTCCCTTTCTTAAGTTCTTTTCATGTTCAACTCAATTAATTAAAATTACGATTTACGGCGAGTGCTCTCGCACTCATAGTCAACAAAACAATATTTTTTTACTTGTGGCACTCTTGCCTCCGTTATGCGACATTGTGAAATTTTGCAATCTTCTCCTGTCATTATTACAACAAATTTTTTAATGTTGGAAAAAGTTCCAGTTCGGATTAATAAACATTATTATTCTTTCAATAACGGCATTATTCTTTAAATAACGGCATTATTCTTTCAATAATGGTATTACACTTTAAATTTACTGAAAATTTATACTGACTTACCTAACATTTTTAAGTCTAATACTTTGTGGTGCTGTTGCGTGTGATGAGAAGGAAAACACATTTATTAAAATAATAGATATTTAAAACAGGAAACAGCGAAGTAAAACAAAATAAAAGATGTCGCAAAAAATTGTTCGAAAGATATTAATTTGTGATTCAATTTTATCTCTTGATCTCGCACAGTTGCCACAACTTACAACTAAAAGTGTACAAAATTTAGAAATGTGAAATTAATTCAGAGCGAAAGAACCAGAAAAAATATCACTGCTCGCGCGATCTTGTTCATTCTCGTTTCATTGAAAAATATCGTCTGTCCCAAATATTCGGAAATCGTTTTCATTGCGCAAAGAACAAAAATAAGACTCGAAAAAAATGAAGTATCAGAGATGAAATTCCATTAAAAAAAATAATTTTTTGAAGAATAATTACTTTTTCAGCAGTACTGGTAAAGCAATCGAAGTAATCGTAATATTCAATAGACATTCCAATTTTTCCAAAACTACCAAATTATGGTTGATTTAAGTATACTTACTCAGGTGTTTTAGCATGAAACTCAACTAAATATAACAATAAAGAAATGTTTAATATTGCCTTCACTAAACTAATAGATAGCGTATAAAATAAAACACACTGCAATCAAATATCTGGAAAACAATTCATGTGATGTCTACACAAACACACAAACACAAAATCGAGCATAGAACAGAAAGACGGACAGACAGACTTTCGCAACCAATGCCACTCACTAAATGAAGATAAGTTCTCACTGTATGCAAATTTTCATGAAAATATCTTAAACCGCGTGGACGTGTATAGGGCACAACATACAGACAGACAGACAGACAGACGGACAGACAGACAGACACCAAACGAGAAAACGGCGGATTCGGCATGAGAAGGGTCCAAAACGGATAGAAAACTTGAAATGGGTCGAAAATATTGAATGTACAAACAAACACTCCATTCTTATTTATATAGATTATCTATTAATTTAGTGAATGCAATATTAAACATTTCTTTGTTGTTATATTTAGTTGAGTTTCATGCTAAAACACCTGAGTAAGTATACTTACATCAACCATAATTTGGTAGTTTTGGAAAAATTGGAATGTCTATTGAATATTACGATTACTTCGATTGCTTTACCAATACTGCTGAAAAAGTAATTATTCTTCAAAAAATTATTTTTTTTTATGGAATTTCATCTCTGATACTTCATTTATTTCGAGTCTTATTTTTATTCTTTGCGCAATGAAAACGATTACCGAATATTTGGAACAGACGATATTTTTCAATGAAACAAGAATGAACAAGATCGCGCGAGCAGTGATATTTTTTCTGGTTCTTTCGCTCTGAATTAATTTCACATTTCTAAATTTTGTACACTTTTATTTGTAAGTTGTGGCAACTGTGCGAGATCAAGAGATAAAATTGAATCACAAATTAATATCTTTAGAACAATTTTTTGCGACATCTTTTATTTTGTTTTATTACGCTGTTTCCAGTTTTAAATATTTATTTTTTGAAAAAATGTGTTTTCCTTCTCATCACACGCAACAGCGCCACAAAGTATTAGACTTAAAAATGTAAGGTAAGTCAGTATAAATTTTCAGTAAATTTTAAGTGTAGTTATGCCATTATTGAAAGAATAATGCCCTTGTTTAAAGAATAATGCCGTTATTTAAAGAATAATGCCGTTATTTAAAGAATAATTCCGTTATTTAAAGAATAATGCCGTTATTGAAAGAATAATAATGTTTAAAAATCCAAAATATAACTTTTTCCAACATTAAAAAATTTGTTGTAATAATGACAGGAGAAGATTGCAAAAATTTCACAATGTCGCATACTGGAGGCAAGAGTGCCACAAGTAAAAAAAAATATTGTTTTGTTGACTATGAGTGCGAGAGCACTCGCCGTAAATCGTAATTTTAATTAATTGAGTTGAACATGAAAATAACTTAAGAAAGGGAATTCCAAATCTCCCTCAAAATCGTCTTTTATAGTAGTAACCTTAGTATCACCTTTCGTCATTTTGTAGCTTTGTCAAACAACAAGGGTGCGATGTATTTGAAATGTATTACATGAATGGATATGCATGTGTAGGATTTGTGTCCAAAGTAAGTTGTAGAAAATATAAAGATGTCGAAAGGTGTTAAAATAAATTTTTATTCTAAAAAAAACGTAAGTCATTATATATTTTGATTATCTCTTCAATCTAGAGTAAACCAATTCAAACCGAGCAAGGTCGGGTATTTTGCTAGTCCATAATATCAATGAAAGCTTTAGTGTGAGCCCAAACGTCATTTGAACAGGGAATCTTCTAATCTGTTTTTAGTATTTTTATTTTATGCATCAGTAAAATATTTATTCATGCAGTCATTTAAAGCATGGACATTTATTTTCAATTCTTTACAACTCATGCTAACCTTATTTCATTAAAAGTTTAAATTATTTTCTGAAATGAAATCTTTGAGATAATTTCTTCACATCTAATACAGTTTTTGAATAAACGTATATAAAATATTGTATTAATTAAAGAATGTCATTTTTAGAACAACTATCTTATACCAAATTTTAATCTGAATTCCTGATCTGAGAGAAATTTATTGACTACAATTTATTTATCTCAAGCGTACTGTTTTGTTTGTATACGTGCTGGTTAACCTTACTCCCAATGAGAACTTCAGTTAATTATAAAAAAATCTCAAATAACTAAAAACATTAAAAAGTAATGTTCATTAAAAAAATATCCAGCAGCGTAATAGTAAATATTCATTTGCATTGCCCAAAAATGATAAAATGGAACTCAAATTCAAGAAGCATTCAGTTTTATACATATTCAATGCTATGCACATTAATTGAAGTTATTTACAAACATGGGTATTTATTTTTCAATTAATTCCAACTCATGCCAACCTCAATATATTTTTCCAAAAGTTTGAAATATTTTCTAAAATTAAATCAGATAATTTCTCCACACCTAATACAGTTGAAGAACTAAATATAAAATATGAAATTAATCTATTGACTACAATTTATTTATCTTAAGTGTACTGGTTAACCTTAATCCCAATGAGAACTTAATTCTATGATTAAACTAAAAACATTAAAAAGTGATACGAATTAAAAAAATATTCAGAAGTGAAAAGTAAATATTCATTTGCATTGCCCAAAAATGTTAACATGTAACTCAAATTCTAGAAATACTCAGTATTATGTATGCTCAATGAATCGCTAACTTTTTATAAGAAAATGTCCCCAAGAGAGGCGATAAAAAGCCAAATCCTGCAACCAAGCTGAATTTTGCGTGGAGTAGTCACGTGACTACTGACAACATGTTGCGGACGCTTTACGAAGCTCTTCTCAATAGCGATGCTCAGTCTACTTACATTATAAGTCTATGCTTAGTATAAGAGCAACGAGACTGGTAGGACTCAGTTGCATTGTTGTAGGAATGCGAGGCAAGACTGGCAGGAATACTAGTCCACGGTAGTTGTCTACTAGTCTTGAAAGAGCTTAGTATAAGCGCAACGAGACTGGTTGGAGTCATTTCCATTGTTGTAGGAATGCGAGGCAAGACTGGCAGGAATACTAGTCCACGGTAGTTGTCTACTAGTCTTGAAAGAGTTTAGTATAAGCGCAACGAGACTGGTTGGAGTCATTTCCATTGTTGTAGGAATGCGATGCAAGACTGGCAGGAATACTAGTCCACGGTAGTTGTCTACTAGTCTGGAAAGAGCTTAGTATAAACGCAACGAGACTGGTAGGAGTAAGTTGCATTGTTGTAGGAATGCGAGGCAAAACTGGCAGGAATACTAGTCCACAGTAGTTGTCTACTAGTCTGGAAAGAGCTTAGTATAGAGCAACGAGACTGGTAGGAGTCAGTTGCATCAATAAGAATGCGAGGCAAGACTGGCAAGAGCCAGTCACATTCCGGTATTAAGTTACGAGCGAATTAATAGAACGGAAGAGTGGACGATTGCGAGTTTTGGGAGAGATATGTGTTTTTGAGCGTATTCCAGAGATATTGGTTTAAAGACACTAATTGTATAATTTTGTGTAAACGGATTATTTTCATGTTCATTTAATAATTCGTTTGTTATGAAATCGAGAGTTGCGTTATTGCAGTATTAGTGCAGAGTTGCTCACTACGTAGATTTCTTTGATAATTAACCTTTTGACTGCTGCTATAGATATAGCAGGCGCAATTCTTTCTTGGTGCGATTCATATAACTTATAAGGTATCACTGCTGTAATGGCCGCAGTCATAATTCCTTCTTGGCGCGATTGTAATAACTTTCAAATTATAACTGATGTATTGGACACCGTCTAAATTTTTTCTTGGCGCGATCATGGTACATCTGCTGTACCTGTCGTAGTCTAAAGCTTAAAGGATCACATCACCGTCTATCAACATGAAAAAGGTCGCTTCTAATATTTGAAAGGAACAGCTACACTCTACGTTTATGAGCGATGGCAACGGCCTTGGCGATTTTTTTTTGGCACACTTCTAAAGTCGCCAAGGAAAAAATTATTTCTTAACTCTTTTTCTGTCACAATTTTTTTTTCTTTTTAGAAAACACTTTCTAAACACATTTCCGAACGTTTTAAAAAGTATATTTTTTTAAAACTTTCACAAAAAGTAGTAAGTTTAAGCTTATATCAAAACACATTTGTGAACCAGCAGAGAAACTAAGCTACAAATGTTGGGTAAGAATACCCTGAAAATTATCAATTACACTAAATACAGTGGGCGTGTTGAAAAAGAAAAAGATTTACAAAAGAAAAAAAAGCAAGAAATAATACAACCTGATAACGTCAGAATTCTTTCGGAAAAAAATAATGTAAACGAAAATGGTCATAAAAAAAACTCTTAATTCTTTCATGAAAACAATTTATAATAAAATAAAATTCCACAACTGTCAAAATACAAATAAATGGACCAATGGTATCACAGAAAACGATTTAAGAGGACCAATGCAATCAAAGCAAATTTAAAAAATAAAATAACCAATTAGAGGAAAGAAAAAATTTCTAACGAACCAATGAAATCAAACGGATTTTGGAAGAACTTTCAATAATATTTAAAATGACAATTGAAAGTTTCCGTATCCCGAGGTTGTCACGAAAACCACAACAACCGCAACGAAAGATGGGTTGCCTTAATTTATCGTAACTCGCTACTAGAAGTGCGCCAAAAAAATCACCAAGCCGTTGCCATCACTCACAAACGTAGAGTGTAGTTGTACCATTTGAAATAATAATATTCATTTTTCTATAGTAGTTACGCTTTCTTTTGAAAAAGCTGTCTTTGAAAAAAAAAGGTTTGAAATTTGTACTTTAGTACAATAGCTATCATTTGTATTTTTAAATTAAACAGTCATCTTAGGTTGCGTCATTTTTAAAGAGAAGGTGCGATTTAAAGACTATTTGTAATTATTGAAGTGCATGTAATGTATGTTGTTTGTAATATGCTTTTTACTGCCATAATGTCAATTGATTCGTATGTATGAATGATGTCTAATAAAGAAGCTAACACTGCAATTCCAAGTTATTAAGAATATTAGGAAATAATTAAAGTTCACCTCACACTGATGCAATCAATCATAAATTAAAAATAGGGTCAATCCCTAAGCATTGAATTTGGACCTCTAAATTTCTAACACTAATTATAACTGTATAATCACAAACAAATACTTCAATGCACTTGCTGATTTATTTCTATATGGTGCTCATTGAGCATCACAATAGACATCATTACTCTTAAAACAACCCCTCCGACAGAAATCATTCACTCTCAAAGAAGATAATATTATATTTGATACATTGGGGAAATCTCTACTCGCTATCGTAATTTTACATGCATTAAAAAGGTAATTTGAAATATTCAATATACTTATTGGGTTATATATAATACTGATTGAGCATCGTAATAGAAATTACGACTTTAAAATAACCGACAGGGATCATTCACCCTCGAAGACAAACATATTATATTTGATTCTAATTTAAAATCGCTTTTCTCTATAAACACTTGACTTACTCGCAAAAAACAAATAATCCAGATTTTGTAATTTTTTCACTATTTATTTTGTCTAGCGTCTGGCTGCGAGTCCATTATTTGATTCCGTGTTCTCTTAAAGAAGCTCCAATTGTTAGCTTTGGAATTGTAACTAGTACTTAAGAACTCAACGAATTTCAGAACTTATTTTTCTTGTGTCAAAGTAGTTGAAAAAGAATTCAAGTATCGAAACATTTCCACACCCGACGGAATTGAAGTGGGAAAAGCAAGCTCAGCATTTGGATGGCAGTGACAGGGGTTATTAACTGCAGTCCCCGGAAACTAAACTTGCCATGAAGCAAGTTGCCTTGAGATAGATGCATATTTAAACGTCATAGGTAATGAAAGTTTATGTTAGAGGCTTTTCCGAGAAAGTGAAATTTAGATGGCACTACGTTTTTCAGGTATAACGGATTTCTTTACGCGTTTCGTATTGGATAACCGGAAGTAAAACTCGTCTTCCGGAGGTTGGTTTGCTAACCCCTGATATCCCTCTCATGAGAAAAGTGTCTTCGAAATTAGTGGGGCAACAGAAGCCTGGTTGGGAGAGTAGCGGATATTAACAGGAGAGTTTCGACTTCGAAACGCGATCCAACAAGCATATCGTGTACGTGGGGGCTGGTGCATGTCAAATCTCGTGTTTCCCCATATGTCCTCATGTTGGAGAGTCTTGAAAGTTCGGAGAGTTGGGTGCGAACTCAGGAGTTGACCTCGTCATCTGACTATGGTTCAACATTACGAGATGCTGTCCTAGGATAATTCCCTTCGGGATTGATCCCGGACCGTCACCAATAGCCCGTCGTATTGCTCCAATGTGACGTTAATCAAATACCTGCCTACCCTCTCGAAAGGGAAACTTTTTCTCCAAAGTTATAGACCAAGAGATAGAACACGTTTTATTCTACCGAGTTTACCATAAACTTTGTTATGTGTTTCAGAATACCCATAACCTACTGTCTTCAGAAAGGCCTTTCTTAAGGTAGGTGAGTGGGTGGGGCGAGTAATGACGTCATCAAATGGCTGCCGCGCAAACGTGTGACTGTTTACTTAAACGAACCTAGCTCCTCAAAAGAAGCATCGTAGAGCCTTGTTCTTTTTTTTAAATTACTCGTAATGAAACAACCATAGTTTTATATATAAAAAAATATACTTCGTAACTGTAATAGTTTTCCTGATATTTTGCCCGAAATGTACATTTTACAAGTTTTTTTTTTGTTTCATAGCCCAACAGTTCTTAAATCGTTAAGGAAATTTTAAAAAAATAGGCAAGATTTAAAATGTTTGCTAAGATTGAGGGAATTTAAAAAATGACATAAACAAGTCTTTGGATCCATAAGGAGATAGTAAACGGCGGTTATTGTTTTACTATTGAAGCCAAGAAGTGCTTGACCAGCCCGCTGTGGCGGAGATCTTGAGAGTTAATACTGACCACTTTGATTTATTAGTATGAATTTGTATTGTATTATAATCACAAAGACTAAATAATAAACAAATAAAATAACAAATACTTATAAATATTTCGTTTATTGTATTGTACATGTGTTCATAGTAATACCTCTATGGACCTAAAATATATATATATATGTTTTTTAATAATTAATCTAACGTTATATTTACCTGCTAATTAAGGGAGTCTGGGACTCAAAATTCTAAAATCTTAAGTTTTAAATTTTTTTTTAGAAATTTTTTCTGTAGGTATACATTGTATCTTGATATTATAATAACTATTTAATGTTTTCAAAACTTTAAAATTTTATTTATTAAAATTTTAAAATGTCAAAATTTTGACGTTGGGCAAAATTGATATATCGCAAAATTTTTTGTAACAAATCACTTCATTTTTGTATTAATGAACTTCTAAGAGTTCATACTATAAATTGAATTAGGGTTTTTTGGTTGAAACTGTTAGAAAAAATTTTAAAACATATTTTGTTCAAAAACTTTATAAAACACATAGTATACAAAGTTCGAAAAATTATTTTAAAAAAACTAATGTATAAACACACAATTGCTGACGACAAATTAAAGAAATATATTTGAAAAGTAAATGTTGAAAATTTCGTTCATTTATGACAAGTAGTTCTTAAGTTATATCGATTTTTACTAGTGAAACCCCATTTTACACAAAAGGAGAAAAAATGCGTTTGAAATTATGAAGGCTCGTTGGATTTGCAGCTGTCATGTTTATAAAAAGTTGAATATTTTCGGTTCTAAGTATGGTAAAAACAATTTTGAGATGTCATTTTATTCAAAGACCTATATTATTTTTTAAGAAAATTTAAAAAAATTAGACTTTTTTTCATATTTTGTGTTTTAGACCCCTTAACTAATGTTAAATCTTAAGGTAGTAAGTATAAGTGATAACAAATCGCATGCCATCTAGATAAGTGCTTGACTAGAGAAAGAACATTTTCGAGAGGAAATGTCTCTCAAGCCCATCCCTCCGATTAGTGATAAGAGATGCGCAATGCCCTATGATCTTAATTATTTCAATCTAAAATGGAAGGTATAAGATCGAACGATCTGAACTTGTTCATAGATGCTATACAGAAAATAACACCGATTTTTATTTTGCTTGGAGTCGACGTAACTATGCTCGCTGGATGACTGTTGACCTTCTGAGCTTGCTAAATATTGACTCAGTGTGCCCTGGTGTAAAACAGGCTCTCTGTCATGGTGGTCGGTCTATAAAACCCTCTATAACATATTTTTCTCGAGTTCCAGTTGACATTGCTCTTGAGAAAACAGTGAACTCTGACGCAGCATCAAGACTTACTGGTATTATAGCGTTTGACAACTCTGATTCAGCTAGGGCTAGGTGGATAAAAAACTAGATCATTAAGGAGCAAAGCAGTAACAAGTTTGTTAGAAGGCAGTGGTGTATTCAGGAAACTAGACTCTTTACAGGACGTTCAAGAAAGTCGGATAAAAAAAGACAACAAAGATATTGAGTGTGTAATATCTTTACTCAAGAGCTATTGAGATCCTTTTGAAGAAATGGACGGAGAAACTCCTGTTAGAAACATATCCAACGGGCATGTTGTGGACGATAACGTAAGTAAAGATCTCTTAAGTGCATACTTCAAAGGTACAGAGGCTTTTGAAAATTTTAAGACGTTGTATGTTAGTGATCCAAGGAAATGTTGAACTTCCAATACCAAGAAAAATTGTTTTGAACTGTGCTTCTGTGTGTGCTTCTAAAACTATCCAAGGATCAGATAAAAAACTCCTAGTTGTAAAATGCACACGTGATCTTTTTGCAAGACTTCTCAATATTGCGTCTGAACAGAAGTGTGACATGAGGAATTTTTTGACCTATCCTCTTACCCCAGTTCTCCTAACTCTTGGACAGATGGATGGTTCAATGAATAAAACATGAAAATCAAATCGGATGCATAAGTTGGAAGAGTTTCAAAAAGAAGATATCATATCTGCTCCAGTAGCTGTGGACACAATAGTCTTAGATGCCATGTTCATACTGCACACAATTCAATTCCCGGATAACTATGGAGCTCTTCCCAAAAACATTCTGGTATTAATCTGTAAAGGAGAAGCCAGAGTAATTATCTTAGTGTTTGACGTCTATGTGGCGCTCAAACTATCAAGGATGCGGAACATGACATACGTATTGCTAAAACATTAGTGAGAGAAAAAAAAGTGTTTGGACCTGAACAAAAAACTCCAAAAAGGCTTAATTGGCTATACGAAGCGAGTCGTTCAAGACATCTTTAACAAAGTTTTTATGCAAAGAATGGAGATCTTCCAATTATTGTCACTTGCTAGGCAGTAAAAAGTTATATGTTGCTGTAGAACAGACTGGTTACATCTACTCATGTATAGGCACCAACATGAACGTAAATGAGGCGAAAGCTGGCTAGCCTGCCAACACAATAAAGCAAATATGAGTATAATCTGGCATATTACACACACGACTCGAAACGATAAAGATAACAAATTTTTGGTGCGAGCAAACTATTCGAATATTTTAGTGTTAATGATTTATCACCAAAAGAACTTCAGGAATGCACACTTATGGCTTGAATGTGGTGTATCTTCAAACAACTATAGAAGATATATTAACGTCTCAAAAATAGCAAAAGAAATAGGTAGTGAAATAGATGACGGCCTGCCAGGCATTCACGCCTTGACTGGTTCAGATTACACTGATGCTTTTAGCAGACGAGGTAAAATCAAACCATTTAATATTCTCATAAAAGCATGGCTCATCAAAAGAATCTGGCTAAATTAGGAGAATCCGTCTTGGTGTATGAATCTTTGCTGATTGGTGTAGAGACATTTGTGTGTAGTATGTATGGCCATCCTTCGTACGTCTCACTATCAGAAGTGAGATACAGTTTTTTTTTAAGAAAAAACGTCTCCTCTGCAAACAAGTAAACCGTAGACAAAACTTAGGCCTGTCGATCCTACTCTTCTTCCTCCTTCAAAACCTGCTTTGGAACAAAACGTCAAGCGGAGCATTATTGTATATTGGATGTGGAAACGTGCAAACCTCTGTAACCCTCTGAAAAACATTGACACAATCTTTCATAGACGGAACTTTGAAAACTGGAAATACCAGGTTAAGTGGTATAAAGGGCCTATGTCACCTAGTATTATTCCACCTGAAATGGCGATACTTCTACAGAGGATCAAGTTGATTTAAAAGCAGTGATAGTAACACAGCCTCCTATGATGCTGTAAAATTTCTTAAACACGAACGCAAGTGCTAATTGTAAATTGTTTCTGTTTAAAGCCTTTTTCCAATTTGACATCTATTGTAAGATTTAGTATTAGTTTTAGATTTAGTTAATCAGCAAATAAATATTACTTTGAGTAACTATAAAAACAGATTTTAGAGGTCCATAAGTCCGAGGTACTATTGAAAAGACACGCACAATACAATAAAAGAAATATACATAAAAATTTGTTATTTTATTTGTTTATTATTTAGTCTTTGTTTGTGATTATAATACATTACAAGTCCATACTAATACATCAGAGATGTCAGCGCTAACTCTCAAGGTCCCGGCCACAGCGGGCTGGCCAAGCAGCTCTTGGCTTCAAGAGTAAGACAATAACCGCCATTTACTATCTCGTTATGCATCCAAAGACATATTAATGGCGTTTTTTTAAATCCTCCCAATCTTAGCAAAAATTTTAAATCTTACCTATTTTTTCTTTTCTTAACGGTTTAAGAGTTATTGGGCTTTAAACATTCATTATGAAGCAAAAAAAAGCTCGTAAATGTACGTTTCGGGCTAAATATCACGAAAACCATTACACTTACTAACTATACTATAATTACTTAAAACAATGGTTACTTCATTACGAGCAATTTAAAAAAAAAGAACAAGGCTGTACGATGCTTCGTTGAGGAGCTAGGTTCGTTTAAGTAAAGTGTCGCACGTTTGCGTGGCAGCCATATTGATGACGTCATCACTCGTCGACATCATTTTTTTTCTGACGATGAGATATCTCGCTTAAAATAAATGATAGGCTTCATTCACTCTCAAAAAATGGAAGATTTTTTTGATCTAACGGAAAAATTTATTTTCCATACCATTGTTTTACATACTTATTGATTTCTTTATATACAGGGTGGTCCCGAATTCATGGTACAAACTTTAATGGTAGGTACAGGACATGGTAACAATGATTTATTGTATAGGAATGTATAGTCGCAAGTGACGCGGTGAGGCGTAAACAGGGGAAATAAAAGGAAAGAGAAATGGAGTGATCGGTTGGTATCATTGCCGGTAGAGGGCAGTAGATGTCTAGCCGCTGTTGAACATGATGCATCGCAGTAGGGAAAAGCGCCATTCACAATTGTGCTGCCGTAGACGATGGGTGACTTTACGTATGCAGAAAAAGCAGACATGCATTACATGTACGGCCGTGCAAATGGTAACGGCAGAGCTGCGTTACGAATGTATCGCGCGGAGTATCCTGTACGCCAATCGCTCCACCGACGCTGTCAAGCATGTATCGATACTGGTGGACGCAATTTTGAACAATTACTGTAAACATGACACTTGTCAACAACGCTTTCAATAAAATCTTTGTTTTTCCTTTCGGCCGTTATTTCCCCTGTTTTCGCCTCACCGCGTCACTTGCGACTATACATTCCTATACAATAAATCATTGTTACAATGTCCTGTACCTACCATTAAAGTTTGTACCATGAATTCGGGACCACCCTGTATGTTACTCATTGAGCATCAAAATAGATATCATTACTCTAAAGACAACCCCCGACAGGAATCATTCACTCTCAAAGAAGATATTATTATATTTGATACGTTGGGGAAATCTCTTTTCGCTATCACAATTTTACATATATTAAAAAGTAATATGATATATTCAATATACTTATTGGGTTATATGTAATACTGATTGAGCATCAGAATAGAAATTACGACTCTTAAAATAACCGACAGGGCTCATTCACCCACGAAGACAAACAGATTATATTTGATTCTCAGAAAAATTCGCTTTTCTTTGTGTACACTTGACTTGCGCAAAGAACAAAGAATCCAGACGGATTTTGTAATTTTTTTTTAGTATTTATTCTGTCTAGCGGTTGTGTGTGGCTGCGAGTCGATTATTTGATTCCGTGCTCTCTTAAAGAAGCTCCAATTGTTAGCTTTTGAATTGTAACTGGTACTTAAAAATTCAACGAATTTCAGAATTTATATTGTTTGTGTCTAAGTAGTTGAAAAAGAATTCAAGTATCGAAACATTTCCACACCCGATGGAATTGAAGTGGGAAAAGCAAGCTCAGCATTTGGATGGCAGTGACAGGGGCTATTAACTGCAGTCCCCGAAAACCAAACTTGCTTGAAGTAAGTTTGTTCTGCCTTCAGATGCATATTTAAACGTCAAAGGTAACGAAAGTTTATGTTAGGGGCTTTTCCGAGAATGTGAAATTTAGATGGCACTACGGTTTTCAGGTATAACGGGGGGATTTCTTTACGTGTTCCGTATTGGATAACCGGAAGTAAAACTCGTCTTCCGGAGGTTGGTCGAAACGCGATCCAACGACCATGTCGTGTACGTGTGGGCTGGTGCATGTCAAATCTCGTGTTTCCCCATATGTCTTCATGTTGGAGAGAAGTGAAAGTTCGGAAAGTTGGGTGTGAATTCAGTTGACCTCGTCATCTGACTATGGTTCAAAATTACGAGGTGCTGTCCTAGGATATTTCCCTTCGGGATAGATCCCGGACCGTCACCAATAGCCCGTCGTGTTTCTCGAGTGTGACGTTAATCAAATACCTGCCTATCCTGTTGAAAGGGTAATAGTTTCTCCAAAGTTAGTAGTGACTGATTAACCGTCGAGGTTTAGTTCAGATTTTAAATTGGTAATTGGTAATTTTTTAATGAACGTCATACTAGAGCTACATAACGGGCTATTGTTGACGGTCCGGATCAATCCAGATACATAGGTAGGTAGTTAACATAACACTGGGGAAACGAACTATTGGCGGTAGGGTTCGGAATCCATCCTGAAAGAGAAAGATCAAAGCACAACTCCTTTTAATTTTGTACAATGGTTAGATGAAGAGATTAACACCTGAGCCGGAATTCCACTCTCCAAACTCCCACATATCGCCAGAGCGAGGATATATATGACCATGACAGATTCAACATGCTCCATTCCCAGTATACATGACAGTCTTTGGCTGGACCTTCTCATACATTTTGACGGCTCTTGTCAGTCCTGAATAGATAATGATGTCTCTAACATTCGAATAATTACCAGATCTTGGGAGAGATACATCGCCGAAACCCTTACAGGATTAAAATGAATAGATAGATAGGTAGGTAGTTAGTTAACATAGCACTGGGGCAACAAAACGGACTACTTGCGGCGGGGTCCGGAATCCATCCTGAAAAGCAAGATCCGAGGACAACGCCAGTTAATTTCGAACAATGGTCAGATGACGAGGACAACATTTGAGCTGGCACTCCGCTTTCCAAACTTCCACACCTCGTCAGAGGGAGGATATATATGACCATGACAGAGTCAATATGCACCATTCCCAGTATACATGACAGTCTTTGGCTGGACCTTCTCATACATTTTGACGGCTCTTGACACTCCTGAATAGATAACGATGTCTCTAACATTCGAATAATTACCAGATCTTGTGAGATATACATCGCCGAAACCCTTACAGGGTTAAAATGAATAGATAGATAGGTAGGTAGGTAGTTAACATGGCACTAGGGCAACAAAACGGACTACTTGCGGCGGGGTCCGGAATCCATCCTGAAAAGCAAGATCCGAGGACAACGCCAGTTAATTTCGAACAATGGTCAGATGACGAGGACAACATTTGAGCTGGCACTCCGCTTTCCAAACTTCCACACCTCGTCAGAGGGAGGATATATATGACCATGACAGAGTCAATATGCACCATTCCCAGTATACATGACAGTCTTTGGCTGGACCTTCTCATACATTTTGACGGCTCTTGACACTCCTGAATAGATAACGATGTCTCTAACATTCGAATAATTACCAGATCTTGGGAGAGATACATCGCCGAAACCCTTACAGGGTTAAAATGAATAAATAGATAGGTAGGTAGTTAGTTAACATAGCACTGGGGCATTAAAACGGACTACTTGCGGCGGGGTCCGGAATCCATCCCGAAGAGCAAGATCCAAGGACAACGCCAGTTAATTTGGAACCATGGTCAGATGACGATAACAACATCTGAGCTGGCACTCCGCTTTCCAAACTTCCACACCTCACCAGAGGGAGGATATATATATGACCATGACAGAGTCAATATGCACCATTCCCAGTATACATGTCTGTCTTTGACTGGACCTAATTTCGAACTCTCGACCCTTCGTTTTCAATTCCGTTGCTCTTTCAACTACGACTCACTCTTGAATAGAGAATGATGTATCTGACATTCAAATTATCTTCATCCCCTCTATATATCGTTATTTTTATTGTCTTCACGGTATAAAGAATGACCTCTCTTTAAACACTTCCAAATTCATTCCACACTAACTTATGAATATAAATATAGGCCAATCTCCAGATAAATTGTATCTGATATAAACTGACACAAGTTCTTGAAATCTCCAAAACACAACGGAATCGAAATTTGACCTCATTCGAACAAAGTTCCTGAATAAGAAATTCCCGTAACCTTTTGAAACTAAAGTTGTGTAAAATCACATGCAATAAATTCTAGGACCTTTTATTACGAAACTAGATACGGTTGAGAGTAGCTTCGAAAACAAATTTTTTCTCGTCTGAGCTTTCGAGCTACATGAATCTTTCATGTCAATTTGGTTTAGAACAATGCTTAAACAACTTCTTCGAACTCTCAATTCTAAAGAAACGGATTGAGATTGAGTTCACAAAACTCAAATTCACTGAGACAGAGGTATAAAGAACCATATAGCCAGATACACGATGTATCGAATTGTGATATAATGAGGGTTTATTGTATATTTTAGGTACACTTCTCAGAAACGCAACAGATATTTTAGAAAATGCAATTTCCATATCGTGTTTCGACATTATTCAGTCTTATTCCATATCTTATTCTGACATTAATAACATTCCAGATCGTTGGAAGGTTTTATTCACTTTGAAATCATCAGCAACTTAAAAAAAATGCAGCGCTTTTACGAAAGCCTATATATGAAGTCCAAAGGCCTTTTCAAGATTCCACTCTTAACTCGAAGAGTCTAGAAATCTAACAATAGACTCGCTACAGTTGTCAACGAATTTAAGTGATAGCTCTGAATTCAGAATACTAAGACATAAAATTCCAAGAAACGTCTACCTTTCCTGGTGGTTTGACATCGCTAAGGGAAGAGGGAAAGGAATTGACCGAATAAATTGAACTATATTTTTCAGTAGAAATCCTTTTTCTCCTTAAGGTGGCTTGGAGGGAAGAAAAAGCAAGTGCAGCTCAAAAAACGACAGAGCCATTTACCGGAGATAAGCGTCAAATCATGTTGCGTGGATAGCTGAGGAATGAATAAAATGTTCTTTTTGTCAAAAGACGATAGGTATTGTCGAGCAGAAAGACTGATGCCATTCAGGGAAATATAAAAAATACTTTGTTCTTGGAATCTAGTAGATCGTATTGTGCCCTGGACATTTCGGATTGATTTTGTTGAGAATTTGTTTTCTCCAAAGGTTATTTAGTATTTTATTAAACGGAATAAAATGGTGCATCAGTGTGTTTAGAAAGATCTGATGAGATTTCTATTTTACCGGAATTCACAACCAGTCGACCTGCGCTGAGCATCTGCATAGAAGGTCTTACGTTTGTGTATTTTCATGAGTGTTGTTTGGGCATAGTTCATTTTTCCGATAAAAGGTGGGCAGAGGAGTCCCAGATGGTAGACCACTGGATTAGCAACCGGAGGTCGCGAGTTTAAAACTAGATCCAACCAAATATCGTCGTGTACATGGTGGCTGGTGCACGTTAAATTTGCCGTGCCCTCAAATGTCCTCGAGTTAAAGCGGTGATTTCATTAAAAAATTCCTAAGAAACTCCGAATTCATGTATGATAGTTGAGTGCTCAACAACAAATTGATCAACCATCAATAGTTGCCAAAGTGGCGATAAACTACGTTTTAAGGTAATCACGACTGTTATGCGGGAGCATTTGGATACATAATAAAAATTTTTATTTTATGTTTTTCTGCACGGAAAATCATATTCCTATAGGTAGGTAGTTGAATTAACGTTGCACTGGAGCAACACAATGGCTACTGGCAACGGTCCGGGATCAATCTCGAAAGAAAAGATGCATGGACAGCCATCCCCATTTCGTAAGTTTGAACTTCGGTAAAAGGACATGGTAAATACCTTCCCCCCTGGGCTAAACAAAACGCACTACATCTTACGGTGAGTGAGTCTAGGATGGGTTTAAAAGGTAAACACCTGAGCTGGCACTTCAATTTCCAAACTTCCATGCCACGCCAATATTAGGACATTGGAGACCACGACAAATTTAAAGTGCACCAGCCCTCACATACACTAGTGTTTGGTTGGATCAAGTTTAGAACTCAAAATCTTCCGTTTGCTAATCGTATTCTCTTCCAAAAGAGCTACAACGGCTACAAGCTATTTCATAAAATCCGACTACTTGTTTGGGGGTGTTTTTCGTGGTATGGCATGGGACCTTTGCATGTTGTTCTTGGTCAATTGAACGCCGAAGCCTACATGAACATTTTGGACAATCAGGTTCTTCCTACGCTCTGCCAATTTTATTGAATGGACGAATGTTACTTCCAGGACGACAACGCCGCAAGTCATGTTGCAGCCTCTGTCAAGCAGTGGTATCAAGATACGGATGTTAAACGTCTTCACTGGCCTGCTCAGAGTCCCCACCTAAACCCCATAGAATATTTGTGGAACGAGTTAGAGCGACGCTTGCGGATCAAGAAACCACGTCCGAAACCTACAGCTGAGCTGGCGACATTCTTGCAGCAGGAACAGACGCAAATAACCATAGCTGTGTATCAAAACCTTGTTGAAAGTATGCCCAGAAGGTTTGCTAGTGTAATTGCAGCACGTAAGGGACCGTCCACCTATTAAAGCATGTACTCTTTTCCTTATACCCTTACATCTTGCTGTCTGGTCCATTATTGTAGAGTAGTGTATAGATGATGGTATTGTTATAATTTTGTTTTATTATGTCAGTAAAATTACCTTTAAAAAAATTTCCATTCTTAATGATTTTCTAGTTTTTGTGATAGTGGTTTTTATGATTTATTGAACAAAATGCCGACATTAAAAATGAGGTATAGTTGGATTCATTGTTGCAAATCTCGTGAGAAATAACAAACCACACACCAAGCCAAAACAAAAGGCAAAATAAGCTTTAAAGGAACGTATTTAAATCCGTTCACATAGACGATTGCATTGATGATCTAATCACCTACGCTGGTTTTATTCACCAGATTGTTTAAGAGTTTCATTGGAATACTGAGTTCTCGTTACTTTTTAATTTTGTTGTCGCGAGTTCTAATGCAAACCGAAACGTATTTAAATAAGCGGCAAGTCAGACAATGAATCTATTAGTGGTTGATTTCATTTGTTTCGTTGTTTGCCATGCGTCAATACACAAATGATGTCGGCCTATTTACTTAACTTGAACTATTTACAAACCCGTTAAAACACCATTTCTAGACTTGACTAGTTCTAACTTCTTAAACAACTCAATCAGCTGTAATTGCTTGATCTCGAAACAATAATGAGAGAACATTTTTCAAGATTGGGTTTAACCTTCCACTATCATTTGTAAATGCTTCAAGCTTCAGATTACTCCTCTGGCTTGCATGAACCTCGGACTTGGAGCAATTTTCTAGCAGTAGCGAATGACTTTCAGATAATTTTTTTTTAATCAACGCTATCAAACGAAGAAGATTACCACATCCTTTGATAGTGCTTAAAGCAATTTGCTTTGATCCATAGGTTAATGAATTATTTTAGAAAAATTCTTCTTTGGATATATATAGTCTTATGGTGGCGTTTAATCAATCTATATGTTAACGGCGGTTGTATTTCTGAAGATATACGTTGTTTCCAGTACGCATTCCGTACGTAGCGTTATTTGACTTGTTTTTCGAATACGATTTGAACACTTTGCCAGGAAGATTTCAAAAGAAAGAATTCAAAATGGATGTATAGCAACTGATGGGGGGTTAAAGCTAATTTGATAAAACGCCAAACAGTACCAAAACAGCGATAAAATACATTTCATAGTACTCCCGAGATGTATCTAACTAACTAACTAACACCAACACACACTCCCGTGCCTAGTGTCGTGAGACACTGTACCAGTTTAAATAAGTGTGGTTGGATGAGTATAGCATGCCACCAAGGTGATATGTCTACCCAGAATGTTAGAGCACATTACATTACATTTATACATCCTTACATCTATACAGTATATACATTAAATCATTATACTAGGTTACATTATAAATATATATATACATCATGCAAGGTGAGAAAAAAGTTCGTTTTTCTTAGTCTCTTAGGATAATCAAGTCCTGATGATTTTCAATGAATCTCACCATGTTAATAATTTTAACCCTCGAGCCCTTGTTGCATGCAATGTTCCTGAGCCATGCAATTTTTAGGTGGTCGGCAGGTGTTCTCATATGCCATGAGGCTGTAAGGGGGCAAACTGTGATGTAATGTAGAGGTGTGCCAAATTCACCACATGGGCAGTTTTCGTACTTGATTTTCTTAAACCTCGTTAGGTAGGATGGGAATGGGAGAAAAGTGTCTCTTCCCTGGTCCAACTTGATGATTTTAGTGACACTTTTGGTAACACATCGTGCACCGTCCTGCCTGTTTCTCCTTCGTCCCATTCATTCTGCCATGCATCAAGTAGCCAGCTAGTGGTTTCCTTTCTGTAATGGCTCTTGGGACATTTCACCCTTTCATCTACGCATTCCATTGTTGTTGCCTCTTTTGCTAATCTATCTGCTTCTTCGTTTCCATCGTGACCCGCATGGGCTTTAATCCATCCTAGGCAAATTTCCTTGTTGTTGTATAATAAGTGTTGTATTTTTCGTGCCAGTGGACTAGGCGTCTTGGGGTTTTTAAGTGCCAGGAGACCAGCTCGAATGTCTGACCAGATCTTGACATTTTTGTCTGCTCTTGCTTCTGCTGCTTTTATGGCTGAAAGTATTCCATAAAGCTCCGCCTAGAAAACGGAATTATTGTCCTGCATTCTCGTGGACCATTGTTGTGTTATGCGCTCTTCTTGAATAGCGCAGAATGCACTTCCCACTCTCTTCTCCATTTTAGAGCCATCGGTATAGTAGCTTATGCCGGAATGAAGAACTCCCACTGCAGGATTTATTCTGTCATTCGAAAGAGTTTTAGCTGGATGTATAGACCGTCCTATCGCTCTTTCCTCGTAGTCATCTTTGTCATAGTTTGCATCTCCAAGCTTTGTACTTATTTTCATTCTCATTTTGACCCACACCGCTTCTTTTTGAAGTGAAAGATGCAGTGATGCAATTCCCGCAATTGTTTGAAGGGCCATAGTGGGTGCTGTTCTGTAACTTCCTGTTATTGAGATGAGAAATTTTCTTTGTATCCATTTAACTTTCTTACAGTACGTTGAGTTGGGTTGTGACACCAGACCACTGCACCGTGACTCAACATTCTTTCAGTCACTGTTTTGTACAGCAGCTTGCGAAATTTATGACCTATTCCCCATCTCGTTCCAGCTATTCTTTGTAGCATTTGAAATTGGAACATGGCTTTTTGTCCTATAGTTTGTACATGAGCCGCCCAATTTAGTTTCTCGTCTAGTATAAGTCCTAGGTACTTTAGTGTACTAGTTCGTTTAATTCTTGGTTTATTCCAGTAGATGGAAGGTCCTCTCGAGAGATTACTAAGGAGGAGGTATTTAGTCTTTTCTTCGGACACGTTCAGACCTTGCTGATCTGTCCAGGTTTTTAACAGATCTAGTGCATTTGTGGCTAGCTCACCTAATTTGCGCTCTGATTTATGTATCACGAGCATTTAGGTAGCGGTATTCATATTCCTTCTATCATGTTTGTATGCTAAAATTTTCTCTTATAGTTAAAGCTCGTTTTGGTGGTTCACTAATCAGAATAAATTAGAATTGCGTTATATCCTAACATTTAATTATAGGTTAATGAGTTATTTTAGAAAAAATCCTTTCCTGGATAAATATAACCGTATGGGTGGCATTTAATCAATCCATGTGTAGAAGGTGGTTGTATTTCTGAAGAGATAGTGGTTTCCAGTACGTATTCTGTACTTAACGTCACTTCTTTTAGGAATACGATTTGAACACTTTACCAGGAAAATTTCCTAAGAAGGAATTCAAAATGGATGTATGGCAGTTGATGGGGGGTTAACGCTAATTAGCTAAAAAGCCAAACAGTGCCAAAACGGCGATAAAATACAGTTTATAGTACTCCCGAGATGCATCACGCGAGAGCATTTAGGTAGCGGAAATAAAATATTCGCATTCCTTCTTTCATGTTTGCTTTTTACGCTATTATTTCCTCTTATAGTTAAAGCTCGAAACATGAATCAGAATAAACTAGAACGCCGAATGAATTAGAATGAATGTTTATATATATATATATATATATATATATATATATATATAGAGAGAGAGATATATATATATATATATATATATATATATATATATATATATATATATATATATATATATATATATATAAATAGATATATATAGATATAGATATAGATAGATATGCGCTCTACGTCTATTTACGTATGATGTAATTGTAAATCGCGTTTCGATAATGTATGTAACACTCCATGCTACAGGGGAATATTACTGGACAGTCGTGGCAGAGTACGGAAGACTGATGCACTTAAATTGCACTTCCTGATTGTTTATTGGATTTCTAAGTGAATAAATACATCATCCGAAAGGAACCTCTGACCAGAGGGTATCTGGCACTCACCTCATTCCCTCGGTAGTCTCTTTTCGAGTGTCCGGTCGTCACTGCATGGGAGTGAAGGAGTGCCTCGGGGTCAACAAAGTTAGAGCACGGACGAATTATGCAATCTTGTCTACAGTGGTGATTGAACTTGGGGTGGGTTTTGTAAGGTACAGCAGAGTTGAGACTGAAGGATTTGGAAGTAGTTTTAATGGGTTATTACATGTATGCTAGAAATGTTGTCGCTATTTATATGCGGAGGACACCGTTAAAGGACTAATGATTGAAAACTAATAACTAAAAATTAGTCAAGATTATTATGAAAAGATTGAATAGTTTTATTATAAGATTAATTTGCTATTTTTTGTAAGATTGCATCCACATAAACTAACGGTTTAGTTAGGATTAGTCTTAAGATATGTCAATAGTAAAAAAATTCCCAGTTTTTAATGAGGAATAAATATGATATGAATAAATGAATAAAACATTATTCTTCTGTTACTGAGTTAAACTTATGGCGTGGTATTAATGCTCTAGATACAGATTCTTGATGTTAAACGACATTATAAAATGCTTTTTGTATAACTGATTACATTATGTATGAGAAGCCACAGAAATTTGCTTTAAATAATTAATTCTAAGTATAATTGGTTTAAACCCTAAGAAATGAAAATATTATCAGTCTTTTGTTGAAAATAAAATATGATATAGGAAAGATGTTGAAAAAACCCTTTAATTTAGCTATTTTAAAGGTCCTTTATGGCGCTCAATATTTTTTACTAATGCTTCTAGAATCAGTTTTAAAATATTTACCAGTGTTTTATTGAAAAAGCTATACATTTTGCTCTATAAGCAAAAACAGTTATTTAAAAAGCAATTATAAGCAATTTCCTAAATATTTATTCAGATAATGATTAAAACTCTTTCAGCAATTTGTTTAAAGAATATCTAAAACGATTCTTAATAGATATATGCATATTTTATTCATCTCTTTAAATTAATATTAGTTTTTGTACCATCAGTTAAACCAAGACATATATAGACATTTAAATATCTGTAACACATTACACCACTTATGTTTCATTTTTTGTACTATTAACTTCTTCAATATTTGCTCAGATTTAAGAAGTTATTACATAAATTATTCATATAGCAACTGCCAAATTGACGTCACTGTCTCTGAAAGAAAAAATTGGACTATATTCTCCCCCAAGGGAAACAATTTTGAACCGTAGTCAGATGACGAAGAACACATCCATATATTTGACTGGAATGAATGGATTTGCTAGATTTGGTCAGATAATTGGAATTTCTCGAGCTAACATGGATAAATATTTCGGTCGGTAGTTAGGTATTTAATGAACATCGCAATGAACCAATACTACGGGCTATTGGCGACGGTCTGGGATTAAATGTAAAGGGTAAGACCAGCGCCTCCTATAACAAAAGACCATACCACGACTCTTGTGACGTGATGGATGTAGGCCAACGATCTCCGCGATTATTACATTACACATTTGTTTATTTCCTTACTGTCTACGGATATATTGCCGTGTTTAAAACTACAAAATGTTCAGAATTTACGTAATTTAAAAATAGCTTGCTTTTTTAAAGTCTGCAAATTTTTTAAGTACTATACCACAGCTCATAAAATGTAACTGCTGAAATGAAATTATTGAATTTTTTATTTTATAACTTACAAATTAATGCACATGTCCCCTTTTCCTTCTTAAAATGCTAATAATAATGCTTTGTTATTGGTATAATCAGTATAAACATGAATTCAGAGGCTTTAGGAACAGCTATAATCTACGTTTATGAGCGATGGCAACGGCCTTGGCGATTCTTTTGGCGCACTTCTAAAGTTGTCAGGAAAGAATTATTTCCTAACTCAACTCTTTTTCTGTCACAAATGTTTTCGTTTCGTAACACACATTTCAGAACGTTTTGAGAAATATATTTTTTAAAAACTTTCTCAAAAAGTAGTAAGCTTAAGCACATATCAAACCACATTTGTGAACCAGCAGAGAAGCTAAGCTACGAATGTTGGGTAAGAATACCCTGAAACTTATCAATTACACTAAATACAGTGGGCATGTTGAAAAAGAAAAACATTTACAAAAGAAAAAATAATCAAGAAATAATACAACCTGATAACGTCAGAATTCTTTCGGAAAAAAGGAATGAAAACGAAAATGGTCAAAAAAACAAAACTCTTAATCCTTTCGTAAAAATTTTTGTAATGAAATAAAATTCCACAACTGTTAAAACATAAATAAATGGACCAATGGTATCACAGAAAACGATTTAAAAGAACCAATGCAATCAAAGGATATTTTAAAAACAAAATTACCAATTTACCAATGGGAGGAAAAAAAAATTCAAACGAATCAATAGAATCAAACCACTTTAACGGATTTTGGAAGAACTTTCTAGAATATTCAAAATGAAAATTGAAAGTTTTCGTTTTGCCGAGGTTGCCATGAAAACCACAACAACCGTAACGAAAGATGGATTGCCTTAATTTATCATAACTCGCTACTAGAAGTGCGCCAAAAAAAATCGCCAAGCCGTTGCATCACTCATAAACGTAGAGTGTAGCTGTACCAGGCTTTATTTTCAAAATTAATGGCAAACAATCAATTTCTTCACTTATAGTTATAATATTTTTATTATCCTTTTAACAAGAAATTTATACACCAGGATTCACATCAAATACTACAAATCACATAGCATATCATCAATATTTATATTTAATCAATATAATTCATCAGCATAAGTTTAAACACATGACATATGTAATACATAATTATAGAATACATGACAATGAATAAGAAAAATGCTTTAAACAGAAAACAAGCTCAATTTTAAATACAATAATGATACAAAACTAATTAAAAACAACTTCTTGCATTTTGACACTACATTTCATTTTTAGTTCTTTATTCCATGCATAATTTGTGCATACATTTCACTGCAAATATTAGATATATAAAAAGAATTTTCTGATAAACGACTTAATGTATCAGAATAAAGGTTTTATTATATGCAATTTTATTTTTGATTTATTGTTCTTTAAACAATAGTTGAATATATATACGACTCAAACTAAATATTACATATCCACTTAGCAACATATGGCAATTTATGCTTGACTTTCAAGTAAATGTGAAAACTACATTCTACCCATATAACAAAATGATACAAAACAACATCTACATCTACAATGATACATCTTTATCAGGAAATAAAGAGATAAAAATATCAAGATTAATGTTCTCAATTTGTGTTTGCAGTTTTCACGTTTTGATTCTACTTTTGATTTACGTTTTGCATCCAATACATCACACACATTTTTTAAGTTACAAAATGTTTTTAATAATATATTGGTTGATGCCCAAATAATATGTTTTGTGATATGGTCAGCTTTATAATTTGGTGGACAGTCATTAAGTCTAAATATATTCATTTAGGTGAGAGTATATTTAAACAATTATGGAGTACAAATAACTGTTGATTATCAGCTTTTAAAAATTCATTTTCGTATTCACCCAACAATTTTAATAAAACAAAGTAATTATGAGCTATCATGCAAAACACATCAGGATGAGGAAGTAGTGAACCTCGATCTAAATTTTTAATTAAGATATAATCTCCATTGAATTCTAAATGCTTGTTTGCTATCAATTTAGATTCACAGAATGAACATTACTATTTTTTTAGTATTGAATATATACAATGCCCAGAATTATATGTAATATAGATATAATTTCAGAAATATATTCCTAATTCCGAACTGTAAAATAATTGTATTTAATTAATTTTCTTTTCTCTAATCGAACCCAATGTTGATTCAAGTTACAAGAACAGTTGTTCTTGTATTCTAGCTGCTACTTATTCTAGTAAATGAACATCGATAGATGACAATGCATGAATTCTGATACGATTAAGAATATGAAATATTCGGTGCGATTACAGAAAAGAACATGAATTAAGTACAATTATTTAACAATTCCGAATGAGGCGTTAATAAATAATATTTCGTAAACAGAATTTAAATCGTGGAATATAGAGGGAAACTTGTGCTTACCTAAATCCTTTAATTTTGTATTCTTATAAAATGTTGTTATTTCCAAATCCTTTTTATACAAACAGAAGATATTATTTTTAGATGCGGAAGTTCAATGTGTGCAAAAGTGTCATTTTTCATATCCAAAAGAGTCGAATATTTATCCAAGCTGCTTTGAGATGTACAAAATGATAGTTCTGTTAAAGATTGAAATTGAGAGAGAACTTTGATTTATAGACCTCAGCAAATTCTAAACTCTATGATATAGCTGATAATGTTTCTTGTTCTTTCCTAAAAAATTGGAATTAAAATATTGCACAAATCAATATTTTTTATCAAAGTTCTTGCATTTCAAAATAATAGCTGTATCGTGTTTCAAAAATATTACTATTAATGATACATACTACATCTCATCAAAATTATTTTAATTATACATTGTTACTTAAATTTTTAAGCGTAATTCAAAATAGAGTTTTTATTATTTGTTTAAAATTATTGTATTAAAACGATAAAATTAACTCAAACTATTAAATTATTTTATTTGTATTTTGTACAGGTATATATTTGTATTAATTGTGTACATGATCTCATTATTAAATACAGTAAGTGAGCACACGATTATTTAATTTTACTGTCACATAATTTCCGTATTTAATCTCAATGATTAAATAATAATTAATTAGTCCAATATATACTTTTATTAATGTTCATTTATTCTAATCGTTATGAAATTAAGAATAAGTTTCTGAAAGTAATATGAATTGAATTACTTAATTCTTTTTCACAATAAGATCTCAAGAATCGCTGTCAACCATTTTTTTTCGTAAACTTGCGTCTGTTTGAAACTTATATTAAGTTTGTTTTTTTGAAGCATATTAATTTTTTTTTACCTTTCGAGATATTACTGACTCTACAAAATGGGACAACACACTTATAGGGCATTGCTCATGCGTTATGAAATTCAAAATAGTACCTGATTTTTATTTTCAGGAAATTATAAGCATCAAACAAAAACACTTCCAGCAGCTGCAACGAAAATTCTGAAGACTTATTCGAAACGCGCCGATTTGCCAGTCTTTTGTAAGCCCTTTGCATTAGCGTTAAAAGATAGAAAAGTATATCAACAAACGCAATAAATTGTCAATACTGGAAACCATATAGAAATGCTCTTGTGCCTACATGCAGTACGTCATTAAGTAAACTGGTAACCGTGATCGGGCCTTTAGTTATAGGAGGCGTTGGCTAGACTCGAGGACAACAACCAAACATCATTTTGAACCACGGTCAAATGACGAGGTCACACCCATATATTTGACTGGAATAAATAAACTTGATAGATTTGGTCAGATAATTGGAATTTTTCGTGCTAACGTGGAGAAATCTTTTGGTAGGCAGTTAGGTATTTAATTAACATCGTACTGGAGCAATACTACAGGCTATTGGCGACTGTCTTAGATTGAACTCCGAAGGGTAAGTCTCGTAACAGACCACACATCATTTTGAACTATGGTCAGATGACGAGGTCACACCTGAGCTGGTACCCCTCTCTCTAAACATTCACACCACATCAACGTGTGGACATTTTAGGCCACGACAGTTTTAATATGCACCAGTAGTTCACACGCGGTAAGACTCGAAGACAACCACAGATCATTTTGAACCATGGTCAGATGACGAGGTCACACCTGTGTTAGCTCCCCACTCTCTAAATATTCACACCACATCAACGTGAGGACATTTTAGGCCACGGCAGTTTTAATGTGCACCAGTAGTTCACACGCGACTGTATTTAGATGAATTCGAACTCGCAATACTAAGGTTGCTAATCCGTTACTCTTCCAACCTGTGTACCATGGCCCGTAAAATCCTTAGGATGGTTGGGCCACATGACCAGGTGTTGCACGTGCTCATCGCTGGACCAAAAAGTAAAAGCAGCACCTTCTGATTCTTCCTTTCCTGTTGTATCATTCCTGGCCATGATCAACGACAGCCCAAAAGTCAATTCTCTTTTGACTCCTCACATCACATGTCCACCTCTATGGCACTCTTACCATGAAATTAATGATATATAACAGACCTTTGGACTTAACACTTCAATTATTATTGTTTAAAGTACTATTGAACAACTATTTTTTTGCACGGGATTCTCTTAAATGTTATGGATAAACGCAATAGTATGTATATTATCTGTATATATTACTTTTCAGTGACTAATAAAAATTCACCTTTAACCCATCAAACCTCATTCACGATTATGACACTATATTATTATCACTCTATAATATTCCTTAATGTGCACTTTGCGATGTCATTCAAACCGCTGCTCCTATAAAGATTTTAATGTAAAGAAATAAAGACCAGAAAAAAATAAAAAGCTTTATTGAATATTTCTAACATTTTTCAAGTAATGGATATTAACATACCTCTCTCGCTAAAATTCCTTAGTCAATACACCATCTTCACACTGCAATAAAGATTTACAGTTATCATTAATGAAAGTTTGTAACTATCAATTCGAATAGTAACCAGTCTTATTTCAGTGTCTCCGAACAGTATCTTTCGTCTTTCGCCTCGAAGATGATAGTGTGCAATTTCTGAAAGTGTACCTCAACTTTTCTCTATTATTACTCGACATAAATTTTATGTCTTCGAGAAAAGAGAGAGCGCACGGAAACGATACCTCGGAATGAGGTATCTATGGTTTCGAAGCGTTGGCATAAAGTGCTTTTAAATTCCGTTTCTGAATAAAAATGAGCTGGAAATGGCTCTTCAACGGATCTATTTAACGACTTCTCAGAGTATCGTGAAAGTTTGTACGTCGCGAAAGCGATCTTCTCTTCTGCTGTAAATGAACCTCTTCCGATATGAGTGGGTGTCCTCTGCAGTCAGTTCTCCGGAATAATTGTTTAGGCGATGGAATAGAACAGACGAAGGTATAGAATTAGGTTTTGGAGTTCCGTTAACCAAACTAATAAGGGAAAAGAAGGAGAATAATCAGTGATGGATTGTTGAGGTGTATAGGAAGGATCAATTGTTGTCAAGTTTTTAGGTTAGTGCTACTCGCAGGCTTATGATCACTGTCTCCAAACCGTGGCAAATTGTAAGGTGAGAGACAACGAATAAAAGCAATAATCAATAAAAAATTGGAACGACTTACACTATTTTGTGAACATAACGAACTGGGAGGGGTCATAGTTTGGTATGAATGGACTTGATAGCATTGATCGGAGTATTGAGTATGACGCTGGATTTTATTAGGGGTGGAGGAATTGGCGGCTCAGAAATCTAGAATCTCTCGGAGGAGTAGAGATATTTGTAAATGCTGAGAGTGGTTGAGAGATAAAAAGAGTGGTTTAGAGCAGTAAAGATATAACTTATGGGACAAACTCGCTAGTGGAACCGTAAAAAAGATCCCTGGCCTTTAGAATCGAGTTATCACATCGTGGCTCGAATCAGCAACACATCAGAGCAGAGATCAGTCGGTAACACTCTTCTGAACTTCCTATCTATCCATAGTTTTGACCCATCATCATACTTATTCCTAACCATGATGATCCCTTTGCACCAATACGATATACAAGATGAACTATTTATGTATTTATTGCTATTATACCTAACTAGGGGGTCTGCCCCCTGCTTGCTAGCGCTCGCCTACCCCCGGAGGATTTCTCATAGGCTCGCTGCGCGAACCTTGCTTGCTTCGCTCGCATCAATGAAGACATTGTTTACAAAATACGATATTCCAAAAATACATTTTTCAAACTTAAATTTGTTGTACTACAGAAAAATTTTCAGTACCTCTGGAATCAGAACTCGAAAAATTTGGAATTCAAATGAAAACTTTGAGCAAATTTAGTACACACTCTACGTTTATGAGTGATGGCAACGGCTTGGCGATTTTTTTGGTGCACTTCTAGTAGCAAGTTACGATAAATAAAGGCAACCCATCTTTCGTTGCTGTTGTTGTGGTTTTCATGGCAACCTCGGCAAACGGAAACTTTCAATTTTCATTTTGAATATTCTAGAAAGTTCTTTCAAAATCCGTTAAAGTCGTCTGATTTCATTGATTCGTTTGAAATTTTTTCTTTCCTCACATAGGTTATTTTGTTTTTAAAATATCCTTCGATTGCATTGGTCATTGCATCATAATAACCTTAAATTCGACATCAAAGGCTATAGAACAATCAGAAAAGACAGACCAAACAGATCTGGTGGCGGATTAGTATTCCTTATTAAAAGTAATATCAAGTACAAAGTGATTACAGTGCCTACCAACGACGATCCACACACGAACACGGAGGTGCAGGCCCTCCGAGTCTTCTTTCCTGGTCACACGATACTCCTGATAAATGTATATCATCCTGATAACTCCAATATTAACACACAAATGCTGGACAGTATCTGTAAAAATAACCCCGGCCCCTGTGATCATGCTTGGAGATTTCAACGCAAAGAGTCCGACTTGGGGCTCCTCTGCTCTGGATGAAAAAGGAAAGCAAATCGAAGACTTGCTTATCGATACTGGACTCTCCATTCTAAATGATAAACAGCCCACCTTTCTCTCTAGGACAACAGGCACGGAATCAGCTCTAGATCTGACCGCTGTTAGTTACCAAATATCGAACAGTTGCAGTTGGAAAGTCCTGAGGAATGCCATGAGTGACCATCGACCCATTATCACATCTCTAAGTGAGCAACGTGAACCTGAGGAGCAACTTAAAAGATCATGGAATTTTAGAAAGGCAAACTGGATCGAATTTACCCCATTCTTGTACGAGTTATGCAGAAATGCGCCAAAGCACACAAACCTTGATCAGAAGCTACAAAGCTTTAATAAAAACATCAATCTAGCTGCTAAGAAAAATATCCCAAGAGGCAAGAGGAAAAAACATTGGATACCATACTGGAAGGATGCAGAGATCGACTCCCTGATAACGGAGAGGGATGATACACACGACCTTCTAAAACGCAACACACACACACAACACTGCAGAAAATAGGAAAAAACTCTCCGACTTAACCAAAAGCGTTGAAGAGAAAATTTCTGAATGTAAGAGACAAAAATGGGCAGAATTCTGCAGTACTCTAGACCCTAAAAAAGACACAAAACACTGGAAGGTGGCCAAGGCCTTAAATGGTGGCCTAGCAAATACTATGACCCTAACATCAAATATAATTCTCTCGTCAAGTGAGACAGCTGATACAAATAAGAAATCTGCAAACCTACTGGTGGATCACTACTCCAGGATGAGTAAACTAGATTTCAAAAGAGAAGACAGGGGGTTTAACAAAAAAGTTAAAAGGCTCCTCCTACAAGCTAGATCGTATAAAACCCATGATAATTTCTACAAACCTATTGCTAAGCACGAATTGGACTCTTCTATTCAGCAAATCCCGAATGGGAAATCACCAGGTACTGACCTTATCTTTGGAGAGATGGTCAAGTACTTTGGTGAGATTGCTAGGGAATGCTTTCTAGACATAATTAACATCTCATGGCGTAAAGGAAAACTACCAAAAATCTGGAAAAACTCGACTATCGTCCCCATTCCAAAACCCAGAAAATCTGCGGAAGAATGTAAGAGTTACAGATCCATAGCTCTTACTAGCATTTTGTGCAATGTAATGGAACAAATCGTGCACTGTAGAGTTATGACAGAGCTATTGAGAAAAACGGAACTAAATTTCTACCAGACTGCCTACAGGAAACAACATTCAACATAAGATTAACTTCTTTACCTATGCCAATTCATCATTGATGGTCTACAAGACAAACCACACAAAAAGACTACAGTGGTCTTCCTCGACATGACATCAGCCTTCGGCACCGTCTGGAGGGGAAAACTTTTAAAAATTTCTCATGAATTGGGAATCCAGGGTAATGCCTTGATCTGGATATCTGATTTTCTCAAAAACAGGAAAATCAGGGTGCGCTTTAACGGCGTCTACTCACGTGAAAGAAAGACATGGGGTGGTGTCCCACAGGGATCAGTCCTTAGCCCCCTCCTGTTCCTTATCTATGTCAACAATATTCACCCACACATACACAAAGAAACCAAGGTTGCATGTTATGCAGATGACATCGCTATATGGCACACAAAAGTAAACCTGGAACAATCCGAGATATCTCTGAACTGCTCATTAAAAGGAATCCTTGAATGGTCAAACTCCCTAAAACTTAAAATCAATCCACAGAAAACATCGTACAGTATGTTCTCTGCGGATAGAAAGCATAGACGCCTCTTCTCATTAAATCTGGTCCTAAATAATCAACCTTTAATGAAGACTGAAAACCCAGTATACTTAGGACTCACTCTCGACGCAGAACTACGTTTTTCAGAACATATTAAGAAATGTGCCAACAAATCTCTTAAAAAACTAAAGATCTTGAAAAGTCTCTGCGGCACGGACTGGGGCGCAAACCCCAAAACCTTAAAAACCACTTACACCACATTAATCAGACCTATCATGGAATATGCCTCATCGATTTGGTCTCACGCCTCAAAATCGGCACTAGAAAAGATCGATAACATACAAGCTAGAGCCACTAAAATAATCACCGGAGCTGTCTCCTCAACAAACAACATCAAGTCACAAAAGGAATGCGGTCTGCAGCTTCTCGAAAACAGAAGGAAATACAGTGTCGTGAAACTCACCAACAAGATCAGAAGTTATGAGAAGGACCATATTGGCAATCGAGTCTTCCAGAAGAAGAGCGAAAGTGCAAGACTCAAGCGATCCTCTACATTACAGTACGACGAAACGATCAGACATGAAATTGGACTCGAACATCACACACATGAGATCCTACAGGAGTCACCTCTCCACTCTCTTCTTATCCAAAAATACCAAAATTGTAACTAATCTCCTTGAACCATGCTCCAAAAAAGAACTAACCTCTAACATCAGAGATAAAGGAATTAGAACCATCGAATCATATTCAAAAAGAGGTTTTGTCTGTGCCTTTACTGACGGATCGTCAGACGAAACTTTGGAAAATGGAGGAGCAGGTATCAAGTTTATTTTCCCAGACGGTACTGCTAAACAGTTTAAACTTGGCGCTGGTAAAATTGCATCCAACTACACATGTGAACTCCTAGCCATCCAAGAAGCCCTAAATATATATTCCTGTTTCCAGGAATCTGAGAGAACTGGAGGATTAGTAATCTTCAGCGATTGTAAAGCTGCCCTCTAGGCGATTCAAAAGGGTTACACCAAGCAAATAATCAACATTCACAGAGTCCTGGACAAACTCTATGCTATGGACAAACAATGTATTCTACAATGGATACCTGCACACGTCGCTATAGAAGGGAATGAGGCAGCCGATGTACTGGCAAAGGAAGCGAGAGATCTCAATGAAGATAAATTTCCCCTCGTCACCCTTAATGACAAAAATGCAGTGGCAAAATCAAAATTCACGGACAAGTCCATCAAGTTGAAACATCAGATCTGTGAACTAACTACAAGCAGATCACTTGCCAAAACCATAGTAAGACTGAGAACTGGACACCTTAGGGGAGTGAAAATTCAGCCGGATGGAACAAGAACATATCCCAGCTGTAAAAACTGTGATACAGAATTAAGTCCCGAACACGTCCTCTCTTGCCCGGCCATCTTGGCGAGCATTCAACAAATTAGTGACTCTCCCTTGGAGGACCTGTACTTGGACAATTGCCTTAAAATAGCTAAGATTGTGTGGACCGTGCATGGCCCTATTTGAAGTGTTCTATCCAGGACAATACAACAACAACAACAACAACATTGCATTGGTCCTTTTAAATCGTTTTCTGTGATACCATTGGTCCATTTATTTGTATTTTGACAGCTGTGGAATTTTTATTTTGTTATAATAGTTTTTTCACGACAGGATTAAGAGTTTTGTTTTTTTGACCATTTTCGTTTTCATTAATTTTTTACGAGAGAATTCTGACGTTATCAGGTATTATTTCTTGCTTTTTTTCTTTTGTAAATCTTTTTCTTTTTTAACATGCTCACTGTATTTAGTGTAATTGATAAGTTTCAGGGTATTCTTACCATTCGTAGCTTAGTTTCTCTGCTGGTTCACAAATGTGTTTTGATATGTTCTTAAGCTTACTACTTTTTGTGAAAGTTTTTTAAAAATATACTTTTTAAAATTTCTGAAATGTGCTCAAAAAGTGTGTTTTAAAGAGAGAAAAAAATTGTGGCAGAAAAAGAGTTATGAAATAATTATTTACTTGACGACTTTAGAAGTGTGCCAAAAAAAATCGCCAAGGCCGTTGCCATCGCTCATAAACGTAGAGTGTAGCAGTTCCGCAAAATTTTACTCCAAATGTGAGCGCTGTTTTGAAAATCGAATAGCCAGGAGTCGTTTCTAAGCTGCAACAACTGACAAATATTATTTTTTTTTCAATAAAATTTTATCCGATAACGCTATAAATTCAATTGAAGCGCGAGGCTTCGTGGTAAACAAAGACAAATAATCGTACAGTGTTGCCAAAACGGGGTAAAAAATAATGTCTTTTTTGCGTGCCACGTAAGAGAATTATTTATAGAGATATATTCAGATGGAGGACAAAATAATACGAACATCTGTGGAAAAGTATGACGTATTTCACACCTGCAGTACAGCCGCGCCACCTGCAACAGAAGTCTGCCACCTAGTGGGCGTGAAGAGGAAGGTATCAGTCTCTCAACAGCAGTCACCTGCGTTGTATGCGTCTATCGAACTGTCTGTGATAAGTTGAAATGTCAGACCTGTCAGAGTTCCAAAGAGGAATGATTGTTGGAGCGCGTTTAGGTGGAGCATCGGTTATGGAAACAGCAAACCTTTTGGGGTTTGCAAGGAGTACGGTATCAGCCGTTATGACAGCGTACACGAAAGAGGGTAAGACGACGTCTTCAAAGCACAACAGTGACCGAAAGTCAAAGCTTGCTGATAGGGATAGACGGGTCTTGAAGCGCATAGTAACCCGAAAGCACAAGCAATCGTTATCCGAGATAACATCCGAAATGAACAGTCATCTCCAGGACCCCGTTTCAACAAAACCTGTCAAAAGGGAACTTCATGCTACGAACATTTATGGGAGTGTGGCAATTCGTAAACCCTTGGTGACAGCAACTAATGATTTCAAGCGACGCCAATGGTGCAGAGATCACAAAAACTGGTTCCCACAGCAGTGGCAATAGGTAATATGGTCAGATGAATCGTCATTCACCCTATTTCAGACGACCGGACGCGTTTATGTCTGGAGAACGCCCAGAGAAGCCTTTAATCCTAAATGCCTCTTGCCGACTGTGAAGCATTGGGGTGGCTCCATTATGTTATGGGGTGCAATATCTTGGCGCGGTCTTGGGCCACTTGTTATTCTGCATAGGAGGATCACATCCAATCATTATCTAAGCATTCTAGGGGATGATGTCCATCCTTTTGTCCAGACTGTATTCCCTGGAGAGCGACCGCTTTTTCAAGATGACAACGCCCCTATCCACTTCTAGGTGTGTTCAAGAATGGTTCGAAGAGCATGACGATGAAGTTAAACATCTAACCCTCAGTCTCCGGACTTGAATATTATTGAACATTCATGGGAATATTTGGAGTCCAAACTTCGTTCCCGATTTCCACCTCCATCCAGACTTTCGGAATTAGAGACCGTTCTGCAGGAGGAATGGCCTAATATTTCTTTAAATATTGTCCATGACCTTTATGTATATATCCCACGTCGCATTAAATCTGTACTTCAGTCAAAGGGTGGTACAACCACCTATTAATAAAGATTTTTCATTATTTCACAGGTGTTCGTATTATTTTGTCCTCCACCTGTATATATATATATATATATATATACACAATCCAGTCACATTAATGTGACCACCACCTACTTTCGACGTCAACGTGAAGTAACCAATCACAAAAAGCAGGTGGCAGCACATTGCAGTTTAGTGTTTATAAAGGATGTCCTAGAGCATCGGAAAGCATTTCAATCTTTGGCGTAATGCAGAAACGTAGCGATTTATCCGACGTCCAAAAGGGCATGATTATTGGCTTTCGGGCCAAGGGTGGAAGCATATCGGAAACGACTAATTTTGTGAACTGTTCGCGTGCCGCTGTGGTAAAAGTATACCGTTCATGGCAAAATGGCACTATCCAAAATCAGCGGCGTGGTACATGTGGTGCACCACGGGCTATAGATGACAGAGGCGAACGAAGGCTACGGAGATGCGTTCGGGCGAATAGACACGCAACTGTTGAGCAACTGACCGCCCAGATGAACCAAGTGGCTACCAAGAGTGTATCCTCAACAACGGTTCAGTGAACGTTGCTGCGCATGGACCTCCGCAGACGCCGAGTTTATGCACCTATGCTGACTGCTGTTCATCGGCGACGAAGGCTGGAATTTGCACGCCAGTACCGTAACTGGACGTCCACAGAGTGGCGACTGGTGGCTTTTTCCGATGAATCACGTTTTATGCTCCATCGGAAAGATGGACGTTGGCTTATACGGCGTGAAACGTCTGAAAGCAAACCCCCTGCAACAATTACCAAGGATCCTCAACCGCGTAATCTAGCTCAGCTGGCAACTGCACTGGAGTCGGCATGGCTCAACATCCCAGTGAACACCTTCAGAAACCTAATTGACTCTCTTCCTGCACGTCTCGCAGCGGTCCGCTCTGCCAAAGGTGGTTATTCTGGCTTTTGACAGGTGGTCACGTCAATGCGACTTAATGTCACATTAATGTTACTATATATATTCAAATGAATGAATAAATTGATAGTTAATTTTAACAACGCATTGTACTACGTCAAAGTCACTGTAGTTTTTGGACTGTGGTGTCGTCGATAACTTCTGAAGTGTTTCAGGGACAGTGCTGCGAGAGAACTTCTTCCTTTTTTTCGTTCGTCACAAAACATACACTGCAGCAGTCAAAAAGATTTCTTCCTGTGAGCAGGAGACATTGTAATGCTCCCTTCTCTAGTCGGCTCTTTCAACTGATTGAACCACAACTTCATTATCATTGCGCTCTAATGCCAGTGAGTCTAATCCTTCGTCAATAACAGTTGCGAGTTTCAATCCTACCAAAGACCGTCGTGTACAAGGGGCCTGGCGTTGGCTTGACGTGGAAGTTTGAAGAGTGGGGTGCTAGCTCTTTTGTGACTTCATTATCTGCCCGGGAAACAAAATTACGCGGTGTTATCCTCGAATCTTTGCCTTCAGAATTGATCACGGACAGGGGACAATAGCTCGATGATTTGTTCAAGTGTGTCGTCAAGCAAAATACCTACCTTTCATCCATCAGTAAATTATTCTAGTCATTAACCCCTTTTATTTTCGAGTACGCATAGTGATACCAATGTGACGGCGATTATATTTCTGTCTAGCTGAGTAAACTGGCGTTGCTTCGGTTGAAATGGTTAAATGTTGATAGAAAAGTCAATTAGAATAATCATTTTTCTTACATAGAAAAATGCAACAATTTAAATTGTACGGAAAGTGCTTTTTAGCATCGTTTTAACTTTTTCATAGCTTCTACGATTTACTTCGGGGGGAAATCTAAACGTTTAATACTTGAATATTAAATTGCAATAGGCAAAAGAATGAGACATATACAAGCAGAAGCGAAATTCCGATGAACAAATGCAGAATTCTGAAAAACATGCAAAAGAGAGATGTGGAAAGTGTCGAATTTCGATTTCCTGAGCTAAAATAGAGCAATTCAAAAAATTCATTGGGAAAATATTGATTAAGACGATAATGATTTATGATTTATGAAATTTAGTAATGCTCAAATATGACCGCGACATTACCGTGTTAAGTTTTCCGTAGAACGTGTGTTCTTTTCAATATTCATTTATTACAAGAAAAAAACTTTTAGGTTTGATTGAGCTTTGAGGGGCATTTTTAGGACTATCTGTGTTGGCGACGGTCGGGGTCAAATTCGAAGGGAAAGAAGGATAAATTTCGTATTTTGAATCAAGATTAGGTGACGAGGTCAACACTTGAGCTGGCATCCAATTCTCCAAATTTCAACACCACGCCAACGTGGAAGCAGAACAAACATTTGAGGCCACGATAAATTAAACGTCTATCTTCCTCTCAGAGATTTAGAAACACAATAAGATAAATCCAATAGCAGAATCATTAGACCCGTTGTACAATTTACAGTTTGAAAGAGAAAAAAGCAATTTTAGCGGTATATTCTAAGTTGTGTGTGTGTTTCGAGTAAATAAAAAAGCTACTTAAAAAAATTTACAGACTAACTAGCAACTTTCATGGCCTTATTTCTTTCTGCCAGTGAAATATAGCTACTGACAATTAATTTAGATTTTCAACAAAAGAAATATCTGAGCAGCTTGGCGATCATCTTAAGCTGTTTAATGAGACACTAACCACGACTGTTCCGAGAGTTTATGGGAGAGCGAATACCAAAAGTGATTTCGTTTTGCTGTTTATCGCTTTCTCTGTGCTCCGAATCTGATGAAATATCTTCCACGCCTTGCATCCGGAATTTTATTTATAGTTACACTTAGAAAATTTTATATTAATTTCCGTCACATATCGTGGCAATGAGAATAAACAAGGAAAACGCACCAGAATAATTGGAAATTTCACCGAAAAGAAAAACAGCCAGCCCAATAAATATTTTCCATGTGTTACATGGTTTAAATTTATTCCAAATATGCTGTTCCCATTGTAGAAATATACTGCTTCGTAGAACAAAATTGGGATTATATATTGGCTGAATTTCAAGATGAAAAGCAATATCGGAGGTGGATTGTGGTAATTTAAAAATGCGTTGCTTTCCATTTTTAGTTCTTCAAAATTACAATTTGTTTACTATAAGCCTCTTATTTCATTTTACGCCTTTTTTAGTGTATTTATGTTTGTTCATCAAGTTTCCTGTATTTGATTGCTTGTATGCTTTGTCATGCCAATAATAAATTTATCTGTAGCTTGCGTGCATGCATATTTATTTTTTACCTATGCATGTCTAAGTAATTGCAAACATGCCTGTATGTTTAGATACTTATTTACCTGCGTGTGCTTTTCCAGTAAATCTGATTGCGTATGTACATTTACTTGTTTGTATATTTGTTTATTCATCCATTAATTTAAACAACCCGTCTTTGTGTGTGCTTGTCTCTGCATAGATACGCCTAAATAAATATCTGCATATCTGCGATTTTTTGTCTCTGCATTATGCATGTGAATAAATATCTGTTTTTGTCTGTGCATAAATACATCGAAATATATATTTGTTTGTTTTAGTCTGTGCATAAACACATTTAAATAAATACATGGGGTTTTTCTATCTGTGCATAAATAGATCTAAATGAAGAGGCGTTTTTTTTTTGCCTGCACATGAATACATCTAAACAAATATCTGGCGTGTTTTGGTCTGCCTAAATATATTGAAATGCTTGTCTGACAATTTTTGCCTGTACATAAATCTGCAACAAAATAAATGGCGTTTTTTTTCTACACATATATAAATACATCTAAATAAATAGTTTTTTATTTACATCCACTGTGGTAAAAACACATCTCATCTACTTCTACACTCAATAAATATGCATTCCCTAAATGATCGCTTCATATACATTTTAAAACTGTCCTTTTCATTAAGTTTCGTATCACATTAGGGCCAGATTCGATATATCAGGGTAAATTATAGTCAAATTTTCCCTTTCCTTATTTCCTTCGAATATGCTCGGATGAACATGCCATAACCATTTTGTAGAATGTTGAAGCAATCATTGAATATAAGCTCAATGACAACAGGAACGGATCAATTAAGTTAAAATTAAGGTTTATTTACAAGTTAGTTATAAATGTTACAGACAAGTTTTAAGATATTGGATAGGTTAAAGTTAAATTATTAGTTTACATAAGAGCTATTGTGTACGAGCAAAACGCCTACGCAAGGCCTCCCCTATTCTGTCCACTCTGCTTCCTTCTTCCAAAAACACACCCCGTTTGGTTCTTTACGACACCCCTCCAAGGGGTCGTACACAAGTTGCCAATGTCTCAAGGGTGCTCGGGACCGGACTGTACAATTATCTTCCAATAATTTTTGGGATCCAGTAATCTTGTTGGAAGAGGAACAGATTAGCAACCGGATAGTTACGAGTTCGAATCCAACCAAAGACTATCGCGTACAAATGAAGATGGTGCACATTAAATCCGTCGTGGCTTCAAATATTCTCACATTGGTGTGGAAGTTTGGAGAGTGGGGTGACAATTCAGGCGTGACCTCATCATCTGACCATGGTTCCAAATTACCTCGGATGTTTCGGTTTGATCCCAGATCTTTCTCTTACGGGATTGACCCCTGACCGTCGTCAATAGCCCGTTGTGTTGATCTAGTACGAGGTCAATTAAAATTACCCTACCTTACCCAGTCCGTCGCCAATAGCCTGTCGTATTGTTCCAGTGTGCGCTATTTAAAATACAAACCTTCGAAGAACTTTTACCTTGTGTGCCTTAGTATACCATATCTTTAATGTGAACAAAGAAGCTGTTTTTTAACTATGAGATCAGCACTGTTTGGTTGCGCTTAGAAGATACGTACTGAACATCGGAAAGAATCCTAAGAGATTTCCAAACACAAGTGTCACTTTCTAACATTTGTGAGGATTGAAGAAATCCACAAAGGCTACACAAGCAAAGCAAAGAGATCGCTTGTGAATTCATGTCAGAGGCGACACAACGTGGACAATATTCATGGCTCTGACATGATTCCCCCAGAAACACCTCCCACACATCTTCCAAACCGTGGGCAGTTTTACGCCAAGAGTGGGGCAGTTTTACGCTTGAAAAGCCCCGTGAAAAACATTTAGCTCTCTCGTCCGCTTTCATGGAGACGAAGTTAAATAAGGTTAGCTTTGAAACTGCGGCTATTTGTGAATACGAAAGTAGGGCGCTGTGCCTTAGTAAGCACTTTGCGATATTTTATTGGACAAAAACTCGTATTTTCCAGTAAAATCCTTGTGGAGCTTTTAGGCTCTTACAATAGATTTGCAGCAAGATAGACCGCCTGCTCGTGTTTCTTTACCTTTTAAAACGCTTCCTTTCGTTTTTTGGTACGCACTGAAACTCCATTTTCTGGTTTGGTGATGATTTATTTTGTATATTTTCAATATGAAATTAGCTTGTTATTTATTTGTTACACTGTGCATTTTTATAGTTTCTATATTTACTCTACCAACAAATAATAAACGATAATTTTTATGTGTCAAGCTACAATGTGTACCATTTTTCGAAACACAGGGGCTGGAGATGATGTTGCTGTTGTCGTGCGGGTCATATATTGCCCAATTGGGGGTGCCATTGCTCCGGAGGGTTCGACTTCTTCATGCATGACTCATCCGTTTTACAGGAAGGTCCCTTTCACACATCCATTCACTCAACATATTGTAATTTAGATCCCAATCAGATGCCGATAACCCCCTGATCAGGTACCCTCAGAGGAATTGATTTGGTATGGGAACATGGGGGACTTTGTAACCACGACCTATTTAACGTGCCCCAGCCACCATTACTGAACACGACGGTCTTTAGCTAGGTCCAAGCGCCGATCTCGCAACCATCAGAATTGCAGGCTCCGTTGAGGACAGAACCCACAACCCTTCTGATGCGAGCCCGACGCTCTACTGACTGAGTTACCGCGGCTCGTCTGGAGATGATACTAACTGAATATGGTTTTGAAGTCGTTTGAGAAGACTGGTCAAATATGACCCTTGTGACATGTAACCCAACTCATTCCAATCAGCCAAAATCAGTCTGGCATGGAACGTATTAACCCACGAGTGTTTCGACGAGATATTCCGACCAATATCTGGTCAATTTTGTTAAGAACGAGATATCTCATAGAGAGAAAACTTGCCCTATTGTGGAGTATAAAGTATGCATAAACTGTTTGAAGTTTTATTGTGATACACAACAAACTTTAGAGGATTCAGTTTATCGAAATTCGACTGTTTTTCGTCCTGATTCTGTTCTGTCCTGATTTGAATGCTTAAAGGTCACTGTACCCCATTAACACGTTCGCTTCCAAAACTGATATGGTGCGTTGGTAGTTATTGCCCCGAAGTAGAAATGGATTTTTCCCAGAAGCCAATACCAGAATAGATTGTCGAAAGCTCAGCCAACAAATTTGCTCTCTCATCATATGTTAGAGGCTTATTAGATTGCATTTTTCCTTTTTTTTTGGGGGGGGGGCGTAAAGACCCTGCAGAACTATCGTTTCTACACATACACACAACTTATATTACTAGATTCTTTTTAATAACTAATAAAGCTATAAATTCGAAACCACATATCTGTACAACTAGCATCTAAACTTAACTCCTTGCCAACACCTAACATATAATGCCAATTGAAGCGTAGAATAAATGTTGACGCGTGACTGGCTAGTGAGACATCATTCCATACCACGTGCTGCCGCGTGATTGGCATTTTGACGTTGACGCTACATCACGCGCTTGCGCTAGATCTGAAGCGAAAGTGTTTAAAGAGATCGATTGAAGTATTTAATTATTTTACTTTGCAGATATTACAAATTAATAAATATCTCGCCAGACGTGTACTCTCTTTCATAGTTGATTACTCACAGCAATTCGATTAATCGATTTGATATGAGTCAAGAACTAAGAAAAAAAAACTAAATGAATTGCTTGAACACTTTTGGAATGTAGCTATATCGTTTTTTATACTATAGTGGCCGTGTACAAAAATAAATTCGAAAGCAACTTTTAAGTCATCAAACGTATTCTTCACCAAACCACACTTGGTATATAATTGCGGAAATTACCCAAACGGCCTACAAACGTTTTCTTTTGATTGTATCTCATGGATTTTCAGTTAGACTGCTGCTGGGTTCAAAGAGTTTTATACATCCAACTCACGTTCAGTACAGTTAGAAATACACGTCCCCAAAAGTACCAAGACTATTTGTTACAGTTTATCACTGTCATCAGCAATTCTATAATGTCAAACAACTCCTTTATTTTTGCTGTGTAAGGAAGATGAAAGACTATCATTTACATTACAAGGCAATGGAGTTCTAAACCTTTTTTATAAAGAATCTATGAAAAGCCTTTGTGTTGATATGTGTTAGTTTACAAGTTTCGATTAAAAGTATTTTTGAAAGTTTTTCGGTCAAGGAATCCTCCCCCCCTCCCCAATAAAAAAAGCAGAAGTATAAAAGAACTTGTCACACAGTAAACAGTATCAAAAATGTCTCAGAAACGGAATGGCACTGTAAAATGGAAGTGAAAGAAATAGAGAAAGCAGGAGTATAACTGTCGAAAGAAGTGAAAAGAAAGCAACTCCAAGGCTGCAGTTCGTGTAATATAGTGCAATACAATCAGTAGGGAATATTTAACCGGATTAGCATGTGGGGTGTCCATTCCCAATCCTATAGAACACATTAACACTTCTTGTAAGTGTCTTGATGAGGTATATCGTCATTAGCAAAACTGATCAGAGCTGATGGACGAGATAACTCGTCATTCGAAAAAACTGACCAGATCGTATCATCATAAAAAAATTCAGCAATATTCTTGATGACTAAATATCTTGATAAAAGCAAAATTAGTCGGATCTTGATGGACGAGCTATCTAGTAAAAGAAACTTCAAGCTGTGCTGTATGATTTCTTTGCCAATTATATTGGCAACTTAACTGTAAATTTTGTCCAAAACAACAATGATAGCAATGATTACAGGCTGGTTACAGGAACAGTGGAGCTGAGTACTGTCTGCAGGGAGCAAAGGTAAAGGAGGGAGAAACAGTCAAGCATCTTGGGGTGATAATTCACAGGGATTTTAAAAGGGGTCACCAATGTTCGGCTGCGGGTAAAACGGCTAATAACTTATTGGGGTACAATAAAAAGACTGTAACTTCAAGGGATAAGAATATAATCTTGCCGTTATATAAGGGCTTAGTAAGACCACATCTAGAATATGCTGTACATTTCTGGGCTCCATATATGAGAAAGGATATAGAATTAATTGAAAGGGTTCAGCACAGAGCTACAAAAATAATTTCAGGGGATAGCATATCTCGACTACAATGAACGTCTATGTACGCTAAACATGTATACACTGGAAAGAAGAAGAAGGAGGGGGTATTTGCTTCAGCTTTTCAAGTGGGTAAAACAAGGGGACACAGAGGGCTTAAATTTCAATAGGGATAACAGAACAAGGGGCCATGGGTATAAATTGAACAAGAGACATTTTAATTGAGATTTAAGAAAAAACTACTACTTTAATAGGGTAATAGACAAATGGAACGCGTTGACAAAAAATATAGTTAATTCAAAGGGAGTGTACGAATTTAAGATACAATTGGATAGTCAGTGGGAATTGGGGAATTCATAAACAAAGGACCAGCTTTGTTGGGCTTGAGCCTATAGCTGGTCTTCAATTTTTGTATTTCCAGGTACGAAACTAGTAAGACTGATCATCATCAATCGTTTAATGCACCAATATAGTAAGTAGTATTACCAATATAGTAAGTAGTAATACCGATATAGTAAGTAGTATTACCAATATAGTAAGTAGTACTAACAATATAGTAAGTAGTACTAACAATATAGTAAGTTCTAATATAGTAAGTTCTAATATAGTAAGTTCTAATATAGTAAGATCCAATGTAGTAAGTTCCTATGTAGTAAGTTCCAATGTAGTAAGTTCTAATGTAATAAATTCCAATGTACTAATATAGTAAATTCCAATAAATAGTCCAATGTAGTAAGTATACAACAGTGCACAACGAATCTCAATCATAATGTACTTTTTAGTGAACTGAAGTTCAATTGTGCATTTCCATATATTGTTCTGTTGGCGTAATTGGAAAGCGTAATGGGCATGTGCACTATCAAGCAAGATGGCGTTCGCCACAATCGCAACCACTTCGATGGATGGTCCTCGATTTACAGTTAAGCTGCTAGTGCGAAGCAAAAAGCTTTCAGAAACTGTCTGAAGCAATTTGATAACAGACATTGCTTCTACTTTTATCATGGTATGACTCTTCACTCTCAAAGTCATTGTGTCGCACACTTGATTAAAAAGCTTCCCTAGATATGTAACTGAAATTGCATAACGAACAGTAAAACCAGACACGGACGTTTATTAATTCAGACACAGACGTACCCGTGAAAACCTCAAGTTATTAAGAACACTCTTCTGGCCGCCTCACAGATCTTGATAGCATTGGTATTGTTAAGAACGCCTATGAAGGGAACACTAAAAAATACACCACTGAACATTATTATCTACTATCTTACCACAATATCGATCGAAAAGAAGAAAATTAACAACATTAACTAAGATATACAAAATAATTGTCTCTTGTATTATTGATTTAAAAACATTTTTGTAATTTTGAGACATAATACTGGCATTAAAAGTGCTAAATACAATTAGATTCGTTGTTAAGCATAATGAAGAATAATGAAATATGCACCAAGCCAAAATAATACGTGGATAAGCGTTAAAGGAAATACATGTTTTTTTATACATACAGCATCTGATTACGAACAATATTATACTATACTATCCATTTAAAAATGGATTAAATAGCTGATTTTACTTTGCATTTCATATTTCCCAATGAAATATATAAAATGTATAAAAAGTTTAATTCTAACAATATATCGACCAAAAAATCTAATTTTGGGTAACTTTTTAACTAAACACGCACTTGCTTTATAATAAATTAAATTTTTTTCTTATAATATACTTTATATTGTTTGTAAGGCTTTTACTGATTCAAAATTCATTTCAAGTCTTAGAAATCTATATGTATCATAACTACTTATGTCACTTATAACCCTCCTTGTAGTTGTCCAGACGAGATATCTCGTCAATAACAAAAGTGATGAGATATTACCAGTCGAGGTATCAAACTACCAAACTTTAATCTCATCATAATTAAAAATCGTTACTATCTTGATGACGATATACACTCTATAACACAAAAATCGACGCACCAAGAAGGAGTTGTCTTATTGCGATAAAAAATTGGTGGATGTGGAGAATATACATAGAAAACCAAACGATTCAAATTTCAGAACAATTAATGATTTATTCACGAGTTTGACATTTACAAAGGGAGGAAGTCAATAAGGCGTTGGTCCATCTCTGGCCTGGATGCAAGCTGTCACCCTGAGTGGCATAGACTGAAAAAGTTCCCGGTTGATGTCTTGTAGAATTCCTTGCCAAATTGTCTCCAACTGTTGGGTTAAACAGTCAACACTCCGGGATGGTTGCAATCGCCTTCCCACAGCGTTCCAAATCTGCTCTATGGGAGAGAGATCAGGAGACCTATCTGGCCAAGGAAGTGTTGGGAAAGCTTGAAGACAATTCATAGCAACACGTGCCGTGTGCGGTCGGGCACTATCTTGTTGAAAAGTAAGTACGAGGTGTCGATAAAGGAACGGTAACACAACCGGTCGAAGAATGTGGTCTACGTACCGTAATGCTGTAAGTGTGCCAGAAATGACTTCCAAAGGGGTCCGGCTATCAAAGGAGATAACACCTCAGACCATAGTGTCCTGTTGTGGGCATGTATGGCGTACGATATGGCCACGCTGCACTGGGCGTCTCCATAGACATCTGCGGTTGTCGTCTGGACACAGTTAGAAACGTGACTCGTCACTAAAGTCTATACGTCCCCAATCAGCGCCGTTACAAGTAGATTGCGCCCCGCATAATTCCTGAACCAATTCTTCTTGGTGCGTCGATGTTTCCGTTATAGAGTGTATTTGTAAAGCTTTTACTGATTTAAAGAGCTCTTCAAGTCTTAAAAATCTATAATACAATGTATCATACTTATGTCACTTTTAACCCTCCTGGCTGTTGTCTTGACGAGATAACTCGTCACTAACAAAACTGACGAGATATATTGACAGTCGAGGTATCTCATCAAAAGAAAAACTACCAAACCTTAATCTCATCACCCTAAAGAATCGTTACTGTCTTGATGACGATATATCTCATTAGCAAAATTAGTAATACCTTAATGTCGTGATACCTCGTTAGCAAAATTAGTGAGATCTTGACAGACTAGATACCTCGTCAAAAGCACTTCGAGGGTTAAGACTCATAAAATTAATCTGAAACAAGGGAATGAACACATTAATATATAATACCTAAAAAAGGACGCTAAACCAGCATGTAACAGAACTATTGACTCGGAGTTTATATTATGTTTAGAAATTCCTATCTGTGTTGACAAACGCGTTTAGAAAATTTAATCCCTCAATTAAAAAGAGAACGAATTTCATTAGAGTAAATAAAGCTCAAAAGTTGATTTGCTTAAGGATGGGAAGAAACAACAGCTCTGAAATTAAATTACCTGCTCCGGAAGTTTATAATTAAGATTAAGTAAATGATTCATTTACCTTGGGCGAACCTTAAGTCTTAAAATGAGTGCAGTATTTGCTAAGACGAGGACAAAACAACAATAATTTATCACGCAAGAGATTTACCTAATTTAATTAATTAAAATCAAAGTCCGGATTAATTATTATTTACTTCCTCCAGCTTTAAATATTTGACACTCTTCGTTAATAAATTGCTTTAGATACGTCTGGTTAACTGTGTTAATACAAAATTTCTGATGACAATTATTTTGTTATATTTCCGATGCGTTTGTGGACAAGTATTTCTAAATGTGTATTTAGCGAGAGTAGTACTCTCGCTACAAGTTGAAAGTATATAAAAAAACCAGACAGGTCTGTGTATTGACTCTTGACACGGCTACTAGGTTTAAGGTGTAGAACAAGTCAGGGCGGATGTATGGTAAATTGAGAGTGAAATAAATTTGTACTAGACATCAAATGTTCACCACAAATGACATCAAACGTTCATCGCTCCACACATGTCAGAATTGGTGCACTCGCTGTTGATGTCGAAAAGCCTCAACTTCCTTCCAACGACGCCTCAACTTTGAGGTGCTCTTGCCGAGACGGTGATACTCAGCATCGGATGTCTGGATCTTCTTGGATTCCCCAACTCTCGATCTTTCTTCCTGTTCTACAATGTGTTGTGTTTATTATGCATATATTTGGCCATTTTGAAATTTTTGCGAAATTTCCAAATTTTGATGTCCGATATCTAACGACGTATCAAATATTTAAGTTTTAGTTATATTAATATTTCTAAAGCGCATAGAGACGAAACAAATGACACCTCAAACGTCATGTTCGCACAAAAAAGACCAGATCTGGACAAAATTAATGTGAGTGGCAGCTCAATTTTGTGCTGCGATTGCATCAACCGATAACGTCAGAGCAAGATCAATGAGCAGTCTTTGTTTAATGCTCGTTTGAACGCAAGATTGTTCTTTTATGTATCATTTTTATTTTTCAATTTATTACTTTTTTTGAACTTATGCTTTTTTGTGATACTCAAACATTAAGCGTGGTACCATGGTTTCGAAAGGTAAGACGTATTCTACGTCAAAACCCTTAAGGCTCAAAAGTAGTCAAGCTGAAAAGATTCAAGATACTCCAAAGAATAATGTCATTTGGTAGCTATACTTTAAGCCATTATATATTAGAGCCGCGGTAGCTCAGTCAGTAGAGCGTCGGGCTCGCATCAGAAGGGTTGTGGGTTCTGTCCTCGGCGGAGCCTCCAATTCTGATGATTGCGAGATCGGCGCTTCGAACTGGCTAAAGACAGTCGTGTTCACTAATGGTGACTGGGGCACGTTAAATAGGTCGTGGTCACAATGTCCCCCATGTTCCCATACCAAATCAATACCTCTGGGGGTACCTGATCAGGGGGTTATCGGCCTCTGATTGGGATCTAAATTACGATATGTGTGAGTGAATGGATGTATGAAAGGGACCTTCCTGTAAAACGGATGTGTCATGTAAGTCGAGCAAAGTCGGACTTCCTCCCAATGGGGCTCAATAACATGGAAAGCGCACCCCCCCCCTCGTCTCTTGCCGTCTCCTCTGGTCTCCCAGTGTAGGCATAAGAAACAACAACATTATATATTAGCTTTACTTTGTGCCATTATATATAAGCTTTACTTTTGCCGTTATGTACCCCAAGTATGACTAAATGAAGAATTTGGTTATACAGCAATGGAGTGCATGGCAACCAAAGTTTTCTTTTAGCATATGACGAACTTAGCCATCACTACCAAAATTATTTTACAATACACTAGATATGTACTCTATAAAAAATTGACACTAGACGGTGAAGATTTACAGTGGTGCCGGGATCTATCAACTTGGAAAGGCGCTGACGTTTAGTCTTTAGTGACGAGTCCCATTTCCAACTGTGTCCTGACAACAATCGCAGACAAGTAGGGATACGTTCAGGACAGCGTGGGGATCCTGCCCTTACTATCGCATGAATCACATGCCCACAACACGACATTATGGTCTGGGGTGCTATCACCTTTGATTGCCGGACCCCTTTGGTAGTCATTTCTGGCACACTTACAGCATTACGGTACGTAGACCACATTCTACGGCCGGTTATGTTACCGTTCTTTTTGCGACATCCCGGACTTACTTTTCAACAAGATAATGCCTGGCCGCACACGGCAGGTGTTGCTATGAATTGTCTTCAAGCTTTCCCAGCACTTCCTTGGCCAGTTAAGTCTCCTGATCTCTCTCACATAGAGCACATTAGGAAGTTAACGATTGCAACCTTCCCGGAATGTTGACCACTTAGCCCGACAGTTGGAGACAATTTGGAAAGAAATTCCACGGGACACCATCCGGGGACTATTTCAGTCTATGCTACGCCTGGAGACAGCTTGCATCCAGGCCAGAGGTGGACCAACGCCTTATTGACTTCCTCCCTTTGTAACGGCCAAACTCTGAAATAAATCATTCAAATGTTGTTAAATTTTAATTGTTTGTTTTCTATATGTATGTTCTTCACATCCATCAATTTTTATCGCAATCGGACAACTCCTTCTTGGTGCGTCGATTTTCTTGTTATAGAGTGTATATAAAAGCAGTGTAACCACGGTAACGGTCTTTCACGTCTTGCAAAATTGATGATGTTATGAATGGATGTTATGAACATGTAAAATTTCAAAGCTCAACCCGGCTCTTCTGGCAAAAACAGATGGCGCTAGCAACAATCGATGGATCGTTTTGATGAATGTTCCATGGTTAACAGTTAAATTGCTAATGCGATGCTAATCACTTTCATACAACTGATAAAAAACCATGTGATAACAGATAATACTACTTATACTCATATCACAGTTTTACTGTCAATTGCCATACAGACTCCCCATAGCGACTCGCACTTGGCTGATAAAGCAACATGGACAGTCCAAGATTACAATAATGACCACGAATACCGAAGTGCATATTGATCTTAATACAGCTTTTACGGTCTCACGCAATAGGCAATCTATAAACTAGTGGTGACATCTATTAAATTCATACTCTGCTAAATTATTTAGAGTGTTTTGCGGTGAACTTAACTACCACAAAGAATCACTACACAGTAATACAGTATATATAGCAGTGTATATCTCAAACACAAAGTACTTTGGGTAGAGAAAGTTGCTCTGTATTCCACACGTCAAGCTACACACGTACAGTGGAAAAGATGATCAAAGCTATCTACTTTTTTATTGTTTTTGCAATTTCTCAGATCTTAAAATCCACTTGATTAAATTAATTTTGCAATAAAAACCATTTGATTCTAGTGATTCAACATTTAACACGTATATTTAAGTATGTTTTAAAGTGTTAAGTATGTTAGCACGTATGCTATACAATCCTTTCTTCTTGGACACGTGTCTTCATTTATGCGAGCGAACCAATGAAAGCAATCCTCCGGGGGTTTGTGAGCGTTAGCGAGTAGTACTTTTATATTTCCTCTATGCCATTATATCACGCGACTATCAAATATTCGATCTCCGCATGTATTCAACGTATGCACTCGTTTATAAAAGGACTAAAATAAATTTACAATTAAACGATTAACGTTCAAATAGTCAGACGACATGTAATCATTTAATCACTTAACTATCTCACAATGCTTTTCGTATTTATAACAGCATCGTCAAGCATATGTGGAATGCATACCTGTAAAGCAATGAGAAAGAATGTATGGTAATTCACTTTGAAAAATCTTCATGATTTGATTGAAAAATTAACAGTTATGATGTTCATATTTGAACGAAACTGTTTTGCAAAAGAAAATAATATCACTTTATTCAGATCAAAGGCAGAATGAAATTCATTACTTAGTTTCATTGACTAACGAAACTAATTAATCTGTTAGGATATTCAGATATGCTTTAAAGTCACTCAATCCATTTTATTGGGTGTCCATTAAAATAATTTTACCTCATTTCATTCGCTAAAAGAGAAATAAATTTAAAAATCCAAGTAAGTCTCTAAGTAATGAATATTCTATCAAGCACACATTTTCTAATCTAAATAGATTTTTTGTTCGATTAATTGCTCAGGAACTTCTTTAGTTTAGAGATCAAAAGGATAACTTGAAGAACTTTGAGTATTTTAAGCGTGGAATCGATTTAAACGTTTGGAATATATATTAATCCCCCATTCTCGTGTTGGATAATAGAACAAAAAAGTGCACGCTGACTTGTTTCGATTTCCAAAAGAATCTATATAAATAAGAATGGAGTGTTTGTTTGTACATTCAATATTTTCGACCCATTTCAAGTTTTCTATCCGTTTTGGACCCTTCTGATGACGAATCCGCCTTTTTCTCGTTTGGTGTCTGTCTGTCTGTCTGTCTGTCTGTCTGTCTGTCTGTATGTTGTGCCCTATACACGTCCACGCGGTTTAAGATATTTTCATGGAAATTTGCATACAGTGAGTACTTATCTTCATTTAGTGAGTGGAATTGGTTGCGAAAGTCTGTCTGTCCGTCTTTCTGTTCTATGCTCGATTTTGTGTTTGTGTGTTTGTATAGTCATCACATGAATTGTATTCCAGATATTTGATTGCAGTGTATTTTATTTTATACATTATCTACTAATGTAGTGAATGCAATATTAAACATTTCTTTATTGTTATATTTAGTTGAGTTTCATGCTAAAACACCTGAGTAAGTATACTTAAATCAACCATAATTTGGTAGTTTTGGAAAAATTGGAATGCATATTGAATATTACGATTACTTCGATTGCTTTACCAGTACTGCTGAAAAAGTAATTATTTTTCAAAAAATAATATTTTAAATGGAATTTCAGCTCTGATACTTTATTTATTTCGAGTCTTATTTTTGTTCTTTGTGCAATGCAAACGATTTCCGAATATTTGGGGCAGACGATATTTTTCAACGAAACGAGAATGAACAAGATCGCCAGAGTAGTGATATTTTCTGTTTCTTTCGCTCTGAATTAATTTCACATTTCTAAATTTTGTGCAATTTTAGTTGTAAGTTGTGACAACTGTGCGAGATCAAGAGATAAAAATGAATCACAAATTAATATCTTTAGGACAATTTTTTCTGACATCTTTTATTTTGTTTTTTTCGCTGTTTTCTGTTTTAACTATTTATTATTTTAATAAATGTGTTTTCCTTCTCATCACACGCAACAGCACCACAAAGTATTCGACTTAAAAATGGCATGCAAGTCAGAATAAATTTTCAGCAAATTTTAAGTGTAGTTATGCCATTATTGAAAGAATAATGCCGTTATTTAAAGAATAATACATTATTGAAAGAATAATGCCGTTATTGAAAGAATAATACCGTTATTTAAAGAATAAGGCCGTTATTTAAAGAATAATGCCGTTATTTAAAGAATAATACCGTTATTGAAAGAATAATACCGTTATTGAAAGAATAATGCCGTTATTGAAAGAATAATAATGTTTAAAAATCCGAACTAGAACTTTTCAAACATTAAAAAATTCGTTGTAATAATGACAGGAGAAGATTGCAAAATTTCACTATGTCGCATACCGAATGCAAGAGTGCCACAAGTAAAAAACTATTGTTTTGTTGACTATGAGTGCGAGAGCACTCGCCATAAATCGTAATTTTAATTAATTGAGTTGAACATGAAAAGAACTTAAGAAAGGGAATTTCAAATCTCTCTCAAAATCGTCTTTCATAGTAGTAACCTTAGTGTCACCTTTCGTCATTTTGTAGCTTTGTCATACAGCAAGTGTGCGATGTATGTGAAATGTATTACATGAATAGATATGCATGTGTAGGATTTCTGACCAAAGTAAGTTGTAGAAATTATAAAGATGGCGAAAGGTGTTCAAATAAATTTTTATTCTACAAAAAACGTAAGTCATTATATATTTTGATTATCTTTTCAATTTAGAGTAAACCAATTCAAACCGAGTAAGGTCGGGTATTTTGCTAGTACTTAAATAAAGAGATAATTGACAAAACACTCTATCTGTCCTTTTTACTCTTTAATAAGATTTTAATGAGTGTCCTAAAACTTTTTTTTGAAATAAAGCAATGATCCTGAAGCGATTTCCTCGACGAACACATTGCGTTCTTTTTGATACTAGTAAGTAATGTTTGTTCAGAAGCGTTGATGGTAGATACTTTCCAAGCACGATTGTAAAAGCTATACGATCCAGACACGCTTGTTGACTTTTTAAAGGAAGTGAAATAGGTAGGTATTGATCTCTAGAAAATAAAATAAATAAATAAATATATATATATATATATATATATATATATATATATATATATATATATTAAATGTTTAAGATTTTATCTGCTGTGGAATTCTTCGCAACATTTTTCATGCTTATCAACCACACATTTGCTGCATTTTCTTTAAAATTTATTTACACTGTTTGCACACCTTACTTGTGTTGGAATGCAACAATATAATGGTGAAGGCCATCATATCTGCTGTATAATAATACTCTGGGGGTTTTTTATGATTCTCACCGTGTCTGCCTGGGACAGGTTGTGATGAGCGTAAATTGAAATATGTTAAGCATATTTCTCGCCTGAAATTTAAAAGATTTAATGGATTTGTGTTCGAGAAAGGACATAAACGATATATTTGCCATGCATTTTGAAGTATAGTTACCAAGCCGAATACAAATAAGGACCATCAACACTTTTTAGAATGAATATAACAATGGTAGCTGTAAAGATTTTGAATCGTCCAGTCTATACCTACCATAAATTTATTGTGGTTTATTTTTCAATTTCTTTTTTCCATCAGACCATCGTTTTGCTTTCACTAATGGATGAACTTCGTGTCTTTTTTAACCAACTTTCAAACTACTACTATCATTCCACCTCATTGCTATAAGACATTGCTTCTTGTCAAACTGATAGTCAAAACTAAACCTGCTTCTTTTTTTTTTTGAATGATTCAACTCCATCTAGTGGACATCTTTCTGTTCGGCAGGGACGTATAGTTCCTGTTCCGCCAATACCTTTCTTCGACAATTGATCAATAAGCTCAGGGCTTGTGAACAGACTGTCAAAATACAATTAATTGGACAAGTTCTCTGGCAATTCAGATACTAAATATAAAACAACCAATTCCCCATCCTCAAACCATTTCATGCACCTTGATAATTTTCGAAATGAACTAAATATCCAAGTCTTGTATTTAAACACCACACAACCAAATCTAAGGGATTTACCCCGAATATACTCTTTACAACCATTTCAACTGTAGTATGGTACCATACTTTAATGTAAATTGTTGTTTTGGATAGTAAAATAAGAATTTTTCATTTAGCATCGAGAAATAAGTTCGAAGCTTGGCCAGTTTATACGGTACGGTACCAGTACGGTAAACCCTTAAAACTTAACTCAAAAGAAATAAACTTGTGAATTTGAAAATATACGCATTTTAAATTAATGTTTTTCCTAACATATACACTCTATAACAAAAAAAAATCGACGCACCAAGAAGGAATCATCCGATTGCTTTGAAATTTCGTATGCAAAAATGTTTTGACCAAATATGAAAATGATTAAAATTTGGTGTATAATGAATGAATAGTGCGATCTCCAGCGCATCGGAACTGCGCATCCAGCAGATCTATATAAGGAGTTGTTCTTGAACTGTTGTTAAAAATGTCCGCAGCATTGCGATTTAGGATACCTTTCAACGACTGAAAAAATGCCTCGCCGCAGGATTCGAGCTCATTACGAGCAACTTTAAGAGTTTGAGAAAGAGGTCGTATCATTGGATTGAAAGAAGCAGGTTGGGCAAATCGGAGAATCGCTCGCCATGTGAGCCGAAGTTATGCGTCGATTAGAAGATGCTGGCAAGAGTGGGTGGACAATGGCAGATTTCAGCGTCATGATGGTAGCGGTAGACGTAGGGCCACAACAGATCGCGAGGACAGAGTGATTGGCAGATCAGCTGTCACAGCGCCTGATTCATCGCTATCAGCCATCAGACGTTCGACCCACACACGAGTGTCCACCATGACCATTCACAGACGGCTGAGAGAGCGAAATCTACTCTCATACCGACCGTTAAGCTACCTGCCACTCACGCCTGCACACTGTCAAGCCAGATTACAGTGGTGCTTGGCTCGATTAGGCTGGAATGACTGGGGACGTATAGTCTTTAGCGACGAATCCCGCTTCCAACTGTGTCCTTACGATCATCGAAGACGTGTCTGGAGACGCCCAGGACAGCATGCCGATCCTGCTTTCACTAGTGCACGCCACACGGGCCCTCAACAAGGAGTTATGGTCTGGGGTGCCATTTCCCTCGATAGCCGGACCCCTTTGGTCGTATCATTAGAGGTACACTTACTGCACAGTGGTACGTTGACTACATTCTGAGACCTGTTTTGCTACCGTTCCTTTCGCAGTACCCTGGGCTTATTTTTCAGCAAGACAATACCAGACCACATACGGCGCGTGTTGCTATGAACTGTCTCCAAGCTTGTCAAACACTTCCTTGGCCAACCGCATCACCAGATCTCTCTCCCATCGAGCATGTCTGGGATATGATGCGAAGGTAACTGCATCCGGTAGGGAATGTTGATGACGTAGTCCGACAATTGGAGCAAATTTGGCAAGAAATACCGCAGGAGACCATCCGGGAGCTTTATCGGTCTATGCCAAGCCGTGTGGCAGCTTGCATCCAGGCTAGAGGCGGGTCAACACCTTATTGAGCTCATTACTGTAACTCTGAAATAAATCATTCAATTGTTCTGAAATTTTAATAATTTTCTATTCTGTACATAATTTTCCTATGCACCAATTTTTGTCTCCATCGGACAACTCCTTCTTGGTGCGTCGATTTTTTTTGTTATAGAGTGTATATGAAATACAGACAATTGGACTAAAAAAGAAACAAAATGTTTTACCTTTTAAGCTTCAACATTGTGATCCGCTCAAAACAAAAGCACGCCGTGTTGCTCTTGTACGACGTTAGTTAAAAATTACCTATTAATGCTAAAAAAACACTAATTCTGAATTTGAAAAGTCATATGACTCACAATATATTGGATACGTACTGCCATCCACTGATAATTCTGTAAAGCAAACTCTTGAGACGGATTGAATGTAACATAGAAATCATTGATCCTTCTATGAAACAGAAGATTTTTTTTTCCGAACTATCCCAATAATGGGACGCTATGCACGAATAGGTTAATTATTAAAAGCCTTTAACATAGTGTGAATCTGGAATTTCAATTAGTCTAGGTAATAATTGTACGGAATTTTATTTTATCAAGTGATGTGACTTTAACAAGTATTCTTGGTACAGTAGTTAAAAACGTAACAGCAAGCTTAATTAAAGTTTTACATTTACACAATTTGGAAGAAAAATAAAAAAGAATAACAACCAGTAAAGTACTGAAGCAGAACTATGAGAATAATTACAATACAAAACTCAATTATCGAGTATGGAAGTGTCCAATTTAAAATTGATTGGTGTAGTAGTTTGGAGAGTGGGGTGCTAGCTCAGGTGTTATCTCGTCATCTGACCGTTATTCAAAATTACGTGGTGTCCTTGGATATTTCCAGGTTATCCCTGCAAGGGTTTTTCGGTGGAATATCTCTCTCAAGATCTGGTAACTATTGCTATAGACTAGATACCGTAAAACTGACCGGACAAGATATCGCGACCAGAAATCGACCGAGATTACTTTGTACAAGATATCTTGTCCATCTAGATCGCATCAGTTTTGCTAATGAGGCGGGATACCAGACAAATCTTCCCTACTACTACAAGGGTAATTTGGTAATTTTTTAGTTAACGTCGTACTAGAGCAACACAACGGGCTATTGACGACGGTCCGGGATAAGTCCCTTGAGGGAAAGATCCGAGGACAACACCTCGTAATTTTGAACCACGGTCAGATGACGAAGCAACACCTGAGCTGGCATCCCACTCTCCAAACTTCCACGCCAACCCAACGTGAGGACTTTCGGCCACGACAGATTTAAGGTGCACCAGCCGCCTCTACACCGTACGTTAACAAACATCCATGCCCGGACCCGGATTCGAACCAGGAACCTTCCGATCTAGAGGCTAACACCTTAACCACTATACTGGTTGGTCGGCACTACTACAAGGGGAATGAAGATCCAAGTAGAAAATAAAATAATCCCTTTAACAGAGCTGGTGAAATTTTGAGGAAGTTTTTAGATCCAAAGACTGGCCACCGCAGGTCAGTTTTCGACGCGAAGGTAAATTAGCAGGTAGGTTAACGGGTCCACGGCAAAGTCAAAGATTCAGGCATAGCTGATAGCTGTTCGCACCCCTCTGACCACTGAGTCGTCTTTTTCGATGTAAGAGATAGGTATGTTTTTTTTTAATTTCCAATGGCAAGGCAGTACAATTGCGGAGACAAATACAAATACAGTACAAAGTACAGAGTTGACCGAGGTCATTTTAGCCTTATACAAGGCCAGAAGTGATGGTCACTTGTGAAGGGGCACCCAGTGGGTGGACCATCATTGTCCCTAACAAAGGACAGCACAATTTACATCCATGCCCTAACCCCGGATTCGGAACCTTCCGATCCAGAGGCCAACACCTTGACCACTAGACCGGTTGGTCGGCCGAGATAGGTGTGTAATTCGATTTAAATCAAACTGGAGCAAACACAACGGGTTTTTGACGCTTCGGGATCAATCCAAAAGAAAAAGGTCCGATGATAGCATTTCATAATTTGGAGCCACGGTCGGGTGACGAGGAAAACATCTAATCTAGCTTCCTACTCTCCAAACTTTTACACCATACCAACGTGGGGACATATGAAACTACGTTCCAACGTCGCAATCCAGGTTACAGCGGTACAGAAATGTATGAGATTTGTACTGATTATAGATTTGTACTGATGAGACTTGTACCATATAAATACAAATTGTTTTTTCTAAGTGTTTTATTTTTTAAAACTCAAATTGTGTACTTAACAAAATTTCTTGAACCTAATTTTTGTTTACATAATTTTGTACGATGTTTAACCCTCTGAGCTCAAAATGTTTTCAGGGTACTGCTTTTACCCCATATCAACACTTTTACCCATATCACTAATTTAACTCACAAATATGGATAAGCAATCCTAGGAAAAATTGGGACACAGTGCCTGGTTGGAAGCGTAACTAAATAGCAACCGGAGGGTTGTGAGTTCAAATCCAACCAAAGACCATTGTATACAATTTCGTATACGATGATCTTTGGTTGGATTAGAATACGACCGTGGTATACATCGACTCACATTGGCGTGGTGTTTAAGTTTGGAGAGTGATATGCCAGATCAGGTGTAACCTCGTCATCTGACCGTGGTTCAAAATTACGTGGTGTTGTCCGCAAATATTTTCCTTCGGGTTTGATCCCGGACCATCGTCAATAACACGTTGTGTCGCAGCATTACGACGTTATTAAACACCTACCTACCTAGGGGAATTTATATCATCCTAAAAGGTGAAAGCTGGTTAGAAATCATGCAGGATACTGAACGTACATATGCGGCTGCACCTCTTAGAGGGTTAAATTGTGATCCAAGGAATCTCTAGTAAACAGGTTAAACGCAAAGGAACGCATTTCCATAAAGTACACTGCTTTAAGTAGAATAAAAAACGAGCATTGAAAAATCATAGTACCATAAAAAAAACTGTTCAGAATAACCTTGGGATGTTTACATTATCAGGGAAAAAGGAAAGAAAATACATTAGAAAATCTAAAATTTCTTTACTAGTTTAACAATGCAAAAGTTTTGAACTTTTTTGAATAAACTTATTGTGAAACACGGTTTTATAACTTAACCTTCCTACACAAAAACTATTTTTCATGTTCTTAATAAGGCGCTGTTTAAAATATTAATATATGCGTTGTTTGTTGAAATAACATTACAACGTTCCTAGAAAGCACTTTCTGGATTATAGTGTGTATTTTTTACTTTTAGTTAGTACAATATTTTTTATAGAAAAACACGTGAGATGTCTTATCTTTTGTTTAAGAAATACAGCCAGCAAGCACAAGATAACGCATAATCAACAAACATTTCCCAGACTAAACATAATTTCTATGCGCATAAAGATGTCCATTTTTACGTTGTTTATCTGATAATAAATATTTTGCCATTTCAACCTGATTTAATATATTGCTTCTAACACCCTCCCACACAAATTGTATGTATATACACTGTAATATACACTGCTCAAAAAAATTAGGGGAGTACATGGTTTTAACGAAACTATGCAAATAATTCTGCTTAAAACTGACGTAAAACAAAACAACCATAGTCTAAAGCAGGGCTCGAAATACCCGTGTGCACTGTGCACATGAAAATAAAATTGTTCACCTAATTGTATCCCGCCAGGTGCACGTAATTGCACCTAACGTTTAAAAAAAAAAGGTGGGACACGTTTTATGTTATTTTGATGTTTGAACAAAATATATTAGTAACGACCTCTCGCTCTAAAGGAACGAAATGCAAGTTCCTAAATACACACAAAGCTAAAACAAAATCGCTGGGCCGTAACGGGTTTTAACTGTAGGAAGGCTTATTTGTGCCACTGCCACCAGAACTTTCCGATGATCGAAACTTTTTCCAGATAACTCTGTTGAAGCGACTGTCGCGAAGGAAGGAGAAGGGAGAATTTAGATCACTTGTCCACCCGCGAACGATAGGCATACCGCATTTCTGTAAACACCTCGTGTTTCAAAAAAGTGTAAGGCCGTAGGAATTCCTGAGAATTGCCTGGTCAATGCGTATCGTAAACAAATATTTTCATTACTTATTTTTAAATTCAGATTTTATCTGCTAAAAATATAGTGTACTCGTTTATTTTTCATGATTTTTTTTCCCACCAATGTTTGATGATGACTGAATATTTGTAAGTAATAATTTCGCAGATAAAAAAAAATTATTTATATATTTTTATTTACTATCTACTACTGCCCCATCTGAACATACCCAATTAATAAAGTAGTTTACATTACATTAATGCTCTTTCATTACGTTTTTTTAAATGTTCACCTAAAATACAATCTGTGCATCTAATTTAGAAACTTAGGTACACAAGGTGCACCTGTATTAAAAAATCTATTTCGAGGCCTGGTCTAAAGTGTAGCAGAAAACAGAAGAAAACTTCATATTCAAATCAACGTTCAGAACGTCAAATTCCCGAAAAAGGATATAAGTGCTGAAATCGCTATTTCACAGAAGCTTCTTTTCTTCACTGTCTCATTCGTGAAACGCAATTGTTAAAAGTTTTTTTGATTAAAAGTGATTTGAAAATGTTACAACAGCGTGATTAACCGGAATCCATGGCTTGGCGAATTATTAGGAGACTAGAATCCGTACAAACACAAGGGAGTGTAGCGAAATCTGTTGGAGTTGCAAGGAGTGTCATTTCAAAGCTGTGGAATCGATTCCAAGAAACAGGGAATCTTACACGTTGGCCAGGGTAAGGTCGCCCACATGTTAACACAGCAATTGATGACCGGTAATAACGTTAACAGCTCGTAGAAACAGAAGACGCAATGCTACTCAGCTGCAAAGACAGTTTCATTTGGCAACAGGACGGAGGCTGGCAAGCCAAACAGTCCGAAAAAGGCTTCATCAGAGTGTCCTCTATGCACGTAGGCCAATGGTGTGTACTTCTTTGACCTTCAGACACCGTGCGGTCCGAAGAAGTCAGGCTGGGGAACATCGAGATTGGACGCATAGTGATTGGAGCCAGGTGCTGCTCACTGACGAGTCTTGATTCTGTCTGGAGTGTGACACCCGACGTTTTCTAGAATGGACAGAAAGGGGAACTTGAAATAACCCCACGTTCGTATAGGAAAGATCACATTACAGACGAGGTGGAATGATGGTACTGGAAGGAATCAGTGCAGATGGACATACGGACCTGCATCTTATTCGGAATGGCACTTTCAGGGGCCAAAGGTATGCAGACGAGATAGTGAGACCTCATGTCGTACCTTACGCTTCAACCATTAACGATTCATTTCTTTTAATGCATTATAATGCCAAACCTCACGCAGCTCAACTTATGGAGAACATGCTTGAAACGGAAACAATATAATTTATGGTGTGGCCAGCATACTCTCCTGACTTAAATCCCATCGAGCCTGTCTGGGACACACTAGGACGACGCATTGCAGCGAGACCAATGCATCCGTCGACTGTTCGGGACTTAGAGATTGCACTTCTTGAAGAGTGGAACAGAATTCCCCAAAGTCTTATCTATAACCTTATCATATCGATGTAAAACAGGTGTGCTGCAGTCTTAGCAGTTCCAGAGAACCACACACCATATTAAAAATCCTTTACCACCTTCAGACAACTTTTTCGTCAGTTATAGGTACCCAAATTAGTGCCTAGGAGCGTGTCTTCATGTTCTTAACATCATTTCATAAAATTAAAATTCCCATGCATGATAATTTGGTCTCTTGTTTTCGGTACCACGCTTTAATATATATGTACTTCCCATTTTATGCGTATGCATAGCTATCTCGCAAGGATGCCTTCACTTTTTTGCTTGCTCCTCTAATTTGTTTGAGCAGAGAAGGAAACGTAATTCAATATATGTATTAGGGCACCATGGCTCATTAGCTTTCCCCACTACATTAGCAACCTGAGAGTTATTGGCGGAGCAGGCTCATTCCAGTCAGATTCCATTCCCATAGAGGATACAAATGTAAAATGAGTAATGTATACTTTTTCATTTGCCCTCGATCATGTGTTCAAAACTAGCTGTAACATGACGGTTTAAACTACTTTCGTCTGCAGGGAGGAAACGAACATTCGTCATCTGATTGGTCCAATGGTCGGGAGAAGACGACTTTCCATTGTTTTATTATAGGTAATAATTGATCATTTTTAATTAACGTCATACTAGAGCAATACGACGGGCTATTGACGACGATCCGGGATCAATCACCTAAGGGAAAGATCGGAGGACAACACCAAGTAATTTTGAAACACGCTCAGATGATGAGGCAACACCTAAGCAGGCACCCCACTCTCCAAACTTCAACACCAACCCATCGTGAGCACTTTCGGTCACTACAGATTTAAAGTGTATCAGCCGCCTCTACACCATCCGCTTTCAAACAGCCATGCACTGACCCGAATTCGAACCAGGAGCTCTCCTATCTAGAGTCTAACATCTTAACCACCGAACTGGCTGGTAAGCTGTTTTATCAAAGGATTGGTAAACGCAAAACAGTATAATACTTTTGATATTTCACCATTATTGTCGTCACTGTAGCAATACGCATTCCAATATTTAACCATTCGATAGATCACTGAAAGAGGTAATAAAATGCCGAATCTTCCAAACAAGCAAATTTTTCACAGTTGTCACGTGACAGCTAGTCGACAAGTTGGTCGTAGTTTTTTGAAGCTCCTCTCATCAGTAATGCTCAGTCTACTTGTCTTCCACGATCATGTCCATTCCTCCCTGCGTTTTTCTTTCTTCTGTGTCAGTAAAACTGTGTGTATATCTATTCACTTGAAGGGTATAGTGTGGGGCAGCTTGGTAAAATACAGCCCTGATCCAGGGAACTCCAATCAACTATGAATATTCGTCTTTATGCTTTTTCTTTTCCTTCCGGATTATTCCCAGCCTGTTGCGAATACCCCGTTATGTTTCACCAATGCGACGTAAATTCAACGAAAATTCAGTTTAGTCAATATTATACCATGCTTCCTTTGATTACATCGGCCTTCTTATAAAATAGACAAAGCATTTTGGCGAGTCAACCTCATTGCAGTCACGCGAGCTTGGGAACTGACTTGGGTTTCTAAACAAAATCTTGTGTTTTCTACACGTTCATATTTAAGTTTTATATTGGTGTGCGTGCTTTCTTAAATACCGATTTGACTTTTACGCCGGACATTCTCAAACCGAGCGATGGAGAGAAATAACGCGATGCTGCGAGCATATCTTAAGCACTATCTACCGACTTTATGTATAATATAGTTGTTTACTGATTAAATCGTAGTTGGATCCATAAAATTAAGTATGTACGTGATAGCTCGTAGTTGGCAGTAAACGCTTTAAACAGAGTACTTACACAATAAGCATTTAACCCAAATATATATATACACTCACTGCCAAAATTTAAGCACGGAGAGGAAAATGTTAATTTCCAGAAGCCAATCTAAATTTGAGAGGCTGTAATTTGCTGCAGAGGTAGATGAAAGTATGCAAATGTGTTGTGTAACAGTCACGGTTTTCGTGTCGAGAAATATGCCAAAAAGGCAGTCGTATAAGAAGCCAGCATTGTGAAGGATTAGAGGTGTTGCCTGTAAGTGCTGATAAAAAGTGTTTAGAACTTTCCTACGGTTAGTTTTCAAGACAAACATGTTTCTATATTGTTCCAGAAGACGAATGGCAGATAGTGACCGCAGTGTGGGACGCCATGAAACAAGGCAATCCATAATTGATGTTGCTATTTTCTTCGGCGTTCAGAATTCCTTCATTTTACGATTATGGAAACAATTCCAAGCAAGGCAAACAGTTGTCCAAAATCCTGTGGCCGCCCGATAATTTGTTACGACTCTCGCGGAAGATCGATATATTGCTGTTGTAGGGAAGCGGAATCGAAGAACGACCTCCTCATATGTGACATCTATGGTTGCAGCGTCCATTGGTAAGACAATATCTGCCACTACTGTGCATGCAAGGCTACACATGAATGGACTGTACACCCGGGTGCCACGAGTATGTGTTCCTCTATCCGTCCAATCCAGAGGGACACGATTAAAGTGGTGTCGGCAACATGTGAATTGAACTGTGTCTTATAGAGAAGCATTATGTTCACGGATGAGCCTATATTTGCCCTGGAGCCAGATTACAAGCGTACAAGAGTCTGGAGAGAACAAGACACACACAATGGGCTCCAGGACATCATCAAGCATCATTCATTCCGAGGGGGAAGCATCATGGTATGGGTAGGGATTTCGTTGGGATATCGCACCGATCAGCACATCAATAGACGGGATTCTGTGACAGCTGTCCGGTATCGGGATGAAGTCTTAGAACCCACTGTGAGATTGTACGCTGCAGCAGTTGGTCATTATTTCATTTTAATGGATGATAATTCGTCCCCATAGAGCTTGCATCGTCGACGACTACCTGGAGAGTAAGGATATTGCGCGTATGGTTTGGCTGGCAGGTATACTCACCCGGCCTTAATCTCATTGAAAATCTTTGTGATGCCCTCGGACGTCTGCACGTTTTACACCCCCAGCTACTTTCACGGAGTTGCAAACTGCTTTTAAAGAGGAATGACGATTACTTGACTCTGGGGTGGTTGATCACCTCATAGAAAGCATGGTCACACGCTGCAAACATTATATGAGGATGAGGAGTGGTCACATATCCTATTAATGTCGGTTTTGTTTATTCGTTTTGGATTTATATAAACATCATTTTGTTAATGACTCTGATATGACTTTATCTTTTAATTTATAGAAATTCAATATTGTTTTCATCTTTGTATTTGATTCTTTGTTCTGTTTCATGCATAAACCTATTTGCTACTTTCCTGCCGTATTTCGTGTCAATCAAAGCTGTACTTATCGTTTTTTTTTTTTTTGGTTTTTTTTTCGCATTTTACATTTCGTGCTTAACTTTTGGCAGTGAGTGTATATTGTTATGGGAATCCGCTTTTACTTTATTTTACACATACACATACAGATCTGTAAGAAAAGTGACTTGAGCAATAAAGTTGTATTATATTTTGTTTTTATGTGGATTGTGTTCGTAGCGCATTCTCTTCAATCAAGAAAACTGACACAAGTAAAAAAGCAAGTTCTTCGAAAATCCCACAAATTGATTTGCCTAACCTCAATACTGTTACAGAATACAACAGGAGTGCCACAAGACCTGAAATTTAAACAGTGATGTGAGTTGTTTCCTTAGAAAAAGTGCCTGAACTGCAATAGTCCCATCTTTCCTGTTGTATCTTATGTAATGCAAAACAACAACCATTCTCGAGGGAAATCAGATTTCGTTTTGTGAGTCTCCCTGTTAAAGGTTACATAAATTCTTTACTATTCTGTGATGAGTCAGTTTTCTTATAACAATACAGCACTCCTTTGAGAATATATTTTATATTTGGATATCATTAAATAAATAAACCACGAACAGAAAAAACGACACAACCTAAATAAAAGTGGTTTGAAGTAGATAAGAAGTAATGCCCCCAGAAAATTTAGATTGACTTTTAGATGTGTAAATGAGAGAGATAGATGATTGATATATTTATATCCCATCAATTCATATTTCATTTTTGTCAACTAATAACATTTTTTTAAGATGAGGTTATCTACTGTATTGATTATATACGAAATGGAGACGTGGTAACATAGTGGTTTATGAATGAACAATACAAAGATTGTATTATATATATATATATATATATATATATATATATATATATATATATATATATATATATATATATATATATATTGAGGATTCATATTCAGTTTATACAAAAGTAATCACATATATTGAGTAAAGTAAGTTGAATGTTGAAACACGTGAAATCGCGTGCACTGTTGCATCCGGTTTCTTTCTTCCTCTCAAGTGAGTCCCGTGCATCCAGCGTCCTCACTCCTCTGGGTCCGAAGTTTGGCGGGAGCAAATGGGAAAGCCTCATTGGAGGAAATTATAACTGGATCTCATCCCACTGGCTTCGAATGTTATGATGAGTCATCTCAAAAGTAAAACTAGTGAAGGACTTATATTGATGTGCTATGTTTATGTTTAAGGTCTAATAGACATGTGTTGAGGGTAGCTTCACCACAGTTATCATTTAGCGAAACGCTTGAAAATACAGTGTGTAGGTAGCTTTACCAACACGTATTTCAACGTGGCTAAGTGCACCACAATGGTCCACTCCAGAATTTAGAAGTATCTTAATTAAACAGATGGTACCACTAGTTGATAGATTACCAATAGCGTGTGAAAATGTCAGCTGTATTAAAGTCACTGGATGGATTATTTCGACCATCGACTGTCCTGTGTTGCTTTTAGCAGCCGTGTGCGAGTATACGTTGGTAAGTTTCGAAATTATGCAGAGTAGCAACGAAGTGTAAAAACGTGATAGAAATAGCAACAGTGTATGCTATCTAAAGGCTTTACGTAGATGTTGAGAAGTGATTCGTATCACATTGGCAATTAAACTGTCTTCAGTGAACCATCCATCGAAATACCTGAGCCATCTGATATTTGTCAAAAACACATCCATGCCGTTTTTTGTAACTGAGCCTGTTCATAATCACGTCCTGGTCACCAATTTAGCAATGCAAGTCAAAGAAAGTGCAAGATTTCCTACCAAAAACTTATTAGTGTTGTACTTAGGTTACACAACAAGAGATACTGCTTTATTGTAGTAATGTTTAGTCCGCAATCAAAAAACATTAGATTTCACTGTCTGAAAAATATTTTTTTTAACATTAGTCGCTTGTAGTACTATGGGGTGAGGTATAAAATTTCTAAGTTCTGTTAAAATTAAAAATGTACCTATAACTGGAAGGCATTGAACTATCCAAGTGGTTTCAACAAAATATCTCGTCGTTCAAGACCTCGCAAATTTTTCTATTGACGATATATCTCGTCACCAAGGTATTACCGATTTTTTGATGATGACTAGATCAAGATTACACAAGTTTTTTTTAACAAAGTGGTCTCTCGTCAATCTTCTGGTCAGTTATCTTCCAATGACAAGATATCTTGTCCATCAAGCTCTGGTCAGTTTTGCTAATGACGAGATATCTCGTCACAAAGTTCTGCCGATTTTTGGAGGATGACTAAATCAAGATCAGGTCAGGTTTTTTTTCTAATAGCTAGAAATTTTTTCTATCAAGTTCTGGTCAGTTATCTTCCAATGACGAGATAGCTCGTCCATCAAGCTTTGGTCAGTTTTTCTAATAATGAGACACATTTCCCAGACAATCACCAGGATGCAATAACATAGTCGTGCTTCTTTTTTTTTTCAAAAACATTTAGCTTCTTTGATCATCGAAAATTTTATTAGTGCAAAGTATTTATCCTCCTGAGACCTTTCATCCATTAAAATGAATGTTTTAGTTTTCCCTCTTGTTTTAACGGATTTTATTTTAACACTAGCAAAATACCCGACCTTACTCGGTTTGAATTGGTTTACTCTAGATTGAAGAGATAATCAAAATATATAATGACTTACGTTTTTTGTAGAATAAAAATTTATTTTAACATCTTTCTCCATCTTTATATTTTCTACAACTTACTTTGGACACAGATCCTACACATGCATATCCATTCCTGTAATACATTTCACATACATCGCACAATTGCTGTATGACAAAGCTACAAAATGACGAAAGGTGATACTAAGGTTACTACCACAAAAGACGATTTATAGGAAGATTTGGAATTCCCTTTCTTAAGTTCTTTTCATGTTCAACTCAATTAATTAAAATTACGATTTACGGCGAGTGCTCTCGCACTCATAGTCAACAAAACAATATTTTTTTACTTGTGGCACTCTTGCCTCCGGTATGCAACATTGTGAAATTTTGCAATCTTCTCCTGTCATTATTACAACGAATTTTTTAATGTTGGAAAAAGCTCCAGTTTGGATTAATAAACATTATTATTCTTTCAATAACGGCATTATTCTTTAAATAACGGAATTATTCTTTCAATAATGGCATAACTACACTTAAAATTTACTGAAAATTTATACTGACTTACCTAACATTTTAAAGTCTAATACTTTGTGGTGCTGTTGCGTGTGATGAGAAGGAAACACATTTATTAAAATAATAAATATTAAAAACAGGAAACAGCAAAGTAAAACAAAATAAAAGATGTCGCAAAAAATTGTTCTAAAGATATTAATTTGTGATTCAATTTCATCTCTTGATCTCGCACAGTTGCCACAACTTACAACTAAAAGTGTACAAAATTTAGAAATGTGAAATTAATTCAGAGCGAAAGAACCTGAAAAAATATCACTGCTCGCGCGATCTTGTTCATTCTCGTTTCATTGAAAAATATCGTCTGTCCCAAATATTCGGAAATCGTTTTCATTGCGCAAAGAATAAAAATAAGACTCGAAATAAATGAAGTATCAGAGATGAAATTCCATAAAAAAATAATAATTTTTTGAAGAATAATTACTTTTTCAGCAGTACTGGTAAAGCAATCGAAGTAATCGTAATATTCAATAGACATTCCAATTTTTCCAAAACTACCAAATTATGGTTGATTTAAGTATACTTACTCAGGTGTTTTGGCATGAAACTCAACTAAATATAACAATAAATAAATGTTTAATATTGCATTCATTAAACTAATAGATAAAGTATAAAATAAAATACAATTCAATCAAATATCTGGAATACAATTCATGTGATGGCTACACAAACACACAAACACAAAATCGAGCATAGAACAGAAAGACGGACAGACAGACTTTCGCAACCAATGCCACTCACTAAATGAAGATAAGTACTCACTGTATGCAAATTTTCATGAAAATATCTTAAACCGCGTGGACGTGTATAGGGCACAACATACAGACAGACAGACAGACAGACAGACAGACACCAAACGAGAAAAAGGCGGATTCGGCATCAGAAGGGTCCAAAACGGATAGAAAACTTGAAATGGGTCGAAAATATTGAATGTACAAACAAACACTCCATTCTTATTTATATAGATGCAATAACTGGTGTGGTATCATGATGGATGAATCGGTAATCACGTTTTAGTTTTAGGAATCTGTCTGCGGCAGTTTCTTTGTTTACAATATGTTGAAGAACGTGAGTCAAGTTTGAATTCGCCACTCTCGTGGTAAGTACTAATTTTCATATTATTTTCATAAGTCTCTCTATATTAAAAAAATGTTACCGCCGCCGCCGAAGAATTGAAAACTGTGTTGTTTAGCTCGATTCTTAGCCGGTTTCCCGAGAAAGTACTGATCGGAAAAAAATGAAATTAACATGCTTTGTTCTTCATCGTATTCCCTGGATAATTATTAAGATTTTTTTCCGATGCGGCTATTAGTTTAGGTTTTATTAAGTGTTAAAGTTGAAGAAGCGAAATTTCTTCCGCGAGTGAGCAAAACACATTCAAATTTTCAGTCTTCAGTCGTGAGTTTTTTTTTTAAGAGTACCTCTCAACGTAAATTTTTGCAGCTCGTCGAGTTTTTTTTGAAATTTAAATTTGGTTCTTGATAATATTTTTTTGAAATTCAGGAAAAATCGGGACATTTTTGTTACTTTTTTTTAAAACTGCCGTATCTATATCTAATTACTATTAATTTTTAATTTTTAAAATATCGCAGTATACCTCAGAATATATTCTTTCTTACAGTACTATTATTTTTGAAATCGGTTAATAATTAAATTGGATGCGATCAAAAGTTCGTCATACAAAATTCGGAATCTTTGGATATTTTCGCTACTTATTGTTAAAACCGTTTTGTCTACGGCAAAAGCCATTATTTTTTTAATTTGAAAACATCACTGAATACATTACATTACACTCTTTCTTATGGTACAGTTATTTTTCAAATTGGTTAATAAATAAAATCGTTGCAATTAAAAGTTGGTCATACAATTTTCGGAACTTTCAGATCGTAACTTCCGATACAAAACTAAAATGATCATATCTGTATAGTATTACTGTTAGTTTTTAATTTTAAAAATATTGCAGTATACCTCAGAATATACTCTTTCTTACGGTACAATTATTTTTAAAATTGGTTCATAAATAAATTCGATGCAATCAAAAGTTGGTGTCACAAATTTCGTATTTTTCAGTTCGCATAGCTGCTTCCGAAAGCAGTAGTGGGTTGCACTTTCGACTATCGGGTTTGCCAGATATCAAATTTATCGTAGCAACAATTGCCATAAAAACGATTTCTTTTTATTTGGCGAGGAAAAAGGCTCGCTTTTTTCCCTCTGTTCTCAAGACAGTTTACCGACAAAGTACAGATCGTAAAGTTTGGATATTAACAATGTTTACTTAAAATTGTACAGGGAACAAGATGCAGAAGATTTTTTACTGATGCCGCTATTAGTTTAGGGTACATTAAGTGTTAAAGCAAAAAAAAAGTTAAATCACTTGCGAAAGAAGTATTGGTTTGAGAAAGCAAACTAAACGGATTGCGTAGCAATCCCCGGGGTCGGCGAGCGTAAGCGAGACGCAGCGAAGCCCTCGCTGTGACGTCATGAACCGGAAAGTGAAATCAGCATAATACGAATTATTCAGATAGTTTCACTCTGTGAAAGTAATGTTGGTTTGCGAAGCAAACCAAATGGCATCTGTGACAGGATGGTTGGTTTGCGAAGCAAACCAAATGGGATTGCGCAGCAATCCCCGGGGGTTGGCGAGCGTAAGCGAGCAGGGGGCGGAGCCCCCTAGTTTATAAAATAATTGTAGGATTTTTATTGCAGCTTTATTTATCTCATGATATTAATGTTAAATAAAGCAAAAAAGATAGTATTTGTTGTTTCAACTTGTTTTTAAAGACATCCATTTAAATGGATGTTGGGTCTCAATTGCGTCATTATTAGTTTGTTTGCATTTAATACATTCTATTAGAAAATAAATATTTTACCTAGTTTAGTAACAGTTTTTAAAAAAATCCAAAGACTTCAAAGTAATAAAATACATAATATTTATGTAAGTTTTAATATTTTTAAGATTGACAACATTGAAAGCATTAGAATTACTTGCAAATGGAGTTTTATCCGACATCGACGTTGACAAATTCAGTGATTATGAAGTTGCTAATCCAGTACCTGATGAAAATTATGTAGTTTATGATGATGAAACAGATGTTGGAGGTAGATTAACAGATATACCCCAATAGAAAGAGGTGAAAAAAAAAAGGCATGAAACAACGTTTACGTGAAATTTTTATTGACTATCGCAGATGCACCTGAAGTTATGCAACAGCATATTCAATATGCACAGGAGCATTTTAATTATAAGCCACACATATACTTTTTAAACTACATAGATGATGATACGTACACAAACATTGCTGATTGCACCAATAGAACATGTGTGATGAAAAATGGGAAATACCCTATTGTAACTGCGTCTGAAGTTAAAACTTTTGTTGGTATGACTTTGCTCATGAGCACATTGGGTTTTCCTCAAGTAACACAGAAGACTGACAGAATTGCTTTAAAGCTTTTCATGAAAACTAATGCAAATGTATTAGTAATTAACCCTTACTATTTATAAGTACTATTAAAATTTTGCTAATTTATTAGTAATTAACTTTAGCTAATTTATTAATAATTAACTTTTGCTTATTTACTTTCAATTACCGTTTGCGAATTTATTAGTAATTTACACAATATGTTGATAAAAATAAACTTTTTGGTTCAGGTACCTCTGTGTAAGTTTCTCATTATTTTACAGTGCTAATAACTGCAACATCCATTTAAATGGATACGTTCCCAAGTGAAATTAAAATATTTAAATTTCTTAATATTTTTTTAAAACATCATTTTTTTAAAGTCCATTTGTTCAGAAAAAATAGTACTTCAAAGATATATGTATTTCATTTTGCTCGGGTCTCATGAGGTTATGAAGAAATAATTGCTTTAAACCTGTAGTCGTCCTAGGCGATACAAATTTCATCAAACGCGCCTATTTATTTTACACGGTTTCGTTCATGGAAAATGGTACATTTATTGTAATGCATCAAAAATGTCGAGATAAGTGACGACCGACCGAAAAATGATAAAAAAGTATTTTCTCTTTGAACTGGAAAATATATTGTCTACGGAAAATTTAATTCATTCGCCTGAGAGCTCAAAATAGTTCATGAAGTCAACCCAATCTCTTGCCACAACTTACTACCAAGACTTACTGGAAATGTGGAAGAACCAAATTTTTAAATAACATTAACAGTGCAGAAAAGAAATTGCAATTACTGCCATCACTTTGTAAGTCGTTTCAAGACTTTGAATTTGTTTTATTGAAAAGTGACTTTACTTTATAAGTTAGAATGACAAAGTACGTGTCTAAGTATGACTAAAACGAACACTTGACAGTAGAGGTTGCCAGGGCTCAGTGATTATGTAGAAGATTACGCGAATGACTTTTCGCTAGTTTCTTTTTCTGTTTTTTTATTTCATCTCTTCGTGTTAGGAATATAAAGAGTTTAACTTTTCTCAGCTTTTATTCTTAGCAATTTTCTCGTTTTCTTGTTTGGAAGAAAAAGTTGTTAGGGTTCGATAATTTTTCTTTTTATTTATTTGAAATAAACAGCAAAATCTCAATATGTTGTTAAGAAATTTTTATCTTGGTTCGGTGATTTCGACGAGATATATCGTTCATCAAGCTTCAATACTAATCTCGACCAATTTAGCTAATGACGAGATAGTTCGTCATCTAGATTTTATCATTTTTTTTATATTGGCGAGATGAGGTTTGATCAGTTCTAATGACAAGATATATCGTCTATCAGGATCTGGTCAGTTTTGTTATTGACGAGGTACCTCGTCGAGGCATCCAACCATCAGGAGAGTAATCACCTACTGAGTCCTAAGACATCAATAAGTCCTTTAGAGAAATCATTAAAAACAATAACAGCATCATTTACTCCAAAGGATAGTGTATTACAACGCACAAAGTTAAATTTTGGAAATTTCTGCCACCATGCCGTTGAATGATTAATAGCGTTTTGGTTTTAACCATCTAAACCACAATTACAAATAAATTCATTCTTACACAAATCCGTGTAAACAAGTTTTACATTATTTAAAACACTAGACGGTAGTTCTGGGCCATGCTTAAATACCACATTAAGGTCTACAAATGATTTTTGGTATCTGTACCAGCACATTTTACCCGTAAGATATTGCTTTTTAACACAACTATACTTTAGAAATATTCGGATAGCTTCGCTAATACTTAATGAATTTTAAAACGGTTTTCAGATATTGAAAAACAAATATTGAACGCACATTCTTAATGAATAAACTCAAAAGAAATTTTTTTTAGCTACCTTAAATCTTTTATGGTTGCTTGATAAACATTTTTCAACGTTTTTCTCTTTATCAATATAACCATTTAATGTCAGGAATCGTAAGTACATTCACTATAATTCACGATGTTAAGAAGTTCAATAAATAATCATGGTCAGTCTTCATTTTCGACTTTCCTTTTTTGCCATTAGACATAGAGCCTGTGAATTTAACCCTGCAAGTGGTTTGACGAGATATCTCGTTCATCAGTATCTGACCAATTTTAATCAGCACAAGATATTTCTTCAAAAACCGGCAATTCCTTGATGACGAACGGTAAGACCTAATGACATGCAATTTGGTGTCTGAAGTTAAATTTGTTATAGATTTTTAATTGTGTCGAAATAAGGGTGTTCCTATTGGAAATTATAAAGTTGGTGCTCAATTTAATGAATAAAGACGGTCTCTTATGCAAATTTTATTAATTTGAATTTATAGAAGACTATCTCATGTCAAACGCCATCTTTGAATATTTTCTACTGTTAAAATTGCTCAAACGAAGAGAAGTGGTTCGGGGTTTTTCTGGGACTACATAACATGATGTAATAATGTATTATGGTTTAGATGAAGTGAAATGTGATTAAGTATGATAAAAATTATCTTGAACTTCTACCAAAGGTTAAAGATAAGCTCAAAACTAAGTGGTTAATTTTTCTCTAAAGCGCACTGTCGACAGATATTTACGAATAGTTTTCTTAGTCTTGAACAGAACCGTCGTTATTCCTGTCAGTAAATGTGTCTATGTGTCTTTATACGGCCATATGACCAAAAGATAGCATCAGTCATAGCACCAACAGATCATATACACCAGTATATGTCCAAGAGATAACTTTTAAAACAATTTTAGATGAATTATCAAAAGCCATAATTACGTATGACAGAAATTCGATCATTACGCACATGTAGAATAGCATTAATTGAATATTCAAGAGCAGCTCAAACTCCCGAGGTAAATTTTTATCGAAAGAGCACTGCCAATAGATATTCAAAGAAGTGTTTTCAAGAAGTCGTGGACTGCAACAGTAGCTTTTCATGTCAGTAAATGTATGTGTCTTCATACCAACAAAAAAGAACTTACTGTCCAACGTAACATGATTTGACGCTTATCTCTAGAAAAACTGTAGCCTTTTGAAATGCATGCATTTTTATTTCCTGAATGCACCTTTCTGAAAAAATATTCACCCGAAATATAAAAAACGGTCTTCCTTTTTCCGCTTTCAATAACGGATGGACTTTTTACACGTTCACACTCGATTTGCTATCATCAAAGTGCGTACTTAGACTGATTACTAAATCAACTAATCGTATTCATTTGCATTTAGAATCAAATGAAAAAGTTGAAACAATAAAATGGTACTTTTTCAATTCCATGCGTTAATTGCACAACGTGCTTTTCTCCTGAAGCTTTTTTTAAAGAACAAAAACACTAAACGTCAGGAAGTAATTTGGAATATGAGTTATTTTATTCAGCTCATCTTCTCTTTCTGGAATATAAATTTTATCAGGGCTTGATAACCCGGGTGCACAGGTGCACTGTGCACATGAAAATAAAATTGTGCACCTAATTTTTTCCCGCTAGGTTCACACAGTGAACCTAACGTTAAAAAAAAAAGGGGGGGGGACGTGTTTTATGTTATTTTGATGTTTGAACAAAATAACAAAATATTAGTATCGACATCTCTCGCTCTAAAGGAACGTAATTAAAATTCCTAAGTACACACTGAAGCGAAAACAAAATCTCTGGGCCGTAACGGGTTTATACAGGAGGAAGTTTTAATTTGTGTCACTGCCACCAGAACTTTCATATGGTGGAAACATTTTCCAGATGGCTCTGTTGAAGCGATTGTCGCGACGGGAGTCCAGTACGCCGTAGAATTTCGATATGTTTAAATATTTTTTATTTACTATCTACTACGAACCTATATAAACATACACAACTAATACAGTAGTTTACGTTACATTAATACTCTTATACGTTTTTTTTTAATGTGCACCTAACCTATAACCTGTGCACCTAATTTAAAAACTTAGGTGCCCACGGTGCACCTGTATTAAAAAATCTATTTCGAGGCCTGCAGTAGAATCTTGACTATTAGAGCTCTATTCACTGAGGGTAAATAACGTTTTCACCACGAATGTGTGTATTTAGCCCTTAACTGATTTGTTGGACAGATGGTTGGTTTGGGATTTCATGGCGCAAGATCCAACAGTGGGTAAATTAGCCAAACGCAAGACAAGATATCAATAGAAATGCATTTGAAAAAATCATATTAATAACTAGACTAACATTAAAAGCATAATAAAACATTTAAGTGGGTAACGTGAAAAAATAATAAGCTCTTCACCAGCATTAAAAACCAAATATACCAAATACATCACATAATCAACACGAAAATTCAAAATATAGTTTAAATGCATTGATATGAAAGATGACCTGATGCAGTTTGCGTGTGAAAAAGAGTTGCGAAACCGAAGACAGTTAAGGACTTTTTCAAGGGGGTGTAAAAGGTTTATAACTAATATCCAGAACTATCATAAAAATATCACAATAAATACATACTCTCACACAAATCAATAATTATTAGATTATTTAAATTGTTATATTATTCTTAATTATTATATTATTCTTAATTATTAGATAATTCCTTATTATTAGATTATTCTTAATTATTAGATTATTCTTAATTATTATATTATTCTTAATTCTATCTTAAAGAATTTTTCAATAACGGTAACATTAACATGTAGTTCAATACAGAGTTTCTGTCTTTCGTATACACTCTATTGAGTAACTACTTCCGTATTAACTGAAATTAAGGTAATCTGATGAGGCCTCAGTCCACAAAAAAAATTCTGATAATTTAGATTCTCCTGAAGTCAGTTTTCACTATATAACGAGGCTTGGGTGCTAAAATGGTTTAAAAACCGTAATAGATTTCACATATTACTTAAGTATATCAAATATGCTTAGGCAACATATGATATCTTTGTTTAGAACATGGCATTATTCTTCTGTTTGTGAGACAATGTATTTTTATTTTGGATAGTTCAAAACCAGTATCTTACCATGTCCCCCATTCTCCAAGTTTTAATTCGGTACCTAGGTAGCCCGCTTGGTATTGTTGTATAATGTAATTGCCCATAGAACTCTAGTTTCTTTCTTCGTGCTGCTAGGCTTAATGTATACTCTCTTTCCCTTTTGCGATTCACATGGCCTGAGTCATTCCTTTCCGCTGAAGTAATCGTATTTAACAATATAGTCGTGTATTTACTAACTGGAGATTGCAAGATAAACTCGATCCCACCAAAGATCGAAGTGAACATGGGAATGGGACTCGTTAAACCTGTCATGGTTTCAAATGTCCTCACGTTGGCATGGTATGGAAGTTTGGAGAGTGGGGTGCAATCTTAGGTGTTCACCTAGTCATCTGACCGAGGTTAGAATTTAGAGGTGTTGTCCTAGGATCTTTTCCTTTGGAACTAATGACGGATCATCGCCAATAACCCATTGAATTGCTCCAATGCGACTTTAAATTCAACTACCTACCTAATCTAATCTAACATTTCAAAACAACTAACAGACAATGGTACTTTTGAGTTTTGTATTCACTAGTGACAAATGTATTGTTCTTAATGCCCTTGCTTCTTAACTACTTTTAGAATTGAATGACTCTTGAAAATCTCAGGCAGCACTAGATTATGAAAAGACATGAAAGTTGTCTAGCCAAAAGTCTGAATATAAGAAAGCAGCAGTATAGGCAGACATCAAAAAGCAAAGAAACTCTCAACCCAAATCTCTTTTCAAGAAAGATGTAAAATTATTTTCTTCTGTGCTTTACTGTGCTTGTTTTTATAGTTTTGAGATCATGCTTATTTCAAGAACGTATTGTGAAGGATTTTATCGTCTTTATGGTATCATTAAATCTCAAGAAATCTCATTTAGCTAAAAGATGTATGTTGATCGATGTCATCTAGGGAAATGAATCTTACTCAAGCATAACCCTTTGGAAGCAAACTGCATAGCGCTGAAAAGATTGTTTTTTTTTACATTTAAAGATAAAACAGTCTAGAGTTTACATCGAGAATCTTTGTAATGAAAATTCTTAAGTTGAAAAAAACTCCATGAGAGTGCAATGAATGTAAATTTGGGACCACATGAACTACCATTAGAGTTCAATGACTTGAAAATCTCATGCTACACTATATTATGTAAAGTCATGACTTAGTACATCACATATCCATTATACAGTCGCGGAATAAAACAAACCATCCCCTCTTCATTAGATCAATTTTACAAGTTGAGAAAATTCAAAGATGGCGTTTGACATGAAGTAACGTCTTCTACAAATTCGAATTCATAAAATTTGCATAAGGGGCTGTCTTCATATTAAATTGAGCATCAACTCTATAATTTTCATTGGTAACACTCTATTTGGACGCACAATTTCGAATCTATATGAAAATTTAACTTGAGGTATCAAATTTCATATTATTGGGTCTTACCGTTTTTAAGTTATGAGTAAAATAACACTGGAGCTTCTACCGTTTAACAAGTTTCTTACAGCCGCGGTAGCTCAGTCAGTAGAGCGTCGGGCTCGCATCAGAAGGGTTGTGGGTTCTGTCCTCGGCGGAGCCTGCAAATCTGATGATTTCGAGATCGGCGTTTCGACCTGGCTAAAGACTGTCGTGTTCACTAATGGTGACTGGGGCACGTTAAATAGGTCGTAGTCACAAAGTCTCCCATGTTCCCATACCAATTCAATACCTCTGGAGGTACCTGATCAGGGGGTTATCGGTCTCTGATTGGGATCTAAATTACGATATGTGTGAGTGAATGGATGTATGAAAGGGACCATCCTAATAAAAAAGGTGGTGTCATGTATGTCGAGCTAAGACGGACTTCCCCAATAACATGAAAGGCGCACCAACTTCGCCTCTTGCCGTCTTCGACGGGCCTGGCACTCCTCCGGTCTGCCAGTGTAGGCATAAGAAACAACAACAACAAATTTCTTACACTTTTATGCATATCTTCCTACACAATATTTCTATAGCGCTGATATTTTCTACAATATTACTGTTAATCAACCCAAACAAAATCCATGAAAATTATATTTAAAAAAAAAGTTTTTGTATGCAATAATAATTATTAAATGTATGTTTGAAAAAATTATAAATTTTAACCTCTATATTTTTAATAGGAATCGATTGAGGAGGACTTCTAGTATGGCATGCAAAATTTCACCTCATTCCGATGATCAGTTAATGAGCTTCATTAAATTTTCCTCATTATTGAGATGTTAGAAGGCAACCAAAAGTATAAAAAACGTTTGACAAACCTCGGATAATAATTCTCAAATCCTTTGCACTTGCGTAGTAAATAATAATGCTCGGCTCGCTTTAAAATACGATTGAAATAGTGTTCAAATTTGAAATTCGGGTAGCGATAAGTGCAATTAATCTCTATCTACGATTAGCGTCTTTCAATGTGGAGACGATCCCTGAAATTGAAACTAACTTTAACATTGAATAACAGGAATTACATTGATAGTAAAGTAATGAAATTTTATATTGAGACTACTTTAACTATACAGAATCTGATTATGACATCAAAACACGGTGTTTCTTTAGAAATTGTTTTTGTTTGTTAAAAATTAGATATGAAGACACCCCATTATGCAATATCTTTCGATTTGAATGGAGAGGTTGTTATTCCCTATTGAATGATATCTTTGACCTTTTTTTAGTGTTAATAGTACTCGAAATAAAGGAAGTGCTTCGGGTTTTTTCTCGCTTCTGTACATATCACACCCCGGAAAGAATAGTGACACAAGTCAAAAAATAAAAATCTTGATGTTATGTCATTGAAAAATATGTATGAGGTGCTCCAGCGTGTTGTATTACTATTCTATAGAATGTAATAGAAGTTACCACCATAAATACTTACCTAAAATTTAAAAGAAGCTTATACTATTTCAATATACGTTTTATAGTATTCTTTAAGTTGATGTTTCTCAAATTCTTCAATTTTGAGTTGTGTCACTTTTCTTCCAGGGGTGCGATATGATAATGACCTGTTCGATAGCAACTCTATACAGAAAGTTGATTTTGGAATCCATGACTCTACCCACTGTTTTGGCGAGGTCCGAGATCTTTATCGCAGCCGCTTTATGATAATTATGTACATAGGTAATTGAAAAAACAGTAAGCTAGAAATGGTATTTGCAGGAAAACATTGTGAACAAGACCTGTCACCTTACATTAAGGAATTTTGTTGGTAACAAATATTCAATGGTGAGCTTTATCGCCTAGAATTACTAGATAACAGAATATCAAATAAGAGAACATATATTTATATGAAAGAGATTTTCAGTGTAAGGTAACCACCTTCCAATTACCCAGAATGTAACAGGTATGTGAGACTTCTTCCTTGAAGTTAGATAAAATGGTGCTATTTTTTGTGGTATAAGGTGCTTCCCTGTACGTATATAAGACCCTAGAGTCTACTGATGGTTTGTTTGTTTACACTGAAACTCCTTATGGGAAGTCCATTTTTCCCGAAAAACACTGATCCCTTCTGTTTTTAGATTTACAGAAAAAGTCTCTCCAAAGAGTGGTATTATCAGTGCAAACGAACCAACAGAAGACGAGTATTTTGAAAAACATGAACTACGTACACCTACCTAAACTATATTCTCACATTCTACATTTTCTATATTCAAATTTGTTATCTACAGTTGGTTAAATATTTAATACAAATAAATATTTAAATTATACCATAGTGTTAATCATCTTTAATATGTTAAGCTGCAGCATACGAAAAGATTCTTACCTAGGAAGTTGAATTAACGATCAATACAACGATCTATTGGTGATGGGCTCAATCCGGAAGGTAAAGATCTGAGGAAACGTACAGGGAGCAAGTTTTACTGTACAAGTAATACATCCATCTACGTTTAACTTTTCAATAAAAGCCGCTAACTGGGTTTGCATAATTCCAGAAGTGGTCCATGCTTGAATATTCCATCGATGGTTATAGTTTACTAGTCTCACAATTTACCGCAGCAAAATAGTTTGAAAACATCTATAAATTCACCTCAAAATTAAGACGAAAATCACATCAACCAGTTTCATTTCCCTATTTTTCAAGCAAGAAGCGAAACCTGTAAACCTTGAATCAACGACTATTGGTGATGGGCTCAATCCGGAAGGTAAAGATCTGAGGAAACGTATAGGGAGCAAGTTTTACCGTACAAGTAATACATCCATCTACGTTTAACTTTTCAATAAAAGACTTTAACTGGGTTTGCATAATGCCAGAAGTGGTCCATGCTTCAATATTCCATCGATGGTTATAGTTTACTAGTCGCACAGTTTACCGCAGCAAAATAGTTTGAAAACATCTATAAATTCACCTCAAAATTAAGACGAAAATCACATCAACCAGTTTCATTTCCCTATTTTTCAAGCAAGAAGCGAAACCTGTAAACCTTGAAACAACGACTATTGGTGATGGAATCAGTCCGGAAGATAAAGATCTGAGGAAACGTACAGGAAACACGTTTCACCGTACAAATAATACATCCATCTACGTTTAACCTTTCAATAAAAGCCTCTAACAGGGTTTGCATAATGCCAGAAGTGGTCCATGTTTCAATATTCCATCGATGGTTATAGTTTACTAGTCTCACAATTTACCGCAGCAAAATAGTTTGAAAACATCTATAAATTCACCTCAAAATTAAGACGAAAATCACATCAACCAGTTTCATTTCCCTATTTTTCAAGCAAGAACCGAAAACTGTAACTAATAGTCATTTTTCTAAACTATACCTAAAGTTAAGGGAATGATCTTTAGATAAATTATCCGCTTCTTTCTTCCGAATCGGGCGCAATAGATATTATGCCCCCAAACTCGCTTATTTCTTTACGATATCATCCATGACATTAGGTTCCACGGATGGATACGTTAATGCATACCACAAATCCAGAAATCTCTTAAGAACTTATTCTGACATCCCTAAGAGCTGCTATTCATTTGAGAGGAATATAATATATTCGAGCATAAGTTTCCCGTGAAAGCTTTGATGAATCTATTCTTGTACATAAGCCTTTGTTTGGATTTTCTTTTTATTTAAGCCAGAAAATAAATTTTATTTCTTATCGCTTATTTATGTGGTACTTCTGTAGATTATGTTGAATTCATATTTGTGCTCGTGCATAAATGTCTGTACACACACCTTTCTTTTACTCGCTGGAATATTATAAAACTGTTTCGATTCCTGTAACTACCACGTATACATTCCCTTCTGACGCGTTAGTAAAGCTTTTCATGTGTGGTTATGTCTAATTACTTGACACAGCAAAACATTGCTGGTCACAGCTTGGTTAAATCTGGCCATTTCGCTACAAAAAAAAATAATTAACCAACCCTAACTTTTCCGAAGATTATGTACAATGTTAAACGTACTCAATAACAAGGCGTTATCTTTGTTGAAAATTATTTAACTGGCACAACCACGAATGCGAAATATAAGTGAACTGAGCACTATTAATGTGAGGATCTTCAGAGAGTGTGACCAGCATGTCTAATCGGTGTCACGTGACTGCTCTGTGAAAAATGCACTGGGTTGGACTATTTGGCATCCTATCGCCTCCTTTGATCATTTTACAGCTTATCATAGGGTAGATGCGTGAATGCGTATTTCTATAGAGTGGAGACAAAAATGGTGAAATCGCCAGTCTACAGCTATGTCGAGAGGACCAATGGCGGATGAATTAATGGATGGATGGGCGTCGTCCGTCTCGTGAACCAATCAGATGATGAACGTTAGGTTCCACTCGGCAGACAAGAGTAGTCTAAGGGTTACATTACTACTAGTTTTAGTCACATGTTCCTGGGTTAATAAGCTCACTCTACATTTCCTCTATGAAATGCATTCCTCTCTACCGTGTCAGTAAACCTTTTTTCTAGCGTGTTTTCTGTTCAATTACTTGACTGGAAAACAGTAGATGCAATTTGAACAAATCTCGTCCTTGCGCTACAAAATAACAACCACACTTTGCTGAAGATTAGACACACTGTGAAAACTTACAATAACGTGTAATATCTACAGTTATTGCTGAAAAGGCAATAACTGTCACTTCTGCACAAAATTATAGTACATCAAAACAATTCGCCACTGCTCTATCCGTATCAAATTAGAGAAAAAAAACGATCATTCTAGAAACCAATTCTTCTCGCGTCATATAACATACGTTCTGCAAAGATATCATCTTAACAGTTTCTGTTAATGTTTTACGATTGGACATATAATCCCTCTACCATTTCCTAAATTAGCTGTATGTATTCTACAGTTCAAAATCCTTGAAACGAGACTTAAAAAAAAAGTTTAACGTTTTTCTCGAAACATTAACTTGGCGTACATTTTAAAAAGATATACTCAGACACCGATAAAAATTTTATCTTCCTAAACATACTTTCTTTTTTATGATGTGCGTTTAAATTTTCAGTCCACTTTCACTGAAGTCTGAAGTATCTTCATATTGGAGTAGGATTTGACTTTTAAAGCAAAGAGTGCCTAGTATGCATTAAAAAATTCTGGTTTTAAGAAATGTATTTTTTAAGGTCCAATTTCTCTCGTGGTCTTGCATTTCTCTTTTCTTTGTACAGACTGTATCTCGGAATATTATATTACCATATCAAAGTGCTTGCTTTGAATTTATTATGCAAGAGCAATGAATATTTCTTTGGTATGGATATGAAACTAGACTTGGGTATTATTTTGATACAGATGAGACTTCCTTTAGTTGAGGCAATGCTCTATGACGCATTTCGTGACTGAAAAGACGAATATGACAGTGCAAGATGTTTCTAAAAATGGCAAAAAAACATGCCTTTCTCGCTTTGTAGTCTTATTTGAGATTTGTCGCGGATGAAATTCAATGGTTTTCCTTGCATAAAACATTGTGAATGTAGGATGTTTTCAGATAACAGTGTCGTGATAGTAAATTGCTTTGAGTTTTACATGAGTCATGAACAAAATAACCTGATGAAAGCATATATCACAATTTTAAATGAAACATGCATAAGCTACAATAGAGGCACAACTAAAACACCACATTTAAGATAAGAAGCGGGGTTTCCTTACTGCCAGCATGCCGCGTCAATTATCTAGTGAAAGTCTGTGGTTGGAAGAGTAGCAGACTAGCCAACGGAGAGTTGCGAGTTCGAATCCAACTAAACTCCGTCGTGTACACAAGGGTCCGGTACACGTTAAATCATTCGTGGTCTTAAATACCATTTCGTTGGCTTGGTGTTGAAATTTGGAAAAATTAAGTGCCAGCTCAGGTGTGGTCATCGGATCTTTCCCTTCGTGTTTGATCCCGCACCGTCGCCAACAGCCCGTTGTGTTACTCCAGTGTGACGTTAATTAAAGTACCTACCTACCTACACTCCATGCTTTATTTAAACTTACAATGAATAGAAGAAGTGATATGCGATTCCAAATAAACAAAAACAGTCAAATACACTCAATCAATACATAGAGCTTGTCTACAACACCACGATACCTTAACTTGATCAGCATGCTCACCAGACCTCTCCCCGATCGAGAATGTATAGGATGCCATTGGACGAGATGTCACTACTCCACTCCTATCGCGTAATCTGCTGGAACTACATGACAGCGTTCAAGCAGCTTGGGATGGACTGTTTCAGGACTTCATAAAAAGTCTGTATGACTCACTACGAAGGCTCTTGGCATGCTGAATTAGGAATAATGGCGGTCATACGCCATACTGAATGATACACCTTTATTTTAATTTTTCTCAACAAAGTTTGCATAGTTCAGTCTCATATTTTAATCATTTACTCGTTCATAAGCCTTTTGCCAACCTTGTAAATTTCAATGCATTCGAACAATTCCTTCTAAGTGCAACTTCTTTTTTGACTTAGAGTGTATATTTCGTAGCATTTCCTGATAGCGGATGTTAATTCTTTTTTACAATGAACTGCAGGGCAAAAATAGCAAGCGTCAGTCATGTAAATGTAACACCCACATAAATTATATCTATTTCACCAAGATCATTTTGAATTTTTCAATATCGAAAACTGTTTTCACATTACTTCATAATTTCTTTTCTACACTTACATCTCTTTTCTTGATTTCTCTTTACGGGAGATCATTAGACCTGTAAGTTAATCCATAAAGGTGTAGAAAATAATGTGCGATTGTGTTTTTAAATACAGAAAAGGGTGCTGATAATTGAGTTTATGGATTTTCAAGAATTTACAACGCTTGAATTCATGTCTTACAAGCAATAAACAAAAGCTTGAACTATAATGCTAGCTTTTTAAACGTATAGTATTATTTATAAGAGTATGCCCTCATTTGATAAGACCTTATGTAAATTTTCTTCTGCATAGATAATTTGGATAAAACACTTTTTTGTATCTAACAAACTCTGTTTTACTTGCATAAATAAATAAATTTTTCTATTCCAATTGTTGTACACCTTTATAATTATAAACAAAATGGACATATCTATGACCTTTATAACCTTGAAAACAGACTACGTATTACACTATAAAACTCTTCATATTGCCATAGGCACCATTATACTGGTCCTGGTACTATCATACCATCACTACACTTCCATACAGTGGTCCTAAAGTTTATACGAGAATGGCAAATAACGGTCCTAGTTATAATCTTGCCTTAAGAATTATTTGATGGCCGTATTAACTGACGACACATTAGTTGAACCGTTTGCAATGTCATATTGATAGACTCAATGAATGCTAAATCAATAAACACTGGAATCTCCTTCTTATTGTTTCAAATTCTACAACTTAGATTCTAAAATTTAGATTCTACAATTTCGATTCTACAATTTAGATTTTACAATTTAGATTCTACAATTTAGATTCTACAATTTAGACTCTACAATTTAGATTCTACGATTTAGATTCTACAATTTAGATTCTACAATTTAGATTCTACGATTTAGATTCTACAATTTAGATTCTACAATTTAGATTCTACAATTTAGATTCTACAATTTAGGTTCTACAATTTAGATTCTACAATTTAGATTCTACAATTTAGATTCTACAATTTAGATTTTACAATTTAGATTCTACAATTTAGATTCTACAATTTAGATTCTACAATTTAGATTATACAATTTAGATTCTACAATTTAGATTCTACAATTTAGATTCTACAATTTAGACTGTACAATTTAGATTCTACGATTTAGATTCTACAATTTAGATTCTACAATTTAGATTCTACAATTTAGATTCTACAATTTAGATTCTACAATTTAGATTCTACAATTTAGATTCTACAATTTAGACTGTACAATTTAGATTCTACGATTTAGATTCTACAATTTAGATTCTACAATTTAGATTCTACGATTTAGATTCTACAATTTAGATTCTACAATTTAGATTCTACAATTTAGATTCTACAATTTAGGTTCTACAATTTAGATTCTACAATTTAGGTTCTACAATTTAGATTCTACAATTTAGATTCTACAGCTGAAGAATCATAGGAAATAAAGGAACATTATCTTTACTCAGAACCCTCTATTTTCGCTAGTGAAGTATTGCATGTTTTCAGCACTATCTCATCACGGACCAAACTTTATTAACCCATTTTATCCCATTGTCCTATTTAAAGGACAGCTGAAAATGGCATGTGGAAATCAGTATTTGTTGTTTTGGGAATATTTTATCAGCTAGAGCATGTTGTGGTATGTATTAGCTTCAGCTAACATGAGTTATGTGTCACAAAGTCTGGTACCTCCGTTCATTTCCAGAGTTAGTTGGCGTGGTTTGTATCTTCTTTTTGCGGTTGCATAGTTCTTTTTCGTTTACTTTAGACACTTGTATGGGCATTTTTTATGTGAGAGTACTCTTTCTTATCATCCTGTTGGTTAATTAAAGCTTTATTGTTATTAGTAAGTTGTAGCGCATTATTTTTTAACTGTCCTCTAAATAGGTCAGTGGAGCGATAAGCATGCAATCGACGCGATTTTTCTAACCTTATAACTGAATGTAAAATAACTTTTTCCCTCCCTAGCGTTTTACACTTGCTTAGTTCACCAAGTCAATGCAGAGGTTTCTGAAGCTAGAGGGAGCATTGGAATTATTAAATAGTTTAAATGTAGTTTAGAGATAATAGTTTAGGAATAGTCTGAAACAGTTTATCCGAAGCAACCCAATCCGTTTGGATATAAACTTTGGGTTCTCTGTGTAAGCGAAGGGTATTGATAGAAGTTTTCTCTTTACTGCGATCAAGAAATCTGATGCAAGAAATGATACTCCTCTTGGTACCCGGGTTGTGGTGATACTGACAGAGAATATTGGGATACCTTCAAGTTGCACTTTATATTTTTATAATTTTTTTACGAATATTGATCTTTTGAAAAGTCTTGGTGAACAGGGTTATCGAGCCACAGAACCATACGAGAAAATAGAATAAACCATGAGTGTCCTCTAGAAGAATCTAAGCCTATGCGGAAGAAAGAAGCACGTCTGATTTTGCATTTGACAAGTATTCCGAAATTTTCATGGTGCGATGGAATGACAATAGTACGGTCATTGTTGCTACAAATTTCAGCACTTTAGAACCATTCTTTGATGTGAAGAGGCGAGTAAAAGGACACAAAGATAAAGTTAACGATAAGATGCCTAATTTCATAAATTCGTACAACAAACATATGGGCTGTGTGTATCCCCACGACTGGTTGGCTGGACTATATGTAATTAAAATTCGTGGAAAAAGTGACACTGGCCGCTTTTCATTCGTACACTGCACATGGCAGTGGAAAATGCATGGATAATCCACAAAAGTGATGCCCTAAACTTGAAAGAGCTCCAAAGAGCTATAACAAGTTTATATCAAAAATATTGTGATCAGAACAAGAGGTAGACCCAGGATCTCTTCTGTACCTTGTAGTGAACAAGAAGACATATGTAAAGATGATGTAGGCCACACACACATTTTCTACTAAAGAGAAAAATCTTGAACCTCATATCTTGTAGTCAAAGAAAGGGCTTTAAAGGAAAACCCAAAACATACTGTGGAAAATGCGACAAAACACTTTGTCAGGCTTGCTTTGGGTCTTTCTACCCAGATTAGAGTCAAATTCAACTGAAAATTGAACTCTCATGTAAATATTATTCGGTTAAAGTAAAACTTCATACTCGGAAATTGCTTTTCACTAATGAAGAGAACACTAAAACATGTAAGTGCAATTTCATACCCTTTATCCCAGTGTCCTATTTAGAGGAAATTTCAGGCAATTCAAATTTCTTATATAAAATATAATTTTTTTCAAATTTTGCTATATTTAGTTTATTTAGGTTTGATTAACCTTAGAAAGTATGACTCTTCTCAAATTTGAACAAAATAAATTAATTGGAATAAAACGGGTTGAAAACTGTTTTAGGGCATCTTTACCGAAACCGTTACCATCGTCAGTTGAGGATGGTATATGATAAAATGGAGGTTATAAAACATAGCGTGTCCCGGCAACCAACATAAGCAAATAAAGCCTGCGTTGAGCTCGACAAATCAAATGTTTTAATGCTTTTGTAGCATGTTCTATTGAATATCAGCACACTTTGCTTACCTTTCAACTGTCAATTCCTGTTTTGATTACTTCAGCAGCACCTAAAATCTGGATTACCCAAAACGAAAGCCATCATCTTCTTAAGATCTTTTAATTCAGAATAAATCAAAACGAATAACTTCTTCACTTAGCAACCAATTCACTTTACAACCTAGTCGTGAGAACGAGAAAAACATACTATTCCTTTTACCACAAAACACTATGATTAAATAACCACATCTATTCGTCAAAGAATACATGGATTCTTTCAACATGTAGAAAGATTCGATTGGCCCATTCTTAGAATAGTTTCTTGGAAAGATTCCATTAGTCCATTCTTAAATAATCTTTTGGAATTATTCTATTGGTATATTCTTAGAATTGTATTGTCTCTTGGAAAGATTCTATTGGTCCATTCTCAGATTCGTCAAAGAATACATGGATTCTTTCAACTTGTAGAAAGATTCGATTGGCCCATTCTTAGAATAGTTTCTTGGAAAGATTCCATTAGTCCATTCTTAAATAATCTTTTGGAATTATTCTATTGGTATATTCTTAGAATTGTATTGTCTCTTGGAAAGATTCTATTGGTCCATTCTTAGATTTGTCTCTTGGTAATATTCTATTGACCCGTTCTTAGAGCAGTCTCTTGTAAGATTCTACTGGCCCATTCTTAACCACTGGATGGTACCAAAAATCCTTCTGAAACTTTTTACTACAAAATAAGTCCAAACAAATAACTTCCTAACTTAGCAACCAATTCATTTTACGACCTAGTCTTGAGATCGAGATTTCCGAGTAGCATAATATTGCTTTTACCACACAATGCTCAAATGTACATCTATTCGTCAAAGTATCCACGGATTCTTTCAACCTATACAAAGATTCTACTGACCCATTCTCAGAACAGTATCTTGTAAGATTCTATTGACCCATTCTTAGAACAGTTTCTTGGAAAGATTCTACCGAACCATTCTTAACCACTGGATGGTGCCTAAATCCAACGCTACCATCTGCTTAAAGCTTTTTATTTCAGAATAAATCAAAACGAATAGCTTCCTCACTTAGCAGCCAATTCACTTTACAACCTAGTCGCGAGAACGAGATTTTTGAGTAGCATACTATTGCTTTTATTATATATAACACAATGATTAAATAACCACATCTATTCGTTAAAGAATCCACGGATTCTTTCAACCTGTAGAAAGATTCTTTTGGTCCATTCTTTTATACTCTTGGAATGATTCTAGTGGTATATTTTCATAATATTCTTTTGGAAATATTCTATTGGCCCATTCTTAGAATAGTCTCTTGGAAAGATTATATTGGTTCATTCCTATAATAGTCAATTGCAATATATCGCTTCTTTCCTCGGAAGATAATATTTTTGAAAGATTATATTTTTCCTTTCCTTAGAAAATTATCCTTTGGTGAGATTTCATTGATCATGAAGATCAAAGTTGTTTAGAATTAAGGCTACAGTGGACACTAAAAATATTTTTTCTTAATTTTAAATAAAAAAGCTCAAAATTTTGTCTGATAATATATATTGTCAAACTAAACCTGAAAAAAAAATTTGGTGTAAAAAAATTTATTAATTTTTAAAATATTTGAAATTTAAAAAACAATTTAACAAAAGTTCAAAATGCTCCGGGCGTTCCAATTTTTTCAATATCTTTGATTTTTTTTTTGATTTCTTATTTTAAGACACTATTTAAAAAATTTTGGGAAGCAATGTCATGTTTAATATGATAGTTTATTAGTAATAAATTAAAATGTGCTCTTAAAAGGAATTTTTAAGAAAAAAAATGACATTTTTAGTTAAAAAGTTAAATTTTTCTCTTCACACAATTATTATTACATATGTGCATCCCAAAATCTTTTAATACTTATAACAGGAGAAAATATGGAGAGTCTTGTAGTTATAGGATGAAAATTGAGACGTCCGGAGCATTTTGAAATTTTAGTTCGAAGCAATTTTTTGATTTGAAGAAAAACAACTTTTTTCATTTCAAAAGAGTATAAATAATTTTTAGGAATATATTTAGCTCTAGAACTCTAGCATAACACAAATATAGTTCATGCATTCTTTATAATGCAGTTTTTAAGCACATAATTGTAATTCACATAACGCATATGGATGGTAAAAAACTTTAAGTAAATTGAAAGTCTTTAACTTTCTTAGTAAATAACTACAAGAAACCAAGAACACAAATTAAATTTAATTAAACACTAATATAGGATAGAAGAAGATGATAAAATTTTACAGTACTGCTATTGAATTGAAAAACATGTATGTCATAATTGTAGAGTAGTGTTGTAATACAAGATGTGCGTATGTTGTAATACAAGATGTATGTATGTTATAATACACGATAAAAAATGTATAAAAAGTAAAACAAAAGTAATTCTCAAAAAAATTAATATAATTTGATTGATGTAACCAAAATTAAAATGCTCCAGCACAATATGCTGCATCCGGTTTCACCGATTTTCTTTTTGGTTTTGTTTTTTTTACCACAGCATTTTTCTGCGTTTTACGCCTGTGGTCCCGTCTTTTGGCAATAATCAGAGAAAAACTTGAATCTAAAGAGGGATTATCCTCCGATTCAAGAGCTTTCACATATCCCAAGTTATGTTTTTGAATAGCATCAGTTACTGCTAACTCCAGCCTTCTTCGTGAAACGAACACTTCCTTGGGACATTTCCTCCAAATGCAGCTATGAATGTTTTCGTTGATGTTCTGCGTCTTACCAGCAACACATCTGTCTAAAATAGCATCAGATGCTAGTCGCTGATAAACTGGCATAATCTTTTCCACTACCTGTGGCGTCAGGTGGGTCTTCATTGCAGCGTGAGATTCTGGCATTTCCCCTTTGGCAATCGCCCTTCGGTAGAAACACCATGATGTTTCCCCATCAGGACACTTGGTATGCTGTGGCTTTCTGTCATTAGATGAGCAATGCAACAAACTAGCATATATAGCAGACTTCATTTTTTGTGTGTCAGGCACATTGTCTCTTATTGCTTTGCGATAAAAGTTTTGCAGCTTAACTATATTTTTTTCAGTCAAGCTGCCTTTCTTTTTACCACCGAGCGTCACTTTTTTCATGCGCCATTCTTTGACTTTATTTCTTAAGGATGTGCCCAACCTTTTTGCTACATGGTTCAGGCACTCTTCCTTTTGAATTTCAAGATCAGGCCCATAGACTTGATTCTGATTCAAGAACTGAAAAGTCTTCGAGTCCCCATCACTCAATACCGACACGTATCGCATACTGCAATCGCTCACAGACCTCCTCCACATATTTAGGGCAGCATGCATTTCCATAGCTCCGCTTGATCCATCGAAGTTCTTTTCGCATTCTTCAACATGCCCTTCTTTCCAAATGCAAAATTCAGGAGTACCCATTCCCAGTTCCTTGGCAGTCATCACACAATTGTGACAGTATTTGGATAGTACTTCAAAGTCGAGGACAAGGCCACTTATTATGTCAATGACAATACCTAATCCAAGCTTTGAAGTATGCCCTCGCTTCTGCCACGTACCGTCGTAAGAAACACTGACATCTATTACGACACTAGTACTAAGTGCGCCATCCATTTTGATATGAGCTGCTCTAGCAGCTTCACGGGACACTTGCAGCATTCGTCGTTTGACGTCTTGATTTTTAATAGACAAGTTCAGCATACATTTAGAAAAGGTTTTTTTGTCCATAACAGGCATATTTAATATAGAAGAAAAAGTTTCTAAGGCAGCATGGCCTCTTCCTATGGACAAGAAGGCACTCACCAACTTGCCATTGATGTCATGAGAGCTTTTTGGTTCTTCTTGAGGACTTGAAAACACAGTACCATAGCTCTCATCGCATGTACCACACAAGAGCTCCAGCTTGACCGAATATCCCAAAGAATGGTGTTGATGCACAACAAGTGAACATTGTTTACAGCTTTTGCAGGGAACTTTCTCCAACAATTCCTCAAACACAGTTTTGTGAGTGATTATGTAGTTGGCTTCAGGCTGGGGAGCTGGTTCCTGCCTTTCAACAATGTTAGCAGAACATTCTGATTTTGCATAGCGTTTCTGGCTATTTTCTGCATTTGCTTTCCTTCTCTTGCTGGGTCGGCCTTTTGGCTTCCTCCATCTCTTTGAAACAAGATCCATAGCAACAAAATTATAACAACAGCTTTTGAAAATGATTGCTACTGCTTATATGCACATGGGAAAAAAAACGCTTTGTAAGTTTGTATACAAATAATGATATGCGGTTTCAGTCACAGATACAGTTAAAATTTACTGTTGCCATTTCAAATTTGATAAATTATAAACTGTTCTGAATAATTGTGAGGCTTTGAGAAGAGAAAAGAAAATAATCCATATTTTCGCTGACTTGACAGCTGTGTTTATGTGGCTGCAAAACGTAAACAAAGGGGCGTAGCCATGGCGGAGGAAAACGAAACTACCCCATAACTCAGCAAAAAAAGCATAAAATCGGAATTTTTTTTGTGTGTTTGATGGAAGAGTATATAAAATAACAAAATAAACTATAAAAAAAAATTCTGCAATTTCGTAAATTTTTGACATTTTAAGTGTCCACTGTAGCCTTAACATAAGGAAAATTACAGTTTGCATTATGGAAATATGCATGTCAACTACTCATAGAGTTAATGCATCATATCTACTTTATATGCATTACGTTCAATTTCTTAAGTTATGTGCATAGACGTGCATGAAAATGAGGTATGAGATGTGTGAGATAGGGTTAATCTTTTGACAGTAAGATATCTTTGAATGATATTTATCCATCTTTTCCTCGTTGCCATTTTCATGAGTTCTTTGATTCTTATCGTAAAATGCTTAAACCAATGAAGTGTGAATGAAAAATAAAAGTTTCTATTTTGTAACTATTTATTTTAGAAAAGAAAAGCGGATTAAAAACATTAAAATAGAAAGTAAAAACAGCATTCATAAGTATAAACAGCTTAAATTTTATTATTTATAAGAACTTGGATTTTCTTAAGATGTAAACCTTTTACTGCTGACAACAATTTTAATGACTGGTAATGAAAATATTTAAAACAAAAATGTTGTTAAAGAGAGGAAAATCCAAAGTTTGGAGTGCGTTTTGACATATAATCTTATGAATCCGAGATTCACGTGGGTAAAATTAATCTTCGTTCACTTCACGGTGACGAAATCCATTTAAACATATGTGAATGATTATTTTAAGAAAATGGTTCTGTTCACAACAAATGAATAAATGCTAAACAAAAATGCATACTTGTTAGACATCTTTTATTCATAAATTTAAAAGATTCTTGTGAAAATCCATTAAACATTCATTATTGGAAACATTCATTAAATAAGATTGGATCATCAAGCTATAATGTAAAAATATTTCTATACTTTACTATTATTATTTGTCTCTGATTGCATATACACTACCGTTAAATAAAAATGGATCATTAAGCTCTTGTAAAAATATTCTTATACTTAGATATTATTATTTGTCATTAATTGTATATAACGCATACATCACGCCCTTTGCATCATGTTACACTTTTTCAACAGATGATAATGAAAAATTCAGAGAAAATATATGAGGAATAGGTCTTTCACTTGATTCTTCAGTCAAAACTGAGAATGAATTGTAGGAAAGGCAAAAAGAGAGTCACAAAAATTTCAGTGCAAGATTTTCCGTGTTATTTGGTACTTTCGACAGTGATGTGAACATCCCATAGAAGTGAAGAAGGAGACTGAGCATTGCCATAGAGTGGAGTTTCAAAAAGGATGACAAGTATGTCGACTAATAAACGCTGCTTTGTGAAAAATGGACTTGGTTGGTCATTTGGTATCTTATCACTTCGTTTGGCGATAAAACATATAATAACAAGGTAAGTTTGTGAATTCGCTTTATTTAAGAGCGATGATAAAAGTGGTGATATCGCCGTAGTCTACTACTAGCAGTTGATTAAACAATTGGCCAATCAGATAAGGAATTAATCGATGGGCGTCTTCTCTCGTTCTGTGGACCAATCATATGACGAATGTAACATAAGAGAAACTATTGGACAAGGTAAATTAAGGATTCCATTACTACTAGTTTGGATCACATTATCCTGGGCACATAAAAAGTTTACCATTGTTATAGTTTTCTACATTTATTTTCTCTATGGGTGCCCCATGTCATTCTTTCATCAACACTGAGAATTAAAATTAGAATAATGTCAAAGGTGTGTCAAAACATTTTATATGCATTTCATTGGGTACTTTAGACTACAGTATGAACAGTTCACCACTTAACTTACAATATAGTTGAATGTGGTAAGGCATAAAGTAACATTACTTCAACGAGTGGCGCATGCGCAAAGCCCTGCACGGCACTTCCACTATACGCCAGAATGTTTCACGCACAGATGAAACGATAACATTCCAAGGAGATGAATGAAATCAAGATCTTAGAAGCGACGATAAGCGGTTTAGATTAGTCGGTGTCGATAATCAGTGTATCAAAAATTTTTTGTCACCGTGAATATACACATCCTGATTTTTGGGCTCAACTAAATTCATTGTCATTCATTCAGTTGTCTGAAGGGTTCTAATCATGGCTTTTACTCCCATCACAGCTTCACTCTTCAAATGGTCTCTACCATCCATTGCACGACCACCTACACGGAAACACATCAGTGATCTAAATATAGCTCTCCATATCTCATACAATTTGTCAGCTATCAACTAGTGTGATAGCGTATACTGAATTCAGACTACACTAGATCAGGGCTCGAAATACCCGGGTGCACAGGTGCACTGTGCACATGAAAATAAAATTGTGCACCTAATTTTTTCCCGTTGATGCATGCCGTGCACCTAACATTAAAAAAGGGGAGGGAACGTTTTATGTTATTTTGATGCTTGAACAAACTATTAGTATCGACCTCTCTCGCTCTAAAGGAACGTAATTAAAATTCCTAACTACACACTATACGAAAACAAAATCGCTGGCCTTTAACGGGTTTGTACAGGAGGAAGGTTTACTTGGTGTCATTGCCACCAGAACTTTCCGTTGATCGAAACATTTTCCAGATGGCTCTGTTGAAGCGACTGTCGCGACAACCGTGCGCCGGAGAAGGCAGAATTTAGATGTTTAAATATTTTTATTTACTATCCACTACTAAAACCTATCGAAACATACCCAACTAATAAAGTAGATCATTATATTATATCAATGCTCTTATATTAAGTTTTTTTTTTAGTGTGCACCTTAAATATAACCTGTGCATCTAATTAAAAACTTAGGTGCACCTTGTGTGCACCTTACTAAAAAAATTTATTTCGAGGCCTGCACTAGATTCTAGAAGGATATACGAGAGTGAACTTTTGACTAACTTCAAAATGAACTTGAATCTAGTATGTATAATAGTATATAGTAATACAAAGAACAATCTTTAAATACTTTTTAGTGGAATGAAGTTGTAATGTTTTTTAAATTCTGCTTTAAGACTTATGACCACTTGTCAACTTTACAAGTACGAAAACAAATTTTATGACATTTTCAACGTACACAAAACCTTAATATGCAGCACCCCTTACTCAGGATGCCGGTTCAATTTAAGCGCACACACGACATGCATCGAATGGATCGCTTAGATTGATTTGAAAGAGCACACCCATCCGCATCGGAGGTCGCTAATTCCAACGATGCCCCTCACTCTAAGTGGTTAGATTTAAGCATGAGAATATAGGCACTCCTCACTTAGTTCCTACGACTAAGAGAATAGTCACACAATAAGCTCCACAGTATACAACCAACCGTTGCTGGATTCGGCAATACATATTTAAATAAGAGAATTAAGTAAAATTAATGAGACTTCGTATTAGGGATGCTACATCGACAGCAAAACATCGATGTTTTGAAACATCGATGTTCAAAATTAAAACATCGATGTTGATAATACATCGCCCCAAAAACATCGATGTTTTTAAAATTCAGTGTATTTAAACTTTCCCCTCCCCATTTCTTTAAACTGATTTAGCAACTAGTGATGCTACATCGACAGCAAAACATCGATGTTCAAAATTAAAACATCGAGGTTGATAATGCATCGCCCCCATACTATCGATGTTTTTAAATTTCATTGAATTTTAACTTTTTTCCTCATTTTTTTAAAATTGGTTTAGCAACTAGTGATGCGACATCGGCTCCAATACATGGATGTTTTTTACAAAACATCAATGTTGTGAAAACATCGACATCGATGTCGCATCCCTAGTTTTCAGACCATTCAACCCTGGCCACTTTGGTCTAAAAGTATGTTCAATTTGCTGATTATAAAAATTATGCTACTTGGTTATTTTTAAAATTTTTATAGCGGTATTTTTTTCATTTAAAAATAAAACATCGACAACGTAAAAACATCGACAAGAAAAAACATCGATGTTACAAAAACATCGACTCCAATATATCGATGTTAAATACATCGATGTTTTTTAAAAAACATCGATGTTTTGAAAACATTGACATCGATGTCACATCCCTACTTCGCATATGTCATAACATTTTACACACAGACACTTATTGATAGAACGGTCCCATTGAGTTTAACTTACCATCGTCAATTTACTGTTCTAGACAAATCTGATTTTGAGTTTCAAATTCTACCCCAAAAGACGTCTAGGGACATTTTCTCTCAACAAAAGTTTATATTTATCCAACTCTGAAATCGGTTTTACGAACTTTATTTGGGGTTTTAACTACTTTCTATTCGAAATCGTAAATTGATACATTTAACATCAGTCGTTGACTAAAGTTATTTATCTCTTGTCAAGCGCAGCTTGGCCAAATATAGCCCTTGAGCTGTAAAATACCAAACAACCAACCTATGACTGGTTAGTTACGTCATTTATATCTATAAACGAGAGGATTCATAATTTTTAATTATTCTAAACTAAATAACTAATACCAACACACCCTCTCGTGCCTAGTTTCGTGAGACACTGTAATTATTCTAAACAAAAAATGTCGTATACAAATTTGATGGAATAATTTAAGCTTTAAACCTCGATTCCATCACTCAATTCAGATGGAAACCCCTAATTGGTGACGAAGATCAGGATCGAATAACTAACTAACTAACACCAACACACTCCCGTGCCTAGTTTCGTGAGACACTGTAATTATTCTAAACAAAAAATGTCATATACAAATTTGATGGAATAATCTAAGTTTTAGATCTCGATTCCATCACTCAATTCAGATGGAAACCCCTAAATGGTGACGTGGATCAGGATCGAATAACTAACTAACACCAACACACACTCCCGTGCCTAGTTTCGTGAGACACTGTAATTATTCTAAACAAAAAATGTCAGATAAAAATTTGATGGAATAATCTAAGTTTTAGACCCCGATTCCATCACTCAATTCAGATGGAAACCCGTAAATGGTGACGTGGATCAGGATTGAATATAACGGGAAAATGCAGTTTGGTGTGGATCAATGAGATAGGTGATGACACCTCCCTTCCTAAATTGCTGGACTTGTATTTGTTGGCGGGTAAGTTGCGGAATCGCAAAACCTGGCGCTTGTTGTGGTTTAACCTGTTTTCTTTAGATTAAGATCTATTTCATTGACATGGAAGGAGGGAAAAGGTTGAACATCCTAAATGTGACATCAATCGCCTTAAAAAGCGTATCCAAATTCACAAAGCGATTAATGGAATAAGGTGTGGCTCTCACCTTATAGCATTGGCACCAGAAATACAATTAAGCATTTATTGCTCCTCCTGTAAAACAAGTGATACGTAACATAGACATTTATTTGTTGGAAAGTGTGAATATTATACATAAGTATATCGGTAAATTGCTTAGCGACCCACTAAAATATCATTAAAATCCAGCACTATAATATCTAACAAAATCCGACGCTACTTGATAAAGCATAAGGCTTAAGAGTAATGACCTACCGACTACCGTTTGTAAGCGTATGAAATGTAACGCCATAGTTCCAAACATTCTTTATAATGTTACAATAATTAATGGCAGAAATAAATGTAGTACTCCGATTTGCTCACTACCCTAATTTACACCCTTTCCCGACGCGCTCTTAAACAGTCTGACCTACATAGTTCACAACCTAACATTTATTGAAAAGAAATATTCATTGCGAATTTTTATATTTTGTCCGGAAAAGTAATGAACAAACACACTTCCATTCTGAACGGTCGTTGAGGTATAAGTAGCTGAGGTGGATAAGTAGCTTAAGGTTGCGAATTCTTGTGTGAGAATATATATATAGCAAAATACTATTAGATTTGGTGACTTACCAGTTTTCCAAATACAAGCACATCACAGTCACGTATTTCATATTGTTTAAGATAAATTCAGACTTGAAATGAATAGAAAATAGTAATTCTTGATTCGTATTGTTCTCAACATCTATTCCGGTTTGATGTGATTTTATTTTTCATACTACTTCTTAAAATTATTTTCTAATTTCATCTGTTACACATAGTAGTAATTAAATTTAATTCTATCTTTAAGTATTTTGCGTAAATGTCATTCTATATTGTTATATTGCTTATATTGTTTGCCTTCCACTTGCGCGCAAGTGGAAGTGTATGAAGAAAACCTTTAAATTATTACCATTTGGCGATGATAATTATTGCCAGTTGGCGATGGTCAGTCAAACCTTTTACTCATTTATTGAAAGTAAATAATATTTTTATTACAGTGTTATGTTTTGTACCTTCCGAGGAAAAGACATAACTTTGAGGGACGGAGAAATTAGATTTTTAAGAAAGCCTAAAGTAGACTTTCCAGACTGCGTCCACAACTCCCTGATCCCAGGAGAAGTCGTTCTAGTACCTGGGATGTTCATGAACTTCAAATCATTGGTCATCACGATGCATCCTCAAGACGAGAACGACAATCGGCATGAAATGTAGGTAAATATCGTACCATTAGAGAGATGTATATTTCTTTTTTACCTTATTCATTCAGAAGAGTTAATTTTTATGATATACATTTACAGGAAACAGACGCCCGTGCTGGTGTAGAGGCCGTTCCAGACATTGTATCTGCCCCTGCAACGCCCGAGAACTTGTCATGAAAACCTATCAGTCAAGTGCCATTCGTACTTAGAAGAAAAGCGAAACAGATATCAGCGCAAATCTGGATGCTGGACAAGGCCGTTTTCTTGACTCTGTCCCTGTGACACCTGACGACAGATGGAACTCAGTCTTGAAAAGAGCTTTTGGTGTAACTCCTTCCTGGAAGAGCGAAACATATATCAGCGCAAACCTGGATGTAGGCCAAAGCTGTTTGCCTGACTGGAACTTAGTTTTGAAGAGAGCTTTAGATGAAACACCTTCCTGGAAGAGCGAAACAGATATCAGTGCAAATCTGGATGCTGGACAAGGCCGTTTTCTTGACTCTGTCCCTGTGACACCTGACGACAGCTGGAACTCAGTCTTGAAAAGAGCTTTGGGTATAACTCCTTCCTGGAATAGCGAAACAGATATCAGCGCAAACCTGGATGTAGGCCAAAGCTGTTTGCTTGACTGGAACTTAGTTTTGAAGAGAGCTTTAGATGAAACACCTTCCTGGAAGAGCGAAACAGATATCAGTGCAAATCTGGATGCTGGACAAGGCCGTTTTCTTGACTCTGTCCCTGTGACACCTGACGACAGCTGGAACTCAGTCTTGAAAAGAGCTTTGGGTATAACTCCTTCCTGGAAGAGCGAAACATATATCAGCGCAAACCTGGATGTAGGCCAAAGCTGTTTGCTTGACTGGAACTTAGTTTTGAAGAGAGCTTTAGATGAAACACCTTCCTGGAAGAGCGAAACAGATATCAGTGCAAATCTGGATGCTGGACAAGGCCGTTTTCTTGACTCTGTCCCTGTGACACCTGACGACAGATGGAACTCAGTCTTGAAAAGAGCTTTGGGTATAACTCCTTCCTGGAAGAGCGAAACATATATCAGCGCAAACCTGGATGTAGGCCAAAGCTGTTTGCTTGACTGGAACTTAGTTTTGAAGAGAGCTTTAGATGAAACACCTTCCTGGAAGAGCGAAACAGATATCAGTGCAAATCTGGATGCTGGACAAGGCCGTTTTCTTGACTCTGTCCCTGTGACACCTGACGACAGATGGAACTCAGTCTTGAAAAGAGCTTTGGGTATAACTCCTTCCTGGAATAGCGAAACAGATATCAGCGCAAACCTGGATGCCGCCCAAAGCCGTTTGCTGGACTCGGCCCCAGTGACACCTGACGACAGATGGAACTCTGTCTTGAAGAGAGCTTCGGGTGTAACATCTTCCTGGAAGAGCGAAACAGATACCAGTGCAGCCGTGGATGCCAACCGATGTCATTTTTTCTACAACTTTTCTCTGGTAACGCCCGACAACAATTTGACATCAATCATGAAAAGGTATCCATCAGGTGCCATTCCTTCCTTGAAGAAGGACAAAAGAGAGAAGAACTGTAAACACCATCAGTATAAAGAAAGTACTTGATGCACTGGATGTGTTTTTAAAGTTATTTTTGCTTGTAGCTGCAGTTTTTTATATAAAACTGTTAATGATCATCAAAGTTATAATATGCTTTTTGTTTTTATTTGCAGAATAAGTATACCTATGCAGACATGAATGCTGTCAGACGCCGTTCGTTCGATTCACGACCTGTAATGCCCGACAAGAGCTTGCCATCAGTCGTAAAGAGGCATATTTCAAGGGCTATTCCTTCTAGGAAAAGGAATGAAGTAAAAATAGATTACAGAGGATGGCATCAGTATCAAGTAAATACTTTATATACTAGGAATATATGACTGCTTGATTGCTTCTATTTCCCTATATTCCTTGTACCAAGTATATTTCTATTGTTAAAGATAAAGAAAACCAGTGGTTTGGATGCGGTTCGCAAGTGGTTTATTCGTCGAATCCGAAAGGGATAAATCGTTAAATTATCTAACTTCATATGACTTTTATCGTTTGTAACTTGCATGTTACAAATTCTGGATTATGACTCCCGAATTGTGACACCTCGATTATGATTCCTGGATTATAACATCTCGATTATGACTCATCTATTGTGACTTCAATACTGTGACTTTTTGTGGAGACCTTTCTATACTTGCTGCTTTACTACTTCAATTATTTTATCTGCTCTAGTAGAAATATAGTTGTACAATAGCTTTTGATTTAAAAAATAGAAATTATAATAAACCTCAATATTATCAATTTTCTTATAGTGTTATTCTTTAACATGAATACGTTTTGTTTCATAAATCAAATATCTAATTCTGAAATTATATTTCAGCTATAACTATTTTTATGTCTGTAAATGTATAATTTTGGTCGTTTGAAAAAATCTGATGAATTTGTACCTAAACTAAATTACTTTAAACATAATCTAAAAAGTTCTTCCAAAAAACTTTTATATTTTTTTTAGAATAATAATTTTCAAACATTCCATGACATAACTAACGTTTAATCTATATTTCTATATGTGCGTTTCAGTGCGTATGTGTGAAGTTTAGAGATGTGCGTTAAAAATATGAATAAAATATTTGATATTTTTTTAATATTACTTAAGAACAGGAACAGTAAATTTCACACTATACAAAAAGTGCAATTAAATATTTAAGGAGTATTTCAAGTTGAAATATATTTAAATTTACAAATAAATTCAGTATATTGTGTGTTGGAAAGACATACAGAGGGAATAGTATTTGTAAATAATAAAATATTTTATATTTTATTCATGGAATGCATGACATACTTATTAAGGTACAATTTAGCAAGAATTAAAGATAACATGATCTGAAGAGTTGACTTAACGGAAAAATTAATGATTATTCGTATTACAGGGGAAAACTTTTATGTACATATATTAGATACGTTGTTGAAAATTAAATATAACATCAATATAATAGTTACAAAATATTCATCTTTTTTAAAGCAAGGTGTTTAGTGATTTCATTATCACGTTACTCTTAGAAAGCAAAAATTACTTTCCATCACTTAACTTATTTCAACGCATAAGCAATATAAGACTGAAATTCAATTTATTAATTGCTATAGAAAGTAATTTTTTACACCAAAAGATATAACACTCTATCAGGAACAACACCAAGCAATATTTTTTCAGACTATTGCCAAAGCCTACATTTAAAAAAATGCATAACAATATGCATAAAATTCGCTATACCATAGGATATATACTAGTACATTAGTTTGATTTTGTCTTTGATCCATTGATATTCGAATGGTTTCCTCACACTCCATTCATTAAACTTCTGAACTCTTTGTTGCTTTCGTTACGAGTATAATATCGTAATTACTCTACAACACACAATTTTTGACTAAGGAACCACATAGATTGATTGTAATAATTCTTGTAAAACTCTATTGATCAAAAAGTAACAAAATATGATATCATGGATGGAGGACAACAGGTTGCAAATCGGATATATATGTACGAATGCCTCAGACGGATAAGTAATTGTTTAATTCGAATCTACTATATCAATCATTGGTAGGAGTAGCCACACAAATCATTTAAATCAACTATAATGGATAACTCATACACAAAAGGACTTAAATACGCAACAAATTGTTAATTTCACAATCACACGGAATCTCTACGATGTACATTCCTAAGTAATTTCGGTAACTTAAAATTCATAGCATCACAGTATTTCCGGATATGTATTAATACTTTTCCCCGCTACACACCTAGCGATTAACGAGACTGGGTTACCACGTTCCCTATTACTGAAATAATTATAAGGCTAGGATTAAAAGAAATCTCTTCGTTGATTTGTGACATAATGTATATTTGTTGTGGTAATTTTACAATAAATCCGGACGCTAGTTACGTATCTTTTAAATAGTCTTCAAAATATCCTTCAATCTCGGAGCATAAGGAGATTTCTACAAAAGTTCAATAAAGAGATACGAGTGTTCGAAGTGAAATAACATGATAGTCCACTGTCATAATGAGCTGTATAATACAGTTGTGTTCTAGGTGCACTCAAGTCATCTGACCATGGAAATTGCCTTGTCTGTCTCTCATTGAACTATAATATCATCCTCTTTTGAAATAAAGTTGTACTCAATTATGCCTTAGTCATTTTCATTTATATGATTTTGCGGTAGATATGGTCCTTTACTTATTTCAATTTCATAAACACCAGACTAAATTCTGACTTTTCAAAAAGTCTAAACATGTTGTTGAGTGATGCTGTTTTATGGGCGGACAGATTTGTTGGTCTTTCGTTACCCAGCAGTTGGCTTAGGGACTGTCCCCCTTGCATCGACCTTCAAATGAAACAGACGGAGCGCATGCGCGTAACTCCGTGTCGTTTCTTCCACTCACTCGGTTTGAAAATCTGTCACTTTGTTGAGGTGGAAAGCATGAATAGATGTGTGGTATAAATTTGATTGGTTAAAATTATCCAGTCTGATTAAAAACACTTGTCTGCTCTTCGATAGCCAATTGGCACAAGTCGGTTCGTTTGCCCATGTGACCTTAACTTTATGACTGTGACTCCGTCCGCGAGCTTTGTCGATTTCATTGCAAGGACACTGCTCCCTTGATGTTGACGTTATTACTATACATTTCATTAACAACAGCAGAGGTTTATAGTGTACGTAACATGATTAAGTTAAGAACTACCATTGTTGATGAAGTTGAAAATTAGTTTTTCACAGTGGATCACGATCTGAAAGAAGCAATGAATGTGTGACTCTTTGCTCGGCTGAAAACCCTTTACTACGCAACATAAAACAGCTTGTGCAACGATTTAACGAGTGTGTAGAAAAGACTGTTTAAAAATAATATTCCAATCTGCTTGCTTTTATTGAAATAAAGATTGCAGCTGTCCGGTGGCAGATGGTCATTGAATCACTCATAAATAAATAAATAAATATATATATATATATATATATATATAAACTTTGCCACAGCTACCACCTTTGTGTTTTCAGAAACTTAGTAATACAACATTGCAAAGATTTGTGTAGAGTGTAATGGAAAAGATGTTATTGATGAATTTAGTGTCAGAAAGTTTGTTCATAATGGTCGTAAACGGAAGAACAAATGCTATTGATGAGGAGCTGTTAGGGCGTCCATCCATCTCAACAAGACAACGCCTGCCTTCACAATGCCTGGTAGACAAAGGATTTGATTAACGAATCGCTGGGAAGTTAATGGCAGGGGTCACCCAAACGTATTGAGTGGAGAATTGAATTAAAATATTTAACTTACAATGGCAGACTGGATCAAAAAAGAACATTATGCCTTTTCATGAAACCCACCACTAATACGTTACATTATATGTTATAAGTAACAATGTATATCTGTTAGCGAAATTATTCTGTGGTGGATATTTCTTCATATGTATTGTGCAACTTATTTCATCAGGCAAATTGAATTAGTATTCAAAGTTAAAGTTTTCCTTTCAAAGATGAAGTATCAAAAATAGCAATGGATGTAGCGTTCTTAAGCAAGAGAAGATAGAAATCCAAATACTTTCTACCTTGAACTATCCTTTTAGAGGGAATGGAACTAAGATTGAACTAAACGCAATTATTTGTTGCGCAATTAAATATTAGAAGAAAAGTATTTTCATTACTTTGTCGGTTGCGATTGAGGATCCATATTTCAAAGCAATCACCAACACACGGCACAATTGGACTACTACTTGTTTATTACAATTTAAGGCAGTTCCTTCTTTCATATTTTAATGACGATGTTTGTGCGCTCTAAGAGTGTTATGGACTGATGGAAATAACAGGTGGAAGACTTCTATGTAAAGAATACTTAATCTTAACCCTAGATATAACAAATCCAAGACAATTTCACAGAAAAATAGGTTGAGATATGAGTTAGGTATTGCGAATAAAGGAGTATTCAAATTTTTAATAATACAATGCTGTTCCTTGAAAATGCAATACCGAGAAAGAGATGGCATTTACCGGAAATTAAAAATCAAATACACTCTGGAACAAAAAAAAATCGATGCACCAAGAAAGAGTTTTACTGGGATTGATCAACGGCGCTGACTGGGGACGTATATTCTTTTGTCTTGAGTCCCGTTTCCAACTGTGTCCTGACGACAACCGCAGGGGAGGGTGTATGGAGACGTCCAGGGCAGCATGCAGATCCTGCAGTTACTATTGCACGCCACACAGGCCCACAACAGGGAATTATGGTGTGGGTGTCATTTCCTTTGGCAGTCGTTTCTGGCACACTTACATCACAGTGGTACGTAGACGATATTCTACGGCCGGTTGTATTACCGTTCCTTTTGGGGCACCCAGACTTACTTTTCAACAAGATAATGCCTGGCCGCACACGGCACGTGTTGCTATGAATTGTCTTCAAGCTTTCCCAACACTTCCTTGGCTAGCTAGGTCTAACGATCTCTCTCCCATAGAGTACATTGGGACGTTATGGGAAGGCGTTGGCAACGATCATGGAAAGTTGACAATTCTGTCGACAGTTGGAAAAGAAATTTCAAAGGATACCATTCGGGAACTTTTCAGTCTATACCACGCCGGGTGACAGCTTGCATCCAGGCAAGTGGACGACCAACGCGTTATTGACTTCCTCCCTTTGTGACGGTCAAACTCTGAAATAAATCATTCAATTATTCTGAAATTTTAATCATTTGTTTTTCTATGTATTTTCTTCACATCCACTTATTGTTATCGCAGTCGGACAACTCCGTCTTGGTGCGTTGATTTTTTTTGTTCATCACGGCAGTTGCATCTGATCAAAATAGCAGATATGTAAATAGGATGCGTGCGTAGTAGTTCCAAAAAGCGAATTGCAAACAAATTTGATTGCTCTGGTAGTGTATAAACATACCTCATCGCCAAACGAGGTAACATTGTGAACAATTGGTGTTGTTTGAGATAGTTATTGGGTAGAGGGAAGTCGTTTTGTTGTTTTGTGGTATTGTAGCATGCTGCTTAGAGCAAAACGATAGTACAATTAAACGCAATCGGATATAATGGACAGAAGAAAGTTCTACAGATCGTCGTGATGGATGGAGCAGCTATGGCTACGTCATGAAAGGAAGATATGTACTTTCTACGCATGGTGGACACGAATCGTAAAGCAATATCCATAACGTTGGCACAACAACGGATGATGGTAACACATCAAGCTATGTCTGCCACCACTGTGGCCAACAATAGATGCAGCGAGGGCTTACAGTTAAACATTCATGTTGTGACTTTATTTAACGCTGCACCACACTCCAATGGCGGTTATATCTTTGTTCGCTGATCCAGTGGGGAACTATCTGTAAGGATACATTTGCATAGCATCATAATGATCCTACTTCAAGCGTAATGGTTTGGGGTTCTACTTCAAATCATTCACGCTCACGCTTTGTACGGATCGCAGACTCTATGAACGTTTAGCAGTATATTACAGAGGTTTTGCAAATTTAGATGTCCTAGATCTCATACAAACTCTCCCTGGAGCTATCTTTCAATAGGACAGTTCTTAATGCTCGTACCCAGGATGCTCGATTGGTCTTCATCACACACATGTGGAATATTATTGCTCGAAATTGATCACTATGTCATCACCGGCAGCCTCAACTAACAATTTGTGGATGCATGTTGAATCTGCAAGAAACGACATATCATAGATAGCCATTCATATTGTCGTCGATCGATGTCATACTGTGTGCAAGCAATTATAACTGCTTGTGTCAAACCGTGTGCTACTGTATGACTGCTTGCTACCAATTACTTATTTTAGCGTGTTCTTTTATACTTACAGAAGGTAATTACAATTATTTATACATTGTATCACATGTTATCACTCAAACGAATTTCATTGCTGTAAATCAAGTCTTCGTTGGTGTAGCATTTTAATTGAAAATTAGTGTGTAAACTGTTTCATTTTTAAACATTGTTTACTTTGATTGACCCTCGTATGATATCGTGTTATTCAGTTTTAAAATCAAATATTTTTATTCATTTAAATTATAGTCATACCCATCTCATGTCTCCATCACTTTGATCAAGAACATCATATTAATTTTACTTTTATAATGTATTATTTTAATTACTACTGCTATTTATATGACGCGGTGTCAACACCTGAGCTGACACCTCACTCTAAACTACTACACTCCGCAAACATGAGGACATTTGAGGCCACGACAGATAAACCATGCACTATCCCCGATGTACATAAGGGTCTTTGGTTAGATCGAGTTTCGAACTCGTGTCCGGTTGCAAATCCGCGACATTAATAATTGGTCTACCTCTGCTCAAAGCTCGCAGAAAGGCAAATGCAAATAAAATATATATCCTCCACTTTCTCAGATGTTTCCAAAAACAAATTTGCTTATTTTTCATTCAAAATAACACAAAGTAATCTTTCTGTGATTCTGCCTTTTTTTTTTAAAGAACTCTAGGAAATAGAAATGGCGAAATTGGAATCATAGAACTCGAAATCTGTTAGTTGATACGCTCCAAATATGCAAGCGATTTTTGCTACTAGAACTGAAGTGCGATAAAAAAAAGTAGGAAAACATATCGATCAAAATGGCATCCGGCTTCTCCTTAAACCATTATCATAGATTATTTTCTCTTTCCTGGCGAGAAATAGGAGGAAGCAGAAATTATTCCCTGCAGAATCATCAATCGCTCTGATGGGCGTGATTGAATTACCAAATGCTTTTTGATGGATAGTTCCTGGCTGTGAATATTAGGTTGGCATCAGCAAAAAATCTTGGACTTCTGATCCACACAGTGACTCTTTTTTTGCCCGCATAGGTAATCTGTTTACTTTCCAGAAGGATTCGGTGGAGTTCTCTTTGTTATAGCATCTCCCTCCGTCAGTATCATAAGGGTATTCAGAGAGGACTTTGGTAAAGAATTCAATACTTCACTGTCCTAGAAGCTTCGCGAGATATTTCTTTTGATCTGTAGTCACGTAGGACCTTTCATATTGTAATTAATATGCTGAATAAATATGTGTTGGACTTTTTAAGAATTTAAGATTCTAGATTGCAATAATTTGTGGGGGTCATGGCAAGGTTCTTTCTTCCTGAATATTTATGATAAAGATGTGAAAAAATATCCAACCTTAGATTCTGAAAAGTAGCCATTTTGACTGAATCCCTTTTGCTCTGACATGGAAGATGATATCAACCACTTCAGGTTTCATTCGCCAAGTTTTGTAGCTTAGTTTGAATATACTGGACATTGCCACTAAAACATTGCCACTCTAAATGGAATTCGTCGATTTGATTATAACACGAAATGAGAACTCTGGAATATAGAAATCTGTCTCATGTGCGTATGAGTGAAAATAGGTTTAGTATCCAAAAAATGATGAATCACCTTTGGATAAGAAAATTAGATGAAAATGGAAAGGACGTTCAAAAACTAATAGGGGTAATTCAATTGATGTGTATACTTTTTGTCAAATATTTTATTGGAAGTAAGAATTGACCTTAATACGTACACTAAGAGTGATTTTATACATTTTTGAATAATTGTATTTCATTTGAAAGTAAGAAATGGGAATAAGGATGCTGTATTCATTATGAATGGATTTATTCGTAAATAAGATTTGGAATTTAAGTAACGATATAAAATCAGTTGTTTAAAAATGCATCCGGGCGTGATAATCGAATTTTGAAATTGAATCTGTGGTTAGACTTAATACCTGAACTAATTAAAAACTATATTCTCCTACATATGATCTGTTAATGTATCGTTTTAACTGTTCATTATTAATTTTAGTGTTATTGCGGAGTAAAGATAAACTCACAAAACAAAAAATAAATATGATACGTAAATACCGCAGTAACCTGATGTTAAAGATACTATTATAGAGGAATAATTTTTGCAAAAATTTTTATCATGCTAAATGATTATCTAAATTGATAAAATAATTTTATCAGTATAAGTATTTGCATAAGGATAAGGCATATTTTGTTAATAATGTCAAAGGAAATTAAATAAACAATTTTGAAAAGACCATTGTCTAGACCATAAATAAGTTATGTTTTTGTAAATATTGGAATGGTAGTTCTGAACATCTCAAAAATACAATTACGATTCAAACATTCCTCAGTTCTTGTAAAAAATCTTATTTTTTTCTAACAAGAATAGCCTTAAAATGGCTTTGCTGTTTGACGTCGATTAAATTATGCTATTTATAGGTTCAATTGAATTATCACATTATGCGCTCGCAAAAATGAAGCGCGAAAATTAAGAGTCGGCTAATGGAAATACAAAGATTTTGAACTACCTTCTTCCAATTTACTTTTACTCACGAAAACATGTTTGAGCAAAACTAAAAAGATGCAGTCATGTGGTTTTTTTATTATTTTTTTAATAAAGCATTCTTCTCTAAGCGTAAGTTTTTTTTTTGCGATGCGCAAAGCATGCTTTGTATTCTTTGGTTTGAAAAACACCCTTTAATAAGTATTCGATTCCATAATAAAGTCTAAAAGAAATTCGCTTTGGAATAGTTAGGAGTTAACGCAATTAAGTCTCCAAAAGACTTGTAAAGCTAATAGTCTCTCCCTTGACGACTACATGAAGAGAAAAAGAAAAAACTAATTGCTATTTCAATAAAACTCTCTTTTACCACTAGTTCTAGTTGAATTAGAATATTACCTACTTAATAAGTCTCTGAATGCAACTCGTTACCAAGTAAAAAATGTTTAAAAAAGAGAGATAGTCCCAAGCTGTGCAAAAAAAATTAAGGAAAATAACGAAAACTAAAGTCTTGTTCCCTACAAACTCTTATTCAACATTTCCAAACAAGAATGCCGTTTATCAAATGCTAGAGCAATTAAGTAGGTTGCTAGGTTCGAAAAAAATATACAACCTCAGTTTAAAAAGTTTTAATTTAGAGTTAAGCAAGGGTTTGTGTTGAAGCACTTTTGCTCTCTAAGAAAAATAAGAACGTTCTTTCTGGCTTATTTTTGTGATCCAACATAAAAAATTTAGAATATCTTGACAACGAAAAATCCCTCGAAACTTCTCAAAATCTATTTTTACTCTCCTAAATTTTTCAGATACTTTGCATAATTCGGTTTTTATAGCAATAATCGAAAATAAATTTTGTAGTCCGTTATATGTTAATAAATAAATAAAAAATTTCAGACTTTATCTATTATATCCAAAGAAGAAGTTCTGCTAGCATTAAGTGAATTTACCTGAGTCACGTCTAGTTACAAATATAAAACTTCAAACTAATGAGAAATAAAGACTAAAAAGTTATGACAAAATCGTCAATTGCCATTTCGGTGGAACAAGATATTCGCCATCATCATGACAGACATGTTTTGTGGTCATCAAACAATTATATCTTGATACCATTGGACTTCTTGCTCCCTCGAAATGGTCACTAAATAATTTTTCACAAGTGTTTAGTCTTGATTGATCATTGTTTTAAAATTTTGCTTCTTTTTACTTCTAATTTAACTAAATTTTTTGTTTGTTTACCTACATTATATTGCATTATTTTGTCAAGCAAAAACTGGTATCAGATTTTATAGCGAACAGTATCAAATAACATTTCCACAACCTGCATCAGTACACAAAACATGTTTTTAGTTCTATGCTCAATGCATTCTAAATACCGACTCTCCGAGTTTGAGGCCTTTTTAGAAAGACTCAAAATGCACACATTTACATTTACGTACATATTTCATATCTCCGAATAGCACTGAAGTATGCACCATCTCGAAGCAAATCTTTGTTGTACGCTTGAGGGTAGCTGCTCGTTGCTTTACGATTGGCTTAGAATTCAGAAAAAGGAACAAAGAATTAACATCACTTCTCTCCCAAGTTCTTTGCATTTTGAATTAATAATTCTCACAATAGCCTGACGCTTGCAAAGAGTGAAATTTCTTCACTTCCTTTTCAAATATTCACCGCGCCGCGTCTTATCGCTTTCCTCTTTTCCATTGTAAATACAAAAGAACTTTTTTTTCGTCTCTTCCACAATAACCCGAAACGGAAGGAGATAAAAAGAAGACCGAAAAATGTCTGTTCATTTTATTTCCCCTTCGTTTTGCCTTCCATCTTCGGTTTTGTTTCTGCTCTCGCCGAAACGAGGTAGCTGGGAGTTCCGAAAGAACAGAATCCAATGAAGTTCCAGTCAACACGAGTTGTTCACGTCGCTGCAGATTGAACGGCAGCCGACAGTTCGAATTCGAATGTAAACACACTTCTATTCAGAGTCGAGCTCTCTTCGCTGAAGAACTCTTGTTCCGTGAAACAAGACATTGTCGGTCTTTCGATGCGCTTTGTTCTTGCTAGTTTATGACTCTAAAACTGGAACCCTTTTTTCTGCTCTCTGTGACGCGAGATAAAAGTATAGCAAACTTTTAACAAAGAGATTTTCTGGGAATTCGGGTCTTTCGAAGCGAAAGAATACCTTTATCGGCTTTACGATCGCAATTCGAGACTTGGATTGTCCAAATAACCCAGATTCCCGAAGGGTACACGACGATTTAGGTTTCTGCAAAATGGTCCGTTAATACCCCGTTTCTCTTTCGAATGTTTTCCCAGTTTCTGTCAAGGACAAAACTCCGTTTAAAATGAGCATCAACTCGAATTTTTTTGTTTTCTACGTATTTCGCCTAAATGTATTTAGAAGAATCTCGGTTTCTGTATTCTGAAAGTTTTTCTGTCTTTGAAACTATTTCATTTCATGCAAGTTCCTTTCGAAAAATTATTTTCGTCGTGAAAAAGATAGTTCAACTAAGCAACATTTGTTCTCATATAAGATTGAACAAACATCACTCAGAAACAAATCTATGTCTGATATCAGTATCGGGTTGAACTTATTTGGCCTTAGGTTATTATTTAGAACAATGTCACGGAACCTGAACCATGAATGCAATTATTTCCGCGTCTTAGAAACTATATCAGTTCATGTAAGTTTCTTTTAAAGGAAGCTCATTTTTAAAATGATGGAAGTAGGACGCTTCAAACAGTATTTCTTAGTAGACAGAAAATATTTCAAATAGGAATGCAAGCACACACTTTACTTGAATTTAGAGTCGCGGTCTCTTTCTCGGAAAAACTATTGTTCCGTGAAACAGTGATTCGATATGTTTAGTACTTGTGATTTTACAGTTCCATACAGGTACCCTGTTTTATTCCTGCTCTTTGTGACGTGAGATAAACGTACAGTAAACTTTTAACAAAGCTTTCCTGGACAACAGAGATTCGAAGACAGTGAAAAAACTGATGAAATTACAGCATTCTATGGTAAAAAATAGCATTATTTTAAGAGATTTTTTTGGAAATTGGAAAATTTTAAAGCGTAAGAATAATTTATCCGCTTAACAAACGCAATTGGAAAGTAGAATAATCCATATAACCCAGATTCTCAAAGGGCACAGAATGATTTGATGTCCAACAAAACGGTCCATTAATACCCGTTATTCTTTCAAATTATTTCTCTTCGTGTTTCTGTATAGGACAAACCTACATTTAAAATGAACACCGGTTTCAACTTTCTAGCCGTATTTGTCATAAAAGTAAGCATTTTAAGACAGTTAAAGCAATGTCTGGATCAAGTAATATGAGAAGGAAGGCATTTTCGTCTTTGATACTTTCATTTCCCAAGTTTCTTTAAAAGAAATGTATTTTCGTATTTCGCTTCGAACAGCATTATTTCAATGAAATTTAATAAACATTTGTTATTTATGTTTAAATAACGTTTATCGAGTGGTTCGTCGAATGTCTCATCAGTGAAATAAATTTTTATATTTCTGCCAATTCAAATATAAAATATTTCATTCAAAAGTTGAAATATTTGATACGACGGCGGCGTTGAAATAGTTGATGCAAAAGTATCTTAAGAAATGTCTTGGAAACACGAATCAACTCTTTCCGTTTTGGAAGTTTCCATTCCATAAAAATTTCATTGAATGGAAACTATTTTCATAATAACAAAAATAGTTTGCATCAAGCAGTATTATATTTCTAAAGAATTTAATTATAATATTTAACTATTTGTTTAAAGGAAGTGCTCGATAATTTGAATGTATACATATTATTTTATGGAGACTTTAAAGAACCCCTTATGAAACCAAGCGAAGGAAAGTAATAAAATAAGTATGTATAGTATGCAGACACCTCATATAGCATTGTGATTTCGCATGATCGGATATATATAGATTTCCCTTTGTGCTTGGAAATATTAAGATGTTTCAATTATACTTCTTACATACGGAGTTGCCCAGCAACAGGGCGATATCTTCAAACTGTACTGGGATGCAAGAACTATGATATACTAATAGATATCTGCCCCCTCTTCACCTCCTGATCCCTTGGACGTTTTAGACATTTTCTCTGTGTTCTTTCGTTTGTTGTGAATCTTTTATGCCTTATTTGCCTTTGTCAGTGATGAGATTTCTGTATTTTCATGGATTGAATTTCAATAAAGCCATATGTTACAACAACAACTTCTTACATGTGGCTGAAGCTAAAAATATTCTAACAGCCCGTAGTTTTCAGAACAAGTAATACTTAAATCAACGAAAACTAACAGAAAGCTGAATTTTATAAAGCTTTATTCACTAAGAACAATGTCTCCCTCTGTGTCGAAAAAATTGCCTATTTTATTTAAAAACTAACATATAACCACGGCAACATTTCTTCACCTGTACCCGGCTTTTTTTAATAGTTTATATCTATTGATAAGAATATCGTTATTCGTATTTGATGATTTATTTACTTTATTGTAATGATATATTACCTTATAAATAATCTAATCATACATATGCACCTACATTTCATACCTTTCAAAGGACATAAAAATAATAAAAACTGAAAATCAGATTACTTATGTTCTTATTTTCAGTACAGTACCCGTCAAAACACATGGACATGCGCACAGCGTTTATATTTTTCTTGTTAGAAGTTGGTGCCAATTTACGGCAAAGCGCTACTTCCTCGTCATCTCCCCTACCATTTTATATCTTGGCAACTTCATACATTTTTAAGCATTTAAACATAAAACTTAGTTGCATATATTTAGCGGTAATTATCTTAAGTTGTTTAAAAACTATACTTTAAAAGTCTCTCGGTAACTTCGTAGTTAAAGGCAGATCACTTTTACGGCCAACTTGTTATGAGAAGGTTTCGTGTTCGCAACTTTCAAGGTAAACATGCACTCTCACGATATTCTTCGATTGATTGTGACGTCAAAACAATCAAACCTACACTTCAACTTTCACTCATTAACTTCTACTTTAATTCAAGATATATTTTTCTGATTGGCTGATTGGAATTTGAAGATGGTATAGTCATTCAAATGAGTTAACCTATATATATACGCTGACAAGTGGATCTGCAGAGAGAAAACTTGCTCCTGTAGTTGATACTTACTTCTTGTACGTTATCCCAGTCTGTTAGAAGGATAACGTTCTTTACTTTATTTTATTAAGTTTTTTGTTTAAATTTTAATAACAACTTTATTTTATTTAAGTTTGTTTGGTCAACCTTCTTTTAGTTAGCTTTACAGACGAACTAGTTACTTCTCGGACCCACTGTTGCATCATATACTGTTTATTTGGTTACGATCTTCCATATCGTTCCTAATACTTCTACGTCATATATAATTACGAGAAAGGGTTCGTGAAATGAAACGAGATTGTATATGTAATCCCCATTTACTGGGAGATAAATCATAGCCCTCTACAGATTGATTGGAATCATACATATAAAGTCTAGGTTTATGGTATGTAGCGGTACGATATGTGGTGGCTGCTTCACATTTCATTAACTAAATATTCAGAGGGAAAGAGAAAACTCTAAAGAATGCTTGGAAATTCAATCTAAGAAGATAAAATTAACGTATGATAAATCTCATTCTGAAACCTCTGTAGGGCTTATAGTCTGTCCCCAGAACCTGAAGTTGACCGTGAAAGACGTGAGGCCAGGTTTTTTTTAGCTGTTATAATGAAAAGTAACCGAAGAAGAATTTTTTTCAATTGGGTACAAGAAAATGCCGTATAAACAGTTATATTCTAGATGCCAGTTCTGCGTCTGTGAACAAAAAATAATTAATATCGAAGAAATTCCGGACATAAAGAAATCAATCCGGTCGGTTGTTACAGCTCAAAGTTTAGGTACTGGTTAGGGATTTAAGAAATGTTCATGTACAACGCTGTGTGTCACCAAAAAAAATGTATTTGTTTTAGAAATAATGTTCTATGCAATTCTAAATGCCATTTTAGTAATACCTGATGTAACAAAAAAATGTTATTGCGTTTTTGTTTAAATAACATTTTGTTTGCTGTACAATTTAATTAAATTGTTTATTTTACACTTTAACTGTCTATCATTAGTTAATTTATAGAATAATTAGTTATTTCATAGAATATCTAGTTAAAGAGTAGAATTATTAATTTATTACACACTTTAAGTGATTTCATTAATTATTTCATGATATAACTAGGCATTCTATGAAATAACTGAATTATACACTTTAACGGTAACAAATACAATCACGGGACATACGATATTTTTCAACGAACGGGAATAAAACGGAAACTCGTGCTTCTTTCGCTCTGAATTAATCACGCAAAATTCGACGATTGAGGAGCAGCGAGGCGTTATCCGATTTCTGACAGCGGAAGGTGTTAAACCGGCCGTTATTCATCGCCGGATGGTGACCGTATACGGGGAAGACTGTGTGTCCGACAAGTCAGTGAGAAAATGGAGTGACTGTTTTCGTGCAGGCCTTGAGAGTTTGGCTGATGACCCGAGACCAGGCCAGGCAAACACAGTCATCATCACGGCCGATCTCATCGATAAGGTGGACGACCTAGTGAGAAGTGATCGGCGTTTCACATTGCGAATGTTGGCGGTGAAGGTGGATGTCAGCGTTGGAACAGTGTGGACAATTGTTCAGGACAGGTTGCGTTATCGGAAGGTGTGCGCGCAGTGGGTTCTGAAGCAGATCACCAACCAGCGAAAACTGCGTATAGGGCCGGCACTTCAACATCTGTTTCGGTATCACGAAGACCCCGCTTTCCTGGAGCGGATCGTCACAGGTGATGAGAGCTGGTGCCATCACTACGAGCCAGAGACAAAGCGGGTCAGCATGTCATGGTGATGGAAGCATACGGGGTCACCTCCCCCTAAAAAGTTCAAAGCCGTGGCGTCAGCAGGGAAGGTGTTGCTCACCGTCTTTTTCGACGTCCAAGGTCCGCTACTTGTTGAATTTCTCGAGCACAGATTAACCATTAACTCCGATGTATACTGTGAGACACTCCGAAGCCTACGCAGGTCCATCAAGAACAAAAGACCGGGGCTGCTCGCGGAGGTTGTGGTCCATGATTACGCGCGTTCGCACGTCTCCAGGGTCACACACGCGGAACAGGCCAAGTTCAAGTGGGAGCAGCTTGACCAATCGCCCTACAGCCCGGTCAAGTCGCCCTGCGATTTATATGTGTTTGGTCCGCTGAAAAAACATCTGAAAGGGAACCGCTTCAACTCAGACGACGAACTCAAGGACGCTGTGATGGACTGGGTCTTGTCACGGCCACAGGAATTCTGGAAACAAGGAATCCTTCGGCTCGTTAATCAATGGGATCGTTGTGCTCAGGCCTATGGTGTATACTTTGAATAAAGTCTTCATTTATACCCACAGTGTCGTTTAGTACCTTTTCATTTGAACAACCCTTGTACATACAGTCCATATTTTCCTAAACTACCAAATTATGGTTTATTTAAGTATACTTACTCAGGTATTTTAGAATGAAACTTATCTAAATATGGAAACAAAGAAAAGTTTAAAACTGCATTCACTAAACTAACATATGATGTGTAAAATAAAGCACGTTGTAATCGAATATAAAGAATAATAAGAATAGAGTGTTTGTTTGTACATTGAATGGGTGGTTAAATCAAAGGGCCAATAAAATGAACGGTTTGTTAAGGGATTTGTGTGACAGGGATGAGGTTAGATTTTTAGATGTTTGGAAGGAGTGTAGGAGGGATTGGATAAGCAGGGACAAATTGCATTTAAGCCTGATAGGTAATAGGGAGGTCGGCAAGCGGGTTTTGAATATTCTGGAGTCAAAAAATTAGAATACAAGAAGGGATGGGTAGGATATAGAGGGTTGACAGTACACAATAATTGCTTAGGAAAACTAACAGGTTCTAAATTACAGGAGACAAACAATACAAAGGGAAAGTGCAATGTAAGGGAGAAAAACAATATCAAGACAAATAATACAAGGGGAAAGTGCAATATAAGGGTGAAAAACAATACAAAGACTAATACTACAAAGGGAAAGTGCAATATAAGGGTGAAAAATAAGCTAAAAGTATTTTATTGTAATGCTCAATGGAATTGCACAAGCAGAGGATATAGATATCATTGGGATAATTGAAAGTTGGGCAATCAGTAAAGATGCACAAATTTTAGAATTAAGTGGATTCACAATGTTTAGGGAGGACAGAGTGAATTGGAAAGGGGGTGGGGTTTTGATTTATGTGAGAGAATTCTTAAACTGTACGGAAATAAAGTTGAATAGTAAAACTGAGGGTATAGAATCAGTCTGGATGAAACTGAATACAGACAAAGGCAAAGGACTAATTCTGGGTAGCATATATAGACCTGTTTGTAGTGAAGAGCAAGAAAGGGGTATGTGCAATCTGATAAACGAAGCAAGTCAAAAAGAAGAATTAATTTTAATGGGGGACTATAATTATCCAAATATTGACTAGATAAAAATCTAGCTACAAATGGGAACGAGGCAGAATTTTTGGAAGTGATACATAATAGTTTTTTGTACCAGATGGTATATAAGGATACTAGGGATAATGCAATATTGGAATTGATTTTCAGCAATGATAAGGATAGGGTGCAGGATTTGGTCACAGGTGAACCACTAGGAGAAAGTGATCATAGAAGTATCAGATTAAGTATAAATTTTCAGTCAGCTTACACAAACAATAGTAAGATAATTCCAAATTTCAGAAAGGTAAATTTTCATAGGATAAGGGAAGAGTTAAAGGAGACATTCAAAGGGGAATTAATAGCACCGCATCATTCTGAACAATGTGAGGAATTCAATAATAAGTTAGACAGGGTGATAAAAAAACGTGCAACGTTCAGGAAAAAAGTAAAATCTAGAAACTTGCTCCCTAAGTGGTTTTCAGGGGAAACACACAAAGCTTTAAAATTAAAACAAAGAGCATACAGGGTATATAAAAACACTGCTAACGACAGGAAAAGGAGGCATATCTGAAAGCCAGAAAGGAATTTAAAAATATTAGTCGGAAGCAAAAGGGTCCTTGGAGGAAAAACTAGCAAGGGAAATAAATATAAACCCAAAAGAATTTTTCGCATATGCAAGTGGTAAAAATAAATTTTGTACTACACTGGGCCCGTTGGAGGGGAGGGGAGGTGAATTAATTCAAGACGAGGTGGGAATGGCAAGCATGTTAAATGACTTTTTTTCTGGGGGTTTTCAATGGTAACTATAAATTAAAAAAGGATCTCAGGGATGTAGCCTTTGCAGGGGGTACAATTAAAGAATGCAAATTTAACAGGGAAGAAATAGTACATCAGTTGAAAAGAATTAAGCCATCTAAAGCACCAAGGCCTTACGATATTTATCCGAGAGTACTAGTGGAATGCGCGGAAGAATTGAGGGACATAATTCACATGATATTTAATTAAACATGTAGCACGGGTTGGGTACGAATGGATTGGATGTCGACCAACATAACTCTAATTTTCAAAAAGGGAATACAAAGTGATCCGGGCAACTATAGACCAGTAAGTCTAACATCAGTAATTTGCAAAATATTTGAATCTATGTTAAAAAAGCATACAATGTTATACTTGGAAGAAGGGAGACTGTTATCAGATAATCAGTATGGGTTTAGGAAGGGCATATCCTGCTCTACAAACCTTTTGAAGTTCTACTAAAAAATTACTGAGGAGCTGGATAATAAGAGCAGTGTAGATATCATGAATATATATTTTCAAAAGGCTTTTGATAAAGTACCTCATGAGGCATTACTGTTCAAATTGGAAAGGCTGGGGATTCAGGGGAAAACATTGATATGGATAAAGAATTTGTTTATTGGGTAGAAAGCAGAGAGTGCAGGTAAAAGGAAATTATTCACAGTGGACAGAAGTTATAAGTGGGGTGCCTCAGGGATCAGTTTCGGGACCAATTTTATTTATAATTTTCATAGATGATATAGGTCAGGGGATTAATAATAGAATCAGTATATTTGCAGATGACTAAAAATATGGGGGACAGTGGATACCAAGTTACAGATAGAGAATTTATAAGGGGATTTTGATAAGATATCCGAATGGGCTGTAAAATGGGGTACGTCATTTAATATAGGGAAATGTCAAGTTCTGCATATGGGTTACAGGAATAGTGAAGACGAGTACTGTCTGTAGGGAGTAAAGGTAAAGGAGGGAGAAACAGTCAAGGATCTTGGAGTGATAATTCACAGGGATTTTAAAATGGGTCACCAATGTTCAGCTGCGGGTAAAAAGGCTAATAGGTTATTGGGTTATATTAAAAAGACTGTAACTTCAAGGGATAACAATATAATCTTGCCGTTATATAAGGGCTTAGTAAGACCACATCTAGACTATGATGTTCAGTTCTGGGCTCCTTATATGAGAAAGGTTATAGAATTAATTGAAAGGGTTCAGCACAGAGCTACAAAAATAATAAAGGTGATAGCAAATCTAGACTATATTGAACGTTTAAATCAGCTAAACATGTATACACTTGAAAGAAGAAGAAGGAGGGGGGATTTGATTCAGCTTTTCAAGTTGGTAAAACAAGGGGACACAGAGGGTTTAAATTTCAATAGGGATAACAGAACAAGAGGCCATGGGTATAAATTAAATAAGACACATTTTAATCGGGATTTAAGGGAAAAACTACTACTTTAATAGGGTAATAGACAAATGGAACGCGTTGATAGAAAATATAGTTAACTCAAAGGGAGTGTACGAATTTACGAGCCTGTAGCTGGTCGTCAATATTTGTATTTGTATCTGAATATTTTCGACACATTTCAAGTTTTCTATCCGTTTTGGACCATTCTGGTGCCAAATCTACCGCTTGCGCGTTTGGTGCCTGTCTGTCTGTCTGTCTGTCTGTCTGTCTGTCTGTCTGTCTGTCTGTCTGTCTGTCTGTCTGTCTGTCCGTCTGTCTGTGCCCTATACACGTCCACACGGTTTAATATATTTTCATGGAAATTTGTATACAGTGAGTACTTATCTTCATTTAGTGAGTGATTTTGGTTGCGAATGTCTGTCTGTCCGTCTTTCTGTTCTATGTTCGATTTTGTGTTTGTGTGTTTGTACAGACATGACTTGAATTGTATTACAGATATTTTATTGCAATCCGTTTTATTTTATACATTATCTATTAGTTTAGTACAGGCAATATTAAACATTTCTTTATTTTAATATTTAAATGAGCGTTAGGTTAAAACACCTGAGTAAGTATACTTAAATCAACCATAATTTGGTAGTTTTGGAAAAATTGGAATGTATATTGAGTATTACGATTACTTTTATTTGCTTTACCAGTACTGCTAAAAAAACAATCATTTTTTTTAATTATTGTTTTAATGTAATTTTATCTCTGATACTTCATTTGTTTCAAGGTTTTTTTTTCATTTGCGCAATGTAAACGATTTCCAAATATTTGGGGCAGACGATATTTTTCAACGAACGGGAATAAAACGGAAACTCGTGTTTCTTTCGCTCTGAATAATTTTTGCATTTCTAAATTTTGTGCACTTTTTAGTTTGTGTCCAAAGTGGTAGAAATTATGAAGATGGCGAAATGTGTTAAAATATTATTTTATTCTACGATAAACGTAAGTCATTATATATTTTCATCATCTCTTCAATCTAGAGTAAACCGATTCTAACCGAGTAAGGTCGTGTATTTTGCTAGTAAAGAATAAAGTTCATGTGTTTTGCCTGTTCAAACAAACACAAAATCGAACATAGAACGGGAAGACGGACAGACAGACTTACGCAACCAAGTTCATTTACTAAATAAATGAAAGTACTCACAGTATGTTAAGTTTCTTGAAAGTATATTAAATCGTATGGACGTGCATTGGGCGTACATATACAGGCAAACAGATAGACATACATACATCAAACGTGCAAGAGACAGATCTGACATCAGAAGGGTAAAAAACTTGAAATGGGTAGAAAATATTTAATGTACAAACAAACACTCCACTTTATACAGATGAGTGATTCAATAATCATCTTCCACACCGGATAGCAGCATAATTGATTGTAATAAAAGCAGTCAGCTTAGAATATTATTTTCCAACTTAGTCTCCTTGCTTTTTCTACTTGATATAAGTTACTATAGAAGCAATTTACTATATAAGAAAAATAGAAGCAATCAAGCAGCCATATATTCCTAGTATATAAAGTACTTACTTGGTATTTATGCCATCCTCTGTAGTCTATCTCTACTTTGCTCTTTTTCCTAGAAAGAATAACTCTTAAAATATACCTCTTTATGACTGATGACTAGCTCTTCTCGGGTATTACAGGGGGAGAAACAAACAAACAGCGTCTGACAGCATTCATGTCTGAATAGGTATACTTCTTCTGAAATTATACAAAAATATATTACACTTATTATGGGAAGAAATATAATCTACCAACACTGTTAGGGCATAAAAAATTTCTTTTTTTTTTTAACAAAACAATGGAAGAACACTGTTACGAAAATAAAATTAAATTATTGCCTCTGAATGCCGATTGTTTTAGTTTTCAGTTTCTTTTTTGTGTGTGTTCTGTTCTTTATTCAAAATTAACTAAATATTTCTTTTCTTAATTAGATTAAACAATAATACGTTTTAAAATAAAGATTTTGTGTTTCATTTTTTCAAATTACTAAATACTTTTAAGAATATATTTTGTATACTGTACGTATATATAGGTATGTGAGAGGGATTTTAAGTTTAAACTAACTAAAGGAAAAGTGATTATTTTATTTTCACTACCCTAATTCACACACATGATACATGGAGGCTACAGTAGCACAGTTGAAAGAATAATGGATAAGCAACCGAGGTGCTGAGTTCGAAACACAATCCAACCAAAGATCGTTGTGTACGTGTGGATTGAAATACGTTAAATCTATGTCGACCCCAAATGTCCTCACGTTGGCGTGGTGTGAAAGTGAAAAGTTGGATACCAGCTCAGGTCTTGACCTCATCATCTGACCGTGGTTCAAAATTACGTTGTGTTGTCCTAGTATCTTTCTCTTCTGGGACCGACCAACAGGTCTGGTGGTTCAGGTGTTAGCCTCTAGATAGGAAGGTTCCTGGTTCAAATCCGGGGCAGTGCATGGATGTTTCTAAGCGTATGGTGCAGAGGCGGCTGGTGCAACTTAAATCTTTCGTGGCCGAAAGTACTCACACTGGGTTTGGGTGGAAGTTTGAAGAGTGGAGTGCCAGCTCAGGTATCATCTGACCGTGGTTCAAAATTACGTGGTGGTGTCCTCGGATCTTTCCCCTTAGGGGATTGAACCCGGACCGTCGTTAATATCCCGTTGTGTTGCTCTCGTACGATGTTAATTAAAAATTACCAATTACCATTCCATCCGGGAATGATCCCGGACCTTCACCATTGACCCGCTGTGTTGATTCAATGTGACTTAATTTCTAATGGCTACCTACCTCGCATGATATATTTCGAAACTAACTTTATATGTAGTTTCTCTCAGTTTTGGAGACAAACCAATCAATTATCACTTTTCAATTCGGTCGGTAAGTAGTTGAGTTAACGTTGCACTGGAGCAATATCACGGCTAGCTCGAAGGGAAATATCAATTCAGAGTTCTTTGGAATTTTTGCTGATATAATCGTATTCGAAAAACAAGCCTAATTCCTTCCTGTTCGGAATTCGTACATGAAGCATGTTAAAACGCAGAAACACTACTTACGTCTATATATAGCTTGACAGAAAAAACTCCTCTCAAACTCTTTTTAATTTTTACCTCATGTGTTGCCTCGTCATCTGACCATGGTTCAAAAATACGTGGTGTTGTCCTCGGTATCTTTCACTTTGTTATTGATCCCGGACCGTCGTCAATTGCTTGTTGTGTTGCTCTAGTACGACGTTTATTAAAAAAAATACCAAATACTTTTCTTCCAATTCTCATAAAATTCTATTGGTTCATTTAAATTATTTCCGTTTATCACTGATGTAAGTGTCTACATATAGTACAAACATAATGAAATAGCTAAATCGAAGGATACCGTAACGAGACTTGTCGGCGCTTATTTAATAGTCCCACACAGGACGAATAAATACAATAGATTAGGCAATTCTCAGAGGCCTTCCACCCAGCGCTAGTCATATTTGCTCTGTAATTGCAAATAGTATCGCTTGATGCAACAGAATCCCTCTAATCATGTTGGTAATTTCTACTGCGGAGGGGAATGTAAAGACTATGTGCAAGCAAACGCATATTTCATCCTGTAACCTAGTTCCACCAAACACGGGAATCTGATTCTGGGAGGAGGAATTCCGAATTGTTAAACTAAACGCCTGAACCGTGTAATCAAAGGGGGTCTGCGAACTGAATACATCGTCAGTTTATACATTTGAATTAGCTTAGTTAGAGGAGAACCCAGCTACTTTTGAAGAATAGATATTCTGATGTACTATAAAATGGCAATTAATATTTCCACGAGCGAAACTGTGCAAACGATAAACGATTGAACGAAAACAAAAGATGTTTTCCGGTTCAAAAATGCCATTAGACTTTGATGGCAGACGAAATTTTCCTATTTATCTCTTCATCTAAATCGAAACATTCTATTTTGTAATTTTGGGAATGGCACCGTAGAATTTTAAAAAGCATCTGGTAATCATAAACTAGCAAATAAGGTTTATTATTCTATGAAAGAGATCTTCAATGTAAACAAACAAACCAAACGCAGTCTTCGAAGATTTTACTTCGACAGTTGGTCTCGTATAGTTATGAGCCGTTATTTTTTAAAGTGGTATAAGTCTACTTTGAAAAAAAAATTGTTTATTTTCTTTAATAATTTTAATAATTTTTATTGTATAATAAAATTTAACAGGTTTATAGTTTTAAAAACATCATCCGAATTGAGTAACGCTTGCCAATATTTTAAAATTAATTCAAACGCAAACCCTTAAGTATCTCGATGTATTAAAAAATAGACTTGTACCACTTTCAAAAATAACGGCTCATATCGGGGTTACCTTTAAATTTTGCTGATCACTATTTTAGCAACAGTTGTAGTTTAATTTAATTGTTGAACAAACAACTGTCATATTGTCGGCTCAGAGCGGAAACCCATTGACTTACAATAGGAATAAATTTTATATAACAGTCGTATTTTTAGTTTTATGCTTTTCTCAAACATAGTGCAATACGTCAATGTATTTTTAGTCATCACGAAAACAATAATTTAGTATCAAAAAACGCAATTCCGAAAAATGCCAGTTGAGTTTCTGCTCATAGTCGTCGATATATCAATTCGGAATTTATTCTTTGGAATTGTTGCTGGCAAAGTGCTGAAATCGTATTTTCAGAATATGCTCAAAAAGAACGTATAGCCGCAGTAACACCACCAACGGTTTTATTTAGCTTGACAGAAAATTCCTCTTGTACAACATTGATTGTAATTTTTTTTAATCATTTCCCTTCTGTTATACTTAGTTGCTTTTATCTCTTTTTAAAAGTAGCCCTTAAACTTTTCTTTCTCGTATTTTTAATTATTTTAGCGTGATAAAAATATTAATTTTTTTATTTTCATCATTTTGAAAATGTAATGAAATTCTCTATAAGTTTTGTGAACAGTATTATGTACACTTTCATTCAAGCGATGTGCTGATATTTTACAAAGAATGCTTATGTATTTACTAGCATTCTCTCTTAAAAAAACCTTTGAAGCTTTGAAACATTTCACAGCTAAAATATTCTGTTTACGAAGACAGAACAGTAAAAAAAATATCATATCGTTCATCTCTATTCGATACTGTTGTAATGTCCATTTCTGTGATCGATGATTTGAAGAGTAGTTACTATTGCAAGGCAGGTGAATATATGAAGATGTGTAAGTTCAACGTCCATAGTTGTTAGAATGTCTGTTCAATAAGTTATTTTTTTCATGCCTTTAAAATGTATCTTGTTCTCAGTCTAGATATTAAGGCGGTGTTTTTCTATAGGTGTTAATTTCACAAATGTGTTGTTTAATTAAATATTTGTGACAGTAGTTTGAATTTTACTAAATTATTAGCATCAATAGGTGAGTTTTCGGGGTTTATTAATAATTAAATTCTCTGACTAACTGAAATCATAAGACAAAACAGTTGTAGCGCTTTATTGTAACCCTAAACTTTTCATGCATGTCCTCAGTACTGTTCCGATTTTATAGAATCTAATCAAAAATATATTCGTCGTTAACGGTAGCTCGAGGAATTGTATGTGTCAAGTTAGAATTTCTAAGAGATATTGTTGTTTTTTAAACTGTATTCTTGTTTGCAACAATGTTTATTTGACCGTTTCAATGTGATTTTTTTTATTAATACTTCATTAATTGATTTTTATATGTCCGGACTTTCCCAGAAATGTCAGGACTTGTAATGGAGTCTTCGTCCGGAACATATATTTTTATGTATGTTAGCCGTACTCTCTATCATACAAGTCAGGCACTTCATCCGACTTGTACTAACTAATAAGATTCTTTTTTTTATTAACTTTTTTCTATTGTTTGATGTACTACTTCAGAGATGTTTAAATGAACTTCATTCATTCTGATTCAAAAAATATCCAAGCTGGCGATGTGATTTATTTGTATACCAAGAGTGATACAAACTCAGTGAAGCAACTAATGTCGATGTTTGATTCACAAATAAATCAAATGAGGAATCAGTATCGCCAGCTAATATACTTTTGAATCATAGTGAATCGAATTCGTTTAGACATCTCTGTTAGTATTTGTTAAACAAGTGAGAATTAAATAACTGAAATATTTTATTACTTAGTTTATTATTCAGTCTACGATAAGAAATCAAGCGACAATAATCAAAGCAAAACAAGCAAATATAAAGCGACATTAACATATATAATCGACAGAGCAGAAACTCATAAACCGACAAAAACAATTTCAAAGATTATAGTACAGTTCAAACAGATTACAGTATATCACAGTAGTTTAAACAGATTATAGTATGCCTCAGTACAACTTAAACAAATTATAGTATGCCCCAGTACAGCTTAAACAGATTACAGTATCTTACAGTACAGTTTAAACACATTGCAGTATATCACGGTACAGTTTAAACAGATTGCAGTACGTCACGGTACAGCTTAAACAGATTGCACTACATTACAGTATGTTACAGTACAGTTTAAACAGATTATAGTGTCTTAGTACAGCTAAAACAGATTATAGTATTTTGCAGTACAGTTTAAACAGATTACAGTATGTTATAGTATAGTTTAAAAAGATTTCAGTATGTCACACAGTACAGTTTAAACATATTGCAGTACGTCACGGTACAGTTTAAACAGATTACAATATTCCACAGTACAGTTTAAACAGATTACAGTATTTTACAGTAGAATTTAAACAAATTACAGTATGTCACAGTACAGTTTAAACAGATTACAGTACAGTTTAAACAGATTGCAGTATATCATGGTACAGTTTAAACAGATTGCAGTATGTTCAGTACAGTTTAAACAGATTACAGAATGTTACAGTGCAGTTCAAACAGATTGCAGTATGTTACAGTACAGTTTAAACAGATCGCAGTATGTTACAGTACAGTTTTAACAAATTACAGTAAGTCGATGTGTTTCCCCTCATGATGAATTTAGTGTCTCTGAAGAAACATCAGTTAATGAGTTTTTGCTCTAAGCATACGATATTCATTCGCAGACAACAAAATATCACGTTCAACCAAAAAATCTGACATCTGTGAGTAAGGAAAAGAAAACTCTACTTGCTCCATAAGCTAATGCTCAGCTTTAATACATCAAAGGAAGCAAATTTCGATTTTGAATTTCAGTTTCTTCATTTTCGAATCGACATATGCATGTAAGACTAAACTAGTTCTCAAAAAAGAAATTTTTCAGGAAGCAATCGTTTCATGAAATGGCTTCCAGAAACAGAACCATTCAGAGTAAACATTGATTTTTTCTCCCGTCTTATCCTTCCATCGCAGCATCTTCAAAATTGGTCCTCATTTTACTTGATAGCTTATCGTAAATCCGACTCTCACTTCGGAAACGAAACACTTCGGCGTTTTATGCGGTAAATTCAGCTTATCTCCAATGAGAAGGGTTTAGAAGAAACGAGGAAAATGATGGCGACGAGTTCTTGTCCTTGGTCGGCTTCGTTTCTCATTTAGAATACAAAGAAATTCAGAACGAACGGCTTTAGGAAAACGAAAGAATGGAATAATTTATTGCAGTTGTCTTCAAACGACTCTTGTACTTTGGGATTGAATTCTAGAGCATTTTAGCTTGATAAGTCAGACGAGTAATCTTGAAAAAGAGTATAAAAGTAAATATTTGTGTAAAGTTTTTAAGAAAAACCGCTTTAGTCCACACATTTTGCAATAACAACAATATATTTGTTATGCAGTACATTAATTATAAAGTTAAGCAACTGCAATACTACATACAAGAATTTTATGTTTCTTTTTATACAATGAAAATAAGTGCACGACTGCACTAAGTCGTTTGACTATTTAGGCCTCAGAAATTAACGCACATTTTTAACGCATATATATATATATATATATATATATATATATATATATATATATATATATATATATATATATATATATATATATATATATATATATGGTTGGTTTGGGGGGGTTTATGGCGCAAGGGCCATATTTGGCCATTATAGTGAGGGATCGACTACATTCTTCTAATCACCCATCTGTAAATTGTGGTCTATTTCAACAAAAAGATTTACTGTTCTTTTTAACATACGCCCGTTACTGTTCTTTCTTTACTGGCCATGACATGCAGTCCAGTATAACTGAAATGAGACTTAAAGAACAGATAGAGCTGTCAATTTGACGTCACCAAGATCAGGCCCTAAAGGTGGTCGAAGTTCACATTTACATGTCCACAAAATGGACAAGTCGACGTGTCAGATAGAATAATAATCACGTCCAGACAGTTTCCTAGTGAAGAAGTATTTTTTTAAGAATCACTGCAGCATATTGAAATGAGTCAATAAAACTCAATGAAGGAATAATATAACTGGTATTCTATCAGAGCCTGTATCACAGACACAATAAAAGTAACAAAGTTTTCCTTCGGTCTTAGTTCGAAAGTTGGAGATCCAGCATAATATATATAGTATGGATTACTCCATCAAAATTATCTAAATACCAACAGGAACATTTAGAAAAATGTTCATTAAACATTCTCACCAGCGTTTGTATCAGCATTCGCTACCGATCCATCGGTAAGAACTAGAACTAACTCCGGTTTGGATATCTGGCATACCTAATAACTAATGCAATCGCTCGAAGGCTGGCATCTCGAGCACTTCCCTAATGGGAAGATCAAATCCTGACATGCCTCAGCAAAACCAAACTGTCTTGGAAAGCAATTAAAGCCTAGAAGGATATGCATGTCATCCAAAGTGATATAAAGCGAGATAGCTAAACCATTCAGACTCGATAAAAATGTATGTTGTGTCTGTATTCCACTTCTGCAGGTTTATACGTAGAAAGACTAGAAATGTTCCTATCGAATAAGGCATTATTTACATATCTATCACCTTTATGTCAGGCTGCAGCTCCATTGAAGAAATAGATGTAGGAATAGCTACAACCATAATAGGACGTCAGACATGTTTTTTGAGCAACATCAAAAACTTCTCATAGGCGATAGATAACGGTCTGGTAATATGCCTGGTTGGTAGGTCGTTCCTAAAGCTACGGTTTCCCAAGAAAGCGGAGCCATTATCTAGCAGCCGTGATACGTCATGATGCCGCGGGCATAACTAGGCGGTCGTCTTAACAGAGACCAGAGATGTTAACTTAGACGGACAGAATACGGTAGAGAATGAGCAATACAGACGGCTGTCATGGTTTATTTTATTCGAGAGACAAAACAAAGTTTCTTTTTTATTCTCAAGTCCAAGTTTCTAACTTCGGATCGTGGAAGATAGAGTGAAAATGTCAACGGATTTCAAATCAGCGTAAAATTTTATCGATACCACAAACAGATTTATTATTGAATTAGTTACCATTTGATTATTTTTATTAAATAATTAATTATTTATTTAAAGAAAATCACATTTAAGGTATCGTTGTGGTGTAAAATTTTCCGCAGATTTCAAATCCGTTGAAATTTTCAATCTATTTTTAACGATCCCGATTTTACGAAAACGAACTAAACAATGCCAGTCAAAAATGTTTGCTTGTTTTGCTTCCCTCCGCTCGAATTGTTTGGCGCAAGAAATGAAATGTTGCCACTACAAGAGAAAAAAACGTTCCCAAACTGTTTTAAACCTCTATGACGATCATCATGCAAATGGCGGCTCCGCTAATTTTCGTTACGCTCACAAACAACGCTCTCTAGGAAACCAACGCCATCTCTTTGTATAAACAACGTTTTAGTGACGTCATCCACAGCTACTTTACGGCTGCTAGATAACGGCTCCGCTTTCTTAGGAAACCGTAGCTTAAGGACCCTACACGCTATGAACTATTTCGTGGTTTTCGAAAATTTTCGCTGTATTTAAAATCCTATTATTTCTTGATTTCCATGTCTTCTTTGGCTGAGAAGACCCTGGGATATTCAAGTGAAATGATTGTTTCCCTGTTTTAGGGTAAACCGCAGTTTTATGAAATAGGTATCAGCACTGGCACGTTCTAACCATAGAGCAAATAAATATAAGTAGAATGAGCAATGGTACCATTTTATGTTCCCAGAATCATGTGACCAAAACTAGTTGTAACGTGACTCTAAGACTACTTCCGTTCGCTGGATGGAATTACACATTCATCATCTGATTGGTTGGTCCACGGGAAGGGAGAAAACAGCCAGCCATTTATTCATCATCTGATTGGTCCTCGTGACTTCGATATGTTGGTCATATTTTGGAAGCTTCTTTCAATATCAATACTCAGTCTACTTAGATTACACGTCTGTGGTTCTAACATGTATTGTACTAAGGGCTACAGTACATGATCTCGAAACAAAAATGTGACGAATACAGTATGTATGTGTAAAATAATGCCTTCCTCCAATGTCCTGAAAGGCAGTGTACTAATAATTTTTTTTTCCTAATGGCGGTCACATGTTGACCGAAGTCATTGGCCACTACAAGGCCGGAAGTGATGGCCACTTGTGAAGGAGCACCCAGTGGGAGGGCCATCATTGCCCTTAACAATTACATCGTAATTTTGAACCATGTTCAGATGACGAAGCAACACCTAAGCTGGTATACGCTTACAAACATCCATGCCCGAACCCGGATTCGAACCGGGGACCTTCCGATCCAGAGGCTAACACCTTAACCACTATATCGGTTGGTCGGCGTGTACTAATAACTAATAATACTTATTTTAATCATGGATCAGGTGCATATGCTAAGCCCATTTCTGGAACCTTACCCTTCTAAGTTTGGATTTGATAAATTGACTATTTTTAGGCATATAAATACAAATACAAATACAAATATTGACAACCAGCTACAGGCTCAAGCCCAACAAGGCTGGTCCTTTGTCTACGAATTCCCCAATTCCCACTGACTATCCAATTGTATCTTAAATTCGTACACTCCCTTTGAATTAACTATATTTTCTAGCAACGCGTTCCATTTGTCTATTACCCTATTGAAGTAGTAGTTTTTCCTTAAATCCCGATTCAAATGTGTCTTATTCAATTTATACCCATGGCCCCTTGTTCTGTTATCCCTATTGAAATTTAAGCCTTCTGTGTCACCTTGTTTTACCAACTTGAAAAGCTGAATCAAATCCCCTATTTAATGTTAAAAAATGAACAAATTTCAAAGAAAATGTCCCGTTTTAACAGTTAAAAATAGGCTCAAATCTCATTTTTATCTGAAAATATGAAGCAGGCATCTTTAGTATTCCTTCGGTGGCGTTTCGGAATATTGTGCTTTTATATCACAACTTCTTTTTCACTACCTTTTTATATTCGATTTTAAATATAATAATTATTACTTTGAAATTCGAACCACATTCCCCCCATTGTGTGTATCAATATACTCCATGGGGAAAATATGGCTTGCATATTTCACAACATAGAACTATTTTAAAAGAAAGAACCTAATGGTCATAGTTTGTCCCATACTCATAAAATTGTATTCAAAAAATTACTGATCCCCAAAGAATGAAGAGAAACCTCATCTTTTTCTAATATCCTTTCATCGCAAAAAGGAAAAGGGTTCTCGCGGGACAAGCTAAACACCGTGGAAAATTTTAACACTGTTTTTTTTTTTGTTAAAATGTCTCTTATCTTTTTTCCGAATCAAAAAGGAAACTCATAAGTAAAGTAGATAATCGGGAAAGTGCATCATTTACAACGCGATCGTCCAAAAAAGATTGGTTAAAAGCTTCTCAAAACATCTATAACGTTTTATCCTCTATAAATACAATTCGACATTAATGATGTAACTATGCATTTTTTCTATTATCAAAAAAACTTCGCTTAGTTTCAGCGTTAACATTTCATGTTTTTCAGAATTAAAACAAATATTTTCAGTTTTTGTAGTACATTGCATAGTTTTAAATAAAAACAACTATTTCTAGAATTAGCAGTTCATAGTTCAGAATTAAAACAACTATTTTAAGTATTAGCAGATTATAGTTAATAATTAAAGCAACTATTTTCAGTATTAGCAGAGCTCAGAATTAAAACACAGTTTTCAGTATTTAAATGTCGTTATAATTCTGCATTTTTTCATTCCCTGGTAACCAAATTTTTTAGATTTGAAAAATATTGTGTCGTTTCCGATTGTAAAATCGAAATTGTTTACAAATTCTAAAAAACTATTGAAACAATCGTTTTTACTAAACTATTTATTTTTGATACAACTATAGCTTTAATAATGTAATTAACATTCTTGCAGTATAACTTTTATGCAAAATAAGCATAAATTTAGGCATATGCATTGAATATCTATCAGATCGTGTTTTTAAGTACAGAAATGTCTAAAATTATTATTCCGAGAAATACATTAAATCAGATACCTTTTCAAAAGTGAAAAGACCATTTACATTTTTTTAATTAATGTAGAAAAGGAATTTTTTTTTTATCTATCTCCATGTAAACTAAAAAACCATAAATTAAACCTATGAGAAAGTCATTATTACTATCCGACAGTATCAAAGTATTTTTCCTATTACAAATTTATTTTGTGACGTAAAAACACGGTGCATATTTTTCCATTTAATAAACGAAGATAAAATTGGAATGTAAAATTGTTATGTTCTACGGCAAGCATCTCTTTTATTCGTACAAAGAATATACAGGGATACTGTTTGAACTAATCTTAGAAGATTAAACTGCATTTACGTTTTATTTTTATGATGATAAAGAGGAATGGAACAAATAATTTATGTGAATGAAGAAATATTTTATAGAGAACTTTTTAGTGTTAAGAAAAATAGATGCGTTAAATATTTACAAGAATAAATTGAAAAGTTTGTGTAATGTAAGAAAACGCAAATAATTTTGTTTTTACTTTCCCTGATTTCACCATTATTTCATAAAAGTTTCTCGTGTCATTAAAACATACATATTTACTTTACTCACCAAAATTAGAAAGTTGAATAATGAGAGTAACATATTTTTGTTGGCTTGAAACTTTCCTTCCTGACTTTGAGCAGATAGGTAACAATAAATATACGAGTAATATAAAAGTGAAAATAATGCAAACCTGTATGGCAAAAATCGACGCTTTCTCACATTCTATCCACGTTCCCAGCCCTAATTTAAACAAACTTGATTCATTGATTCTAGAAAATGTTTTAGCGAAAAAAGTAGTCTAACGATGTTTCAAGCGTGATTTCTTAAAGAATTCTTTGTGAAACCAGTTTTACCGTTATTGTCTGAAGTCATTTCTTTTCGAGGACTTACAGCAAGTAATCGTTTAGACTTTCGAATTCACAAAAAAAAAGAAGCGAATAAATTACTACACAGATAATCAATCAAAAATTAATTACAAACAAACACAAGTAAATTTAAGATATTTTCAGTGTAAGCAAACAATCCATAAGACGACAAGGATTTTACTTCGATAACTCAATACAGAATTCGTATGGGAAGTAAGTTCTACCGCAAAAATACTAGCGCTACAAAAATTCTATACTACTTTACAAAAAGTCTCTAAAAAAATAAACTGTATTTTGAAAATATTTTTACCTGGTTTATCAGCTATTCATAAAATTGAATTCCTTTTTTAAGAATTAAAATTGAAAATTCTTTTGAAAACGTATTTTTTTTTCAAATATCTATCTTTCTTTTTATTTTTGTAACAGTTTAATTATGTTTCGACCACCGAGCTTTAGAGGACAATTCCAAATGCTAAATGTAGAGTTGGAAGATAAAGTTATGTAACTTCAATCCTTGTTTTAATAATCTATACTTATTTGTTTTATCGCGGTGGCAACGACCTTGGCGAGTAGTAAGAAATTACAGCAGGTTAAGGCAACCCATCTGGAATACGCTTATTTCATTTTTTTAAGCAACCCCGGCCAGTGGAAAGTTTAAATTTTTTTGAATATTCAAGAGAGTTATTTCAAAATCCGTTAAACTGTCGTTTGATTTCATTGGTTGATTATAAATTTTTTCTTTCATTCCATTGGTTATTTTAATTTAAACTATCTTTTGATTTCATTGGTTATTTTAATTTTAAACTATCTTTTGATTTCATTGTTCCTTTTTTTCTTTATTTCATTGGTTTTTTAATGTTTTTTCGTCAGTTGTGGAATTTTCTTTCTTTTTAATTTATGTCATGGTAGTGTCAGTGTTGCCTTCTCAGGTTGTACTTTACGTATTTATTTACGTATATTTATATTATTTACGTATGCTATATGTTTTCAAAACGCTTATAAATGGGTGGCTGAAGCTTGTAACCCTTTAACCTACGGCAGGTGTAGCAGTTGTACCATGATCGCGCCATGAAAAAATTTAGACAACGGCCAGTATTTACGTATGCTATATGTTTTTAAAACGTTTATAAATGGGTGGCTGAAGCTTGTAAGACTTTAGACTACGACCATTGCAGCAGTTGTACCTTGAAAGTTATAACAATTGCGCCAATAAAGAATCACGCTTAGTATATCTAAAGCCGTAATTAAAAGTTTGATTTTCGTAGTAAAAATAAAAAGATTTTTTTAAATATTTTTTTCTTTTAAATATAACATTCATCATTTTCTGAAGATTTATTTGGCGACATTAGATATGCGCCAAAAAAAACCACCAAGGCTGTTGCCACCGCGATAAACGTAGATTGAAGCTGTACCCATTATTTTTGGCCGATTACTCTCGCTTTTTTTAATTATTAAACACCAAAACTTGTAAATATCTCATATTGGCATTCTGATCGTCACCCCTGTTGTACCATTGAACTCGTTAATGCATTGAATGCGTTAATGCACTTGTGTAAATGATCACAATTGAGGCAACGAAATATTTGTCTGGTTGTACCATTCAGCAATGAACTGAACATAAGAAATAAATTAAAAATATTGATAAGACACATATCAAAAAACCTCCGTATGCTGTTGTCCAACCACCTTGTAATGGAAAAGGCCATCGACCTTCTAATCATATTGATAGAGCATGTGGATGGAGTCGTTGTCGTAAGATCTCAAAAGGATACGTCGCGTGGGTGAACGAATCGACATGTACCGATTTGCTACCGAAACGCAGACTATTGTCTTCAATCACACTGGACAAGCACTGGAATCAATCATTGATTTGACCCACATTAGAATTCATACTTTTCCCCACACCATGTCAAATCATGAAAACGGAGGGATCGGGAGAAATAGCACGAAGCTACGTGTTCATGCTCTGCCTATTTCATTGTGGTCCTTACATTGAACATCAACCTTCTAATAAAGTAGGCTGAGCTTATGGGGGAAGGAAATCACTGTAAGATCCCATAAGGATAAGTCACATGGACAATCACTTTAAACAGTCAATAACTTGTCCCACATTAGGATTCGTGCTTTTTCACACAACCACGTAGCAAGCAGATCAAACCGAGCGACTGGAGGAATAGCATGAAGTTGTGCGCAAATACTTTTATTTCATTAGAAGGTCGTTGGTTAAGGCTAGGTTTGGCTACATTATGAGAGGCTTTTTTCTGTACTGCTTATTGTAGATAGCGCTAATATTTTGTTGTAGAACGTGTTTCCTTTACGTGGCCAGTGAAAACTGTTTTTGTTTGTCACGACGTTTTCCCCGTAAGGTTGCGCATAAAGAGGGTCGGGGGGAAAGAGTGGAGTGCGTGCGCAGCGACTCCATATAGTTGTACAACAGCAGAAGTGGAGTGTCTACTTGAAAGTACAGGTTGGTTGTTTCGAGCGTTTAGGATAAAGAATCGCTATTTTGAGTTGGTTTCCCAAGATAAGCGCTTGAATTTTCATATCTCTTTCTCTAAATTTTATAGAACTAGGGGGCTTGCCCCCTGCTCGCTAACGCTCGCCAACCCCCGGAGGATTGCTTCGCAATCCTCATTGGTTCGCTGCGCGAACCTATGCTCGCTTCGCTCGCCTCAATGAAGACATGTGTCCTAGCAGAAGGGATTGTTTACAAAATATGTTACCCAAAAAATGTTTTTCAAATCTAAATTTGCTGTATTACAGAAAAAATATATACAGTATCTCTAAAATCAGAATTCAAATGAAAACTTTGTGCAAATTTTGACTCGAAATGTGAGCGTTGCTTTGGAAATTAAATACCCAGAATGTTGTTTGTGTGTACATTTTCCCAGCACTCAAACGACCCACACTTTTTCATTGAGTTTGTTGCCGAAAGTTGTAGTGCAAGCGTCTTGTTGAACTATGATTGTTGGCCCTGAAAAGAACCGTTTTTTAAATGGCCCTGAAAAGATCCTCCGCTTTCCTTGATTTCTATTATAAACTAACTGCAACAGCTCATTAAAATTTCCTTTTTTTTTTCAATACTAGGGGGCTCCGCCCCCTGCTCGCTTACGCTCGCCAACCCCCGGGGATTGCTGCGCAATCCCATTTGGTTTGCTTCGCAAACCAACACTCCTTTCACAGATGTCATTTGGTTTGCTTCGCAAACCAACATTCCTTTCACAGAGTGAAACTATCTGAATAATTCGTATTATGCTGATTTCACTTTCCGGTACATGACGTCACAGCGAGGGCTTCGCGCCCTGCTCGCTTACGCTCGCCGACCCCGGGGATTGCTACGCAATCCCGTTTGGTTTGCTTTCTCAAACCAATACTTCTTTCGCAATTGATTTCACTTTTTTTTGCTTTAACACTTAATGCACCCTAAACTAATAGCCGCATCAGTAAAAATCTTCTGTATCTTGTTCCCTGTACAATTTTAAGTAAACAGTGTTAATATCAAAACTTTATGATTGTACTTTGTCGTTAAACTGTCTTGAGAACAGAGGGAAAAAAGCGAGCCTTTTTCCTCGCCAAATAAAAAGAAATCGTTTTTATGGCAATTGTTGCTACGATAAATTTGATATCTGGCAAACCCGATAGTAGAAAATGCAACCCACTGCTGTTTGCGGAACCAGCTATGCGAACTGAAAAATACGAAATTTGTGTCACCAACTTTTGATTGCATCGAATTTATTTATGAACCAATTTTAAAAATAATTGTACCGTAAGAAAGAGTACATTGTGAGGTATACTGCAATATTTTTAAAATTAAAAACTAACAGTAATACTATATAGATATGACCATTTTAGTTTTGTATCGGAAGTTACGATCTGAAAGTTCCGAAAATTGTATGACCTACTTTTAATTGCATCGATTTTGTTTATTAACCAATTTGAAAAATAATTGTACCATAAGAAAGAGTGTAATGTAGTGTATTCAGTGATGTTCTCAAATTTAAAAAATAATGGTTTTTGCCGTAGACATAACGGTTTTAACAAAACGTAGCGAAAATATCCGAAGATTCCGAATTTTGTATCACGAACTTTTGATCGCATCCAATTTAATTATTAACCGATTTCAAAAATAATAGTACCGTAAGAAAGAGTATATTCTGAGGAATACTGCGATATTTTAAAAATTAAAAACTAATAGTAATTAGATATAGATACGGCAGTTTTAAAAAAAAGTAACAAAAATGTCCCGATTTTTCCCGAATTTCAAAAAAATATTAACAAGAACCACATTTAAATTTCAAAAAAAACTCGACGAGCTGCAAAAATTTACGTTGAGAGGTACTCTTAAAAAAAAACTCACGACTAAAGACTGAAATTTTGAATGTGTTTTGCTCACTCGCGGAAGAAATTTCACTTCTTCAACTTTAACACTTAATAAAACCTAAACTAATAGCCGCATCTGAAAAAAATCTTAATAATTATCCAGGGAATACGATGAAGAACAAAGCATGTTAATTTCATATTTTTCCGATCAGTACTTTCTCGGGAAACCGTCTAAGAATGGAGCTAAACAACAAAAATTTCAATTCTTCGGCGGCGGCGGTAACTTTTTTTTAATATAGAGAGAAAATTTTATCCGATAACGCTATAAATTCAATTCAAGCGCGCGAGGCTACGTGAAAAACAAATAATCGTATAATGTTGCCAAAACGCGATAGCTAATAACGTCTTTTTTGCGTGCCACGTAAGAGAATTATATATATAGATGGCAATGGTATAAAATATTTTTTAATTAAACGGTTTCTCATGAGTCTACTAACCTAGACGAACATTGCGAACACAAACGGCTCTTTCTAGAAGCAGCCATATTTAAATAAAAGGTCGCGCAATCTCTCCCACCGAAATGGGAGAGTCTTTTCTAGAAAGAAAAAAATGCATATTTTAATTCTCCAATATATATATAGATTTTCAATGTGCAAAAAAAAAAAAAAAAAAAAACACGATTTTTGTAGCGATTTCGGTCTACAAATTGAGCAGTCAGAGGGTTAATATACATAAATACTAAAATTAGAGAACGACAGAATTATTTGATTATGGGATAGTCTCTTAACGTACTTCCAAAACTAAGTGTTTAGATACTTTCAATTCCTTTAAAGCTTGAAAAACACAGATAAAACGAAAATATTAAAAAAAAGAATGATGTCAGAGCATTCCAAAAAATTTATGTGTTTGGGACCTTCACCAATCTTTTCAACAGAAAATTAGCTTTTAGGTTTGACACCGATACCGTTATAAATCAATATAAATGGAGTCTAAATTTTTTTTTAATTTTAATACTGGAAAATTATTGGGTCATCCAGAAAGTTCTGTGCGTTTTCAAATCGAAGCTAGCTTAGTTATTATTATTTTGCTAACGCTGATAAGGAGTGACCTTGATTGAAGCAGATGTTTAAATTCGATCATTTCTGCTTACACTGCATAATTATAGCATGTGTTGTAGCATAATTTTTGTTTCACTGCAGTGCTAAGAATGAAGACCCAGAAAGATCATTTTCGTCATATTATGATCTTTTATTTTAAGAAAGGAAAAATGCTAGTCCGACTGCTCGTAAAATGGGTGCCTTTTTGGATATAGTGCTGTTTCTGAGACCATAGTACGAAGGTGGTTTGATAAATTTAAGAGTGGAAAATTCAGCCTCGAAGATGATGCAAGCTCTGGACGACCATTCTCTGCAAACGGCTTTCTGTATGGTGGGACTACAAAGGAATTGTTTATTATGAATTGTTGCCACAAAATCAGACAATAAATTCTGTGGAAAAAACAGTTTTCAAATGGCAATATTAAAAGCAAAAAACGAAGCAAAGTGGTCAAAACTGATCAATTGCAGAGGTGTTTTCTTCCAGCATGACAATGCGCTGCCCCACATTTCACTTAATGTCAGACAAAGACTTATTGAGTATGGCTGAAATGTTTTATGTCATTCCCCAGATTCACCAGACCTTACCCCTCAGATTTTTACCTCTTCAGGTCACTTCAAAATTCTCTGAACGGCCGGGAGTTCCAATTCTTTGGAGATCCCTCAAATAACACCTCGACAACTTCTTTACAAATAAGCTTAGTGATTTTTTTTAAAGAATTTTCCAGCTGCAGGAAATAGGGCAAAAAGTCATAGATCAAACTTGTGTTTATGTGATTTAATAAAACTTTTGTATGTTTTTGTACTGCTTCGTTGAAATTTATTTAAAAAAAAGCGCAGAACTTTCCGGATGACCCAATATTATATTTAACACACATTTATAAATATGGTATGACAAAGTAATTTCATTCTGAGATATTATCATATCCCAGGGCTGAAGATTTGAACAAAACTTTACTTTTCACAAATCTTAGGAAACAAACAAATAAAAAAAAATAAGTAAAATAAGAAAGTGTGTGTGCGTGTGCGTGTGCGTGTGCGTGTGCGTGTGCGTGTGCGTGTGCGTGTGCGTGTGTGTGTGTGTGTGTGTGTGTGTGTGTGTGTCTCTCTGAATTAAAAAAAAATAGGGAACCATAACTAATGTCTGAAATAGAATATCATCTATAAGGATAAGACTGATATAGTTATACATCGATATAAACATGAAATCTGTTTTTAAATGTTTACAGAAAATTTTAAATGTTTAAGGGGGTCCTAGACACAAAAATCGTCAAGTTTTCGAATTTGTTTTTATTATTTTAAGAAATTCTCTGTTTTTCTGCTTAAAATGACGTCTAAATCATGTTTCTATCTTAATTAGAACTAGAGATATAATAATTTTTGTGGTGCGTTGTTTTGAAAATCTAACACTCTTGACAGGTGTTGTCATGGCAACAACAACTGTCTTTAAAACTTTAAATGCGTTTTTCTCCATGATACTTTTTTTCAAGATTTCCTGTATTCAAATTGCTATAAGTCGAAAACCAATAAAGTTTAAGGGCTGAAATTTGGAATATATCTTTTTCAAACATTATACTTTAATTTCGATTCAGCAAATTTGAAACAAATATTTACTTATAAAAATATAACTTTTTCAAAAAAAGTACCTTAAAATTTTCAAAAATTTTCATTCAAGTATTTTTTATTAAATTAATATTTTTTAAATTTCTGAATCAAAATTAAAGTTTATAAATTTGTGAATAATTTACTGCAAGAATTTTGAAAATTGATCAAGAATATTTTGATTTTTAGCAATTTTAAATGACCCCTCATTTTTTTTTTTTTTCAAAAAATTTTAATTTAAAATTTTTAAAAAAACTTTTGGAAAAATTTTGTGTTGTGATTTTTTTTATTAGTTAGATGGGTAATCAATACAAAAAATTCAAAATTCTAAATTAATTAATAAAAAGTTTTTGTCAATGTAATGCAAGTATTTAAAGAGAATGAGACTAATTTGATTCTCGGATATTCTTTCTCATAACTCCAACTGGAGATTTTAACAAGCTTCGTTTCCCCACAAAACTTGAAAAACACAGAAGACACGAAAAAATAACAGAGTAAAAGTATGAAGATCTCAGTGTGATGCATAAAATTGATATTGAACCCACACCAATCTTCTCAAAAGAACATCAGCTTTAAGATTTGACATCGATAGGGTTGTACATCGATCTGTATCTTCCGGTCAGGGCTGAAAGGGTTAAATCAAAATGGCTACTTTCAGAATCTTAAGTTGAATATTTCACACTTTCTCCGAATATTCAGGAAGAAAAAATGCATTCCATGATAAAATAATTGTATTTTAGATTCGTAAATTCATTAGTTACGATGTTAAGCATATAATATTTTTTTAACTATCGATCCACAAGACACCGTTGAATTAATCAATAGTCAGACTTAACCCTTTTAAACCTAGCGAGGAAGAAATATCTTTAAATGTTTAAGGAAAGCTTTAAACATTCAAAACAATTTAAGTAACTAGGGGGCTCCGCCCCTTGCTCCCTATCGCTCTTCAACCCCCGATGATTGCAACGCAATCATATTACTATTCAACAATGAGGGGGGTGGATTGCTTCAAAATCCATCCCCATTTGGATCGCAGCTGGATTGATTCCGGACCTCTAGTACGATGTTAATTGAAGGTTCCCTTCTCTTCCCATTGCGATATTTATCGCATGCGCCCGAGTAACGGAAAATTGCCTACTTTTTTTTTTGCGAGATTAGCGGATCCGTATATAAGCCGACTCCAGTACTTTAGCTTTAGAAAACGTCCCACAAATTCTCGGCTCATGCACGGAAATATAGTGTAAATAAAAACAAAATGTTTTTAAAAATGTCAAGAACAAAACATCTCATTTCCACATAAAATAGGAAATATTTTACCATAACATACTGTTAAAATTCAGAGGAAATCTCATCATAATTTTAAATGTTTGAGCTAATCCGTGTTGTTTGTTGTAGTAGTACTTCTTAATATTTTCATATTCGACTGTTGCTATGGAAACAGTGACCGAATTTGCAGGTTCTTCTGAAAACATTGCAATCTCTAGCGCATGCTTTCAAATTTTTTATGAATCTCAATCAATCAAAAAATATAACTGTGTTTCTCGTCTGCGTGTGCTCCAAATTCATTAACCCGTTGAACAACAAGACTCGCTATTACCAATCACAAAGCGAATAAACCTGAAAAAGATTGAAATTTTTTTTTTAAAGCAATATAGAGAGGTGTCTCTGCCCCTTGTTTGCTATCGCTCGTCAACCGCCGATGATTGCTACGCAATCATATTTAGTTCGCTTCGAGAAGTATACTTTTCAGCTATGAGGGTTAGGGGATTGCTCCACAATCCATCCCCATTTGGATCGCTGCTGGATTGATTCCGGACAACTAGTACGACTTTACTTGAAGGTTACCTTCCCTTACCATTGCGATATATATCGCATGCGCCCGAGTAACGGAAAATTACCTACTTTTTTGGCGATATTACCGGATCCGTATATAAGCCGACTCCCGTACTTTAGCCGATCATTCAAAATAGTGGTTAAGGTGTTAGCCTCTAGATTGGAAGGTTCCTTGTTTGAATCCGGGTCCGGGCATGGATGTTTGTAAGCGTATGGTGTAGAGGCGGCTGGTGCACCTTAAATCTGACGTAGCCAAAGTCCACACGTTGGATTGGTTTGGAAGTTTGAAGGGTGGATTGCCAGCTCAGGTGTTGTCTCCTCATCTGATCGTGGTTCAAAATTACGTCAACAGCCCGTTGTGTTGCTCTAGTACGACGTTAATTATCCTATTACCCCCCCCCCCCCCCTTCCCGTACTTTAGCTTTAGAAAACGTTCCAAAATTATCTGCTTAAACACGGAAATATACGGTAAATAATAACAAAATGTTTTTTAAAATGTGAAGAAAACAAAACATTTCATTTCCACTTAAAAAAGGAAATTGTTAAATAAATAGCATATTGTTAATATTCAGAGGAAATCTCATCATACTTTTAAATGTTTTAACTGATCCGTGTTGTAACGTTACCACAGAGAAGTTGTATACTACTTCTCTCTGTGGTTGTAATAGTACTTTTTAAAATTTTCATATTCGACTGTTGCTATGGAAACGGCGACCGAATTTGCCTGTTCTTCTGAAAACATCGTAAACTTTCTAGCGCGTACTCTCAAATTTTCTGAATGAAAAAATTATTTAAAAAATATAACTGTTTATATTCTGCGTGTGCTTCAAATTCATTAGCTCGTTGAACCACAAGACAAGCTACCACGTGACTCGCTATCTACGAATAACAAAGCGAATAAAACTGAAAAAGACAGCAAAATATTTTTTTTGTAATAGACTAAGCCACTGCGTGGCTAGCTTGGCGATGCCTATGATGTAAGGTATTAAGCTGGTGTAAAATTTTCCACAGATTCAAATCCATTGAAGATATATTCAATTAAAAAATTATTTATTTAAAGAAAATCATATTTTTAGGTAACAATCTAAACTGAAATTTTCCGCAGATTTCAAATCCGTTGAAATTTTTACTTTATATTTAACGTTCTAGGAGATATAGAAAAAAGAATGTGACTATAATTAAAAGATTTATCGTCTGGCTGGATAAACATTTCTCCGCGCAAAATCAAAACGGCAACAATAGAAGAAAATTTTCTCCACGTTCTGCGTGTTGGTTCTGAGGATGAAAAAAAATGGCATGATTCCAAACCCTGACTGCAAGGTCGCATAGGTAGAAAAAGTTCTCCGCGTTTGAAAAACCGATGGAGAATAAAACTATGAAAAATTCATTTAAAAATCTTCTAGATTGAATTTTTAAATTCGCCGCGACCCAAAAATTGCAAATAATTCGGACTATCTGCGTGCCAAATCTCATTGCTGTAAGTGCCATAGAATCGTCAGGATTTTGCGACAAACAAACAGACAAACACTTCCTTTTATAAAAGTAGAGCAAGACAAAGGAAAACTAAATATATTTAATAAAAAATATCCGAAGATAGAGGGAGAAATACGACAGAATAATTTATTCTAGCATATTTGCATATAACACCCAGAACAATTCCAACAATCTTTCTTACAAAACTCGGGAAACACAGACAAAGCAAAAAGACCAAGTAAAAGAAAGATGTCAGCGTATTCCAGGAAAATTATTCCGTACCTTCACCATCTCCTTAATAGAATGTCAGCTTTTAGGGATGACATCGATACGTTCTTAAGAGGTTAATAGATTAGTGGCGTGGAATCAATTTATATATCCCATGAGCCTAATGGTACGTATGATACCGAAACGAGGTAAACGAGTTTTGTGGGGAAAACATTTATTGTGTCTCATTGGCAACAAAGGCAGATAATTTATACAGGTATCATTACTTTTATTTATAATCCTGGTAACAGTAAGACCCAATTAATTGCGAGTTTTCCTCCCTAGTGGAAGAGCGGAAATGTCAAGAGGTCTGTCTTTCTGCATTAATTGTAATTTAAAGTCGGGGTTTGATATTTACTCATTTTTGAATTTGTGTGGTGTCTTCGGTTTGCTGACATACTTTCAGTCGACTTTCAAATGGGCTGCTAATGCGGAAAGTCACGTTCAGGTAAATTTTGTCTCAATTAGTGTATTTAAATTAGACGAGAAAAAGAAATTCAAGAATCCTTTCAGGATGCACTTTGTTTCGGATCTTTGGAGTGTTGTGTGACATGCACTTTTAGTCAGGGGTATGGTCTGCTAATGAGAGGAAGTCACATTCATGTAAAATCTTAACTAGTGTTTAAATTAAGTGAGAAAAATCCATTTCCGAAATTATTGATCGTTAATTTGTTTCAAAGCAAGGCTTGAAATGGTTTTGCCATTAACTAGATGTAGTGCCGTGGTTCACCAATTATTGAAGAAATCCAGAGGAATAGTGTGACACACGTTTTATTTAAATTGGGTACCACCAGAATTCAATATATACACCCATCATTAGTTCACAAGCTATATCTTTCGCCAAGTCTCCAAGAAACCTTCCCAGGAGTCCATATTCAGCACTACAAAATACTTCTTAAAAAATTTCAGTTTACAAGTTATATTAAACACAAAGTCTCCACGAGACCTCTCAGGGCGTCCAGTTTTCGCTCAAAAGTACGTTCTTAATATCAGTTTACAAGCTATATTGAACACCGTCTCCACGAGACCTCTCAAAGCGTCCAGTTTTCGCTCAAAAGTACGTTCTTAATATCAGTTGACAAGCTATATTGAACACCGTCTCCACGAGACCTCTCAAGGCGTCCAGTTTTCGCTCAAAAGTACGTTCTTAATATCAGTTTACAAGCTATATTGAACACCGTCTCCACGAGACCTCTCAAAGCGTCCAGTTTTCGCTCAAAAGTACGTTCTTAATATCAGTTGACAAGCTATATTGAACACCGTCTCCACGAGACCTCTCAAGGCGTCCAGTTTTCGCTCAAAAGTACGTTCTTAATATCAGTTTACAAGCTATATTGAACACCGTCTCCACGAGACCTCTCAAAGCGTCCAGTTTTCGCTCAAAAGTACGTTCTTAATATCAGTTGACAAGCTATATTGAACACCGTCTCCACGAGACCTCTCAAGGCGTCCAGTTTTCGCTCAAAAGTACGTTCTTAATATCAGTTGACAAGCTATATTGAACACCGTCTCCACGAGACCTCTCAAGGCGTCCAGTTTTCGCTCAAAAGTACGTTCTTAATATCAGTTGACAAGCTATATTGAACATAGTCTCCACGAGACCTCTCAAGGCGTCCAGTTTTCGCTCAAAAGTACGTTCTTAATATCAGTTGACAAGCTATATTGAACACAGTCTCCACGAGACCTCTCAAGGCGTCCAGTTTTCGCTCAAAAGTACGTTCTTAATATCAGTTGACAAGCTATATTGAACACAGTCTCCACGAGACCTCTCAAGGCGTCCAGTTTTCGCTCAAAAGTACGTTCTTAATATCAGTTGACAAGCTATATTGAACACCGTCTCCACGAGACCTCTCAAGGCGTCCAGTTTTCGCTCAAAAGTACATTCTTACTATCAGTAAACAAGTTATATCTAACCCCAGGTTTCTATGAGACCTCGCAAGTTAACAAAGCTTCAGCACTACCAAAGTACGAGTATGTTCTTCGTATCAGTTTACAAGTTATTTTCAACACCAAGTCCACGAAACCTCTCAAAGCTTCCAGCTTCCGCATTACGAAAATACGTTCTTAATATCAGTTTATACAAGTTATATTCAACGCCGTCTCCACGTGACCTCACAAGCCGTCCATCTTCCGCACTAACAATATACGCTTTTCATATCAATTTACAAGTCATACTGAACTCCATGTCTTCAGCTTCCGCACACTACGTTAATCTGACCGTGGTTCAAAATAACGACTGGGTCTTTCCCTTAGGGTACTGATCCCGGACTGTAGTCAAAAGCCTATTGTGTTGCTCTAGTACGTAAATTAAAATAACCTTACCGCACTCTACGTCATCCTAAGACTACATCTTTAGAATTTTGTAAAAATTGTGTACTGCGAGCGCATGCAAGCGCTCCGTGAATTTTATTTTTACTACGTGTTCAACTGCTACTAGCATACTTGTAAACATTGTCTTGACAATATTTAAGTATATTTATGTTCACTAATATAGTTTTCTCAAACTATATGTGCATGGATATTTGTAAGCGTATGGTGTAGAGGCGGCTAGCGCACATTAAATGTGTCGTAGCACAAAGTCCTCACGTTGGGTTGGTGTAGAAGTTTGGACAGTAGAGTGCCAGCTCAGGTGTTACCTCATCAGACCGTGGTTCAAAATTTCGTTGTGTTGTCCTCGGTTCTCCCCTTTAGTGGATTGATCCCGGATCGTCGTCAGTCCGTTGCGATGCTCTAGTACGTTAAATAAAAATTACCAATTACCAGGTGTGAATTAGCATACATAAACCAATTCATGCTCATTTTAAAATCTAAAACATTTTGAACCTAAAAATATTTTATGTTTGGATCTCTGAATAACCCATGACGATAGGTTTAAAAATTTAGTGATTTCTATCAGTAATTTTTATATTTTAAGCAACAAAATGAATGCTTCTTTAATTTGTTAAAACTTTATTTTCCTTTTAAGAAATGCAAAAATGAAGACTAAATAATGATATCATCTAAGTATAGAATAAACTTAGTTATAAAATCCCGATCTGGGTAATTCTATCAGGTCATTCTATTTCATAAATTCAAGACTGTTCTCAAGCATTTGGCAGAATGACACAATTGAGTTTGTTTTATTCTCAAAATGTAATTGTGAAATCACCTTGATAACTCACGAAATAGATTTAGTAACCAAATCTTGATTCAATTCTTTAATACCGAGCTGTTCCTTTTTAATTAATGGCTGCTCACAAACAGTTGGCAAAATGATACACAATTTAGTTATTTATTCGGATATATAAATTTTGTAAATTTGGTACACTGAAATAAATAACATTTTATTCTTAATGCCGAAAGGCAATGTTATTCAAATGTTAAAAGTTATATCACAGGGTTGACATCATAACTATACATGTAAAATCTGAAAAGTTGAAAATAGTAGTCAAAAGTCTCCTCCTAGCGATAATTTAGAAGTCATTTCCGTTATCCTTATATGCTGAAAAGAATAGGACATACGTATGTCGTACAGAAAAATTTGAAGCATAGCTAGACAATGCTAAGTATGAGTTTATAATTTATAAGTAAACAGAACTTTTGAGTTCTTAAGCCACTATTTGTTACCTTCAATAAAATCGAACTTATTTGTTTAGTTCATTAAACTGTAGAAATCAACAGTTATAACCTTATAATTATACAAAAAAAAATAATATTTTTTGTCCTACCTTTTAAAATAACTGTCGTGAATAAAAAGTACAATTAAAACAAAGACTTGAGTGATGTTAATTTAAAATAAAATATTTGGTCGAGAAATTGTATGATGAAATATTTTCTTGATATCGGATTGGACGAAATTTGGCGCTTTTGACCTTCGAAATCGCTGTTGCCATTTTTGTTACAATGGATTCAATGCAAAAAATTAAAACAGTCGTATAAAATTTTAAAAAGTCGTCCTTTTTTTTTTTAACTAGTCACTTTTGTGCCTGCTTTTGACGAAAAAAGTCGCCATAGTCGCCCAAGGTTTAAAATAGTCGGAAATAGTCGCCAATGACAACCCTGTATCAATGTGAAAATTTAGTCACATCAAAAGTTTTTGAAAGAAAGTATTCAAGGGAATTACAGGTGCTCATTTTAGGTGAAAAGATTTTCCAACCAATAAAGTAATGTGACAAAAACACAATAATTATGAAGAAAAATTAAAGTTTTATTGTTCCCTATCAAACATAACAATTCAATATCAGCATATGTAAACAACTATCATAACACTGGAAGAGTATCACATCCTGCCATCCACATCTCCTTTAAACACTGTTCACACAAATCAGTTTTTATTAAATTAATTTTAAATATTTAGTCTGAACACCGGCCCTTTGATGGTATTACGCATAACAATAGCTAACACAAATGCTTACACAAAAAATGTCTTCCAGTTTCACCTTGCAATCAAATTACTTCATGCAGCTCTCCTGTTATTGCATGTCCAACTACTTGTCTTCTACTGTTAAATAAAGTATACATATTTCTTACACTATGAAAGATATGCATCTATCAGTTATGCATTTAAACTCATCTAGATCAGCTTTCTTGTTCACTAGAAGCCTAAACCAGCGATAAGCAAAATTATACACAGCATCTACATAAGCAAATATACTCACCAATTAAAATGCTGATATTTCCTTTACAGTAAATATACATTATAAGTTAATGGTTAAATATTTTAATTTTGGAATGTGCCTTGAAAAAAGGTGCATTATAGAGATTTGACTTGAGTCAAAGAATAGATAATGAGAATACAAGAAAACATTGCATTAATAGAATAGCAGTGCAATACAATACAAAAGTTTTTCTGTTAATAAAATACATAGCAAAAGGAAAACAAGTGGAATCATATTTCCACCCCTTTTTCAGTATGTGTATATGTTAAGAAATACCTATTCAAAGCTAGTGATACTAAATTGTACAAAGAAATGCATATTAAGCAGAATGGATCTTGCTAAGTGAAAAATAGTATGACTAGGCTATAGATTAAATTTTTCAGCACAATTTGGAAATAACTTTCTAATGGTAATCGGAGAAATAGTACATAGTAATATTCAAAAGTAATTTAGATCATGCTTGTTTTAGTGCATTTTATATAGCAGAGCCTCAGACTCACTCAAAATTAGCAATTTCCTTTTCTCGTAACATGTTATAATTTGTTGACTGCAACTAAATTTGAAAGCACACCCAATCAAATACAGATGCAATTTGTAACGAGACTTTGATTTCAAGGGCACTAGTAAATGGAAGGAATATTGATATTCACTATACATGGAAAATAAGTCTTAAGACTGTTAAATTTACTAAAACATGTGCATTTTCACATACTTAAAAAACTAGCAACATTGTTCAACTTGAAAGTACTTTCAAGTTTGATTTAAAGACAGTGAATATATCTGCAAATTTTGTTTTTCTCATTTCTTGTATTTGTGTATACAGTAAAACCTCAATAAGCTGTCACTCAAAAAGGACCCAGAAATTTTTATCGTAAATGGATAAACATAGAATTAACTCGACATGCATTACTTCAATTCATAACAATATAAATTTATAGAAATACCCCCTTCAATGTGAAAAAAATCAACCTTTTTTTAAGAGCTTTATTTAAACATTCTGAGATTTAATACTTTACAAACACATAAAATGCCAAGTACTTGTCTAACTTTGACAGAAGTGAACACTTGTCAATAGAATGAACTGTCCTTTCTAAAATCTTTACTGCCTTGAATTCATCGAACAGTTGGATTGTTTTGAATGTTTCCAAGAACTTGAGCTTCATTAAGTGATGAACTTGTGGGTCTGGCTGAGAGAAACAAAGTGTCTCTTATCTGGGTCCCTGGTCATTGTGACATTGAGGGTAAAGAAATGGTAAAACCAACAAGCAAAACATGCATCTTTATTGGATCAGATACTGTTTGGGGTCTACTTTAAAATGTGGTTAGAAAACTATCTAAGGTTTACTCCCGGCCGAGTCTTACCATACATGGCTTCAATCTAATGATCAAAGACAAGCCAAAGAGCCCAATCAACAATCTCTCTGGAACTGCTGAAATTGAGCAGAAGAGAAATCAGGGTAGTTATTGGCCTTCTAACTGGCCACTGTGCCCTAAATAGACACTTTAACCTTATAGATGTTATAGACGACTCATTATGTAGAGGCTGTCAGATGGTAGAGGAGAGTCCTATACATGTTTTTCCAATTGTGATAGTTGCTCTGTACAATGATTTTGAGCGCCTGGGATAGCATTGTATCGAACCCTGGTAACTGTCAAACATTCCAATCATATAAATGCTGAATTCGGCAATTTGTCTTTAATAGATCAGTAGGGGGGTTAGTACTGGAGTCACCCCCACAACAAGTCATAAAGTGATGAAAGAATTTCCTTCACTTTTATTTTGCCCACTATCATGCCTTTTTTCTAAAAATTCAGTCGTTAAATCTTTCATTCCCGCTCTATACATACTGCAATGCTAAGTGAAAATATGTACTCACTTCTGTCAGAAATAGATAATCCACTTTCATTTACTATTTTATATAAATTCAAAGTACGAGTCCAAGTCTCCATTTTCAACGTCATTTCGTTTGTCATCATACAAACCATGTATGTTTAAAGACATTTCCAGCGATGAACTATCTGGGGTAACATTTTATAATTTGCAACGAGTAAACAAGGGTTTACTTATACTGTTGACTATGAGAACTTGATGGGACTGAAGAATACTGACAATTTATCTGGAGCGATCCAAGTGACAACTTATTGAAGTCTTACTGGATGTTTTAAACTCAATAATAAGCCTATCTTGTCGCAAGGCATATATTTTTAATCTTCAATCTTGATTTTAAAACTTTAGTAAGAATAGTTTTAAAAATTAGTTGTTCACAAATACATAAATAATTATAAGACACAAATAAAATATCAAAGCATGAGCTCTTTCAGCAACATGTTGATCTGATATATAAACTTAAGATGCACAAGATTCTGCAAAATATTTGCTTTGCATATGGTATATATTCAAACAAACTAATGCCCCAACACCTCTATAAATATACATTAAATGTCCATATTATGTACATTTATGGATTACAGAATTTGGGATTGATGTAAAAGTTTTTGCAGCTATCGCAATAAAATTTTATTCAATGCAAATGTTAACAATAGGCATAAACAAAAATAACTGGACAACTTAGCCAAACTGAAATAAATTTGTTTAAAATTTGATTTTCAAGATTTGAGCTAAATTATAACCTACTATAAAACATTTCTTGATAATAAATATTAGGAATTAAAATTAAAATTTATATTTTCATAAGGGATTCCTTTTTCTAATTAATGTAAAAGAAATCTTTCCTTTTCATACATTATAATGAAAAGTAAGTAATAACAATCATGCATTTTTTGTATTTCACCCTATTAGTAAAATCAATCTTAAATAAGATACAGGATTACATATGTCCTAAATTTTAAATTGCAATGACATGTATGACTCAATACTATTCCAAAATTTAAAAAAAATTTGAATTTATTAAAATCTAATCAAAACAATTTTTTAAATCAAACCCTTCAGTTTTAATAGGAATTAATGGTTTGAAACTTATATTCCAAAGATGTGCCCTGTATTTAATAAGTTCAAAGAATTACTAATAACTAACAAAAGTTTCAATTTGCATCCAAAACAATCTTAACCATATGTCGATAATCCAATGATTTTAATGCATCAAGTTAGAAATCCATGTTTATAAGCCAAAAAACTAAGTAGAAATATAATTTTCCCTAACGTGACTTTAAGAACAAAAGATAATACAATTCTTAAACTGAGTAAAACAACTATTCTAGGCAAAGAAATGCCAGTCATTCAAACTAAATCGAGGTTAAATATTCAGATATTAGTCTGAATACTTAAGCTCATGTTTATTATCCAAAGTCATACAAGTTATGCATACAAGCAATCTATAAATGCTCTAACATTACAGAGAATAAATAAAATCTGTTGCTATCCTACTAAGGAATATAAAATATATATTACAGCATCCTTACGATCTAATGCCCAGGTCTTCTTCATACATTGCGATATCAAAATATTTATATTTCATCAGTACAATTTTTGCATTCTACAAGTCCTACAAATGATATAATACTGAAGCAAAACAGAAAAGAGTATTACTTAATCATATGCAGCTGAGTGATATGGCACAGGCAGCAAAGATAAAATTAACAGAAAATTATCTCCTTCACAAAATTTAAAGCTATGTTTAATAGATCTATCAAAAGCAACCAAATCCCATCAACTTAACAAGAAATGTTTTGTTGGATTTAAGTTACATATTTACTTTGCTATTTTGCATTTTTTAGATACATCTCTCAGTTTATTTTCCTCACTACTCCAACCAGTATGCTTTACTTAAGTAGAAGCAAACTTACAGGCACATTTCTTTATGATGGAAGAATATCTTTATCCATAAAAATATGTATTTTAACCCACTAAAGTAAGCATATTTTGTGAGCATCATAAAACATACTAAGGTGGTATGATAGACTCTTGGCTGTTGGATATATAAAACTAGTATCACAATAAGTAAAACTCATAAGATATTAATATAAGAATATAAATAAAGAAACGAAAAAAGAATTACATAAATAGCATAAATAAGGAAATGAAAGTAAGAAATACATAAATAAGAATATGAAAATAAGACATAAAAATGAAGAAAATTAAAAATAGTAAAAAAACCACCTTTTGATATGAAAGATGAAATTCATCTGGTTATGTAACACTACAAACATAGGAAGAAAATGCAAACATAACAAATTAAAAGTAAGTTTAAAACTAAGTCTGGAACTACTGAAATCCAATGCCCAATATCAATAATTCAATTTTATGAAGTCTTTCATACTATGTTACCAACAGCAACTATCAGAACACACAAAACTTGTTTGTGCAAACTGTCTGTTGCAAAAATATACAATTAATCTACCTTTAGCACAGAGTAAACAAAATAGTTAAAATAACACGCAGGTATCACCAGAAAGTGTGAGAAATAATGCATCACAAGTTTTAAAACCCAAATACTTGTTAACAAATAAGGGGATTTGCAAGTTAAATAAAATATAAATCAGGCAGAAACTTTAATTAAGTAATTTTAGAAGGTCATAAAAATTTAAAAGTATCACCATGACATTTTAATGCATTGATTGGTCCATTATAAAATAACAAAAATATGCATGTCGATGAGACCGAAAATTTGTGTAGCACTGTGATACAATCATGCTTAGTTTTAAAAGATACATCTAATTCTGTTTTAGCACTATTAATAACAGAATTCGTTCATGAAACCGGTGAAACATCAGCACCAGAGAAAACTGCTGATTTTGCTCACAATATCACAGAAAGAAATTCATTAATAGAGGAAGAATATGATGTCCATAACATTTCTAGTAATAGGATTGATATTCCAGTCGTACGCAAACATATGCGCCATTTATTGTCAGAAAGTGAAAATGAATAAAATCTTGTTATGTGTAAAAACAGATTTTTCAATACAATTGCAAATACTTACTTTAATACATTTTCATAACATATTATTATATGTGTATTTTGATGAAATAAAAAAATAAGATTAAAACAAATATTTTCATGGGTTTTTTTTATTTTATTATTTTTACTGATTTTTTAGATCCAGAACCTATTTTTTCTTCTATAGACACAAATTCTTTGTTTTACACGATTTTTATTACATGTACTTATTCTTCAGGAATGTATCGATCATGTAAAAACAGAATTTGGCGTACCCTGTATGATACACTAACAAATGACACTGATGTGCCTTGCTTATGGTGAGAACGTTAAATTGTGTAAAATTTATTTCATTTTAATAGTTTAGTTTTTAACTTTTAATAAGAGTGTTCACTAATAATTTTAAGTATAACCTTTTAAAAGCCAATTTGGAGCAAAAAAGGGGTAGATATTGTACTATTTTATAGTAAATCAATCAATATTACACCTAATTTGTCCTAAATAATAAAGAATTTTTGTATTTTAGAATTCTGTTTGGATTGATAATTATTTTAGACCAGATAGAAATTTTAAAGACTGATACCAAATACTACTTTCCCAGATACATAAAAAATATTGACATTCTAGTTCAAATAGTTCACTTCAACAAAGCTTTTTCAACTAAAAATGTCAAAAAAAATAACTAAAAAATACTCTCACCTTATTCAATTTAAAAGTAGAAGCAAATAAGAAAACTAATTTTTAAATAACAAAAATGTATCCATTACATGACACGATAGAATGAACTAACCAAGAGTCAACCAAAACCAGCCAAAGTCAAAAATTGTACACTACATAAATCTCAATAAGCTGAAGAGGGAAATCATTTATCATCTTGACGGACAAGAGCTGATTCCTGATTGTTCTCCAGTTGATGCACACGTTGTTCCACTATGGGATGATTGAAGGCTTGACATGGACCCCCTGAAAGAACCAAAACGCTATTTGCAGAAGTCAATTTAATTTTCAATCTGTGACAACATCTGTTGCAGTGGTGGGAAACGTGACAATTATTTCTGATAAAGTGAAAACAATTATGCAAATTTAATTGAAGCAAGCAAACCCACACATAGCCTCAATTAGTTTCTTAATTGCTATTCCATTGATGGCAATATTGCCACTCATATTCATACCTTATTTGAATCCATTTACAACTAATCTAAGCACTCATTTCAAACAAAAGAAAATCAATTAAAAAAAAAACATGAAACAGTAAGTTGTTTACATTTTTGAAGTGTACTATTACTGCTATTTATTCTCACTTTCAATAAATTGTTTTGCAAAAATCATGTTTTCCAGTTAGATTTGGAACATCTACAATTTCATCCCATTCTCTTCACGTTTGAAAGGAAATTTGCCATTTTTTATGTTAAGCCTACTTTTACTAAGACTTCTAATTGCCTTCTGTAATGATACAGCTGAAGAATTTCATAGAATGGAAAGAGCTCTCCTGTTTAGTTCTATCAATATGCAGATCCTGACTCAAATTAAACACACTGAAATTTTGTTACAAACTAGGCAAATAAATCTTCTAGCAATGCATTTTAAATTTATATATATTTGTTACCATTCAACAATATGCAGTTAATACTGATTTTTGTCTCTAAGTTAGTGATAGATAGATATATAATTCTATACTATATACAGGGTGGTCATAAAAAAACTTGGCCGATATATGGACCTCTAGCGGCCGTTATGTTCAACCGATTGAGATGAGATTTCAGATATAGTTATTCAGAGGTATGAGCTCGGGATTCTGTGAACGACAACAAAGTGGCACTCACGGTTACAGTTATAGGTAGAGAAACTCGAAATTTTCGAATGGCAACGCCCACTTTTTCCAGTCTCAAAATGCTCAGTGCATGCGAAAACCCTAAAGAGCATTGAAACGGTACGTGTATCACAAAACACGGACGCCTTATGCACGCACAAAAAACAGTTCTGTGAACGGCCAACAAAACCACGTTCTGGGCGCACGGAGAAAATTTGCATATAACAGAGGCAAGACACCAACCACAGAACGCTTTTCGCCAGATACATGGGCCTCGTATGTGGCGATGGTTTCGACGGTAAACACGCAAGGTCCCTTCCACGGCATTCATCCCATTTTAATAATAGAATTTTACCAATTTTCCATTAACTTTCGCTGAAAGAGTCATTTCGTTGGCATGTACGAGCTCCCGACTGAAGATCTGGCTGAATATTTGGCGAAAGGCGTTCTGTGGTTGGTGTCTTGCCTCCAACATATGCAAATTTCTATCGTGTGCCCTGATCGTGGTTTTGTTGCACGTTCGCAGAGCTGTTTTTTGTGAGTGCATAACGCTTCCTTTTTTTGTGATACACGAACCGTTTCAACGCTATTTAGGGTTTTCGCATGCGCTGAGCATTTTGAGACAGAAAAAAGTGGGTGTTGCCATTTGAAAATTTCGAGTTTCTCTACCTATAACCGTAACTGTGAGTGCCACTTTGTTGTCGTTCACAGAATCCCAAGCTCATACCTCTGAATAACTATATCTGAAATCTCATCTCGATCGGTTGAACGGAACGGCCACTAGAGGTCCATATGTCGGCCAAGTTTTTTTATGACCACCCTGTACTTATAACTGAGTTAAGTTATTACTAAGTCCATCACAAGTTAAGATTTCTGTCTTATTGCTGCTCAACCTTTCATATGCATCCAAAGGGCAGTATTCCATTCTGTGATCCATTTTATGCGTTCTGAAGGTGTATAAATGGCTGAAATCTTTTGAACACTTTAAGCACAGTACAGGAATTATTAGCTTGATCGGCTAGATGTTTTCGTGGAATGATTGTTTCTAATTGAGAAGAGGCACCCAAAATTTTGATAGTACACCAAAGCTTATCATAGAATTTCCATAAATTCCCAATTTCAGTAAAATATTTTAAAGAATTAGTGGGTATGTTGAAGGGTATTATTGATCGAGACACATGGCAATATTCTATTTTTCCCATAGACAAGTAAATTTCAATTACATATCTGAACACTATCTATATATATATAGTGTTATATATAAAGAGGATGTGGGTGTGTATTCTCTATACAAATCCACACCGTTTGACCAATCCACACCATATTTTGTACATTTATACTTTAGAACACTGCAGAAAACATAGGCTATCTCTTTCCTGTCTTCAGACCAATCGGTAGCCATGAAAATTGGCAAACAGGTAGTAGGCCTGGGCGATGTATCGACACATTGTGGAAAACCGGTGTGAAGTTGACATCGTCACATCGGTTTCTCCATTTCCACGATGACGATGTATTGCGATATAGCGGTTTTTCCCGATGTCACGCAGCCAATCCCAGAGGCACAAATATCACGATTTCAATGTTTTCATAGTGCATGCGCGATATTGCGGTTTTTCCCGATGTCACGCAGCCAATCCCAGAGCACAAATATCACAGTTTCGATGTTTTCATAGCACATGTGCGATATTGCGGTTTTTCTTGATGTCACGCAGCCAATCCCAGATCACAAATATCACGATGTCGATGTTATTGCCCAGAGCCACCGATTTCGATGTTTTCATAGTGAATGCGCGATATCGCGGTTTTTCCCGATGTCACGCAGCCAATCCCAGACCACAAATATCATGGTTTCTGGTGTCACGATGTCTATGTTGTTGCTCAGCGTCAACGATTTCTATGTTTTTTTAGCGCATGCACGATATTAGAGTTACCTAATCAGTATTTCCAGCGGAAATTTCTGGTTTTTGACTTGTTTCTTTCTTGTGCTTGACCAATACTATTCCAATATTTATTTCAGTGCATATGCGATTTTCCACCACGGTACTTAGCTTTTCGATGCAACGATGAAAAGCTTACCAATGGAGAATTTTTTGTGATAGTTAATTTTGCGATTTCTGCGCTGATTTTTTTTATTGGGAATAAGGTGACACATATAAAGATTGAAAATAAAGTTTTAAACTACAAGGGAGCGAATAATTCTACTCTTCTTGCTGAATTTATCTAGGTGAGCTATATGTTACATTTTTTAATTAGTAAATGTTTTTTTTTTTCCTAAAAAAAATTATGCTTATGTTTCCAGAATTTTTTTAGCGAAATTGAAATTCAGTATAATTAAAAAATTTTATAACTAAAATGATTTCGCACATTTTAAGTTGAATTCTGAAAAGCTATTCTTCTTTCTGGATGTTACAATCAATCGGTTTGCATCTCTTTTTGCTGCAAACTTCTGTGGAAATCTAGGTCATATATGTCATCATTACTTAGAGGAATCAAATGCTACATTATTTCTATTATGCTAAAGTTGTTCTCGTTATAAATAAGCTATTTTTTTTCATCTACTTGAGCATATATGGTGTGTGGTACATACTAGGTCAATAGGTGTGAGCACCACATCGGTTTCGCGATTTTCATGATGGATTTTGCAATTTTTAGGGCTTTTAAGCCCAGTATGCTTACAAGTAATCTTTTTTACTTAATCATTGAAATGTTATTTGCATCAAATATTTTCCCCCTCTGGTTTAGATATATCATCAATACTTTTCAAATCTGAAATCTAGTGATAAATAATAATTTACAAGTAAAACACAAATATTATGCAAAATACTGATTATACTTAGTGTTCACAAGAAAATAACATTTGAGACCTTTTTAATGACCTCATTCAAATTAACTCAAGCAACATATCCAATCACGATATTCATACAATATGCTGCACTTCAGACTGCAAAAGTCCTAAAAAATTAATTTTTTAATTTTTTTTTTCCCAAAAAAAAATTTTATTAACTGGATGTTTTTATTTTTTTACAATGCAGTACTGAAAATCTCAGTTCAAGCACTGGAGCACCTAAGAAACATCGATGCATCTTTTGAATTTCAAGATGAAAGTTGGCACTGGTGAATTTGTTGATGCTATCTGAATTTATTTTCCAAGTTCCATAAAACAGATTAGGCTGCCATTATTTTTTTATTCGATATAATCATATTAGAACAATGAGATAGAACAAATTCAGTCATTTTTAGCTTTTATAGGCCATGGCTCTCCCTCTGAAGGGCTCCTTTGGGTAAAAAATGTGTCTGAGTTAAATCAAATGTTTTATAATTGAATTTTGATCAAATTTGATTGATATTTCATTTATTCTGATGAGTTATTGCACTTCAATAGTATTGAATTAAAAGAACATTTTTACTTTTTCGAATTACATTTTAATTTTTAAAAACTATGTTTTAATGAGCTTGTAATACATTATATAACAGTTTTAATGTTGATAGGAAGGAGGAACCTGCTCCAGTTCTTCAAATCAGGAGACAAGTTTCAAAAATTCAATTCATATCTCCTTTCAAACATTTAATCTCGATGATCTGTAAAAAAGTTTCCGATTACTGTTGCAGCTGAAAACACGGCCTCACACAAGTAGTATGCCACTAAAGTAATCAACACGCAAGGCCATCTTCAGTTTTTTAATTAATTAATTCATCCATTACAACTAGAATGTCATCAGTAAAGCTATGGTTTCCTAAGAAAGTAGTGCTATTATCCAGGGGTGCAGAAAATGTTTCAGGGCCCAATATTTTCCCAGAACACAATTTGTTTTGTCCGAAATTTCACCGAAAACATCTCCGTATTTTCATTCCAGTTTAAGCGACTATTAAATTACAATGTTGACCATTCAGAACTCTCCTTAAGACTATTACTTACCAATTTTTAAAAAACTAATATTTATTCCAATAAAAAAATAATTTAACATTGTTGGATTATAATAGTTGTCAAAATACAATCTAGAAGAATTTAAAATGAATTTAATGGTATTTAATATGTATAAAAAACAATTATTATTGTTTTCTTTGGAATGGTAACAGCATAAAAGATCCCAGATTCTAAATTTATTTTTTGTTTCCGTTTTTATTTTGGAACAATTAGTCAGCAGATTAAAAACACAAATAAAAACTTTTAACTGGAGTTAATTAGTTCTTCTTTCTATCTCCTACACCGTTAAAGATAGAGTAAAAATTTCAGTGGATTAGAAATCTGCGGAAAATTTCACATTAGATAAATACCTAAAACTATGATTTTTTTTAAATAAATTATTTTTAAATTGAATATATCTTAAAAATTTTCGCAAGAGATTGTGACATCACATCAATGCACAATTACGATTTCAGCAAAGGAAAGCATAACAAATAAAATACATTTTGACTGGCATTGTTTAGTTCCTTGTTTGTAAAATCCAGATTGTTAAAGATAGATTGAAAATTTCAATGTATTTGTGGAAACTCTGCAGAAAATTTAACACCAGACATATACATTTGATTTCCTTTTAATAAATAAATTTTCAATTAAATATTTATATTTTCGCAAGAGATTGTGACGTCTCGCCGATTGGATCTCTTCATAATTCAAAGTTGGCTGCATTTGGTAACGCCGCGAGGAATGTTATCCAATAGGCTACGAATTCCCATTTGGTTTGCACAGCACAGGCAACTCCGTGGTGGCTGTTATCAAATATGGGAATTCATTTTTACTATAGAGAAATTTTAAGTTTTTTTTCTCCCTTGGACCAACGTTTTAGAGCTTCTTAGAATTTAAACGGCTACGCCGTGCTGGCCATACTGTGGCTAGTATACTATATACATGGGTTGGGTTTTTATGGCACAAGGACCATATTTGGCCATGCTGTACCAGGTACAATACAGATGACATCAAGTAATGACATAGCACTCAAGGAAAGTTTTACTGACACAGAAGAGAAATACACCCAGGTAGGAATTGTACCTATGCTGCCTACAAATAGCAGGTTCGTAACATATTGTGCACATTCATGGAGCTAGAATGGCCTTGATAATTGTATGAAATTAAACCCATTTATTTTTATGTACACTTTCTAAAAGAATTTAATTTAATAACTTACCTGTAGTCCTGAGATTTTAGCACCTCATAGTAATACATAACTTTAGATTTGTGAGAAGACAAAGATAAGTCAAAGGAGTGATGATGCACTGTGTCAACATGCTTCCACTGCAAAATGTATGTACCTTCCATTCTAGTAACATGTGTTCCCTGGAACATAAAAAGATGATGAAAACCTAAAGTGTACCACAACGAGAAATAATGAAGGTTGAACTGTAACTAGTAGATCAAATAAAATCTATTACATTGCATATTGTAGATTAAGATACTAAAAGACATATCACCTAATTTATTGTCTTAAAACATAATTTGCCTTGGTTAGTTGTTTTTTATGACAACATGGGGGGGGGGGGCAGATATGGCTGTTCTCAGTTGAAGTGAACATACAAAAAAATAAATTATTCTGAATTTGCAAAAATCAATAAGAGTAACCAAACAAATAATGTAATAGATTAAAATCAGCATAATCAAATTTAAATACAAATAACTCTTGCCATTGATAAAGAATGTGAATCCCAGAGCAAATACTTGAAACATGCGTAGAATTTTATTACATACAATTTCTGACCATGTGGTCTATATAAATAAGATGTCTTTTCCACTGTCAATTTTACTTGACAACTTCAAAAGAGAATACCAGACTTGCCAGTACAAATTAAAACAAAATTGTCATGCTAGCGTGAAAATTTTTCAAAGGTTTGATTATTCCATTTTGAAGCAATTTTATTTCACTGCTTCTATTTGTGATAACATACCCCACCTTTCATTCAACACTTACACATACATTAAACATGCATAATACATTCAACACTTATGCCTTTAAGGAAATAATTTTTTGCTTTGCCTAACTCAACTGCAAAAACCTCTAGAAGTTCTCTTTTGAACAGCAAGCGAATATTTTTCATTTATTTATGGCTTGACATAATATATTCCTACATAGTTTTACCCGTGGAGAAATCTCTTCAACTACCCAGTGGATAAACATCTCTACATTAAATTAACTTTTACATACACTCATTAATTCTATAACTCAAATAAAAAGGATTATGAATTTTGTAATTTACATGTTACAGAAACAGCATTATTTTCTTTGTATCAAAAAAGCTAGAACAATTATCAAGCAAGTTATAAATAAAATCAATCTCAGGACTAGATATTTATTTGACATAACAAAAAATGGTTTAAAAACAGTATCATGCAATCAACAAAACCATGCTATTAATTTTTTTTTTAATCAGAACAAGTCTTTAAACTGGGCAAATGAGCAAATGGGTGCACCTATGGTACATATGAAACAAATATGAGTGTATCGCCACACTTCAGGACAAGAAAACTAGTGCAGCTATAATTTTTTCTAAACACTGCCAAGATTTTTAAAAAATGAATCAAGCGAGAATTGGATACAGATACACACATAACTTCATTCAATTGGCAATCGAATTAATATGATTTTGAATGAGTATTCTTTAACTTATGTTATAGGTTGAAACTTAAACAAAGCTCTTCTATAACTGACATCTTTTAGAATAAATTCAGGTTCTGTTTATTGCTCAGCACCGAAAGTAACAGTAGTGATAACAAGTTGAGGTAAAAACCATCCATGGGAAACACCATTAATGCTTTTCCATATGGCAGTTATTTTCCTTACAGATCATTCATGTATATCCAAAATTCACACAAGGTCACATAAACTTCACGCCACAGCCGTACTATACATTAGAATCCAAACACAAACCTGGACACTTTCTCCATCTTTGCAGGTCAACATTGTCTCCACAATGAAGTAATCTTTGCCAAGAACCCAGGTTTTCGGAATTACACTATGCACTGGAGCATCTAGATTGAGCATCCCCAAAGGCAAGGAAGGGTGACCGCAACCTTGCAGATCTTCCTCATTTTGCTCCTTCTCTGGGGGAGGAAGATTTTGCTGGGTACGGTACACACAAAACGAGATATCATCTTTCATTACATCAAAGTCCCAGCATATAACACTGCCTTTGTCAGTTATAGAAAGCACCACCTGCAAATATTAACATACCATCAGAGAGAGTATTTTTTTTCATCAAAAAAAATATATTTTGCATTTTTACATAATTTTGTTTGTTTGGGTCTTAAGTACTCTTATTTGGTCTTGGTGAAAATTTCAAGTCGAAATTTGCATATAGGGCCATCATTAACACTCAGTGCAGGTGGAAAATTTGGAGTATGTGCTACTTCTTAAAGATGTAAATTCGATAAAGCTAATTAGCAATAAAATTCTATAAGTAATGTAAGGACAGACCCTAGCGACCAGCCGGCATTCTTCCTGCTCAGTGTTCAGCATACAACAAAAGGAACTGAACAATGTCTGGCATGGGTTCTGCAGACGGAGGAACCAGCTGACATAGACACTTAACTTTTAATAAACAGTTATTATTTGAAGCAATAGTGTGCTTTCGCCATCATCCAAAAATTATATAAATCATATAATTGTAATCGTCCAATTGTTTTGTGTGCACGTCTTTCATTAAATGTAATTGAAATGTACACTATTTCATTTTCTAAACACCAAACCCAACAGCAATGAATATGCTAACAATAACTGTATTAAAACACTTCACACTAGTTTTTCTTGGCACAACTTTTAACAAGTGGTTGGCATGACATCAATGAATCAACTGGATTGATTAACTTGAAATTATTTCAGCTTGTCAAGCAAATAGCCTTTTATCATTTAATGAACCAGAAAAGCAATTGAGTGATTGCAATAGTTTTTGGAATTGCATAGCAATCACAGGGTTGGCGAGCATTATATGTGTAGCAATAACCGACGGTTGTCGAGCGCTAGCAATCAGTGGTCACGTCTGACCCAGCGAAAAGAACTGTCACAGTGGCCACCCAGTGGCTAGTATAATATAAATAAAATACTAAGTATTAAGTGATCATAGTACTTGGAAAGGATGAATACAAACCTCATGGACTTGTCCTTTAATCAAACTTATAACATGGTACATAGAATCATCAAACAAATGATGGCCTTCAGCCTTCTCTTTTTCATATTCTTCGACTGACATGTAAAAAGACTTGGGCACTAGACCACCTTCACAAATTTTGGTCTGAAATTCAAAAGGGAAATTTATGACAAACTTCAAATTTTGGTCTGAAATTCGAAAGGGAAATCTATGACATACTTAACTAAAAATGATTCATCAAATGCATTATAGAACAAATTTTAGCAAACTTCAATAGCATACATGAAAAAAATAAAATTTTAATTGCAATAGGAAGTATTCATAAATTTACTGAAATGAAGATTCCCAGGGGGACATCCATTCAATGCACTGAATAAATAACAGAGCATGTATTTAAAGGTAATATGAATAATCAAGTCTGCTTTTTAAAAATTAATTTGACAACTTGTGAGTTATATGCCCTCAAGTCACAAAATTTAGTTCTGAGAAAATAAAGTGGGAAAAATTCTACTGCTCAACATGTCTTTACTCACTAAGTGTTTTACAAGACATCTAGACTTCATGCAAAGAAAACATGACCTATTGGACACTTCATCCCTACAAAGACCACCCTATATTGGTCTAAAAACACTAAAAACTCATCTTGAAAATTTTTACTGTTTCACTTACTTGCAAGAGATGACAAAATTTATATTAAATCAAATTACAGATAATCAAATATTCTGATCAGATATTTGATTGCTGAAACTGTAGAAAATGTGAGCAAGAGAATCAATCCAATTTTCGATAGTTTGGATATTTCGCTAACATAATTTAAAAGTTTTCGATTTTTTTTGTCGCCTATACAATAGACAATTCTCAGAAAAAATAAAACTACATTTGTGAAAAAATTTCAAAAAAAAGGGTAAAAATTATTATATTAACTTTAAAAGGAAAGGCTAAAATATAATAAATGGTAAAACATTCTTAAACTGTCAATTGCAATAATTTTTTACTGAAATCCCTATTTATCACTAGTCCTAAATGGCATTCATTTTTTTTTTATTTAGAACGTAAAAAAGGCTTTGTTTATTGATTTGTGGTTTTAGCATGGTGTTAATTATATAATTACTTAGTAAATCAATTTATTGCTGTGGGGTTTTGATAAAACATAAAACTGTTTTTATCAATTACATTTTATAGAATTGCATTTTCCAAATAATATTAGTACCCATGTTTGATAAAAAAGAACAAGAACAATTCCTCACCTCACATTCACCTCCAAGGAAATCTGGCATATAGTTTTCTTCAATAAAATCCAATAATCCTCCAGGACCTTGGTAATTGTTTCCAGCATAAAATATAAACTTTGAACGTGTGGTGTCATTAATAAATGTACTAACAAGAGTCCATAAAATTGGGAAAACGCGAGGTGCACGAATGATCAAAACTCGGCCCATGGTTTCTGGATAATTAGCTTCAACAATTTCTATGATGTGTAAAAGCGCCTTGACACCAGGCCGCCATAAATGACGCATGTTAAGACCTTCTAAATCAAGTAAACATGTCCATGCACTGAAAGAGAAAATAATACTTTAAAGAATAATATAAAATCATTATTTGTGCTTTTATAACATGGTTCCCACACCTTTATCCAAAAAAAACTCAAGGACTTTTCAAAGCCAAAAAAATATTTTTCAAGGACCTAAATTTTTTTTATAACGACCTAAAACAAGGCAAGGCATACACAAAAGTTGTCAGTTAAAAAGAAAAATATAAAAAAATAATAATAATTTATTTTTATACTACTGATAGTCAAAAAAAAGGTTATCATCAATTTTGGGAACAATTTAGATTTTCTTTTCTCACAGATCCTGTGATTTTTTTTTTTTTGTAGAGTGGGCTTCTTGTTTCAGTGCTAACTTTCAGGCTACTTGCACACATATCTATTTCCGTCGTGCGATACAATATCAAACGATAAATTCTTTTGGTGGCACGAAGAAGAAAATGTCAAAGGATTTTTAATCTGCAGAACATTTTACAACCAAAAGATATCTTAAATGTGATATTCTTTAAAAAAAAATTTTCAATTGTTACTTTATATTTTTTCAATAAGAATTTGGCTTCATTTCTTTGGCCAGGTTTCCAACGACGTCCTGACTGCTAAAGCTACGGATTGCTAAGAAAGTGGTGCTGTTACCTAGCGGCCGTGATATGTCATGATGTGGCGGGCATAATAAGGCGGCTGTCTTAATGGAGACCAGAGGTGTCAATTTAGACGGACAGCATACTGTGGAGATCTAGACCTAGCATTATAAGTATATCCCATAGTGTCAAAGCATGACCGGTTTCATTCAGAATGAGGCTTAAATGGCACACCTGCTGTGGAGGAAACTAGTCTGGACAAGTTCCAATGCAACAAAATTACACAATTATGTACTTGTTAAAAAAAAGTACTTTCAAGTACTTTTCACCAAGTTCCATAATTTTCAAGGACCATGGGAACCCTGTACAAATAGATGTACACATAAATTGGAGTTGTATTCATAACTGAAGTGTAGTGAAATTAAGGATCGATTGGGATATTACTTTCCAAATATTCATCCAGCTAAAAGTGTCAAAATTTTCTATATCTTCAGAAAATAGAAAATCAAATTTTTCCAAGTAATGTATTGGTAGAATTTTTGGTTGAGGGATATTACTTTCCAAATATTCATCCAACTAAAAGTGTCAAAATTTTCTATATCTTCAGAAAATAGAAAATCAAATTTTTCCAAGCAATGTATTTGTACAATTTTTGGTTGATTATATGCTTAGAAAATTTAATGTAATATTTAAGGATATCAGCATGTTTCTTGGTAAATGAATGTAGTATTTTGTAGTTAAACTGACTTATTTAATATGAATAAGAGCCATTCCGAAAAATCCACTCGCAATCAATTAAGATTACATGGGTGAGTCGTGTTCACTAATGGTGACTGGGGCACGTTAAATAGGTCGTGGTCACAAAGTCCCCCATGTTCCCATACCAAATCAATACCTCTGGGGGTATCTGATCAGAGGGTTATCGGCCTCTGATTGGTATCTAAATTATGATATGTGTGAGTGAATGGATGTATGAAAGGGACCTTCCTGTAAAACGGATGTGTCATGTATGCCGAGCAAAGTAGGACTTCCTCCTAATGGGGCTCAATAACATGGAATGCGCACCCCCTCGCCTCTTGCCGTCTTCTACGGGCCTGGCACTCCTCTGGTCTGCCAGTGTAGGCATTAGAAACAACAACAACATGGGTGAAATTAAATTTCCGTTTCCAGGAGCCTAAAATATCATTTGAATTTTAAAACCTTTTCTCTCTTTTTAAGTAAGTTTCACTTGGCAGAATACTTTTAAGTAAATGCAAACAGAAATTTAAATATTTAAATGGGAAACATACTTTTATTAGTCTCATGTATTTTTAATGGTGTAGAAAAGATAAAAACTGCCCAATCCAGCTGCTTTGACTGTAGAAATAAAACAGGATAACTTATATAAAGCACAAAACCATATTTAAATCCAGAAGAAAATAAGGCAAAATTCTGTTAATTGGAATGATGACTCTTGTCATGAAATATGGTAATTAGAAAAATACTCATTTGAACATGGGATGTATCAAATAAAATGAAAAAATTTTGTAACAAAATTGAAGCAGCTTTAGTATGTAATTTCTGCATAACACAAAAATCGTTATCAGCTCTCAAGCACTTCATTACTCAAACCCCAGTTGAAGAAATTTGAAAAAATGCTACATTGTAATGATAATAAAATGATAACACCATTACTTGCTGGAATGCCATAAAAGGGAGAAAATCAATAACAATTAAAGAAAGTCCATAATAGCTGGCACCTCTGAGTGGACCTTGCCTACTACAGCAGCCACAATCATTATATATGGGTATCTGGAAACCTTACTCATGCTTATATATGAGCCATTATTTTTGAAAGTGATATAAGTAGACTTTGAAAAAAAAAAAAAAAAAAAAGAGTTTATTTTCTTTAACAATTTTAATAATTATTATTGCATAATAAATTTAACAGGTTTATAGTGTTAAAAACATCATACAAATTGAGTAACGTTAGCCAATATTTTTTAGTTAATTTAAACGCAAACACTTAAAAATCTCGATGTATGAAAAAATGGACTTGTACCATTTTCAAAAATAACGGCTCATATACTGGTCATAGCAGCTGGATCAAAAAGATAGCACTTGCCTCACAATTATTAAAAACTGAAATAAAGCTGAACTCTCACCTGACAGGCTTTCCAGTGGTCCGAGTAGCCTCTTCAACTCTTTTAAGTCCTTCTTCACATACATGAAGAGTCTAAAAACAAAAACAAATTACATATATCCAAATAACAAATCATTTTAGCAGTCTTTTTTGACTTCATACTGCTATAAAATACACATTACACTTTTGAATTAACAATCCCTTTGAACAAATAATGCAACAGTATAACTTTGGTACATCAGAGTAATTTTAATTAATGTTATACTAGAGCAAAACAACAGGCTATTGATGACAGTCCGGGATCAATCCCTTAAGAGAAAGAATCGAGAACAACACCATGTAATTTTGAACCACGGTCAGATGACGAGGCAACACATGAAATCACTCTCCAACCACTCTTCAAACTTCCACACCAACCCAACATGAGGACTTTCAGCCACGACAGATTTAAGGTGCACCAGCCGCCTCTACATCATATGCTTACAAACATCCATGCACTGAAACGGATTCGAACCAGGAACCTTCCGATCTAGAGGCTAACACCTTAACCACGAGACTGGTTGGTCGGCAGAGTATAACTTTGGATTAATGACGTTCATTTATACATGCCTTATAGAACTTATAACGTATAGTTAAAATTTGGCATGAGACATATTTATAATCTTTAAAAATTATTCATCACAAGTTAATGTTACTGTAGATTAAGAATAAGACCGTTGAACTTTCGTGTGCATAACTAAATTTAAACAAAAAACAATTGTGAACAGACTCGCTTCTACCTTTTGAACTTATATGGTAAAATATAAATTCTATGAAGCATGATTGGCAAAACTTTTGTCTGTTTTAATGTATATCTAAATGAAAAATAGTACTTCAACCTCAATGCATATGATAATCAATGTTATCTCTCCTCTTACAAAACAGAAATCATACACAAAAAATAGCTGATACTAACCACTTTCATAAGTCCTTCTTCACCAATTGACTTAATAAAACCCTTCACATCCATTTGGCCTAGACGCAAAATGTACATTGGTCTTCCACCTGTAACAATTCAGTGACACTTCTTATTTGAAATAAATGAAAATGTTGGCAACAATGCTTTTCTAATCAATTTAAAATGTGAACATAAAACCGCATAATAAATAAGAAATTAAAATAGTTTTTGGAATGATTCTTTTAATGTGGTATTTTAATGCTAGAAATTTATTCTTACAGGTTTTTGAATGCAATCATTACTTATAAAAGAACATTGAACATTTGATATGTTTTGAATAAAATACTAGTATTACTATACTATTACTATTTTGTAACTATTATATTAGTATTAATACTAGTATTACAATACCCATTACTATTTTATTACTATTACTATACTATTACTATATTAGTATTAAAACTAGTATTACTATACTATTACTATATTAGTATTACTATAGGGTCAATCCATGTCAAATCATCCAGAAAAAAAATGATTTGACACCCATGATCACAGATTTTGATGAAACTTTGCATGTTTGTTCCTTTTATGGATTTAAGAACACATATAAATTTTTTTATCTCTATCTCAAGCGGCTTATGTTTTATAGCCTATTAAAGTTTTTAGAATTTTGCGGTTTTTATCGATCAGATGGAGGAAACAGAATTTCTTTATTTTAGAAAATAAATTATATCTCCCTTGATTATAGACCAATGTTGATGAAATTTTTTAAGAGTATACATCAATATGTAATGAGTGCAGAAAAAAATAAATTATACCTGCAAGTATCTTATACATGGTTAGAAAAAATTCCAAAGTTCTATTTATAAATTTTAAAACTAAAATGGTGAGTTTTACGCTAAGTGGAATATCTTTAAAAGGGTTAAGGACAATCAAAAATTTTTTTTTGTATTCTTGTTCTAAAAGATATGCTCTACTACATAAAAAAATAAAATAAATGGTTTTTTCACTCCTTTATTATTTTTACTCGCTTTAAAGATAGAAATCACTTGACTCACTCATTTTCTTGAAATCGTTAAATTAAAATAACAATTTTTGTGAAATTATAATAAAATTTGAATATTATAATGCTTCTGGAATGCAAAATGTATTACAAAACTTACCATTGAAATATTTCAAATTCTAGGTAATAATTCTTTAATTTTCTACAGTGCTTTCATAAGGTTGATTGAACATGCATCATGCATACTTGAGAGAATTTGTAAGTTCTTCCAGTCATTGTTTTAGGGGTTCCACAATTGCAATGACGTGAGGGATCGGTACAACACATTCATCTTTCCTTTTGGGTCAGAAAAATGATGGTGGTAGTTCATGTGTGAGGATGTAAAACTTTACAGTGGAATCTTCTTCTGCATTCACCTCACTCACCATACCAAAATACCATAAGCTGTCATAAACACAAGCAATAAAACATCCAGGATGTGTCTTAGAAATAAGTTGGAAGTTAATATTTGTAATGTTGGATTTGCAAAACTCGAAGTTCATTTGTTGTTTTAATTTGTCTTTCCAGGTGTCATTGAACAGTGGTCCCCAACCCCCGGGCCGCGGACCGGTCCGTGGATCAAATGGTACCGGGCCGTCCAAGAAATATTAAATTATTTCCATTTTATTTAGTTTGGTGTATTTATCTCGGGTTTGTGCGGTTCTTATCTATGAAATGTCCACTCAAATTAGGAGGCGGTAAATCAGAACTTGAAATTTGTTCTGTTACTAGAGCTTCAATTATGATTTCTGAATTCTGTATGTCTCCATTTTCTAATTTTGAGAAATGTGACAGCTGTTTTCAAGTTGGCAGACAAAGTAGCTGTATTTAAATCCAAACTGAAATTGTGGGAACGGCGCGTGAACAGAGGCATTTTGGACATGTTTCAGACATTAGCAGGAATTTTAGGCGAGACTGAGCCTAAACATTCATTCTCCTAGTTGGTGCACGATCACCTACCTGTCTTTGCTTTTAAAAGAGTTCGAGCGCTTCGAGGGTTTTTTGTGGTTGGGAAACTATTTTATTGATTTAGCGTTCTAGTGAGTTAAAATGTTAAATCACATTATATTAACTTTTTGGTGTAATTGTATTTTATTTTGAAGGCATGTTTAAATCCAATTAAATTAAAATTATTAAATCAAAACAATCTAAAATATAAACAATCAACGTATCTTCCCCCCAGCAAGCCGCGTTAAAATTATCAAACGTTGATCCGGTCCGCGACGATAAAAAGGTTGGGGAGCACTGTCATTGAAGACTTTCCTTACTGGGGGTGGGGGGGCTAAGTGTTTTACGTTAAACCCATATTCCTTCACATTCTGTTTTACCGTGACTGGTTGCAAAAAATGACCACTGGGCTTTTAGTTGAAAATCCTTTTCATGCAGACACAGATTAATGAAGTTATATTTATTTTTATACTGCCCAGTACATCAGTCACTGAAGTAGTGAATGTTTGCTATGTGGGTAGTTCTTTCAGAAAGGTAGTTACAGTTTTTTGGATCTCATACACCATACTCGCGTCATGTTTAAGGTCATCAGATTTGATACAAAGAGGTAAATTCAGTTTTTTATTGCTTGCATCATTGCAGTGAATGAATACTGACAGGATGAATAGTGCATGAATCTGAGGTCCAGTGGTAACCTTGCGCCTCTTTTTGTATTGTGAAAGCATAATTTTCACTACAATCCAGAGATAACAGCTGTATTTAAGGAAACTGTTTCCTTTAAACTTTTAATAAATGAATCTTGTGATTTAGCAATGTATGAATGAGGTATTGACCTGTTCAGTTTTTCTACTAAGTTATCACTAACCTCATCAACTGAGCTCGAGCACCCTATCATTTCAGTTCTATCAGTCAAAGCCCACTGATTGTACTCAACAGGGTCTTAATCATCATAGCTCTCAAATTTTGTCTATGTAATCCAATACCTGCTCAGTGAATCAATAAAATCACATTTTGATGTATTGTGCAAACATACACTAAGTGTGTGCTACTGGCACCAGCCAAAACACACCATATAAGGTACTAATCAAAATTGAAGACACATCTTCTTTGCCACAGCTTGAGTGTTTTTATTGCTTACAATATTTCTTGAAATAAGTTACTGTGTTAGTGAGTTGACTAGTTTAGAACTAGTTTTTAAAACTAAATTTAAATTGTAATGTAATTTTATTTCCTTTAATTAGACCTAATTGTTGAAAATAAAGAAATTAATTATCTTATTTCTAAATAATCTCAAGATATAATTGTGGATAACCTATTTTAAAACATTTTTTTGTACACAAACACACAGGCCTGATTAACAATATTAATTACACTATATTACTTTAATTTTAAATTTGTGTTAGCTTTGTCTAATTTTATTTGCAATTGGTTGATATGTGACATTGTAGTTAAAATTTTACTAAAATTGTAACTTTAATTGAACGTTTTTAAGAAAATTAGTGAGTCAAGTGATTTCTATCTTAAAGTGAGAAAAAATAATAAAGGAGTGAAAAAACCATTCATTTTGTTTTTCCATGTGGTAGAGCATATCTTTTAGAACAAGAATACAAAAAAAAAATTTTTGATTGTCCTTAACCCTTTTGAAGATATTCCACTTAGCGTAGAACTCGCCATTTTATTTTTAAAATCTTTAAATAGAACTTTGGAATTTTTTTCTGACTATGTATAAGATACTTACAGGTATAATTTATTTTTTTCTGGACTCCTAACATATTGATGTAAACTCTTAAAAAATTTCATCATCATTGGTTGATAAACAAGGGAGATATTATTTATTTTCTATAAAAAACAAATTTGGTTTCCTCTGTCTGTGATCGATAAAAACCGGAAAATTCCAAAAACTTTAACAGGCTATAAAATATAAGCCATTTGAGATAGAGCCAAAAAAATTTATACGTGTTCTTAAATCCATAAAAGGAACAAACATGCCAAGTTTCATCAAAATCTGAGACCATGGGTGTCGGACCCTGGTTGAACTGACGTGGAATGACCCTATAACTATTTTATAGTATTAATACTAATATATTATTTTATACAGTAAACTCTCTCTATCTGAACACACTGTAATGTGAACACCCCAGTATTATGAACATATTACCATGGTCCCGGCAAAACTCCATAGACTTAACATGAGATGACCTCTCTGTATTCTGAACACCTTCTAATCTGAACACCCCAGTATTATGAACGCTACTTTGAACACCTCCTTCCCCCCCCCCCCTTTACCTCTCTGTAAACTGAACGGTGAGTTTGCAATCGTAGAAATTCGGCAGGGAAATGCCCCACTCCCCCCTCCCACTTACAGATAAGAGACAATGCAAAAACAGACAAAATTACTCACTTTTGCACGGAGTAATTAATTATGTATAGTATACTATGTAGTACTAGTTTACTTCTGTAATAAGTGTTTTCTGTAATTATGTAATTTTTTTGTACTGTAGTGTGTTTTGTAAAACTTCTTTAAAAAATGAGATGGTAGAATACAGGTCCGACTGAATGAACCACTAGCCGTGCTAAACATTGCACTAGCCGCCAAATCTAAATTCAGCACCTCCAACTCAGTAACTGACATGGCTAATCAGGCTAAGTATTCTATACAGTCATAAACTCACTACGTATATGCATTTCCCAATCTCCCTCTATAATGAACACCCCCATAATCTCACCATTTTGGTAGATCCCCTTGAGTGCTCAGAATAGAGAGAGGATACTGTATTATAAAATACTATTTTCTAGCCAAAAAAATATCATGTTATGTGTTCATACAATAATTTATAAGATCAAATGTGTGGCATTAGTTGATATTCAGGAATCGTTTATACAGGTAAAAGGCATTATCCTATTTCAAATGTCATGGCAGTATAATGCCTTCAAGATATAACAAGATAGTAATCCTCATACAAAAAAACGAGATCAGAGTTGATTTTTTTTGTTAAAATTCAATGAAATTTACATTTTTAATATAAAAATTAGAAATTCAGAAACCTACTTTTATCAAAATGATGCCATCCCCCTGGAAAATACTGCTTTATAACGGGTGGAGGATCATAAGTTGATAATATTCTATCAACTTGATATTTTTTTCTCCATACAAGGGAGTGGCATAACATCTCACGAGCCTTTTCCAAGTTATAATCTTGGGCTTGCAAAAATCGCATCAATGTCTGATCAGAAGGAACCTACAACCAACAAAAGAACTTGTTTAAGATTACAGTAAAACAAGAATATGTCTTAGATTTTAAAAATTATGACTTAAGAGAGAAACAGAATTTACTCAATAAAAACAAAAAGTGCTCACTACTACTATACTACTGCTAACTTGCTAGTTGAGCAACCTAAGGACTGAAAGATGAGAAGTCCAGCCCAATTTCAGTTTTGTGTAATTTGATGGGATTTGTTGAATATAAACAAGCAATTCAAGTTGCAAAAGCTAAGACTAATGCCGACTTTCACTAAACATTTAAAACTCGTAATATTTTTATATTCACTCGAAAATGTATGACTAGTATTCTGGTTTATGAAAGGTTGGTTGGGCTTTAATGGCCGAAAGGTCATATTTGGCCAAGCTACTCCAAAGTCAAGTAAAAGGACATACACACAAAAAAAAGCTTTATTGCCATAGAAGAGACGAATACACTCAGAGAAGAATCCAACCTTGTGCCACTTACAACTTGTAAGCTGCTTGGAAAAATTTCTGAAAGGAAATTTAAACTTTGCACAGTTTATATCTTTATTTTTATTTTAGAAACAATTTCCTAGTAAATGCGAAAAATTTTCAAAACATTTGCTTTTTAACTGTTTACTACTAAACAAAAATGTTGAATGTTTTCAACATTACATTGTTAGAAATATTGGCTTAATGCATATATGTATAAAATTGTTATAACTAATTATAAATGTATAAAAAAAGTTCAAATCTAGTTATTTACCTATTTTATTGGTTTTAAATCAAATATTCTTTTTTTCCTAAGACATTTTTATTTCAGTAAATTATTTGTCATTATTTTTATCATCATGACTCTTATAACTGCCCCTTGTCACCTACCACCCTTGCATTTTCTAGTTAGTCCTAGTCCTGACTACCAAAAAAATTGTCAATGTTTATATAAAACATATTTGTATATTCTAGATAAACAATAAAACTATGCAAAAATATTCAAAACTATGATCTTTTTACTGTTCTCGATTAAACTTCATTCAAATTTCATGAACAAAATCTATTTTAGAACATTAATCCATATGAAAATAAATATTCCTAGTAAATCCACAACACTGGTATTCAGATCAGGTAGTTGCTAAGCATTCAAAAAACTACTTCATTACTTTTAAGTAGATACTCGGGTCACTCACCCAACTCTACTCTGTAACCATGGCGATTGTAAACGGCGCAATTGATCAATGCGGCAAACTTATTGACCCCACTTAAGTTCGGGTTTTTGATTCATTAGTTGAGATTTATGGCATAATAGAACCCAGAAACAACATAAAGCAGTATTAAAGTAAGGAAAGTGAGTTCATGATAACTAGTAGATTTCCAAAATATTATAACAAAATTTAAGTATATAATCACCATTTAAATAATGAATAATTTAATTTCCTTTAGAGAATACTTTAGACCACTGAAGTACAATTTTTCCAAATCTATTAAGATCTGCAAGAATGTACAATTAGCAATTTCAAAAACTCACTTTTCCTTGGTGAGCTTCGGCCATCCATTTCTTTAACTGCACTAGACAGGATTCTTGAAATGGTGTCAACTCCCCAAGACATCTTTTAATGTATTCAGATTCAATTTTGAAATTAGCCTCTGAAGGGAAAATCAGTTAAAAGGATTAATATTTCAATATCACTTTATTCTTCCAAAAACTACTATTTTATGTAAAAAAAAAACATATTTCAAGTGAGTTCGAAATCATCAAAAATACCAGAGTAACCATAAGTAAAAACTGGTTACATTACAAGCTTTAAAAAATGACTAATAAAGATGAAAACAAGATAATGAAAAATAACTGGTCACAACAGGTGGGGAATGACATACTGTGTACAGGTGATGAGAGTTGTTGGTCAAACAAAACAGGACTTAAAATTCTGACAGTAAAAACATTGCCCAAACTAGGCACAAAAGGAATTCTCAATAGCTTCCAAATAGCTAAGCAAATTTGATATTGCTCAGCAATTGAGAATTGTCTCAATTTGATTTTGCACAAAAACAGAATAGGCTAATCTCCAAGATTCATTTGCACCTCAAATGTTCAAGCAAACATCAATTTCTACCCTATCTAACAAACTAGTGAATGATACGATACTTGTGCTTCCATGCCTTTACCATGGTCTAGAGCAGGAGTTGGCAAACTTCTTTTGGAAAGGGCCAGATCGTAAAAATTTTAGGCTTGGCGGGCCAGGTAGTAAACTCACAGATATTTACATAGGTAATTCTACTAATACACAGCAACACAAAAAAAAACCAAGGTCAAACTGATTCCATTGCAAATTGTACTGCGTCAGCATTTTCTCGACTTCCTTAAAGATCTTTGTCTGTAGATGTTCCATGCAGACTATTCATCGAAGCTAATTCTTCAGTTACCTCAAACTCAATATTGACCCCTCAAATAGACAGCAGCCATTGGGCAGTATCAGTAAGATATGTCAACTCATCAAGAGTCAACAAAAACCACTTGAAAATTTTGGCCTTGTCTTTTAATTGACCCTTGATGTGGCTCCCGAAGTCCTCGATTCTTCTAACAGTTGTTCTCGCCAAAAGACTGACAAATTGAAACAAATCCATTTTCTTAGGGAACATTTCTTTGGCTTCCACAAGCAAACATTTAATTAATTCACCATAGATAAATGGTTTCCCTTTTAAGGCTAATAACTGAGAGAACTGGCAACACTTGTTCTATGGCAGACAATAGAATGTGAATATGCGACACATGCGATCATTATTCAAAACTTATCAAATCGACTATCGTCCGCAGCATTACAGTGCATTATTTGATTTATTTTTTAATATAAACAAGCAGGCCAGATTTGGCTGTACTTTGCCAACCCCTGGTCTAGAGAATAAGTGGTTATCTTCTCGTTTACTTTGGTCCTGATCATATTGGATGTTCTGTTCCACCAAAATCATTATAGATCATTTTCATCATCTTTATTCATTATTTCTTGAAGATTTTAATTTTCACTAATTAAAGATATTATTTTAAGATGGAAACTAAGCCATCCACAAGTGAGGATAATACAAGTTTTTTATCAGAGGTATGGTCATGGACTGGATCGAGAATTGCAAACTTTAACATCACCTTATCCTGTTACAGAGAATAAGAAAAATTTAAATAAACAACTTAAGTGTGTAACAACAAATGTAAAGACAAAACCTTTGGATACTTTAATCCCTTTCTATGAAGGATCAAATGAAAAACTGAATTTTAAGCCTATGAGAAGAATAATGAAAAATTCAATGGAGTATGAAGATTTTACTTCCTCTACCAAAAGCTATCGCATAATACTTATCAGAGTTACATCTTGAAATTTAATTTATTGCCGTTTTGGAGATGTTTGACAATTAACCTAATTGGCATTGAGTAATCTACAATCATACATCAATTTAGATTTCATTCTTTGGAATTTTTATTGGCAAGTGCTAAAATTGTATTTGAAAAAGAAGTCAAATGACGTCATGTTCCACTTTCAAAATAAGTACAAGAAACATGTTCAGACACAGAAACACAACCACCATCAACATTTAGCTTGACAAAAAATGCATCCCATAATTCAGAAAAGGAACTATACATCATTTCTTGACATTTAAATTACTGATTTTTCTAAATCTAAAACTAGCTATCCCTAAGTTTTTTACAAATAATCACACAATACCTGCAGTTTGATGGGCTTCAGGGGAAACATGAGTCGTAACTTCAGAATGAGCCTGAGTCACACTATTACTTCTAGAAGAAGGGACTGCACAAGCACCTTCAAGCTCTGTGACTTTGACTACAGGTACACCTTCCTTGTCTTTAAAAGGTGGGATAAACGTAACACCTTCCGATTCTAGTTCATTAACATAATATTCAATAATCTCCTTACCCTACAAAGAATTAATCATTTTAATAAGACGAAATAAATCAGACATGAAACACCACTAACCTGATTTGGACACCTTTTTAATGCTCTTAAAAGATAAAATCCTACCTGACGTCACTTTTGGGTCCAAATAAATTTCCAATTCCATCCCACATCCTTCATATTTCTAAAACTAATGTTTTTATAAAAGCACATATCACCTTGTTTTCAAGATTTTCTAAATGATCGAAAAATTGTTAGTTATAGAGGCATTTAGAAAACCTTTGGACTGAGAAATTTTTTAATCTAACAGGGGTTAATACATCGGAGTTTGTCAGTTAAAACTTTCAAGCATTTTTTAGTTAAAGTGGGATGAATTTCTTTAATATGCTTGTGCATAAGTTAAAAAGTAACATTTTTCAACACTTTATTTTTAAACTTAATTTTCAAAAACAGCAAATTATTTTCAAGGCTTTCACTCTTAACATATATTCTTGATGGAAATAAACTGTAACGATGTGCAAATTAAAAGGTAATTTAGTTTTCATCACTTTAATTAAAAGATGTCACAGATTAATAACATACACATATCAATGTAATGTAAATACAGTGGTATTGTGCATGCTTAACATAAGATACATGTATTAATTTATCTTACATTAAATTTAAGTCAAAAATGTGAAAATTTTTACACGAGCCAGTGTAAGAACATATTGATTGAATACATTAAACCAGGCCTTGAAATATATTTTTTAATACAGGTGCACAAGGTGCACCTAAGTTTTTAAATTAGGTGCACAGGTTTGCCTAGCGGGAAAAAAATTAGGTGCACAATTTTATTTTCATGTGCACAGTGCACCTGTGCACCCGGGTATTTCGAGCCCTGCATTAAACTAATTCATTTATTGAAATTGAGCAACTAAATTTCATGTAATATAAAATTTTTAGAATGAAACAAAATTTTTTTAAATGCAATTAAATATCAATGTAAAATTCAACAGTAAAAAAATTCAATATAGAAACTAGTTTCCAGGAAAAAATGGAGCTCAAGTATCAGAGAGGAAAATAAACCTAAGCTTAAACAAAAATTATTTCAAGAGGATAAATAATTAACGACAGTAATCAGCATAAAAATTCTTTTCTAGATTAAAATATAAAGTAGGATGATTAATATATAGATCATTTCAAAATATAATATGCAATCAAAATATGTTACAACTTATGGCGATTTACAGCCAAATGAGGTAACCTTCCAGTTTTGGCGAGTTTGTGCGCTTTTATCCGGTTTTAAGGCAACTCTTTGTATTTCTGCCATTTTTTTTCTTTATTATTTTTTACATTAGTTGTGTCTGTGGTTGCTCTGTGCATTGCTTTTATATTTCTTTGTTGATTTTTTTAAGTTGCACTTCTATTTTGCTTTAATAGGGTTTACTCCTCACGAATTTTGCATTTGCAATAGTAGAATATGAGATATATAAATAAAATTAATTTTTAAAAAACGAAAAAACAAATTTTTTTTTATATGCAAATCTTTTCATTTATTTGTGTGGTATTTACTTTAAATATGTTCGTTTTTTTTTTTTTTTTTTTTTTTTTGCGTTGCTTTATCAATTAGGTCTAGGTTTTTAACTCCTTAATTTTTCAAAAATGTCGGAAAAATGAAAGAAATTGAGGTAAAAAAACGCTGTTTAGCAAAACGTCCACATTTTGGACAGTTCAAGAATTTTGGACTTTTTACCATACAACTAATTGTATTAATTCTTATTTTTTTGCAAAAATGTTTGATGATAGTATACATTTAGAACCTGTAAAGATTTATTTCAGTAATTTATATTGAAAACACTGGATGGTCTTTGTGTAAGAAATTCTCAAAATGTACACCGCGGAGGAACCAAAAAGTAGTTATGCGCATGGAAGCCAATGGTGATTGTGTCTCACTGGTAAGTGGGGGTCTTGCGTTGTAGGCTGTAGCTTATTTACAAAACATTTCCTCACGGTACAGTGGTTTGTACGCGTGGAAACCAACTGTGAAAGGATCTCGCAGGCAGGCAGGCAGGCAGGGGTCGCACATTATACGCTGTGACTTAGCTACAAAAAAATTCCTCCCAGTATAGTAGTTTATACGCATTGAAACATTGCATTATACGCCATGACTTAAGCAAAAAAATATTCCTCCTGGTTCCATGGTTACAAAAAAAAAACTCCTCATTTTCGATTCCATACCTTCATCTCTGACCAAGAATATCCCCATAGAGTTGCCCACATAATGCTAAGTAAATTGCTAGAAGAATTCTAAAATGAAATTCCATCTCAATTATAGATAGAACCAACTTCCATTGATTTTTCTCACATTGCAGAATATATGGTGGATTATCAGGATCCCAGAAAAGATCTGACTTGTCTACAAAATAAAATTCCTCATTTTTAAATCCATATATAGTACAAAATCCCAAATCCGGAATTGTTGAAAATCCAGACGTTTTGCTAACCGGCGTTTTTTTCACCTTGTTACATCTTTCAGACAGTTTTTTTTTTTTTAATGAGTTCAACCTGGACCTATTTAAGGAAACAACGCAAATTAACGAACATGTTCAGAGTAAATACTACACAGAAAAAAATTAGAAGGTTTGCAAGTAAATTTTGTTGCACTGTATTAAAAAGGTTTTTCTTTTTTCTTTTTTTTAAATTATTCCTATTTACATGATGTATTCAAAGGTTCAGTGTGGATTTTGCTATATGGCAGCCATCTTGGAATTGCTCAAATTGGCCGCCATCTTGATTTAGCAAAAAAAAAATTGCTTTGCCGACTAACGTATGCAGATATTACCACTCCACCTATCTTACAAAATACAAAAAATAATCACTTATAGGGGAACCAATTTAAAGGTTAATTTCAGACAGTAAATGAATCTGAATGTCAAGTTACCTTTTTAATATTTAAAGAGTATTGCTTCATAGCTAATTTTTCTACAGCATTTTCAAAGCCAAAAAAAGATTTCACATCTAAGCTTGCTGTTTGTTCAAAGCAAGTCCAATCTGGATTTTCTGGATGAACCTTCAACACAAAGAGAAAATTTTTAACAGGATTATAAATTAAATTGTTTTTATTAATTTTTAAGCAGTAACTTAACAAAAATTAGATAAACTTACAGAATATAGACAATTCTCATTGATGACAACCCTGTTGGCAAAACTTTCATTGTAAGCCTCAATTTTTAAAGTCCTAGCTCGTCTGTCAAGAGTGTTTTTCTGGATGAAATACACAACTTCAACCCCAATTATCTGCAAATGAAACATTAGTATTACAAATATGCAGAACACTTTAAATAATAAAATTTTGAGAAAGCATTCTTTATTTAGTAATTTAGTTCAGATTTATTGTTATAAAAAATGAATTCAGTGTACAATTAAATGGTGGTTCATGAAACAACACAGGTGAGAATATTCATGGTGCTAATTAATGATAATTAGGGCACACTGAGTGGAAGGACAACCCGAGCTTAAAATAATTTTATATTAAAATGCCTTTTTTAGAATCTTTTACCAAAATTGAAAGTTTAGCAAAAAGAAACTAAAGTAATTACAGCCTAGAATTGAGCAATTTAATCAGTTAGCAACAAAGCACCATTAGTATCAAGTAACTGTTTTGGCTCATGAACTTTTTAATTTTCAAGATCCTAAGCCAATGAGATGAATGAAATGGCAAATAACAACAAACATAAAAAATAACTAACTGTATGGATTCCAGAACAATAGCAAAATTGCTTAGCAGTTTTGCAAAAACCTTTTGCTATGACAGGGCATGAATTTTTTTTGCCCACTACTTCATATATTTAAAAAAAAATTATTCAAAGGTAATATAATATTCACAAACATTAAGTACTATTAATAGCATAATACTAAATATATATGCCCATTGGCTTCAAGGAGAAATGAAATTTACAATCTTCATATTTTCATTTTTTGTAAAAAAAAAAAACAAGTATGGATATCTTCAAAGCTTAAATATCAAGATATTCTTTAATTCACTTAATGATTCATGGGTTTTTGTAATGATAATACAATTTTATTGTTTACATACAGATTCTACAACTTAAAAAGTAGATTGGAGTTACTGAAGAAATTCAATGGGTAAAAATTCAAACAAGAAACTAACTTTTTTTAAGATATAAGGAGCTTCAACATTCAATCTGCATCGGCGTTCAATAATATATACAGCACCATCTTCACTATTGTACTCGTATGTAGTGTCACTACCAAGGAAGACTGGTATCATTTTACAGGTTGGAAATCGCTTTTCATATGCCTGAAAATTAAAGATTCATAAGGTGTCTTTGCTTACTTTCTGAGAATGTAATGGTTTGGATAAAAAGAAATGAACTAAAGGAAACAAAAGGAATAAAAAACATTCACTGACAAGTGGTTGGAGTATAATTTCAAGAATGGTAGAATCAAAATGCGACAGTATTTTTTCAAAACTGTACTTGTGTTTACTAAAAACATTTTTAAAAAACTCAACAAATTTTAGACTTCCTTTTCTATCAAAGTAGATATACATTATAAAATGTGACAATTTTTCAAGACAAACATCCTTTGATACAAAAAAAAAAAAAAAAAAACAGATTACAAAATTCGATTAATATTAGTTATAATCAAATTAGAAAATAATTTTACTTACAGCCATAATAAGCTCAAATGGATACTTGTAAATCCTGATTGGAGACTGGTATTTTTGAACCATGATTCTTATTTATGTGATTTGCAACAAAAACAAACAAAGCACTTCGACGTTAGGTTAGAAAAGTATTGCTTTCATCTATAAACAAAAAATAACATCCTGGACGCAATATATCAACTACAAGGCCAAGCTACCAAGAGGTGAATACTAGAAGTTGGCATGATTGTAAGAATTCACTAGAAAAGTTTGTTGAATCTGAAAAAGAAAATGTAGTCAAGACGTAGCAAATACTGATAACATTATATAAGAGCTTCAATTACAAATATATTGAAAATTTAAATGATCATCGTTATACTAATCACAAATGAAAATAAACAAACGAGAAGGAAAGAAATTCAAACTATTTCCGAGAAAAAGTATAGATACAAAATATGTCAAACAAATTACACAGCAAGTTATGTATGTCAAACAAATTATCCTTTATATGTATGTCAAAGAAAAATATTTTAGGTAGAAAAGTTAAGCTGCACAAAAAAAGGTATTGTTCATAACAAATTGCAGAGAAAGACTCGAAATGTAAAAAATTAAATTATCAAAGAATTTTCTCTAACATACGGAGAATCGAGTACTTCAACAGAAGCGTACTGCAGAAAATTTTCGCTTTCTTTCTCCAACAAAGAAAGAAGATTAAATAATGCTAAATGGATTTCGAATAAGTGTTTACAATGCAGTTCAATCGTAGTAGGAGGAAACGTAAGCAATAAATCAAAACTATTTTACTAACTTTTCCGTGTTTTCATATGCCATTCAAAAGAAGAGAGATATATCCATTCTTTCAGCTTTCCAGGTTTCATTCAGTCGACAGTTATTCATTTGCCACTAACTGCAAAAATAATATAATGCATCTTATCTATTAAAACAAGGTAAGCTATTTTTAAATGTTTAGTTGTAAGGAAAAATTTCTTGTGAGTATAAAACAAGATAAATTTTTAATAAAACAATTTTTCAATTTGATTTGACATGGAATATATTATCAGCACAGAAAATAATAAATGATGAAGCCTTTCTTATCAGCAGCCTTGTCGCAACTCAGCTTTCATCAGTCATTCATTCAATTTGTTATAATAGTTTTGATTTCCTTGAATTATCGGGATCAGTAGCCACTTGACGAGCAAAAATCTAAACATCAACAATCATCCTTGAACTTGTTTTTTTTTATGATGTTTTAAATGATTATCTTTGTCACTCGTGAACTCATAGACTGTCGCAAGATAAATTAGGAGCAGCCAGAACCTAGAGATTCGATTTTGAGGTTTGGCAAAATGTCTGGCGATAATTTTCTTGGATCAAAACGAGAGTTTTTTCTTGGATAGGTGGAAAATAATTCACTTCGAAGTGTTTTTCATACTAAAACAGATGCTCTAAACAGAAACATAGATATCTATTTCTATTAAAAATTTCATAATGAAATCACGTAGGGTTGTAAAGATACACGCGCGCATCTAATTAATCTAGTCAGTTAACATTTTATTATTTGTAGTTGTCGAGATGGCAACATTGTTGTAGTTTCAACAAAATGAAATGGTTTTATTAAAAAGAATTCTTGGAATATATAAAACTTTCTTGTTGTTATTAGGAGAAAGGAGAACGTGTAGTTCTTGCGAATCTCAATATTTGGTGACCACCCAGACGTGATAACCCGTGAGTGGAAATAAATTTATATTTTTAATGAAAATAAACTCTGTTGATGTATTAATATTCATCTGAAAATGGAAGCGGTAAAACGAACTCGGAAGTCAGTACGATCGTCGTTTACGAAAACGGTTAACTGTATTTTAGAGGAGTTACTGAAAGAAGTACGCGATAAAAAAATAATAAAAACCAAAACAGCTACTTTAGAGCGTTTATTTGCTGAATTGGATGTTCTTGATCGTCAAATTTTGAATGCAGAATTCGAAACAGATGAAGAATTTGATCTTGAATTTGCGAATATCGAAGCGTATAAGGAAAAAATGGATTTAGTGCGTGTAGAAGTAGAGATGCATTTAAATAGTGAAGTTTTACCATTAAATACTGCTGAGTCCATCGCTTCATCTCCAACTTCAAGTAGACGTAAACTGAAATTGCCCAAGATTGAGCTTAAACAATTCGGAGGAGAAGTAAAGGATTGGTTGACTTTTTGGAGTCAATTTAAACGTATACATGATGATGTTGAAATGGAAAATGAAGACAAGTTCCATTATTTGTATCAAGCAACTGTTCCTGGGAGTAGAGCTCGTGACATTGTTGACAGTTTCCCAGCTACGGCCGAAAATTATGGAAACGTCATTGAGTGTTTAAAAAATAGATTCGGCAGGGAAGAACTATTAATTGAGTTTTATGTTCGAGAAATGCTGGGTCTTGTAATCAGAAATGTTCAGGAGCCAAGGGGAAAATGTAATGTAGCGTCGTTGTACGATAAATTGGAGTCGTATTTACGAGCATTAGAGTCCATTGGAATGACAACTGATAAATATGCTGCCATGTTGTTTCCACTTGTGGAATCATGCATTCCAGAAGATCTATTTCGAGTATGGTTGCGTAATCAATCAGCAGTTACCTCGCAAGAAAATTCTTACTGTGACAAATTAAAAATGCTGTTATTATTCTTGAGAAGTGAAGTAGAAGGGGAGCAAAGGATTTCACTTGCAAAAGCGGGATTTAAATTATTAGAAGGTGGAATACGTAGAGAGAAAAGAAGCCAAGTTGAAGTTTCGGTTCCCACAGCCAATGATCTGTTTTCGAGTGAAGCAAGGTTTGAAAAGCGAAATGAGAAGATCATTTGCATTTTCTGCGGAAAACAACATGAAAGTAAAGATTGTTTTACTGCACAAAAAATGCCGTTGAGTAAAAGACATGATCTCATAAAGGAAAAAAAAGCATGTTTTATCTGTTTTAAGTTAGGACACCGAGCAAAACAGTGTAGGACAAAAGTTCAATGTTTAATTTGTTCAAAGAGACATTGGGCTATAGTATGTTCGGAGCTTGCAAATCAGAAAAGAGACGAGGCGAAAGAATGTGATGAAGAAGGAAAACAAAACGTATCTTTAGCGAATTATTGTGCCACAGAAGAAGTATTTCTGCAAACTTTGTTAGTAAATATCGAAGTCAATGGTAGAAAACAGACAGTCAGAGCTTTAATTGACACTGGTTCTCAAAGATCCTACATATTGAAAGAGACGGCTCAAAGGATGAGATGTAGACCAGTTGGTTCCGAAAGCTTAGTGCATGCTCTGTTTGGAGGAGTAACTTCTGGTAGGAAAACTCACAACTGCTACCAATTGACTGTCAGTAGTCTTGATGGCAAGTACTGTCGTGGTATCCAACTATTGGAGCAACATAAAATTTGTGGCCATGTGGCAAGATTACCCCCAGAACTTTGTTCAGAGTTGAATCGAATGCATATTGTAGTCACAGATGTGGGAAAAGGTGATCTACCAATAGAAATTCTTCTCGGAGCAGACATAGCTGGACAAGTTCTGACCGGAGAACTCCGTAAATTAGACAATGGTCTAGTTGCTGTACAGACATTGTTTGGATGGGTAGTCATGGGTAAAATGTGTGGACGTTCTTCCGAGGAAAATGCATCCTCGATCGTGACCTCCATGCTAATACACGCCGATCGTCTAGAGAACTTGTGGAAGCTGGAAGCCATAGGCATAACAGATTCATGTGAAATTCAACCTATAGAAGAAATAGAAAAGGCAGTATTAAATCACTTTCACAAGACTTTGAGAAAAAACGAAGAAGGGAGATATGAAGTTAGCTTGCCTTGGGTGAATGATCCAGGAAACTTACCTAGCAACAGAGAAGTTGCTGAGAAGAGATTAGTGTCAACCACAAAGAGGCTCAGATCCGGAGAACGCTTTGATGATTATAATGCAGTTTTCTTGGAATGGTTGCAGTTAGGGATGATAGAGGAAGTGCCAGAGAGTATACAAGAAAAGAGTGTACACTATTTGTCTCATCGAGCAGTATTCAAAGACAACTCCACAACGTCGGTGAGACCGGTTTTCGATGCCTCTTGTAAGCAGAAAGACTCGTTTTCCTTGAATGATTGTTTGGCAAAAGGTCCAAATTTGCTTGAACTAGTACCCACAATCTTGTTTAAATTTAGAGAAAAGAAGATAGGAATTATCTCTGATATACAAAAGGCATTCCTACAAATATCAATCAATGACAATGATCGCGACTTTCTGAGATTCCTCTGGTGGAAGAATTCCGAACAAGAAATTAGAGAATTTCGTCACTGCCGAGTAGTTTTCGGCCTGAACTGCAGTCCCTTTTTGCTTGGAGCTGTGATAAATTTTCATCTTATGCAAAGCAAATCCTCTTACAAAACTGTTGCTGAGAAATTGCATACTTCCTTTTACGTTGACAACTGTGTGACCTCGGTTGACTCAAAAGAAGAGGCGGAGATATTTATCTCAAATGCTACTGCAATAATGGCCGAAGCCAAATTTGATCTAAGAGGTTGGGAACAAACTGATACAAATAACATGAAAATTGAAACTCAGCCTACAAAGGTATTGGGACTATTATGGGACAAGCAGGAAGATTCTCTATTTTGTGATGTAAACAACATTAGTTTGGAGGGACTTCCATTGACGAGGCGGACCATTCTATCCATCGTACAGAAAGTATTTGACCCTATCGGATTTGTCTGTCCGTTCACGCTCCGTCCAAAGTTGTGGTTGCAGGAGAGCTGGAGGGAAAAGTTAAGTTGGGATTCTGAGCTGCCTGAGGAGATAAAGAAGATGTTTTCAAAGTGGATAGAGGAACTACCTTTGCTGTCAGTAGTGAAAATTCCCAGATACATGACCTTGAATGATGGTGCTTCACACAGCCTCCATATATTTGTAGATGCTTCTAAGTCTTCTTATGCAGCTGTGGTTTACCTGAGATCCGAAAACGCAATGCAAGTCAGAGTACAGCTTCTTCAAGCCAAATCGAGAGTTGCTCCGCTGAAGAAATCAACAATTCCTCGTCTTGAGTTGTTAGCTTGTTGCATTGGAGCTAGGATGGCTTCCTTTATCATTAAACGTCTTGAACTACTAGTAACAAGAACATATTTCTGGACTGATTCTTCAACTGCTTTGTGCTGGATTAAAGGAAACGAACCATGGGCGACATTTGTCTATAACAGGGTGAAGGAGATCAGAAATTTGACCAGAACTGAAGATTGGAATCACATCCCTGGAACTGAAAACCCAGCTGATTTGCCTTCGAGGGGATGTTCTGTAACAAAATTAATCACATCTAGATGGTGGGAGGGGCCTAATTGGTTGCCACTAACAGAAGATGAATGGCCTCACTCTAATCCTATTGAAAATACAGAGGAAATTGCTGCTGAAAGAAAAAAAAATATTGTAACAACATTGAGTTGTAAAGCTGAAGTGAATTCATGGATTACCGGATATTTCTCAAGGTACCACAAGATTTTAAGAATGGTTGCTTGGATGCAGAGATTTATTTCGAATGCAAAATTGAGAAAAAATAAAAGGGTGAGTGGAGAATTGAAGGTATTTGAACTTACTGCCGCTGAAATGGTTCTTGTTAGATTAGTACAGCAAGAGGCATTTACTTCGGAAGATCTAAAAAAATTGAAGTCCATTTGCATATTTAAAGATGAAGAAGGTCTTTTGCGAGTCAAGACAAAGTTGACGGAAAGAAAAGACCTAGAAAATTTCATATACCCAATATTGCTTCCAGGAAATCACAAGCTTGTTGAGTACTTGATTACTGATATACATAAAAAAATGTCTCATGCTGGCGTGCACGTTTTGATGGCAAAACTGAGAGAAACACGTTTTGGATAATTAAAACTAGAAAGACCATCCGTAGAGTCCTGTCACGCTGTCTCATATGTAAAAGACACGAAGCTAAAAGAATGCAGAGCATTCCTATTGCTTTACCTAAGAATAGAGTCAGAGACGCTTCGCCATTTGAGGTTACCGGAGTAGATATGGCGGGACCGCTAATGTTGAGAGATCGGAAGAAGTCCTGGATCATCCTTTTTACCTGTGCAGTGTACAGGGCCGTCCATTTAGAACTCATAGTGTCGCTGACGACCCAAAGTTTTCTGCTCGGACTCCGTAGATTCATTGCAAGAAGAGGAAGACCGAAAACTATCTACAGTGATAATGGAAGCAATTTTGTAGGGGCTGACAATCTCTTCCGGACTCTCAACTGGGAGGTCATTGAAGCTGAAGCAGCTACACGAAGAATTCAATGGATCTTTAATCCTCCAGCCGCCCCTTGGTGGGGAGGATTTTGGGAACGAATGATTCAGATGCTGAAGAAGCTGTTACGTCGAGTTTTAGGACAATCTTCGCTTAATTATGAAGAGCTTGTGAGTGTATTGTGCGACTGTGAGGCAATTATAAATTCTAGACCCCCTCACTTACGTTTCCGAGGACTCAGACGATCTCATTACATTGACTCCGGCGATGTTTCTGAGTGGGACTACAGAGGTAGGAGTGCCTGATTTAGATCAGCTTGACAAAGTAAATCTCACGAAAAGGTACAGACACCAACAACAGTTAAGAGATATACTGAGGAAAAGATTTAGAAGTGAGTACCTCAGTCAACTTGTTCAAGTATCAAATGAAGTTGATGGACGTCACAACATTAAAGTTGGGGACATTGTGCTCGTCGAAAATGACGGAAAACGCAGGATTTTCTGGCCTATGGGAAAAGTAGTGGAAGTGTATCCAGGTAAAGACGGAAACATTAGAGTGGTTCGAGTAAAGACATCTTCGGGTGAGACGGTTCGCCCTATTCAGAGAATTTTCCCTTTGGAGATATCTCTCTCTCTCTCTTCTTCAAGCGATTCCACTGTTGATGAAAGCAAGGTTCCAGCAATGGACAAAGGGATTGTTATCACCAGAAGTGGAAGAACTGTCAACGTTCCTTCCAGATTTTTGGATTGAACTATTCAAATTGAACTGATTTTGAATTTGATCATTATCTGACTGTCTGAATGTATTTGTTTTGATTAGTTTTGTTAACTTTAAATCAAAAGGTGGGAGAATGTAAAGATACACGCGCGCATCTAATTAATCTAGTCAGTTAACATTTTATTATTTGTAGTTGTCGAGATGGCAACATTGTTGTAGTTTCAACAAAATGAAATGGTTTTATTAAAAAGAATTCTTGGAATATATAAAACTTTCTTGTTGTTATTAGGAGAAAGGAGAACGTGTAGTTCTTGCGAATCTCAATAAGGGTGACGTATTTTCGTGAAATTTGCTTCAGGGGTTAAGTTTATGCATAAATAACGATCCACAATATTTTGTTTCAAAATTTTATATGTTGGAAGTTTCCGGCATTTTAAGGACTTAGAATTTTGAATGTCAGTTGTGAACGCTTGATGTTTCCGTGTTTGAAGATCTCTTACTGAAAAACTACTTAAAGTAGATAACACTATTTCAAATTTCTGTAATCTGTGGAGAATTTTCTTTTCATCTATTTAGAAGAACGATTTTAAACATATTTAAGCTTAAATTAGGCGCGAATAATGGAAAATTGTCGATTTCGATAGATTTAAAAAGATTTCTATGGGCTAAAAGAATTGAAATTTATGCCAGATCTGGCATGAATTTCAACAATGGTATGATAAAACTACTGCTGAAATATAAAAGTCGGCTTTTATTTCGTTTTTTTTTTTTTTTTTTTTTTTAATAGTCACACAAAATCAAATGAAGGAATGTTCTGAAGAAAAAAATATTTTGGAAGAATGAAGGAAGAAAGTTTATTTGGGAAGAATATGATTTTATGTGTCTATTACTTATAAAAAACGATTCAGCATTGTATTATATTTTGAGTCCCAAGGTCCAAAGCCTCCCGTGTAATAAAATTAGTAACACGAAAAATAGGTCTATTATGGATTACTGCTATACTCCTTTAGTATCACCATAACTAGCAGTGTTTAATGCCGCCAAACAGCATTTTCCTTCCCATTCTATGCATATTACTCGTTTCAAATGACAGCAATATGAGCTTATTCTAAAAACAGGACATCAAATCAAAAAAGGAATAAAAGTTTGGGTGGAGTGGTCGTTCACGGTAAGACGTTTGTCGCCAACTAATTTTTGTCGCCAAATCAAGATGGCGGCCGAATTCCGTAACAGCAGATAGGGTTGCCATAACAAAAACGGCAGATGTGAAGAAAGGTGAAGCTTACCATATTTGGCGACAAATCGCCTTCTTACCGTGAACGACCACTCCACCAAAGTTTGAAATGTTTAAGCTTTATCAATTATTGATAAAGCTTAAACATTTAAAACTTTTACTTAATTGTTTTTCATATTTGCTTTCAATCACATGAATAGGTCTATTGTTGAATTTTGTACGTTCTTAAATTAAATATTTTCCTAGAGCTGCTGAATTTATAAAATATTTTCTTATTTCACTATAGTGATTATGACAAATACGGAACAAGGATTCGTGAGTAATGTACATTTGGGGAAATCGGGTATAACAACGATATTTAAATTTTTTGACGTAGAATACGTCTTAACTTTCGAAACCTGGGTACCACGCTTAATTTTTGAGTGTCCCAAAAAAGCGTTAGTTCGAAAAATTTAATAACCTAAGATATATAAATCTCTACTATTAAAAAAGGAAGTGTTTGTTTGTTTGTATATGTGCACGTTCTCCTGACTAATCTATGGCACTTACAATAATGGGACTTGGCACACAGATGGTTCGAATTTTTTGCTTTTTTTTTATTTTTAAAATTTAATCTAGAACATTTTAAAATTAATTTAACGTCATTTAATATTTTTGTTTTGTTTTGTTTTCTTTAGAATAGCAACATCTTAAGAGATGACAGATTCTAAATTTATTTTTTCAATTTCCGTTTGATTTTGCAGAGGAACGATTTCAGCCGACGACAAAAAGAAATACAATAAAGTTTTAACTGGAGTTATGTAGTTCTTTTTTCTATCTCCTAGTTCGTTAAAGATAGAATAAAAATTTAAACGGATTTGAAATCTGCTGAAATTTTTACATTAAATTGATACCTAAAAATGTGATGTGGACGCCTCTGGGAAGAATGACTTTCGTTTGATTCGAGATTCGAGAAATCACAGATTCCATTTAATGCACTCAAAAGATTCCACAGTGAAGGAAAGCAAAACAAATAAAAAACATTTTGACTGGCATTGTTTAGTTCTTTTTTGTAAAATCGGAATCGTTAATAATAGATTAAATATTTCAACGGATTTGTGTTCTGAGGAAAATTTTTCACTAGACAGATACCTTATACATTTGATTTTCTTTTAATAAATAATTGTTCAATTTTTTATTTATGTTTTCTCAAAAGATTGTGACGTCACGCCGATTTTATCTCTTCGCAATTCGAATTTGGCCACATTTGACAATGAGCGTTGCCCGTGGTGTTAGGAAACCAACACCACGGGCAACACCCATATTCACTCCCATTTGTGTTCCGAAGCAAACCAAAACCACGGGCAACGCCTTATGGCTTTTATCCAACATGCTATGTATTCGCAAACCAAATGGAAACACGTAGCAATCACCGGGGGTTAGCGAACAGTGGTCACACCTGACCCCACGAAAAGAACTGTCATGGGTAACGCCGAGCTGACCACACAATGGCAAGTGATACATAAATGAGCGATATCGCGTTCAAAAGATCATTAAACAAAGAATGTTATAATTACCCACTGATCTAGCGCTGACGTCATCGGCTGATGCAATCGAACGAGAAAAAAAGAACTACAAAACTCCAGTTAAAAGTTCATTTGTTTTTTATCGTCTTTTATCATTCCTCCGCGCAAAATGAGAAATCCTCCTGAAAAGGAAAAAATAAATATAGATAAAATCTTTTATGCTATTGCCATTCCAAAGAAAACAATAATAATTAAATTTCATTAAATTGATTTCAAAATGTTCTAGATTAAGTTTTAAAATTCGCCGCAGCCCAAAAATTGCAAAAAAATTGAACTACCTGTGTGCCAAATCCCATTACTATAAGTGCCATAGATTCGTTAGGATTAGCGTGCAGAAAACAAACTAGCACAAACGCTTCCTAAATTTATTTTTTTCGTTTCCGTTTTTCCTTTGCGCAAAGGAACATTTTGTAACCAGACTAAAAAAAATTGAAAATTTTAACGTATATGAACGTTTTTATTCGTCACGTATGATCAAAATGAAACAAAATTTTCCTTTCCTCTTTTTTCGTCTCAATTTCAATGTACTTTTCAAACAGGGAGAGACTTCAGCCAAAACAGACATATGTCCGTCTATTGTGTTTAGAGAGGAAGAGAATTGAGGGGGGAGGGTAAAGCCGACGATTATTCAATGCAAAAGAGAAATGGGAGAAAAGGGAGGGAAGTAAAGGGGTAAATTCAGGTCCTCTCCGGGGTCGCTAAGACTTTTTCTTCTTCTGGCCATTCCCTGTGTTGCTCCCCGACTCAAGAAATGTTACAATTACTATCTATATATATAAAACACTAACGTACGTGGACCCGAAATCGACGTTATTTGTGTATCGTCGAATGGCAACAATCAGCGTAAATAAAATAACCCAGATATTCTGAATTCTTGCTGTTTTCAAATAGCCGAGGTCAATTTCTTTGCAAAATAAGGAATTAAATTATAATATTTATGTTTGAACTGACTTTTTATTTCTTCCTTTGATGTAAAAGTAATTTAAACGTAAATTTGCTACCCGGTATCTGGCCACTTCAGAATTTATGTTTACTTTTTTAATTTGATTTAGAATTCCGTGTTTGGGTATTTGAGTTGACTGCGAGATGTTGCGGATATATTTGAGGATTCCCAAGTATTATAAATATGTGTTTTTTTTGTTAATAAATCGATATTGTCTTTGTCAATATCGTTGAAAGTCTTTTGTCGCATTATTCTATTTCAAAATATATTCAGGAAATCGAAATCCAACACGTTTGAATAGATACGTGCGTGTTTTTTTTTTCAGAATTGTGCATTTTTTCAAGTATTGGAATTTTATTTTTGTTTGCATTATGTGTTCCGGTATATTACCTATTGCAGAAATATTATTTAGGAGTTAGATTTTAATGATATGTCTATTTCCTGCAAAATATCACTAGACATGGGTAATTTTGTAGCGGTATATGTATATTTCAACCAACTTTCCTTAAATATTTGATTAAATACGCAATGATTTAAGGAATTGTTTCATAAAAATAAATAAAATATACAAATCAAAACATGTTAAATTACGGTGTGTAAAAAAGTTTAAAAAAAAAAGCACTATTACACACCGCCGAGCGCTAGCCGGCGCAGCCCGGCTAGTTTAAAAAAAACAACGATAACCTTATTGAAATGATAAAAAAAACTGACCATTTAACCGATAACCAGGAGAATAAAGTGACTACATAAGCGGTGCGCTTTAACACAGTTCCCTATTAAGTTAGACGGGACTATAGAAAACTGACCATATAAGCGGGGTGACTTTTTAAGAGGGTGACCATATACCGGTACTGACTGTATATTTCCTAGAGTGCCTATATAATCAAAGTGGCGACATACGGGAAACATTTTCTGATTGGCTTAGAGACCTTTTCTACCACCCGAAGTGGTTTTTTCCAAGCTCCCGTAGACTTAACATGGGAACTTTTTGTGTGCGCGAGAAAAACGTGTGAACATTAACTTTAGAAGAAAATATATATTTTACATGTTTTATTTCGTGTTTCAGAATGTTTATTTATTATTATTTTAAAGTTTCGTCAGTATAAATTTTAATACTTTTCAAGTAAATAGCTTTTTTTTAACAACATGGTGTTTCCCGCTAGTTTGGCGATGTAAACATCGCGTCAAAGCATTTAGCATGTTTTAAACTTTTGATAATGCGTTTTGTTTTTTTAGAGTGCCTATATAATAAGAGTGGCGACAAGGGACCAAATTTGGCCCAATGCGCATGCGCGGCACCCATTTTTCTACCAGAATCGTCTCAAAGAAGGTTGGTGGGCGAATTAATAAATCATTTCAAGGAGAACAAAAAGCATATGATTGTTATAATATGTATACATTCGGCATAAATGAATCATATAAACGCTCAATTACATGCGTAAAGGTACGTCCATAGTGCACCGCTTCCAGCTTCCTGCTTTACCGCTAAAACCGCGGCAGTTCCAAACAGCGTTGTAAAACCGCGCGATTCTAGCAGGGGGTGGTTATAGTGCAACGCGCGTTGAACCGCCTGTCAGTTTGCAACATGGAGCTATCACATGAGGATCTATTGCAGGGATGGCGAACCTATGACCCGCGGGTCATACTGGCCCACACAGGCTTTTTAAATGACACACGCGTTGATTTTTATAAACTTATAATTTCATCATATACATAAATTTTTGATATTTTTCGAACCCTTCTTTCAAAAAACATGAAGAAAATATCAGTGTTAATAAAAACTTAAAATTGAAAAAAAATTGCACAAAGGATTTTTGTAAAATGTTTTAGACAGGGTGTAAGAAAATCTTGATTAAAAAATAAATCAATTGAAATTTTTTATTTAAATCGGATTTTTTTTATTTAAATCAGATTTTTTTAATTTAAATTTCTGTAGTTTCTCAATTGTTTTTACAAAAAAATGTATGAATTTTTTAAATAAAAAATTGAGTTTGTGACTTGGTAAATCAATATTTACTTCATTTGTTTAACTTTAAAACACAAGTTGATATCCCACATAGTTTTTCTTGAGTAAATTACATCATCATGTTAACAAATTTATCAGTAAGAGTAAGTGACAGACCTGAACTACAGTGTGAAAAGTAGAATAGAGGACAGAGAAATAATCAGACAATAGTAAATTCTAATAATAAAACTGCCGAGCAGCAATAATAAATGAATTTTCACTTTTAATTCATATTGGATCTTTCTTTCTTATTGCTGACATTTCAATGGCTGTGTGAATATGTATATTTCTACTCTTTAATCTCTATTGCACACCACAAGAATAAGCTGAGCCTTAAAAAACTTTACTTCGAACTGTGTGTGTGTTTTTTTTTAGTTCATGAAATCAGTCACCCCTTTAGTTTATAATTTTGAATCAAACTGTTACGTACTTCCTTTAAGTGTTTATATTATGAGTGTTGTTAATCAGGAATGTTTATACATTACTCTTCCTGGCATTCAGATTTATGATGTCATGTGTATTTACATTACTGTTTCCAGTATATAGTATATTCTAAGTTACAACTGGATGTTGCAATCTTTTATAATATGCAGTAATTGACCCAGTTCCCTCTTTGCTGGGTGTAGCCATTAGTGCTGAAATCACCACGAGTGAAGAAAGATTAAAGCATTTGACCGCTTCTGTGATTATTCTGTGGTGCATTTACTTAGTTATAAAAATGTGTGTTTAGTTGTGATTTAAATCAGTGATTTAAAAAAAAAATCATTTGATTAAAATCAGTGATTTAAAAAAAGATCATTTGATTAAAATCATGATTTTAATTGTTGATTTAAATATAGTGATTTAGATCTTGACACCCTGGTTTTAGATTTATTGATTATACATACATAATGCTGTTTTAAAATTTATGTGAATGCCTATTGAGTAGAATATGTAAATTTATAAAATACCGCTTGTGTGAGAATGAACAATATGGTAAATACTAATAATAAAGACATTTATTAAGACCGTTCATATGAGGCGCGTAAAACGCGCGTTTGGCGACAACATTTTGACATACAACAATGTTTGATGGCTCAGTTCGGGTCAAGTTCTTAATCGGTTTGTCATTTAATAAGAAGAAATTACGCTCTTTTTGAATGAAAAAAACAATAATTTTGACGAATTTTCAAATATAGATTAGTTATATGATTTTATGTTTTTATGCGATATCACTCAGCATTTTAATGAAGTAAATAAAAAAAACTTCAAGGAAATGGACAAATTGTTTTAATGATGTTTGAGAATATTAGGATATTTATGACGACACTTGACATTTTTACCAGGGATTTGGAAATGAAAATCATGAAATATTTTCCTCAGTTACAAAAACATTTTCAAAACACAATAACAATGGAAAATACACTTGACATTCAAGAAAATGCAACAAAAAAATATTTAATGATTATATACAGTAAATAAAACAAGGCCTTTGAAGATAGATTTAATCAATTTAAAAATATGGAAAATGCATCTCACTTTATTTTATATCCATACAAAACGAAATTCGAAACAATGGAGTAAAACGAATTTAAGTGGTTGGGTATCCATGATTTAGAAATGGAATTAGTTGAATTTCAGAGCAGTATAGTTTGGAAAAATATATTTGATAACATGATTTCCGAAGTAGAAGGGAAAATATCTGAAATTAGTGCAAATTAGAATGAACCCGCACTAATATATTAAACGTATGGGATTATTTACAAAATAATTTATATCAATGAAGAACGTTGCAAATGCTCTTTTAATGATGTTTGGATCCACATAATCACGTAAAAAATATTTTGTCCCAAATTACACTTTTTAGAAACACTTGGAAATTAAAACATCTTTGTCTGCTTCCGTTTTGTTCCAACAACCAAAGAGCGTAGAAGTGCAGAACGGAATAACACAACAAACTAAACGAGCGAGTCAAGCGGGTAAGCGGGAAAAAGAATTAATAATTCATTCCGGAAAAAGCGGGTGGAAGCGTGTAAAGCAGGCGGAAGCAGGGAAGCAGGTGCACTATAACCGCACCAATACAGTTTACGCTACTTTTCCTCCCCGCTCAACTGCCGCGATAAAGCCGGAAGCTGGAAGCGGTGCACTATGGACGTAGCCTAATGGATGAGATGGATTGCACAACGCGCTAACTTTGATTGCGCGAAACACCATGTTGTTCAAAAAAAGCTATTTACTTAAAAAGTTTTCAAATTTATACTGACGAAACACTAAAATAATAATAAATAAACATTCTAGAACACGAAATGGAACATGAATAAGCTATGTTTTTTTTTTAAATTAATATATACACGTTTTTCTCGAACACACAAAAAGTTCCCGTGTTAAGTCTACGGGAGCTAGGAAAAGACCACCTCGGGCGGTAGAAAAGGTCTCTAAGCCAATCAGAAAGTGTTTCCCGTATGTCGCCACTCTTATTATATAGGCACTGTAGTTTTTTTTATCTGTTCCCTTTTAAAAGATTTACAATAGCGTATGCCGAACTGAATTATCATTAAAGCAGAGAGTAAATTGTAACCATGCTTTATGTAAAAATAATAAAAGAAATGTCTATACAAAAGTGTTATTTTTGATGCAAACTTTCATCTTTATTTTGCTGCTAGGTCTCGGAACAAAACCACCCCATCAACATTAATCTGTGGATTTGGAGAGAAATGCGTACAAGTGCTGTTAACTATTTTTTATCTTGAGATTATTCTTGTGTTGATTATATATGTGTATATATGTGTTTAAACCTTATTTTTTTTATTCTTGTCTTGATTATATATGTGTTTAGGCCAATATTTGCTCATAATTTAGTTTCAATCTGTTTATTCTATTTTTTCATCTGAAAATGTGATAAATTTTTTAACAATTGTGTGCTGATGGTGTTGACTATTTTTGAAATTACATGTTTTTGACTTGTAAGAATGGATGAAACTTGAAACAAAAATTAAATTTAAGTGGGTTAAAAATTTTTGTCATGCATTAAAAAGGTAAAATAAAAAATTTCAGTATCTTTTCTGGTTCGGTTAATGTAAGGAAAGGATTAATCACACTAAAGAAAAACTACATGTGTTGAACAGTTGGTTGAAAGAAAGTTTTATTTTAAGGAACTATCCATTAATAGTAGGACATTTAAAATTTATTTTTTATTTAATGGTATAAAATGAATGCGTATACTTCTATCACACAGTATGGAAATAATTTGAAGAAAAAACTGAAGTGCCTGAGGGAGATAACACAACAGATCCTATTTTATTTAACACTGAAGTTATAAGCTTAACGTTTTTCGTTTTCTTGTTATATTCACAAAAACTATTTCAATAATTTGTGAGCATAAAATTTTCGGGACTTAAATACTATCGCCAAAAGAAAGAGTGAGGAGGAAATGTGGGAAACCGATGGAAGAAACATATTCGCCCAGTAACCTTCTTGGAGACGATTCTGGCAGAAGAATGGCTGCCGCGCATGCGCATTGGGCCAAATGTGGTTCCTTGTCGCCACTCTGACTATATAGACACTCTAATATATCCATGTCACTAGGTCATGGCTACAAACAAATTGCACTGTCATCTTAATTTGTTCCAGTTTTTTCTCCGTCATGGGATACCGACCCTACGATTGGGTTTACGTTAAACAAAAGTTCCCATACCGTAAATGTGACCAAATGTGAAAAGGAAAAAAATGTGTGTGATGCAAAGCAGAAATTTTAAGTTAAGAAATACACACGCAAGGAGGGGGGAGGGGTGCTCTAATAAAAGTTTGCTATGAGGTTAAAGAGGCAATTAAAGGATCGGGTGGCCTGGTCGGTAGTGCATCGAGCTCGTGACTGACTGATCATGAGTTTGAGCCCAGCTGACCGAAAACTCCCTAGTACGCTAAAGGTGACTGGTGCACGAAAAATCTGTCTTGGTCACAAAGTCCTCCATGTTCCCATAATAAATCAATACCTCTGGGGGTGCCGAACCAGGGATTAGTTGGTCTCTGGTTTGGACCAAAATTACAACCGTGTACCTGAGTATGATTGAGTGTCGTGAAAATGTGACCTCTCCGTAAAAACGAGACGTGTCGACGTGCTACCATCTGTTGGCTAAAAATTCGAGCTAAGTCGGACTTCCTCCCAATGGGGCTCACTTGCATGTAAGCCGCGCCCCCCTCGCCTCTTATAATCTTCGACGGGCCAGGCACTCCTTTGGTCTGCCAGTGTAGGCATAAGAAACAACAACAGAGGCAATTAAAGCCTTGTAGGCAAAAAGTGAGACTAAACCGCTTGCTTGAGTTCAAACTCCCTGGAGGCCACAAATCTCACACGATATGTATTATTTTCCTTTGAAGCAAGGGATGAACAGCTAGGCTTTTATGTCAGGCGTCGTAGTACTGAGATGCTGGTTCATTGATGTGTAGATGCGATGTGATAGGACAGGTGGTAACGAAGTGGTTCAGATCTACTTCTATACCACAGATACAGAGGTTACTACAATGGATATTCATCCTAAATAGATACTGTAGGAACGGGCCATGGCACGTGTAAAAATGTGTGATCTCTGGTGTGAAGATGAGGCGCTTTGTGCAGAACTTGGGAAAAAACCCGAATGTTTTTCGACCTCTGATGGAGTTCATCCATCTCTCTTGCCAGTTGTTACACTCACTGCCAAAAGTTAAACACGAAAATTGAAATGCGAAAAATACAACTACAGTTTTGATTCACCCGAAATGCGGCAGGAAAGTAGCAAATAGGTTTATGCATGAAACAAAACAAAGAATTAAATACAAAGATGAAAACAGTATTGAATTTTCATAAAACATAAGATGAAGTCATATTGGAGTCATTAACAAAATGATTTTTAAATCCAAGACAAATAAAACCAAAACCGATATTAATAGGGTATGTGACCACCCCTCCTCCGCATACAAAGTTTACAGCGTGTGACCATGCTTTCCATGAGGAGATCAACCACCCCAGAGTCGAGTAATCGCCATTACTCCTGTAGAGAAATTTGCAACTCTGTGAGAGTAGCTGGGGATGGGAAACTTGCAGACACATCACGTCCGAGGGCATCACAAAGATTTTCAATGAGATTAAGGCCGGGTGAGTATACCGGCCAGCCAAACCATACGCGCAATCCCCTTACTCTCCAGGTAGTCGTCGACGATGCAAGCTCTATGGGGACGAATTATCATCCATTAAAATGAAAGAATAACCAACTGCTGCAGCGTACAATCTCACAGTGAGTTCTAGGACTTCATCCCGATACCGGACAGCCGTTACAGAACCCCGTCTATTGATGTGCAGGTCGGTGTGATATCTCAACGAAATCCCGGCCCGTTCCATCTCGGAATGCGTGATGCTTGATGATGTTTTGGGGCCGATTGCGTGTGCCTTGTTCTCTCCATACCCTTACACGTTTGACATTTGGCTCCAGGGCAAATCTCGACTCATCCATAAACATAACGTTAGTCCAATCATACACAGTCCAATTCATATGTTCCGACACCACTTTAATCATGCCTCTCTGCATTGAACTCGTGGTACCCGGACGTGCAGTCCATTCATGTGTAGCTTTCGGTGCACAGTATTGGCAGATATCGTCTTACCAATGGACGCTGCAACCATAGATGTCACATGTTTGGTAGTCGCTCCGCGATTCCGCTTCGCTACAATAGCAATATATCGATCTTACAAGTGGGTCGTAACACTTGGAAGGCCAGCCAAAGATCTTCGGACAACTGTTTGCCTTGTTTAGAATTGTTTCCATGATCGTGAAATGACTGAATAATGAACGCCAAAGAAAAGAGCAACATCAGTGATTGATTTCCCTGCTTCTAGGCGTCACACAGAGCGCCAGAGCTCACTATATGCCATTCGTCTTCTGGAAGCCATAGAAACACGTCTGTCTTGAAAAATTATCGTACGAATGTTCTAAACACTTTTTATCAGCACTTACATGCAACTCCTCTAACCCTTCACAGTACTGGCTTCTTATAGGACTACCAGTTTTGCAAATTTCTCGACACTAAACCGTGATTGGCTGTGTCCAGCTAAGCAAGCAGCACACACTCCAGTGACGCCTCCACACAGCGAACATTGACCTCAAGGGAAACATGATAGCGAAACCTCCACAAGGGGGTAGCTTGGGGTTGGCGGAATTCGCGCGGAAAAAAATCCCGAACAATAAGCCCGCCGGAATGGACAGCCTGCCGTGGGGACGCTATCCTTGGGGTCCAATGGGAAAATAGCGAAATCATCACGGGGGCTGAAGTGTGCCAAGTGAGGAAAAATAACTTTTTTTCGACAGTTGTCTCTGGGCGTCTGGAACTCAGATACTCACCATCGAAGTGCTGGGGGATGGATTGGACACCGGACAGGTCTATTGAATTTAATTTCATTCTTATTTTTATTCAATTAAAAATGCAGTGATTGTCTCTATTTTTTATTTGTGATCAATTATGTAAAATTTACTTGAATTCTGTGACAATATATTTTCTTTCTTGATTACCTGATGTGTCCTGTTTCTTTTGCAAGACTTTAATTTACTTGCATGATTATCCCCACAATCACGGCCTAGTCAACGTATGACAAATGTGGTGCCTACGACCAGGTTTTACGAATCGTTCCTTTTTTTAATTTTTTTTTCTTTTCACCATTGCGTGAAGAGCGCGTCAGGTGGTAGCCATCTTGAATAAATTCGGTTGATTCAGCCTCCCACAACTTTATCTCTGATTTCCTACGTAGCTTGATGTTTTTGTCCTTGTAGTAAACGGATTTAAATCTTGGTATTTTGAATTTAGTATTTATTACATGGATTATTAAATTCTTTTCATATATCCATGCTTACAAAATTTTTTATACAATCACAATCTGTTATGTTAGGTTATTGATACTCGCAATGTTAACTTGTGCTCAGACAAACTTTAAACATTACATAACCATGGTTATAATTTTGGTATTTTATCTCTAACATGCTCTAAGCGCATTTTTACATGTGAAAATAGTGCCGACATAAATAGTCTATTCAATATCGCTTTTGTATTTCATATATTCATGTGTATTAATCAACTATCTCTATGATACTCAATTGTGTATTCATGATTTGCTAACAATATATATTATATAGTATATTATTGCATATATGTTTGCACACTGTTCCTGAATTTCATGAAGTTACGGAGTAACAAATATACCATGCCACAATCCAATTCCAATGATATTTCAATTCTCCCGAGGGAGAATCACAACACATTTCATTCGTCCCAACTTAATCTCATACCCGTTTTTGACGGCGATAAAAATACATGTCCTGCATTTTTCACACAACTTCGCCTAGTGTCAGATTTATACAAATGGGAATTTATTAACATCCGAACTGTATTAGGAGCCCGACTCTCAGGTTCAGCGTTACAATATTTCTTGCATTATCCAAAAATTCAAGATTGTACAAACCTTGAAGATCTTGAGAAGGCATTCAAAGAATTTTTTGTGCCTCAGTTGACAAAACACCAACATCACCAAAATTTCCAAGCAATCTCCTACAACACCAACGAGGACGTGAAGAATTTTGCCCATCGTATCAGCACTGCGGCACAGAAAATATATAGTGTAGCCAGAGATAACGAGGCCAGAGAAATAATCGACGAAATAAAATTAGTAAAATTCATCGGTGACTTGCCTTTCCACATCAAAACCAAAGTTCTGGACAAGGAACCCGCCACATTTGAAGAGGCTGTCAAAATAGCCCATAAAATACAGCTCAATAACACCTGCTGTGAGCAACTCAATGCCCAATCTATGTTACTCCAGCCGATTCACCAAATTGCTTCCCAAAAAGATGATGTCTTCTCCGCTAAGCTTGATGAGATCATTGCTCACATCAGTGAGATCCAAGTTGGAGCAAAACCACAACAAGAGAAACCTGAAATACAACTTGCAGGGGCTCCCAGTGACATCACTTGTTAATACTGTGGACGAAAAGGCCATTTCATGAAGGACTGCTACAGTTTCAAAAGAATCAACATGAGCCAAAACATGCCATTAAGACCCTATAGACCACGACAAAACCATTATCGATATGGGTATCAAGCACAACCACCACAAATACAGCCCCACTTTTTGGTTCCTCGTGCCTCTGGGCCTAGACACAACCAAGGCCAACACCAAACCCCGCAGTTCCAGGGTAGTTATCAAACGATGCCACCACAGGACGGATATCAAAATCAAAGACAGTGGAACAGACCACAACAAACTTTTGTGCCTCGTCATCCCAGTCCAGAAGAATACTTACAGGACTATGCCCAGAGTCAACAACAACAGTTAAACTAACAGGCGGTGACCTGCAAGACTTCCCAGTTCACCAAAAGAACAAACAACATATGACAGTGAAGTCACCACCTATAGAAACTCACATTTTTAATGCCTACACAAATAACTCTCTTCCCATCATTTTTGCACAGTGTGCTGAGGTAAACTTAACCTGTATGATTGACAGTGGTACTTCAATCTGCCTCTTGCCTGCTTCAACATTTAACAGAGTCAAAAACCTAACTAAGTGCAAATATCTGTCAAGGCAAGTCACAATCAAAGCCGTCAACAATCAAACGATTGACTTTAAATGCTGTGTAGAAATTACAATAACGATTCACAGTCAGAAATTTAAGCAAACCTTCTTTGTGTCCAATGAAATCACTGGTGCAAATTTTGATGTCCTCTTGGGGTATGACTTTCTCAGAGCTAACAAGATGACCTTGGACACCAACAATAACACATTGAACTTTGGTGAAAAATCTGTTCCTCTGGTATCAGAAACACCTACAAAGACACCTGATAATATAAATACTTGTGCTTTTACCCAAACAAAAATTATGCTGAAACCTAATCAAACAAAAGTCATACAAATTTCAAATAGACAAAATTCCAATTTTCAGGGCAGAGAAGTCTTATTCACATCCAAGATCCAAAATCACTGTTTAGAAATTCACACCAGCATACACACTACAGAGAAACATGGAAAAATTCACACCATTGTAAGGAACATTGGTACTAAGAACATTCATGTCAACAAAGGAACAAAAATTGGAGTTCTTGACACAGACTTTCATATCATAAACCAACAGCAGAATGGTCAACGCAATACCAATAATCATGTCAACAACATTACTGCAGATGACAGGGTTTATAAACAAAGAATACGTGACTTCAATGTGAAGGACTTCCAAATTCAACACCTTGATAAACTACATCAGAATCAAATTCTCCAAACTGTTTCAAAATTTAAACAAGTCTTCTCAAAATCGGTTTCAACCATTGGTCATTCTGACTTGGTTACACCAAAAATACAGCTACAGCATGAAAACCCAATTTCCTCCGTACCATATCCGATACCTCAAGCCTTGCAACATCAAGCTAAACAGCATTTAGAAGAACTCATTCATGCTGGAATCATCCAAGAAACAACATCTGAATGGGCTTGTCCTATGATTCTCGTAAAGAAGAAAGACCACTCTAATGACAAACCATCTATCAGGTTAGCATTGGTTGCACATACCCATTACCAAAAATTAATGATATCACCCGATCTTTATCTGGATATCAATATTTCACAGTGCTTGATCTCAATAATGCTTACTGGCAAATTGCACTCCCACAACAATATAGAAAATACCTATCTTTTACTACACAATGGGGAACCTTTCAGTTTAACAGAATGGTTTTTGGTCTTAAATCAACCAGTGCTTATTTCCAAAAACTTATTGATTCTATCATTAAAAAAGTTAAACACACAGGAATAGAAGCCTACCAAGACAACATTGTTATAGGCGCTAATTCAATTGAAGATCTTAATTCCAAATTGAAGGATATTCTGCAAGTGCTCTAACACAATAACCTCACACTAGCACCACATAAATGCAAGTTCGCTCTTAAAGAAATTGACTACCTAGGATTCAAGATCAATAAAGATGGCTTGATGCCTTGCACTAACAACACTCGTAAAATTACAGAATTTTCAACACCAAAGAACCAGAAACACCTAAAAAGATTTATCGGACTTTGCGGATATTATCGCCAACTAATTCCTAACTATGCATATAAAATCAAAATTTTAAACGACTTAGCATGCTCCAAAGACTTTAAATGGACTCAACAACATCAAGAAGCATTCGCACATATACAACAATTATTCTTCGAAGTACCTTTTATCAAACAACCTAAATGGGATCAACCCTTTTACCTTAATACTGATGCGTCAAATGTCGCTATTTCAGGAATATTAATGCAGGAAGACAGCGATGAATTAAGTCCCGTAGCATATTTCTCTCGTTCACTGTCACAAACAGAAGCTAAGTATCCCGCTAATAAGTTAGAACTTATGGCAATACACAACAGTGTAAAATATTTTCACGAATTTTTATATGGAAGACATTTTGTTATCATATCTGATCACAAAAACTTACAGTACTACACAAAATTAAGTAATCCTGCCAACATCATTGCCAGATGGTTATTAGAACTATCAGAGTATTCCTACACATTCCAACACATAAAAGGGAAACTTAATCACTTGGCTGACTACATTTCAAGGGAACCTGAGGGCCAACCCCCTCCTGAAACTAACACTATCCTCCCTGCAAATACTGAAATTATTGCCGCCACCACCCTTATTAAAGAAGAACTAACCACTCAAAACATTCTTAAACACCAAGAGGAAGATACATGGATTCGTAACGTTAGGGAAGAACTCACGAAGCAAGAATACTGTAAACACAAAGATTTTGAACACTTTTACATTGACCCTGTTGTGGCCCACCAGATGGCAGTACCCATCCCTGTACGGGGGATTTTGTTATTGTTTACTTTTGTGGGAGTTAGCGTCCCTTGAGAGCGTCGGGTGGTTGAGTGTCCCACACCAGCGCTAGAGTTTTTATGAGAAATAAAGATTAAACTGGTAATCTATTTGTAAGTTATTGAATACTTATCCAAAAGGACTGTCAGCACAAAACCCAGACCAACCATTTGGTCCTAGCAGCCGGAGATAGCTTGTTGTGCAACATTGAAGTCAGAGGTATGTGCCATTTTCTTTTGGATTGAAGTAAAGAGTGAAACATGTTTAAAGGGGCGAAGAAAGAAGATTTGCGATTGATCGCCATTGAATTAGGTGAATCAATTAATGACTCTATGACAATGCTGACTTTAAATAAATTGATTTCCAACCATTCGGCTTACATTGAAAATCCTGATATGGTCGAAGGTATTGCAAACTCGATCATAGAAGGCAGGAAGTCGGAAGAGAAAAGTCAACATGAATTGGAACAATTAAAATTAGCAAGAGTAAATGCGGAATTAGAGCTAGCCCGAATGCGAGCAGATGCAAAAAACAGTGTTAGTAATGGATCCCAGGATGTGGATAAATGCGATTCCCTCGATAGTTTGATTAAAAGTATTCGCACCCTTACAATTAAAATCCCAAGTAGACCTGAGGGATGGGGGTTCTTTTTTAATTCTTTAGAGCGAGCCTTTAATACAAAGAATGTTCCTGAGAAATTTAAGGCTGAAATTCTTTTAAACTTGTTGGGAGAAAAAGCCTCTAATGTAATTATTTACATTTCGGATAATGAGTTGAATGACTATTCTAAAATCAAATCCATAGTGTTAAGGGAATTTGAACCCACCCCTCAGGCGTGTTTGGAAAATTTTAGGAAGGCAAACCGTCTTTCAAATGAAACTTACATTCAATTCGCGTCAAGGTTAACTAGTAGTTGGGATTACTACCTAAAACTGAGAAAGGTTGATACATTTGAAACTTTAAACCAGCTCATTGTTTCTGATAGGATTTTTCAAAATTTAGATAAAGAGACAGCGTCTCACATCAGTGTGAGACAAATGGGCAATTGGTTTACTCCTACGGAGTTGGGCAGAGAAGTAGATTTATATTTTACATCGCGCGGGAAACCCCTCGACTATTCAAATGTTAATAATAGAAATAATCATTCTAAAAGTGTGTCAAAAGTGTTTTTATCTGATTTAAAGAGTTCCAAATGTGCATTTTGTAATCAAAATAATCATGCTATCTTTAAATGCTCTGGTTATTTAGAATTATCTATAAGAGAGAGATTAGAGTTTGTAAAAAAGAATAACCTTTGTTTTAAGTGTCTTCAACACCACAAGGTTCAAAATTGTAGGTCTAATTATTCTTGCTATAAATGTAAGAAAAATCACCACATATCATTACACTTTAACTCTGAACAAACTCAAGTGGAGTTCGACTGTAAAAATTCTCATATTTCAAACCGCAATCAGAGAAGTGACAACACGACTCAATTCCCATCTGTAGCAGCTGCAGAGTTTGTCCCAAGTCAAAATAGTGAGGAAAAGATATTTGCAGGTACTAGTTACGTTGGAGACATCAGTCAGACAGTGCTGTTATCCACTGCACTTTGTTATTTGAAAGATGAATATGGAAATAAATTTCCAGTTAGGGCGCTTTTAGATGTGGGATCAATGAGTCATTTTGTCACTTCAAGCTGTGTGGAAAGATTAGGTTTGAAAAAGGATAAGATCAACATTGTGGTATCTGGATTAAGTGATACAAATATGACTATTAATTCTAAAATGTCTGCTCAGTTATTAAATGAGTCGGAAAGTTATAAACGAGATTTGGATTTTCTGGTTGTTAAGAAAATTACAAATATAACGCCTGCTAAACTCCTTAAAATTAATTGCATAGGTCTGAATAATGTAGAGTTAGCAGATGAGAGATTCAATGTACCAGGTCGAATTGACTTATTACTTGGAGCAGAGATTTATTACGAGTTATTGAAACCGGGACAAATATATCCCCCAGATTCTAAATTGGTACTTCAAAATACTGTTTTTGGGTATGTGATTGGAGGTAGTGTTTCAGTTGCACATGCTAGTGGTTTACATTGTGGTCTAATAAGGGATAAAAGTAACTTAGATGAGGTTATGTCAAAATTTTGGGCGATAGAGAATGTTGAAAATGAAATTCCTAAAAGTAAGGAAACTTTAATTTGCAATGATCATTTCAAGCAAAACCATTTGAGAGATGAAACGGGACGATATATCGTTAAAATGCCGTTAAAAGATGATCCAATAATTTTGGGGAAATCTAAAGATATTGCAATTAAAAGGTTAAATTCATTATGGAATCGCCTTGGGAGGGATAACGATTATCTAAAATTATATAGAGATTTTTTTTAATGAATACGAGGAAATGGGGCACATGAAAGAGATAGGCGATTTTGAGGAGCAAGAGGGGACGTATTACATTCCTCATCTTGGGGTCTATAGGCCAGAGAAAACTACCAGTCGCCTTCGTGTCGTTTTCAATGCAAGTAGCTTGACGACGAAGGGAAATTCGTTGAACTTATGGAATATTTAATTCCATATGAATGAATACAACGACTTTGATATTCAAGTTATTTATTACAATTATCCGTTTTGACACCTTGCATTCCTTAATGCCTGGAACGAATATAATTTCCGTTGGTGAAGTATCTCTGTTCTTTTTATATTAATTATTAATTTACTGAACCACTACTTCCGTTCAGTTCACAGTTACGTTTTTACATATCGCTTCACAGCAGAGACTCCACTACAGAAACTTCACACAGAGATCTCACCACAGAGTATCCCCCCAGTGACTGAAGGGTTATCTGAAGGAACGGTAGGAAGTATATACAATGGTTAAGATACATATGCGGTTAGAACGTGTATAATATTTACATAGAGTTGAATTACACGGTTCAAAGAAAAGTAAACATACTATATACATATGCACAAGGATACATTTAAAGAAAGGTATTAAAAAAAAATCTTAATTAATGTAAGTTGCCAATTTTTGTGGAAAACGAACATGTCTGCCGGATCTCGTCACTGTTTTTGCAGAAATCCGTTCATTGGCAGATTTATCATCGTTTTTAGCCGTTTCCAAAGGTTTGGTGTTCTTTGGTTCGAGTAAGGCAGTTTCAGGTAGCAAATAAGCTGGCTTTACACGATCAAGAGAAACAGTTGTTTTTCGGCCATTGAATTCGATGGTGACGGTTTTGTCCGTGCGGCGTATGACTTTATGGGGGCCAGTATAAGGTTGGCACAATGGCGGCTTCACTCGATCCACTCTTAGAAAGATGTGTGAACAACTTTTCAAAGAAGGGTTGACATAATACTTGTCAGTGCAATGAGCAGACGTTGCAATAGGGTTCAATTGACGCATGTTGTTGCGAAGATTAGTGATAAAATCCTCACCGCAAGGTGGGATCGCTGAAATCTCCAACATGTCACTCGGAAGTTTCAAAGTTGTTCCGTATACAAGTTCAGCACAAGATGCGTTTAAATCCTCTTTGACTGCTGCACGGATGCCTAGGAGAACCACTGGGATTATCTCAGACCACCTTTCGTTTTCATGAGCCTTGAGTGATGACTTTAAATGGCGATGAAAACGCTCAACAAGTCCGTTAGAGATAGGATGGTATGCAGTCGTCTTAATTTTCTGAGTACCCAGCATGTGCGTAAATTCAGCGAACATAGATGATCGCATTTGTGAACCTTGGTCCGTGGTTATGACTGAGGGACAACCAAAACGAGAGATCCATGTTGCAAATATGTTACTGCATATTGTCGTCGTTCGCATATCCGGAATTGGTATGGCTTCGGGCCATCTCGAGAAACGGTCGATGATTGTTAAAAGATAAATATTCCCGTTAGAAGGAGGCAAGGGACCCACGATGTCGATGTGAATTTGTGCAAAACGTGCATCTGGAAGAGAGAACGTGCCTAGAGGTGCTTTGGTATGCCTCTGTGTCTTGGATCGTTGACACGGCACACACGCTCGGACCCAGATCTTTATTTGACGTTTCATGTCTGGCCATACATATCTGGAACAAATGAGTTTCGTTGTAGCTGCTATGCCGGGATGCGAGAGCTTGTGCAGATGATCAAATAGAAGCTTGCGAAAAGAATCCGGAACAAAAGGACGAGGAATGCCCGTAGAGATGTCACATAGCAAATTGTGGTCAGAAATCTGGCAAGGTTTAAGTTCCAATTTGATAGAAGAGGTATTATTCTGAAGAAAGGTTTGTACCTCCGGATCATTTTTCTGAGTTTCAGCAAAATCTCGGAAATTTAACAGTGGCGATTCCGTAATTGAATCAATTTCGATCCTCGAAAGTGCATCAGCGACTATGTTTTTGGAACCCTGCACATGTCTAATGTCAGTGGAATACTGGGAAATAAAATCTAAATGGCGTAATTGCCTGGGTGAACATTTATGGGGGTTTTGCTTAAAAGCGTAAATTAATGGTTTTTGATCAGTGAAAATTTGAAAAGTTCTACCCTCTAACATATGCCGGAATTTCTTTATCGCGGAAAAAATAGAAAATAATTCCTCAGACTTTAATTTAAGACGACAATTTATGTGGACATTTCTAGTTGCCAACGTTACCACACCCATTCTTGGAGCAGATTTTCTCCATAATTTTGAATTGGTTCCAGATCTTCGTTATAAATGTCTCCGCGACTTAAAAACGAAATTTCAAATAATTGGCCAAGTGAAACATTCCAATCTTCATTCAGTGAAAACTATTTCTAGCGGTACAATTTACCACGATATTTTAAAGCAATTTCCCTCTATTACAAAACTTCCAAATCCAAATCAGCCTGTAAAACATAATACTATGCATTACATCACAACAAACGGTCCTCCTGTGGTGGCGAAACCTCGACGGTTAGCTCCAGATCGCTTAAAAATTGCCAAATCTGAGTTTCAGATTATGATGCAGCTGGGGCATTTGAGACCTTCAAAAAGCAACTATGCGTCACCACTTCACATGGTCCCGAAAAAGGGAACTTTGGAATGGAGACCTGTGGGTGATTATCGCTCATTAAACGCCCAAACAATAAAGGATAAATATCCAATTCCTTGCATAGCTGATTTTACTGCTGTATTACATGGTACAAAAATTTTCAGTCATATCGATCTCATCAAAGCTTACCACCAAATTCCCATCCACCCTACCGATATTCATAAAACCGCAATTTGCACACCGTTCGGCTTATATGAAAGTACGCGAATGCAATTCGGGTTGTGCAACGCATCGGCAACTTTCCAGCGATTTATCGATGAAGTCACTCGCGATTTACCAGGCGTTTATGCCTTCGTCGATGATATTCTAATCGCATCTAAAAACCCTGATGAGCATTTCAAACACTTAAAGGCTCTGTTTTCAAAATTACAAGAATACGGTCTCTGCATAAATATTGCGAAATGCACTTTCGGTACAACTACTATTGATTTTTTAGGTTTTCATCTATCTGAAAAAGGAATTCAACCTCTTACCGAGAAAGTGAAATCCATAATTGATTTTCCTAAACCTAATACTTTAACCCAACTTCGTAGATTTTTAGGCATGTTTAACTTTTATAGATGTTTTATACCTAAAGCTGCGCATATTCTTGCCCCTGTAGTAAAGTTCTTAGAAGGGCACAAAAACAAAAAGAAACCTCGTTCTAGTGTTCGAAATTCGCCCGAACAACTTGAGTGGAATGAGTGTGCCGAACAAGCTTTCATTGCTGCCAAAAACGCGATTGCTGAAGCAACTCTTTTGAGACACCCGATTCCCGGAGCTCAGCTGAGTATATGGGTAGATGCGTCCGATGTCGCTATTGGCGGCAGTCTCATGCAGTTCTCTCAGCAGCAATGGGAACCATTAGCTTTTTTCTCCATGAAACTCAATAGCAGTCAACGAAAATGGTCTACATATGACAGGGAATTATTTTCTATTTTTTCCGCGATAAAGAAATTCCGGCATATGTTAGAGGGTAGAACTTTTCAAATTTTCACTGATCAAAAACCATTAATTTACGCTTTTAAGCAAAACCCCCATAAATGTTCACCCAGGCAATTACGCCATTTAGATTTTATTTCCCAGTATTCCACTGACATTAGACATGTGCAGGGTTCCAAAAACATAGTCGCTGATGCACTTTCGAGGATCGAAATTGATTCAATTACGGAATCGCCACTGTTAAATTTCCGAGATTTTGCTGAAACTCAGAAAAATGATCCGGAGGTACAAACCTTTCTTCAGAATAATACCTCTTCTATCAAATTGGAACTTAAACCTTGCCAGATTTCTGACTACAATTTGTTATGTGACATCTCTACGGGCATTCCTCGTCCTTTTGTTCCGGATTCTTTTCGCAAGCTTCTATTTGATCATCTGCACAAGCTCTCGCATCCCGGCATAGCAGCTACAACGAAACTCATTTGTTCCAGATATGTATGGCCAGACATGAAACGTCAAATAAAGATCTGGGTCCGAGCGTGTGTGCCGTGTCAACGATCCAAGACACAGAGGCATACCAAAGCACCTCTAGGCACGTTCTCTCTTCCAGATGCACGTTTTGCACAAATTCACATCGACATCGTGGGTCCCTTGCCTCCTTCTAACGGGAATATTTATCTTTTAACAATCATCGACCGTTTCTCGAGATGGCCCGAAGCCATACCAATTCCGGATATGCGAACGACGACAATATGCAGTAACATATTTGCAACATGGATCTCTCGTTTTGGTTGTCCCTCAGTCATAACCACGGACCAAGGTTCACAAATGCGATCATCTATGTTCGCTGAATTTACGCACATGCTGGGTACTCAGAAAATTAAGACGACTGCATACCATCCTATCTCTAACGGACTTGTTGAGCGTTTTCATCGCCATTTAAAGTCATCACTCAAGGCTCATGAAAACGAAAGGTGGTCTGAGATAATCCCAGTGGTTCTCCTAGGCATCCGTGCAGCAGTCAAAGAGGATTTAAACGCATCTTGTGCTGAACTTGTATACGGCACAACTTTGAAACTTCCAAGTGACATGTTGGAGATTTCAGCGATCCCACCTTGCGGTGAGGATTTTATCACTAATCTTCGCAACAACATGCGTCAATTGAACCCTATTGCAACGTCTGCTCATTGCACTGACAAGTATTATGTCAACCCTTCTTTGAAAAGTTGTTCACACATCTTTCTAAGAGTGGATCGAGTGAAGCCGCCATTGTGCCAACCCTATACTGGCCCCCATAAAGTCATACGCCGCACGGACAAAACCGTCACCATCGAATTCAATGGCCGAAAAACAACTGTTTCTCTTGATCGTGTAAAGCCAGCTTATTTGCTACCTGAAACTGCCTTACTCGAACCAAAGAACACCAAACCTTTGGAAACGGCTAAAAACGATGATAAATCTGCCAATGAACGGATTTCTGCAAAAACAGTGACGAGATCCGGCAGACATGTTCGTTTTCCACAAAAATTGGCAACTTACATTAATTAAGATTTTTTTTTAATACCTTTCTTTAAATGTATCCTTGTGCATATGTATATAGTATGTTTACTTTTCTTTGAACCGTGTAATTCAACTCTATGTAAATATTATACACGTTCTAACCGCATATGTATCTTAACCATTGTATATACTTCCTACCGTTCCTTCAGATAACCCTTCAGTCACTGGGGGGATACTCTGTGGTGAGATCTCTGTGTGAAGTTTCTGTAGTGGAGTCTCTGCTGTGAAGCGATATGTAAAAACGTAACTGTGAACTGAACGGAAGTAGTGGTTCAGTAAATTAATAATTAATATAAAAAGAACAGAGATACTTCACCAACAAAAACTTTCCGGAATAATACGGATAATTGTAATAAATAACTTGAATATCAAAGTCGTTGTATTCATTCATATGGAATCACGTCCGGGTCACCATTATGGAATATTTAATTCCATATGAATGAATACAACGACTTTGATATTCAAGTTATTCATATGGAAGTTTGAATTCATATGGAATCACGTCCGGGTCACCATTATGGAATATTTAATTCCATATGAATGAATACAACGACTTTGATATTCAAGTTATTTATTACAATTATCCGTTTTGACACCTTGCATTCCTTAATGCCTGGAACGAATATAATTTCCGTTGGTGAAGTATCTCTGTTCTTTTTATATTAATTATTAATTTACTGAACCACTACTTCCGTTCAGTTCACAGTTACGTTTTTACATATCGCTTCACAGCAGAGACTCCACTACAGAAACTTCACACAGAGATCTCACCACAAACTCTCTCCAATACAGCGGAGGTGTCATTCAGGACGATCTCTTCTCAATAATGGTTAGGTTTCGAAAACATCCCTTTGCGTTCACAGCTGATATTGAGAAGATGTTCCGTATGATTTGGATACACCCTAGCCAAAGAAAACTCCAACGAATTTTGTGGAAGAATGATTACAATGCCCCAATCAGAACTTACGAATTGAATACAGTCACTTATGGCGCGGTTAGTTCTCCAAACCTGGCAACACAAACATTGCAGCAATTAGCTTTAGACGAAGCAGAGAACTTCCCCCTAGCAGTGCCTATACTCATGAACGACTTCTACATGGATGATGTCCTGTCAGGCGCAGAGACACTGAGTGCTGCTAAGGATATTCAGCATCAACTTTCCGAGATTTTAGGAAAAGCTGGCATGAAACTCCACAAATGGTGTGCCAGCGATCGAGATCTTTTGTTCCATGAAGATGGAGAGTTTTCCTTCAACTTACCTGACGAAGTTAAGACTTTAGGCGTTTCATGGAACCCGAGAACTGATTCATTCTTTTTTAAAGTCAAAATAAGTGATGACAGTTGTACCAAGCGTTCGGTACTGGCTACGATAGCTCGTATTTTTGACCCCCTGGGACTTCTTGGACCTGTAATATCAAAAGCCAAGATTTTTGTACAGAAATTGTGGCTTCTAAAAATAGGTTGGGACGATGTTCTTCCCGAGAAAGAAGAGAAGATCTGGAGGAAATTAGTCCAGTCGCTATCATTAGTCAACAATTTAGAAGTTAGCAGGTGTATACTTCTGAAAGATGCGGTAACTATAGAACTTCATGGGTTCTCTGATGCCTCAGAGAACTGTTATGGATGCGTGGTATATCTTAAAACCATCAGTTCATCTGGAGAAATCGCAGTTAGATTGATTGCCAGCAAGTCACGTGTTGCCCCCATCAGGCGTACAACAATTCAAGGCGAGGAATTGTTGTACGCCTGATGAACTTTATCCAATTACGAACATACAAGCTTCTACAATATGTAAATCTATGATACAATATATAACCACCTTTGGTAGACCAGCTATGATATTATCTGATCTCGGCACTCAGTTTACTTCTGAAATATTTGAAAAACTTACAAGCACATTAGGAATTAAAGTAATGCATACAACACCACATAACCCAAAAGCTAATGGCCAATCTGAACGAATTAACTCTGCTCTGAGAACTACTCTTCTAGCCCTTACCAGCAATCAAATAGACTTTGATATAGCAGTTGCTGCTCATAAACATATTTACAATGCATCTATAAGCACTCTGCACATGGAATAACTCCTCATTTATTACACTTTGGAAGAAATCAGTCATTAATTTTTGACACATTCAATCATGAAGAAGAAATACCTACTTTACCAATGAATCAATACACAAATAAACTGCTGCTTTCCCTCAAACAACTTTATGCTAAAGTTCAGCATAACTTACAAAACACTCAAGATCAAGAGACTGAACAGAAATTAAATAAGTCATCTCAAAGAAATATCAAAACTGGGGATATTGTGTACCTAAAATCAACTGATACATTTAAACCTAAGTTCCTCGGACCATATGAAGTTGTTAACAAACCAAATCCTCATAACTGCTGTATTAAGGAACTTGAGAATCCATTTTCTGAAACAATCAAGGTCAATGCGCATCGACTTAAACTGTCAGCTAACAGATTTTTTCACTTACAACACATCACACCTTCACAAACACCCAACACACAACCTAAACAACTTTTACCTCCAGCATATTGGTTGAGAAACAGATCATAACATTCTTGTTTAAGTAAACATATTATGAAACTTATTGAAACTAACTTGTGATTACATTTTGCTTGTGTCGTCAAATACCATGTATTTCATAATAGTTTTTTTCATATTAGTCAATTACTGCATTTTTACTTATTAATCACCTGTCCCCCACTGCTTCGTCAGGGTGAGTATGAGTGATTCTTTCGTTATTCTTCGTTCCTCTTACTCAAAAAATTACGTTTGATTTCAGATCTGTTGGACAATGCAACATTTTTTTTGGTTTAAAATGTTAGTCACGTTTGTTTGTTTATTTTCAGAAGCCCAGGTCAGCTATCCTTTCATGTAAACATTTTGATAATGCCTGTTTCAATTTTTCTCCATAGCCTGATCACCTATGTGAACATCTCCAGACTGGTATTACAAACTGTTTACATTACACTGCCTCATCACGTGTATTGCTTTTACCACTACACCTAGTGTACTACTCTTTATGTAGTTTCTGCCAAAGGTAGTCGCTCAAATGTGTCATACCGATTAGGTCATTTTATCTTAATTTTTATTCTTTAAAAGGTTTGTGTTCGAAGTCCTCACAAGTGAAGGTCTGTAATATTGGGAATTGTTTTGTCCTCATCAATTCGTGATGCAATGAACAACTGCGCAATTCAGTGCCACAAAGGGCACGATAATTTTCTGTTTACAATTTACAATCGTCATGAATTTATAAAAGGTTTTTTATAACATTACATATTTTATTCTAGACATTTTATTCTATTTGTGTTTTTGTGTAAGTCTAGTGATGTGCTCATTTTCTATTATATTTTTCTTGACAAATTTACATGTCTTTTTACAACTCATGCTTGTGAACAATTTCTCATGAAATCCCTGTCGAATTTAAGATTCTTGTGTTTACCTGTGCAATATATTAATATTACTATAGAAACCAACAGTATTATATACTTTTCTATAATGCTTGAAATGTTTTATGTCCACTCCATCCCTAGCTCCATTTCTGTGTCCAATATACAGTGCAACTTAAATAACACAATTCAAGCCGCCTCGCAAGGACTTTCTATTGTGATGTACCACTTTTACAGATGAACTGATACTTCCAGGAACCAGGTGAATGTTCACGACTTTGGATCACTTTTCTGGTCAGAGGGAAGAGTGTCCAGCTAAGCAAGCAGCACACACTCCAGTGACGCCTCCACACAGCGAACATTGACCTCAAGGGAAACATGATAGCGAAACCTCCACAAGGGGGTAGCTTGGGGTTGGCGGAATTCGCGCGGAAAAAAATCCCGAACAATAAGCCCGCCGGAATGGACAGCCTGCCGTGGGGACGCTATCCTTGGGGTCCAATGGGAAAATAGCGAAAGCATCACGGGGGCTGAAGTGTGCCAAGTGAGGAAAAATAACTTTTTTTCGACAGTTGTCTCTGGGCGTCTGGAACTCAGATACTCACCATCGAAGTGCTGGGGGATGGATTGGACACCTGACAGGTCTATTGAATTTAATTTCATTCTTATTTTTATTCAATTAAAAATGCAGTGATTGTCTCTATTTTTTATTTGTGATCAATTATGAAAAATTTACTTGAATTCTGTGACAATATATTTTCTTTCTTGATTACCTGATGTGTCCTGTTTCTTTTGCAAGACTTTAATTTACTTGCATGATTATCACCACAATCACGGCCTAGTCAACGTATGACAGGCTGTTACATAACACATTTGTATTTTTCCAACTACTTCTGCAGCAAATTGCAGCCTCTCAAATTTAGATTGGCTTCAGGAAATTAAAATTTTTCTCTCCGCACTTAACTTTTGGCAGTGAGTGTAGTTGATGTAAGCTTGAGGAACCTCAACAGATGAGACGCCTGGAGAGGGAGGGGCGGTGTCCCCCCATGAAAGCAGAAGAACATATTCGACAACCTACATTGTTAGTTAAGCAGTACAAATGTAAAACAAAAACATAAAAATCAATGTTTATAATATTTGTTTTTGGATTTCTCTTACACTTTAGATTGCTTTTAAGCCTAAATATCATTGTTTGCACCAGGTATGTAGTCAAACTGGAACTAATTTCATTAAACTCTATTTAAAAATAGATTTTAAACATATTTAACTATCCTCTTTAAAAATGTGTGATTTCTTTTGATAAAGGTAGTAATCAACAAATCTTTTAAAATGAGGTAAGATTTTAAGTTGTTCAGGGGATATTTTATACACCAACCAGACCTGTGTATGGAAATTACTACATCTTGAATTACTTAAAATTCTAGGCCACAATCTGTACTTTAATTCAAATTTATTTCCAAAAAGTTTCATATTTCTTTTTAAAGATGAATACATACATGTTGAACGTTAGTCCTAGCAATGATTAAAGTGTATCCCCCTACTCGAGCTACCGATTTCCTCCCCAACTGATTACACTGCTCTGTATGAATATCAGCACCGACACCATTCCTGCTGATTCTTATGTAAAATGACCTCCTGAATTCTAATATGACCCCCGTTTTCCCCCATCACGTAACGTTTATTGGGGACGCACCCGCCTATGGTTATCACTTTTCGATGTAATTTTATGGACATAAATTTGATTTGGTGTGGGGAAAAGGATTATTTTAACCATTAAATTTCTTCTGATGGTCTAGTGGTGAAAAGCTCTAAAACATGAACATTTGTAGCAAGGAGGGAGATTTGAGGGGATTTGTCCCCTTAAATTGTAAAAAATTCATTAAAAATGATTGTTTTTTCTGACTTTTTTTCGCAATTATTTCACTTATTTTCACATAATCTAGCTTCCAGCCTTCCCTTTTCCTCCCCCAAACACCCCCAACTAATAAAAATATATACCAACAATTTTATCTAAAAGCGGGTGAGGGTGGAGTGGTCCCGAATCCCTCCCAAGAAAGTTTGAAAGATTCAATGTACGACGGTGACTCTCTTAATAACTCGCGCTCCTCGTGGTTTGAGCAGGTATTTGCATGCTTTGACAAGTTTAAACTTGCATTGCTTTTATCACTATAGTTGTAAACTGTAATCGATTTCTTCCCTCATTACGTCTTTCGCGATCGTACAGTCAACTTTTCGGTATTCTAGGCGGAGATTCTGTGTTTCCATGTTGTTTAGATTGTGTAAAACGGTCCAATTCTTTTTGCTCCGGCTTTTTCAAAGTGAATTACTGTACGTCAGTGTAAGTTGTGGTTAATACCGAGTCTTGATTTACTGTTTAATTTTGCCACGCGAATGTAAAAATCATCCCGATAGCTTCTGCTATGTTTGCGGTGAATTGGCAGCGAAAATCCTTTTCTCCGCTTCTTAAAACTGCTTATCAATTTCACTTTGATTGCCAAGCTGGCGATCTGGACCAGTATTGTGCTCCAAAGTTTTGTTGCACTACTTGTTACAGTACCTTGACCAAATGGCTCAAAGGTACCCGTAAATCAATGTCATTTGCTGTGCCCATGGTTTGGCGCGATCCTCGCTGTCATCTCACAGATTATTACTTTTGTATGACTTCCAAGGTTTAAAACTATAAGGATAAAAGCAATGTAAGTTTAAACTTGTCAAAGAAAGAAAATTCCTGCGCAAACCACACGAAACGCGCTAGGTATTGGAAGCGCGTCACCGTCGAACAGTGAATCTTTCAAACTTTCTTGCGAGGGATTCGGGACCACTCCCCTCCCCCCTCACCCGCCTTTAGCCAAAATTTTTGCTATATATTTTTATTAGTTGGGGGTGTTTGGGAAAGGAAAAGGGGAGGCTGGAAGCTGGAATATGTAGAAAATAGGGGGGAAATTGCGAAAAAAAACCCAGCAAAAACGATCATTTTTACTGGTATTTTTTTCATTTTAAAAGAACAAATACCCCCCCCCCCAAAAAAAAAAAAAAAAAAAATTAATAATAATAATAATAATAAATAAATAAAAAATCTCTCCTTGCTACAAATGTTTATGTTTAAGAACTTTTCACCTCTCTAGCCTCTCAGAAGAAATTTAATGGTTAAAATAAAAATAATCCTTTTCCCCATTCTAAATCAAATTTATGTCCATAAAATTATATCCAAATGTGATAAACAAAGGGGGGGGGGAGCGTCCTCAGAAAACGGGAGTCATATTTGAATTCAGGAGGTCGGTTTTTTTTTTCAAAATCAGCTGAAATGGCGTCAGGGCTTGAATTTTTTTTTTACAGAGCAGTGTTATTTTATAGCATTTCTGATTTACACTCATTTCTCATTTCTATAAATTAAGGATAATGCTAGCTCCGGCAAATAAAGGTACAGAAACAAGACAAACGTGACTTATTCATAGAGCCCATTTATTAAACAAAAGATAAAGAGCAAAAATGATAGTGTTTGTATGATACCATCCATAAAAACTACAAATTTTGCTCTTTGGAGCAATTACAAAAAATATCGACCTTACAAAAACTTAACATGACATGGTTGGTATGATGGTTAATACATTGTATGTCTCCCAGACGTCGAAATACAGTCAGTAGAACGCCTAGGTATGCTGAGGATCAAATTATCGAGTTGATCTTGGGGAAGATCACTTCACTCAGCAAACAATGCTCTCTGAAACACATGGTTGGTATGATGGTTAATACATTGTATGTCTCCCAGACGTCGAAATACAGTCCGTAGAACGCCTAGGTATGCTGAGGATCAAATTATCGAGTTGATCTTGGGGAAGATCACTCCACTCAGCAAGCAATGCTCTCTGAAATTCCGGTACACATGTAGGAAATGGTTGACGGGCTGCAACTCGTCGGCCAAGCATACCCCACACATGCTCTATCGGATTCAAGTCAAGTGAGAATGCTAGCCATTCCATACGGGTGATATCCTCAGATTCAAGGCATTCGTTTACAATGTTTGCACGGTGAGGACGGGCGTTGTTATCCATAAACACAAATTCTGTACCCATGGCACCCCTAAACAAACGTACATGTTGTTCCAGAATGATGTCCCGATAAATTTGGCCTCTCATGGCCCAGTATAATTCCGCCCCAAACAAGCAATCCTGTACCAACGTAACGGTGTCGCTTAATGATGTTGTCTTGGTGGCAGCTGGAGTGCTTATATAGTAAGAATGGGGACAAGGGACCAAATTTGGCCCAATGGGCATGCGCGGCAGCCATTTTTCTACCAGAATTGTCTCAAAGAAGGTTGCTGGGCGAATTAATATATCATTTCAAGGAGAACAAAAAGCATACGATTGTTATAATATGGATACATTCGGTATAAATGAATCATATAAACGCTCAATTACATGCGTAATTGATGAGATGGATTACACAACGCACTAACTTAGATTGCGGGAAACACCACGTTGTTCAAAAAACTGCTATTTACTTAAAAAGTCTTCAAATTTATTCTGGCAAAACACTAAAATAATAATAACTAAACATTCTAGAACACGAAATGGAACATGAATAAGCTATATTTTCTTTTTAATTTAATAGACACACGTTTTTTTTGGAACGTACAAAAAGTTCCCATGTTAAGTCTACGGGAGCTAGGAAAAGACCGCCTAGGGCGGTAGAAAAGGTCTCTAAGCCAATCAGAAAATGTTTCCCATATGTCGCCACTCTTATTATATAGGCACTCTAGTGGCAGCGGGTACCTGGCGTTCTCCATATGAATGTCCCCTGTGAATCAGACTGCAAGATAAACCTGGACTCGTAAGAAAACTTCACACAAGCCCACTGGGACGATGTCCACATCGCATGTTCTCTACTCCAGGCTAACCTCTGGCGACAGTGAGTTGCCGCGTGCGGAACACATCTGGCAGGCCTGCGAGCATATAGATCAACATGTCCAAACGTCTGTAAACGATTTGCCTTGAAACTGTCGTACCCGTGACTGAAGATAGCTGACGAGAAAGGTCGGATGCTGTGCTCCGTCTGCTTCTTTTTGAAGTTACTGTCAAATACCGGTTGTCATTCGGCGTTGTAACTCGGGGTCGACCTGTACTGTAACATCTACTGACATTTCCATCATTTTGAAAACGTTGCCAAAGCCTAACGATGACACTTTGGGCATTCCAAGGTCCACTGAAGCTTCCGTCTGAGTACGCCCACAATCCAGGCGGCCGATAATTCTACCACATAAAAAAAAATCATCGGCATGCGTCCTTTGTGCCATATCTTTTCGGTTGTGACACTGAGCGGCTTACAGAACGCTTGTGAACAATTTTACTTCTTTGCTACCATTCCTTATATACACCTCTCTTACACTCTCGTCATTGTGTCGTACTATCGGCGTCATCTGATGGCTTCCTGTAATTTGGATATTATTCTTGAAGATGTGTGCGATAATTCTACAGGTGAAATTTTTACTTTAGAGTTCGATTTTCGTGTGATTCTGGCCATCATGGCGTTTCCCGTGGTGTACTCAAACCAACACCACGTGCAACGCCGTGATGGCTATTATCGCCATTGTCAAATGAGGCCAAATTCGAATTGCGAAGAGATCCAATCGGCGTTACGTCACAATCTGTTGCGGAAATATAAATACCTATTTTATGGAACAATTATTTATAAAAAGAAATTCAAACGTGTAAGGTATCTGTGAAACATTTTCCGCAGATTTCAAATTCGTTGAAAATTTCAATCTATCTTTAACGATTTCGAATTTACAAGCAGAACTAAACAATGTCAGTCAAATTTTTTTTATTTGTTTAGCTCTCCTTTGCTGGAATCTTTTAAGCGCAGAAATGGAATCTGTGATTTCTCGAACACGACCAAGGTTAAATTTGTATGGGAAAAAATATAAAAGTTACTATTTAAAGATTATTTATTTAAAGAAAAGCATATTTTTAGGTATGGATCGAATGTGAAATTTCCGCAGATTTCAAATCCGTTGAAATTTTTACTCTATCTTTAACGATCTAGGAGATAGAAAAAGAACTACATAACTCCAGTTGAAACTTTATTTGTTTTTTCGTCCACTGAAAAATCGTTCCTCGCAAAATGAGACGGAAACACGGAAAAATAAATTTAGAATCTGTCATATCTTTATGATGTTTCCATTCTAGGGAAAACAATAATAATTAAATTCCATTATATTCATTAAAAAATGTTCTAGATTGAATTTTTAAATTCGTCATGACCCAAAAATTGCAAAAATTTTTGACTTCCTGTGTGCCAAATCTAATTATTGTAAGTGCCATAGATTCGTCAGCACTTTGATCCCAGAATACAGACAAACACTTTCTTTGATAATAGTAGATAGATCAGTTTTTAATTTGAAGATAGCCCGAATCAAAATTTGGTGAGTGGTGACTTTCAAATGCACAGCATATTCTTTATTAATCTAGGTATGCTGTCTGCAGTTTGTGAGTGGACACTTTTATTTATCTATAGTTCTGGGATTCAAAATGCATAGGCTGATCTTTTAAAATGATGTTTAAACATTTTTGGTGGTAAATTTGAATCTAAGTACAGATTTTGGTCCACTAGGACAGTAATCCAAAATGCATTGCTTTGCATTAATTTATGATTAGGAAATAATATCTTGCTTAAAGATATGAATCCTGCTAACCCTTGTACAGAAATCTGAAAAAATTGCACATTTTGTATTTCAAAATAGTGAAATCGATTAAAAATCTATCTTCAAGCAGAATATAATGACATCGATGGAGACTTAAATAAAAAGACACACAATGTTTATGTGATAAATTTATACATCGTAAATTTAACCAAATCCTTGTAATATTCATGCAAACAGAAAAACATGTGATGAACGAATACAGTTGTGACTCACTATATAATCTCTCTATATTAAAAAAAAAAAAGTTGCCGCCGCAGGATTGAAAACTCCCTTTTTTTCGCTCGCCTCTTAGACGGTTTGCCGAGAAAGTACGGATCAGACAAATACTAAATTTACATGGTTTGTTCAAAATTGCACAGAGAACAAGATGGAGACGATTTTTTTTCCGATACGGCTATTAGTTCGGGGTGCATTAAGTGTATAAGTAAAAAAAAAGCGAAATTTCTTACGCGAGTGAGCAAGACACCTACAAATTTTCAGTCTTCTGACGTGAGTTTTTTTAGAGTACCTCTAACTGTGAATTTTCACACCACGCCGAGTTTTTTTTTTTAGAAATTTCAATTCGATTCCTGGTAATACTTTTTTTGAAATTCTAGAAAATCGGGAAATTTTTGTTACGGTTTTGTTAAAACTGCCATCTCCTCAGTTTATTGCTTTTTGTGTTTTTAAATTTGAAAACATCACTAGAAACCTTAAAATTTACTCTTTCTTACTGTACAATTATTTTTGAAATTGATTAATAAATAAAGTCAATGCGATCAAAAGTTGGTCATACAAATTTCGGAACTTTTAGATAGTAATTTATGACACAAAACTAAAACTCTCATTTCTATAGCTTAATACTATTAGTTTTAAAATTTGAAAGTACCACGTGAAATTTTAGAATGTACTCTTTCTTATGGTAAAATTGTTTTTAAAATTCCATGCGATGTGAAGTATAATTTCGCGATAATGGACAACTTGTTGATCGCGTTTATGAAACGGTGAAACGAAAGGGAACCTTTATAACTGACGGGTTTGCTAGGTATAAAATTTATTGCAGCAACGATTTTTTATTTGGCCGTTGAAACTCGCTGTGACGTCATTACCCGGAATTCAAAACGCTTTTCTTTTGCTCGATTCTCAGACGGTTTCCCGAGAAAGTACAGATCAGAAAATTACGAGATTAACATAGTTTATTCAAAATTGTACATGGAACAAAGTGAAGAAGGTTCTTGTTTTACTGATGCTGCTTTTAGTTTTGAGTGCATTAAGTGTAGAAGTAAAAAAAAAACAAAAAAAAAGCGAAACACGTGCGAAAGGAGTGTTGGTGCAAATGGGATTGCGTTGCAATCACCGGGGGTTGGTGAACGTCAGTGAGCAGAGGCGGAGCCTTCGCTGTGGCGTCATGGAACCGGAAAGTCAAATCAGGATTATACGAATTATTAAGATAGTTTCGCCGTCGCACCGTAGATTGATTTTCCGAAAGGAGTTTTGGTTTGCGAGCGTAGGCAGGCAGGGTAGTGGTGGAGCCCCATACTATCTTAAAAAGTAATTGCTTAATTGGGAATTTTAATTATCAATGAAGTCTTTAAGAATAGAAAACACATTAAAAAAATACAAACATGAATTTTTCGAAATTGTTCTGGATTCCGAAACAAAATTCCGAATTTGAAGAATTGTGAAGGTGGTATTAAGATTTGACGTCAATCTCTCTATATTAAAAAAAAGTTACCTCTGCCGCCGCCGCAGGATTGAAAACTGTGTTGTTTAGCTCGATTCTAAGGCGGTTTCACGAGAAGGTACTGATCAGAAAAAAACGAAATTAACATGGTTTGTCCTTCGTCGTATTCCCTGGAAAAATGTTAAGATTTTTTTTCCGATGTGGCTATTAGTTTAGGGTTTATTAAGTGTCAAAATTGAAAAAGCGAAATTTCTTCCGCGAATGATAGCAAAACACATACAAATTTTCAGTCTTCAGCCGTGAGTTTTTTTTATAGAGTACCTCTCAACGTAAATTTTTGCAGCTCGTCGAGTTTTTTTAGAATTTTCAATTTGGTTCTTGATAGTATATTTTTGAAATTCGCAAAAAATCGAGACATTTTTGTCATTGTTTTTAAACTGTCGCATCTATATCTAATTGTGGTGTTCGTTGGTGTGCAATTAATATAACATGAATTAGAACACAATAATTTATTCCACAAGACGAAGGGAAGTTTGGAGAGTGGGGTGCCAGCTCAGGTGTTGCTTCGTCATCTGACCGTGGTTCAAAATTACGAGGTGTTGTCCTCGGACCTTTCCCTTAAGGGACTGATCCTGGACCGTCGTCAATAGCCCGTTGTGTTGCTCTAGTACGACGTTAACTAAAAATTACCATTACCATTACCATTCCACAAGACGAAGAGAGACACAAGACGAACAACAATCGAAAGGGAAGAGTTAAGAAGTAAGAATATTGATACGCGCTCCGTTCGCAATGCTTCGCGCATGCGCATTACAAACTTGCGCCGAGAGATAAAGAGACAGGCGCCTCAATCCCATGATAGTACTTTACGCAAGTCCAACTTGATTGGCTAATCGGATCACATGACCTAGATACGTATGTCATCACGGTTTATAGTTGTTGGCGATTTATCTCTTCCTTTCTGCTTTCTTCTTTTCTTTTCAGATCCATGGCTATGGGTGGGTATAGGTGGGAGACGAAAATTGTATCCTTTTATTATATTTAATAATTATATAAGTTAGTGTTTTATGTATGCTTTTTGTTACATCAGAATGGTCCTAAGCCAGCGGTGGATACGACACCATCATCCTAAAGCAAAGGGGACGGCAGAGGGGCGGAAAAATATCAGCTGGTAGTGAGTTCAGGAGTGGTTCGGATTATTTATGTAAAATCAACGGAAGCTTGGAAAAATATGAAAAGGGTATTACAAATTAGGAAAAGTAAATTAGAATGAAAAGGAATTAAATTGGAATTTTTAAAAAATAATTTGGAGGATCTAAAAATCTATCCGCCAGCTGGGTTCGAACTCGGGAAGTCATCCTCCGCTGCTGACGTTAATCTGAAGGTAGGTGACTTTAGCCATTATGCCATCGTTGCTTCACGAAAAGAAGCTCTTTAAAGTATAAGTACCCTTAATATAAGTTGGCAAGAAATACTACTAACAACAACCATACAACATATATATGAGGAGCAAATCAGAGTCAACTTGTCGGACACTTACGCTGAGGCGCTAGAGTATGTATTGTATTTCTACGAAACAACGCGCATATTCAAAATCAAATGGTTACTGCAACAATCAGATTGGCGAGATATCCAAGTGAAGCCAAGCCCGTGACACTAGCCAATCAAGTTGGACTTGCGTAAAGTACTATCATGGGATTGAGCCGCTTCTGAGAAACAGAGCGATAAATCGCGAATCGTCTGCTTCTGACAAGAACAACGAATTTCAATTCGTACTCTCCACATTATTACTATTAGTTTTTAATTTTTGAAATATCGCAATATACCTCAGAATGTAGTCTTTCTTATGGTACAATTATTTTTGAAATTGGTTAATAATTACATTTGATGCAATTAAAAGTTGGTCATGCAAAATTCGGAATCTTTTGATATTCTCGCAACTTTTTGGGGTTGGCGAGCGGAAGCGAGCAGGGGGCGGAGTCCCCTTATCTGAAATAGAATTATTTCAACATTAGGAGTCCCGGTATCATATTGACCAATCAGATTAATGTTGTTTTCCTTCCTGCAGACAACTACATAATGCGACTAACAAAAACAAATCGAATCTGAAAAATGTGACTACTTCTTTCCTGCAAAGAGTAAACAACACAGGAATTCTCGGAAGCACGAAGTATTTTATTTTTGCCCTTGACATTTTTTGTTTACTTTGACACTGATTTTTGAGATATTGATAGTCAATGATTTCTTTTATGTATGTGCGAATTTAAATGGGAACCAAAAGAAAATTAAGCTCCTCGAATCCAGCGAGATTTTGTTGATAGTTTTACAATTTTCTCATTTAGACTTTCACTGCGATTGTTAAAGTAGAATCGCAATGAAAAACTGCTTACAAGAACAGCAGTAACAAAACTAAAGTATCACTTGACCTTTTCAACTGACAATTCTTAAGTTGTAAAGATAAGAGTACTCCATGATGAATTTCACATTACCGGAACTATAAAACCTCCTCGTACTTATGTTTTAAATTTAGTTGTGCTGTAAAATGTTTTGCTTATCAACTACTAAACTAAAAAAACTACTAGTCTAAAACTAAAAAAACCGAACTCAATATTAACGTCAAACTGATTTTATGAACCCTCTACCTTCTTCCTACGATATGTCAATACACTGATCGAATTTTACGAAGTGCCAATGAAAAAAACTAATATTTTCAATCAATTTGTTAAAATTTAATTATTTTTCAATATTTTTATTTTTGTCATTGAAATCCTAGAGAAAAACTTCGATTGCACAAATCAATTATTAAAAGTTAAATATGGAGAATGAACTCTGAACTGAACCACCTGGAATTTTTTGTCTTTTTTTTAGTCAAGTTTAAAGTGTAGAATTTATTTGTAAAACATCCCCCCCCCCTCCTGCTGAATTCAATAAATTTTAGATGAGTATGTGTACATTTTTCTCAATTGTTTTTTAAATAATGAGAAGACGTTTAAACATTGTTTAGCATAGCCCGTCATGGTGGTTGACAGTTTTGATGTTTATGAAATTTTTTAAATGGAAAAGACTGAACACCCAAGTAAAGCTTATTCAATTTTAGCACACAAATTTGGATCTCTCAAAAATTTTTACTTCACATTTAACTTGATTGAGTAAATATAATTTTAAGCAATTGAAGAAATAAAATTTTTTATTCATATCTAGGGTGAACCAATTGGTAATTGATTAGTTATTGCTAATTTTTAATGAACAAATTTCACAAGAGCGAATTTCCAGTTACACTTTCAAGATGTTTTGTGTAGAACATGTAGTTCGAAACTCGGCCGTGCCGAAGACTGCTTTGTACACAGGGGCTACTGCACTTTAAATTTGTCATCGCCTCAAATGTTCTCACATTGGCATGGTGTGAAAGTTTGGAGAGTGGTGTAACAGGTCAGGTGTGGTTCTCGTCATCTGATGTGGTTCAAAAATACGAGGTGTGTCCTAGGATCTTTTCCGTTTGGAATTGATAGAGGGCTGTCTCTAATAGGATGTTGTGTTGCTCCATTGCAGCATTAATTAATTACCTACCTCTTTTGGTTTGATATAGGGATGGGGGAAAAAACTATGTTATTTTACACTTGTTCTTCAAAAGACATGAACAGCTTGTTCCCCCACTTTTCCTAAAAACCTGTTCTTGGCTACTTTTGCAAAAAGAAACATTGCAGTCTTTTTCTACTTTGATTTTAAAATTACAGGTTAAAACAAGAATTTTGCAAAAATAGTTAATTTTCCAAGTTGGCAAAATTTTTTCGTATTTTTTAAATTGTGCTAAGTTTGAAACACAGCTGTTCATCCAACAGTTCTTGACTATGTTTCCTGTTGATTTACTCACTCGTTCTTTGTCCATAAACTACTCCTTACTTGGAGACTACTTTTTGTTTGGTAATTGTTTCCTGCTCTTGAACTGTTCCGACCATATTCTCCATCATAGGAGCTTTTCTCCATTCTAAGAGCTTTTCTCCATCCTAAGAATTGTTCTCCATCCTAAGAGCTGTTCTCCATCCTAAGAGCTTTTCTCCATCCTAAGAGCTGTTCTCCATCCTAAGAGCTGTTTTCCATCCTAAGAGCTGTTTTCCATCCTAAGAGCTGTTTTCCATCCTAAGAGCTGTTTTCCATCCTAAGAGCTGTTTTCCATCCTAAGAGCTGTTTTTCAATGAACTGTTCACAGAGCTGATCTTGCTGACTGCTCCTGGAACACAGTCGCTCTGTCTTTAGAGCTGTTCTCGACTGAACCAAGCTCCGATGTTTAATGAATTTGTGAGAAGACTAGCAAAATATTGTGAAATTTTATAATTGTTAGACAATGACATGGTAGTGAGTTTATGGTTTTAAACAAATAAAAATTTGAGAAAAACATATTACTGGTCAAGATATTGTTGTCTAGCCTTCTCTTGTGGTGTTCTCTCTACTTGTTCTTAGGATTTACCATGCGTTAACATTTATTTTAAAACTAAATTTTACACAGAAATGGAAAGCAAAATTTCAAATGTTTGTACATATTTTTGCAATAATTTTCCTTGCTTTTCTCTGAAAGATAGAGATTTGGATTGAATGTCATGCGCTCTTTTTAGTTGAAAAGGGATCTCATTTAAGTCATCTTACGATTTTACAGACATCTAGAAAACAAGGATCCCACAGTAAAAATAATAATGCATTAATGTGTTAAAAGTTATATTTTGTCGTAAATTTAGAAAAAAAGTGTTTAGATAGATTATGTAACATTTAACCTGTTTTTACACACACACACACAAAGTAATTTTACTTTCCAAGATGTAATCCTGGTATGCGATTTTAACTGTTTATAATCTTTAAAAGGGCAACTCGCTATTGCATAATGTAATTCTAACTTATGTGGTGTCCAATGATCTTTCTCTTTGAGATGGATTGTGCCAATAGCTTGTTATTTTGCTTCAGTGACGAATTAATTACCTACCTACCCTATTACAAAGCTATACTTAAAAGTCTTCCAAGTGATTATTGGGTCCTGGATTTTGTTGACCTAAAATGTCATTAAAATCTAAAAACTTTATTACTTTCATTTGCAAATTTGGGAAATCGAACTTGAGATGCTTCAGATTCTGGAGATTATTAGCTGCCACTGGGGACCCAGAGAATTTAAACGTTTTGATTTACAATAACTTTTTTAAATTTCCGGCTATATTATGATTTTCTTTACTTAGTTACTGATGGTTTGCAGCAGCTTGGACAGACTTGTGCCATGAAAAATCAATCAATAAACAAATTGAAAGACTACATTATTTTATTTTTGTCCCATAAAAACTAGAGAAAAACTCACCAATAAAGAAACTAGCAGCAGAATCATTTCGATTTAGTTTATATATGTATTTCTACAAGTACTAGCAAAGATATGTCCAGAAAATTCGCTCTGTATCTATCCATCGTCAAAACTGCTGGCGCCACAGTCTGGATGTGGAACAGGGCTTGCACATTTCGAGTAGAGAGAGACATTTTAGAACAATGGTGAAAACAAATGGACAGGCTACAGAACAGTTCTCCTTTTTTCTCTCTTTTAACTTTTTCTCATTTCGTCCTTTCTTTCACAACATAACCACCTTTTCAGATGCATGTACCGAATCTTTCATTTTGAACCTTTTGATTTAATACTCACTAGAGGGTATTGCATGATCTAAAATAAGAATGCTGAACAAGCAGGTTTAGTAAATTAATAAATGACAAACACATACATGGTGAACTTACTAGTATTTGATCAAGTAGTGCACATAATTTGAGAAAAATTACACTGATGTTAATTTATATAAGCACCAGTTTAGTAACCAGTGCAATTGTAATTGATTTGGAAGCACATTTTGATATTTTTAAAATTTGGCATTAGATATTTCACGATGACTGAGCATTTGTTTGGCAATCGTTTCGGAAAGATTAGTTATGAAAAATTAGCCTGTATCCAGTAGTCGACTGGGTAGTCATAGTCACTGGAAGATGTGTACAAGCACTGAAGATAAATGCAGTTGCAATGAAATTTTTAGTCGTAAGAAAATTGTCAAACTTGTTAAAATAAGATTACTATTTTGTGATGCATTCATCATTCACATTGCAAAAGAATTCTCACCAATTCAATCAATCAGAGTTTTAAATTAGTGGCCCACTCGTTACTCCTATTTGCATCAATAAATTTTCCTTTGAGCTATGCATGAAATTTTTTTGGGTCATTTTTAATTACCTTTGAAACTTTTGGATCAAACTTTTTTTGCAAAATCCTTTTTCCCTCTTACAGTATATGTCTATCTGCACTTTTTGAGGTATCTATCAGATTTTGGTCTCCATTTTGATCTGGAATTTCAACTAGGTTAACTTTTATTACGATCACGAGTTGCATTTTATGTCTATATTCAGAGATGCCAACCTGCAAGGAAGTTTTCAGTTGTACCAAAGGAAAAAAATCAGTAGTTTTAAGAATTTTTCAGTAGTCAAGTAAAAATTTAAGAAATCGGCTATAATAACATGCATATATTATTAATTCAAATATTTAATAACAAATTTGAATGATGTATGCAACACATTATATTATTTATTATTAGTAAGGTATTTCACTCATGAATACACATATATAGAAGCAATAATTGTGTATAAAAGAATTATATCACGTTACTTAAAATTGAAAATTTTGTTCCTAAAAAAACTTTTAATAATTAAATTCAAGCATTCTCTCCCATTTACTAAAAAAAAAATAATAATAATGAAAAAATTACAGAAATAAGTAAGCTAATTAATGTGTTGTGAAAAATAAAATAAAATTGAATTTTTCCATAGAAAAAAAATCATAGATTTCGTAAAATCCGTAGTAACCGATTCACTTCCATATAAACTATGGAGAATATGTAGTAGTTGGCATCTCTGTTTTTGCATTTGAATTGATTCTAGTCTCACTTGTAAAAATATAAACATTTTTTTGCATCAAATAATCAATAAATAGTTCTTAGAAAATATATACCTGTATTCTCAACATCTTATCTTTACAATTTTTTTCAGGGAAATTTGTTAAACGAATTAAATAAAGTAATTCCAAAGATAAGTTTGTTTAAATGTGTTTAGTGAAAAAATATATTTCATAGAAAAAGTGGAATTGTGAGAATTAATCTCCTTAGGAGTTACGTTTGCTGATATTTATTCTATTTGTTTCTTGATTTGAATGCATTTAAAGATTTCTCTGAATGAACGTTTTAGGTTGTTGAGATAGGCTGTTGAGACTACAGGTATCTCTTTTCTATAAACTATTTTATGATTCTCTGTTTCTCTGGATCAGTATAATTTCATTAATGCAGTTATTTTATATTATCGGTTCAGATCCAGTGTATTCTCTTTAAAGCATGCAATTAATGTGGTGTAATTTGCAATATTTTTGCTCGGTACAAGTTCACTGGACCAAGTAATTCCAAAGCAAGAACACATATTTGCCCAGTGTGATAAATGAAGCAATTCTTAACTTTTATCTCTTGTCCCAAGAGGCTGAATAAAGGTTTCAGAAGATAACATTCTTGAACAAACAGAAAACAGTGTGATCTGAGAGCTATATAAGATCCATTTTAGGTTGTGGATTATGTTTTTGAAATTTCTGTTAAATTATGTTTTAAATTCTGAGTTACCCATGAAAAGCAACCAAATTATTGCTTTCATGTGTTTCCCAGAATTATTGGACTTATAGAAAACTGATTATGTGTTCCAGTCAAAATTGCAATTGCTAATATATAAAATTAAGTCCAAAAATATTTAATTCTGATTAACTGCTGTATTTATTTTTACCCAATTTTTAATTTATACCAATTAATAATTATTTTTTTAAATTTAAATTTTATACCTATTTTGAATTTAGTTTACTGTTTTCATAAGATGACATGTCTAGAATTTTAAACTTTTTACTAGCTTCAAGAAACTTATCACCAGCAATGCATAAAAGTATTAAATTATGTTGCAGTAAATGTATTTTGGATGAACAGAATTATTCAGCATATTTTTCAAAACAAATATTATAAAAATGAAAAACTAAAATGTTGTTAGTTTAAAAGTGTGGACACATACATGTCACCTTTTAAAAATAAAAGAGTGATGAAAAAATACAACGTTTTTTCTTTGCAGAAAACTAACCATGGAAATGGAAGGAAATCAAAATCCATTTGCTTTGCTGTTGAAAAATGTTGAAATTCCTGTGACAAACATCATTGGAGAAAAAAATTATGAAAAGATTTTGAACTTTTCTGCAAAGCATCCATTTCTACTGGCTATGACATTGATTGTTGCCATTTTTTCAGCTCTTCCACTTATATTTTTTCTTGGCTTCACATTTATTACTCTCGTTATTGCTCTGCTTTGTTTCCTCTGCATTGAAGGTAAGATAATATTTTCCAAGATTTGTGATTTCATTAATGTTGACCATTCTCTATAAATTAAAAAATATAGTAACCTTTCTATTTGACACATTAGGCTATATTACTTTTTTGACATGTTCCCACGGAATTTTAATTTTTCAAACTGCAGAAGAAATATCAATGTTTCTTCGGAATTCAGAGGTCACTTGTTTCGAGTAGTTGTCCGAAACTGAATTGCTAAAAAGAATTTTAGCAATTTGAAAATGTAGATAAGCAGGAACTTTTCTGTTCAAAAGTAATCTTCTTAAATTTAGTTTAAAAGGTTGAACCATTAATTTTATTTTTCACTTGTGCTTTTATAAATTAAAAAAAAAATTCAATTTAATGTATAATTTGTGTTTTATTTCGAATGAACATGTTTTTCTCAAACCTTGCATTATCGTGCTATCTTCTTGTCCCCTAAGAAGCATAAATCAAAGAAAATACTGCATGTGAATTTTTTCTATTTTGGTTTTATAAAATAGTTCTATTTTTAATTATTTTATTTACTAATCTGTGTTTGATGTGTGGTACTGTTTTATTTTTATGGATTCATAAAAAGGATTTTCAATTTTTTTCTTGTAATTTTGCTTTAAGTTCTTTTAAAGATTTATGTTTGATATTATCTTTATTAACCAAATGAGTATGAAATAATAGATTTTAACAGGTAAATAAAACACTGTTCAAGATTAAAAGTGTTACTAAGTTGTATCATTAAATCAGATTTTCATTTAGATTTTGACATGCATTTTCACTTTTTATCTAGGTTCAATCATAGCGATTGGCGGTCTTATTTTCGTGGGTGTTGTAAGCTTCATAACTGTCTTTGTAGCTACAGTTGTGTCAGGTATTGCAGTTACAGTTTGGTTCCTACAAAAATTAAGCATTTTCATTCCAACTGTGCGCTTCCATCCTGGAAAGACAGTATCTAAGGCAAATGTAGAAGTCCTCAATGGCAATTCTTCTGTTGCAGTCAATTCTAATTCTACAACCAAAGATTCATAGTATTACATATGACTGTATGATGAACCACTTAATTTTCTTATGACCTTTAGCTCATTGTCGTGAATCTTATTATACATAAATCAAAATATTTTATATGAATTTACATTCATTCCTTTGTGTTTAAACTGTTTGTGTACATGTATTGCTTCAAAAATATAGGGTTTTGTAAAAGAATTGAATTGTTTTTCTTCCCACATGTCTGACATAATGGAAAACATTCATTATATTGTGCATTTAAATTGTAACAGTGTAGAATTTATTTAAATTAACTATTTGTCAACTAATCGAATGCTAAGACAATATGCATAAAAGCAATTAATGGGATAGTATAGAAAATATATTTATTAATAAAATATTGAGATTTTATACACCAAAATTTTTTTTTCAAGGGCCTGATAACTCAAGTTTATGTAAGTCTCCTAAAATCAAATGTTACTCTCAGAAATATTCCATTTAAATTCTGATTGTTTATTTTGCAAGAACATTTAAAAAAATGGGCTGTAAAATATTCTGGGGAAGAAACTCGAAAAAGAAATAGAAATTGTAAACCTACATCTAACTGCCGCACCTAGATGGTTCTATGAATGTTGGATCTATTTGAAACTTTAAATTTGCTTTTCTGGTTTATAAATAGTTAAATGAAAATAAGGAATAAGCTGTCAACTACCATAGAAAGAATTAACGAATCTGGAAATCTGAAAGTCACTGTAGATTTTTATGGTGCTGTTTAAGCAGAGAGGGATGGGGTGATTACAAGAACCATTTATATATTTTTTGTATTTTAGTTTCAGCCATTGTTTACTTAATAATTTGCTCCCTTATAGTTAGGCTAGTGTCCATTTTTCTTAACACATTAATGACTGACGTTGCGTTTTTGCAACATTAGTGAAAACATTTTTTTTCTTATCCTGTATTGCGTTTTTTTTCTATAATTTTTTTTGTATATTGTGGACACAGCTTCAATGTCTCCAGGGGGAAAAAATTGTTTTTCTCTCAATGCAAGATTTTATAAAATAAATTTATAAAATTGTCATTTTTTTGCGATTTTTTTTTTTTTCACTCTAATTTTGAAAAAATCTCACATATGGAAGAACAATTCAAAGGACTTCATGAAGAGACGCTTATGTTTTAGAAACATAGGTCTGCAAAATGGCATGAAAAAATAAGGTTACTATTTTGTCTTTGTTTGTATAAATATGCATTTTTTGAAATGTTGCGAAAACGCAACGTCAGTCCAAAGCAGTGTCTTTATGAACATTTGTCCGAAAATAACGGATGTCGAAGAAAACGGTTTTTAACTGTGAATGAAGCTATAGAATAAAAGTTAGATCATGAAGATGTTTCTGAATTTTCATCAGATGAAGACTGTCAAGGTCAAGCAGATATAGTAGTGATCCCCCTCCCCCCCAGACCGACGAGGTTAGCATTGATGAAGATATGTTAGGAGATACTTTGCCATGACCAAAAGACATATCTGGTGATATCGAACTTTTTTCTTCAAAAAAACTTTAACATTTATCGGATTCATCACAAAATGATAAACATTTGTCTAAATCAACTAAAAAAAATATTGCTTGGAGAAATTTGCCTCCCGTATACACACTAATGCCTGCTGAAAAAAACCCCGTAGAAAAGCAAAAAAGGAAGCAATTATACAAAAATTGCATGATCTAGAGCCAGTAGATGTATTTTTACAATTATACAATCAGAATCTTTTGGAGCATATTACTCAAGAAAGTATAAATATGCACAACAGAAAATCTTCAAAATTTTTCCTCTTTCTGTTCCTATATTGAAGCGTTTTATAGGATTTCTGCTTTACATTGACTGTGCATGTCTCCTCAAGAGACACTTCACTGTTCAGTTGCAGAAGATGTCAGCTGTCCATTAGTACGTACAGCACTAACACGTTCAATGCATACTGCTATCAAACAGAATTTGCATTTAGCAGATAACAATGTATTGGATAAAACAGATAAACTGGCTAAAGTTCGTCAGTGTGTAAACATTTTAAATGCCAATTTCATGCAATGACATGTTTTGTTTTCATCAAATCTTTCTATCGATGAAGAAATGATACCTTATTTCGGTAGAATTCGTGCAAACTGTTTCTGAAAGTAAAACACGTTCATTTCGGGTATAAAGTTTGGCCTTTGTGTTCTTCTGAAGGGTACTTGTATCATTTTGAAATATACTCAGGTAAATATGCAGATAAAACGCCGGATCTGGGTTAAGTGGAAACGTCATTTAAGTGTAGTCGAAGTTCCTTCAAACCACTATGTATACTTTGACAACTTTTTACATCACATTTGTTGTCGAAATTGAAAAAGTCATGGTTTCATGCCACTGGAATGATACATGACAACAGATTAGGAAAATGTCCTACTACACCTGTAATCAAAATGAAAAAAGAACAACGTGGAACACATGACTTCGTCTTTGATAAGGAGCATAGCATCACAGTAGTTCGTTGGAACGAAAATTCCCTTGTTACTCTATGGCCACCAAATTTGATACAATCAATCCATCTTCAATGGCCTAGAGACACTAAAGAAATCCGCATCTGTAAAGCAACCTAAACTCATCGGGGATTACAACAAACATGGGTGGGGTGGACCTGCTTGATAATTTCGTTGCAATGTATATAGTGCAAATAAAGGGAAAGAAATGGTGGTGGCCAAGGATACCAAAAGTCGTATTATCGAGAAATATCCAACAAACGAAAGATAAAGATGCAAAAACTGTAGTATCCAAACAATAACTGTTTGTAAAAAATGTAATGTGCCATTACATAGCAAGTGCTTCAAATATTTTCATCTTTCCCAAAAGTAGTCGGTTTTGACTGACGTTGCGTTTTCGCAACATTTTGTATCTTTTATACAAATAAATGTTTTTTTCATGTTACTTTTTTTTTGGTCTTAATTAGACTCTAATACATCTAAAAAATGATTTTTGTTTATTTCCTTCAAGCGAAAAGTAGTGCTGTCGTTAATGGGTTAACAAAATGTCATCAATCTTAGGGCAGATATGGTTTCAGTTAATTGGCAATGAATTCTGGAAAATGGTTCTGGAATTTGCTTTCTTGAAGAATTGAAACCCTGGAAGCAGTACACAGTGCATTTCAATTTATTATTTACAAGTAAGGAAGAATTAGTAAAGGAATAAAGAATAGTGATGACAAGTTTGTACACAAATTCTGCCATTTATCATTATTGAAGTAAGATTTTGTTTAAACAATTGTTATCAATCACAGGATCTACAAATGTCTATTCATGTCACATTTAAATGCTTCAGAACTGAGTTAGCCTTTAATTGCTTATTTGTACTGTTGAAAAGTTCAGATTAAACAAATTTTTATAGATTTTCTAAGCCTAAAATTAATTGAATGTGATTCTGATAAAGGAATACAAATTTTACTTGACTGCAAAAAGAATTAAATATTCAACACTCTAAAGGAACAATCTGTATATGTAAAAAAGGATGTATGTGCATATATTCTCCATACAAATCTACACTGTTTGACCAATCCACTACAAATTTGGAACGCTTATACTTGAAACTTGTCCAGACTAGTTTCCTCCACAGCAGGTACGCCATTTGAGCATCATTCTGAATGAAACCGGTGGTTCGTGCTTTGACACTATGTGATATACTAGTAATGCTACGTCTAGATTGTTCATTTTCCACAGTATTCTGTCCGTCTTAGTTGACACCTCTGGTCTCCGTTAAGACAGCCGCCTTGTTATGCCCGCTACATCATGACTTATCACGGCCGCTAGATAACAGCACCGCTTTCTTAGGAAACCGTAGCTTGAAGAGTCAGGATATCATAAGAAACCTGGCACGCATCCAAAGAAATAAAGCCAATTTCTTATTGCAAAAATATAAAAGTTTCAATATTAAAAAAATTTAAGAAAATCCCATTTAAGATATTCTTTTATTGTAAAATTTTCTGCATATTTCAAATCCATTGAAATTTTTACTCTTCTTTAACTATGTCCAAGATAGAAACTTAGACTAGAGAATAAAAAAGCCCTAACACCAGTCAAACTTTTGATTTCTCAAACTTAATAAACCATGACAGCTGTCTGTTATAGGCAGTGGACGACAGCAAAATGAAGATTGTGTTGTGTAGATTGAACCGTGTGCAATCTCCCATACTTTTCTTTGTGCCACCAAAAGAGTTTATTGTACGATATTTTATCGCACGACCAAAATCGATTCGTGTTGCAAGTAGCCTGATAGTTAGTATTGAGACAAGAAGCCCACTTTGTTAAAAAAATAAATTAGAAATTATAACCAAAATTGGTGATAACCTTTATTTTTTTGGCTATCAGTATTTAAAAAAATTACGCCTTTTTTATATTTTTCTTTTTAATTGATAACTTTTGTGTATGCCTTGTTTTAGGTCATTATAAAAAAATTTCGGTCCTTGAAAAATTTATTGTAATTTGTTTTGAATAAGTCCTTGAATTGTTTTTGGATAATGGTATGGGAACCATGATATTTATACCTATTCAGTCACCTCATGTGACCAGGGCAACCCATAAAGGGGGACAAACCCGACAAATGTCGGGGAGCCCGTACTTTTAAAGGGCCTGCGGCCCCAAGGTTTATCTAAGAAATTATCTGCCTCATTTTAGATTTTTTTTCCGAATTTGACAAAAAATATCTAACAGAAAATATTATTTTCAAGTCCTTAAAACGACCCCGTCAAGGTGGTCTCACATTTTCACCAGTCTACGACAGCGACTAGTTAGTTTACATGCCACAAGGAGTAATGAAATAGTAAGTACGTTCTTCAACTTTATAAACCATTTTTACAATTTCTTTAGTGTGAGCCCATGGCGATGGAACTGCGTTTAAAACACACTGATGGGAGGTCTCTACACGGTCTTTGGATGGAGTGCAAGAATTGAGGCAGTGAAACCTATATACTACCTGACGTTAAAGGCCCTTCAAGATGTAAAAAATCAGTAGTTTATCGTAAGAGGAAACAGCAGAAAAGTAAATGGATTCCTCAATTCTTTTTCAAAATTTGAAACTTTAATTCAGTTAAATATTTGGAAAGACATACCTAGAGCAAATTAATACAAGAAATTTAATCTTTCAATCATAATATATCTTCCTTGATATCGAAACATTAAAGCGTTAACTGAAACAATAGATAAAGATTTAAGAAAACAATGGCCTGTATAAGTAGAGCTAAAGAGACAACTTCTATCATGGGTATAGATGCAGAATTTTCCAAAAAAAGAGGACAAAAAAGGAAGCTTTTTTTTTCGAAAAAGGAAGCTTTTGAAGTGGAAAGAGAAATGCCCAAAGGTATTAGAAATTGAAGAAACAAAATTCAAAAGTTCAGTTTTTTATATAGTAATCAATAAAATAGTTTCCCAGGCATGAGCAAATGAAAAAACATATGCAATACATTCGAAGCCATATTAAAAATAAATTCTAATTCTAATAACAACAATGCACTTAAAAAATTAATTGAAAGCTATTTAAGCCACAATCTCATCAATGAAATTCAGATGTACAAGACCGTTCGCAAAGCTACTTTTTCATATTAAGCTAAGTTAGAAAATAAAGGTCTTCCATTCTCCCTTTAAATGATATCTATAGATTAAAATTGCAATCTATTTTCCCAGAACTTTGCATAGCTTTAAGAATTTTGTTTTCTCTTCCCATCACTGGCTTCTAATAAAAGGATTCAGTAAACTATCTATAATCAAAAATCATTTACAATCTACTTTGGGCCAGGAAAAATTTGAATCATAGAATATTTTCAATTGAGCATGAACTGGCATGCAAAATTAGCTTCCTTTTTGACAGCATTGGTAAATTCCTTAATTCGAATGGAAGATGTACTGCTCCCTCCTCTACTGCAAAAGTTTATGGAGTTTTGACTATTCTTGAGCATCCAAGATATGATTTTGCATGGGTTTCTTACACTCTTTCTATAGATATTTATTATAGTTTTCTGATTATACTTCATTATCCTTATCGAAGTCCTGCTCGATCACAAAGTGGCCACACTTCAAGCTTTAGATGTATAACACATATACATATTTAACTCCATAATTACTTACAGTTCATTACTAATTTACTGTGGATTTGCTTGTACATTTCTAAAGTTGGGTATTTGTAAATATATAGTTACTTGGGAAAATAAAAACCTTCTACACAAGGAAAAAACTTAGGGACCCGCGCGAAAATTTTGTCGAGGGGCCTGGGAAATTTATGGGCGGCCCTGCATGTGACAACACATCACTCAAAGTGCAAAAGGTTGTATGTCTAAAAGTTGCATTTCTCAGGAGAGCAAAAAAACTATAGTTTTCTTAGTGATTTGATTCTATTATTATATACATTTTGTTGTAACTTATATTAGATCAGCTGCTGACATCAGAGATTTTGCCACCAGGTGGAAATCACAAAATGCCACATATAGCAATAATAAAAGAAAAAAAATGGAAATTTTGACATATAAACCTTTTGCACTTTTAGTGATGATTTATGGAAAGTTGTAATGTCACATTATAAATGACATGGAAATTAAGGGGGAAGTGCTTATAAATGAATTTTATTTTCTCATCAAAATTTTCATCAGGCTCACATAAGCAGTCATTTTATAGTTAATATTCATTTCATAAATTAAAAGAAGCACCGTATTTGATGACCGATCGCCTCAGGTTTCATTGGGAAGATGATAAAAAATTCATCAAATGGAAAACATCAAAATGCAGTGCTAAGAAACTAAAGTGTAAGTTCTAAAAATTTACACAGATGAATATTATCACTAAACAAATATTACTGATCTTTTAATTGGAATCTAACTTTAATTTTGAAAGCAATTTAAATATATCTTCCATATTCATTTTATGTAATGCATAAAAATGTAATTTTTGATTCTGAGAGCAGTTGAACCAATGAATCATCAAATCGATCTTGAGCTAGAAGGAAACAAAGCAAAAAGGCTATTCTGGGCATCTAATTTGTAATCGATTCCACAAAGATCATTATGATAATATCCATTGTTTAAACTCCATTATCAAACACCATTTCAAATTGTCATTAATTTTTATATCCTTGTACATGTTATCTTTTTCAAAGTTAACAGCGCATGAGGAAAAAACAGTTTTCTTATCAAGCAACTTTTAGTTCACAAATGATCAATCTCTTAAATTGTTAGTAAAATACAACATAATGCTTACAATTTCAACTAACAAAAATGTAGCGATGAAATATAATTTTTATTATTGTATCTCTGGATGTGATATTTTTTTTACACACACACACATAGGTTTAATCTTTCCCAAGTTCAATCTAATACATCATTCGTACAATAAAATCACCATTACTAAATGCAATTGCTTGGGGAATACATTCCGTCAAAAAATATTATAATTTTATTATTGTTTCTCTGGATATGATTACATAGGTCAGGTTTTCCTTTCAGTCTAATTTCTCTATTAGCTCAACAGCCCTGATCTTGTTCCATCTTTTTGTGTTATTGACAATAATTTATTAAAATGCCAGTCCTTGTCTTCACAGTCAATCCATTTCAACTTTGGTCTTTCTCTTGGCCTAACTCCCAATTGGCCTTCCACGAATATTTTGTACTCATTTCATTGACTATTCAATGATATTCCCAGCCTATCTCATCTATTTAACAATATGTGGTTCCTTGTACACTAAATATACTTAAAATCTCTCTCAAAGGTTTGCAGCGTATTTTCGACACTTGAAGTTAATCCAAGTTTCTAAGGCATGTGCAAAGAGAGATCTAATTAAAACTTTGTATACTATACTAGTAATTTTGTTCTTTTGATTAGATCTGACTTCAAGTATCTGCTGTCAAAGAAACAGCATTTAGCAGCAGTTATTCTTTTAATTTCTTATCCAGTCATTTCTGATGACTTCTGAGCTCAAATGATAAACTCTACTTCAAACTTTTCAGAAGCAGCATCTCAGGGATTAAGGCATGGTATTTTTGTACAGGTCATTTACTTAATTTTTAGACTAAGAGAGTGTTTTATTGCTATGGGAGTTCAATATCAATATTGTCTGCAAATGCCAACAGTTGCACGGATTTATTAAGATTTTTCCTATGGTGTTGATGCCCCAGTCTGATTATCTTGTCAGTTCTCGAATCTATCTTTGGGATTGATTCCAAATTACCGTCAATGGTCTGTTGTGTTGCTTCAGTCCAGAGTGATGTAGATTCACTACCTAACTTACCGTGATATTAAATAGGAGGCAGACCAATTCAGAAAAAACATCAGACTTTTTGTGTCAATTATATTGTATCAGTCAAGTTATACTTACTAATGTTTGAAAATTAAACATTTTTTGAAGTAAAAAAATTGATCAAAAGAAAGCAAACAAATGCAAGATTACCTTTTAACAAAATATTTACTTTATTTATTAAGTATTTAAAAAAATACAAAATTACGACACCTAAAATTCTCCGATATGAAGTTGGCCAATCCAGTTTTATTGTACCACATTCCTTTTTCAGAGGGAATCCCTTCCCTTTAGGAATTCAAAAGTTGATGGAATCAGTTTTCCATCCTATCATGAAAATACTTTACAGATCAGTCATTGAATGTAAACTCAGTCCGATTACAATTGTCATTCTATTAAAATATATTTGATAAACTGATATGTGGACTGAAGCTCAGTCATGTTTTAATACCCTCATAATAAAATTAATTTTTTAGTAAAATTATCAGAAATTTTAATTTTGGTTACATTTTTAGCCCTTAAAAGGACCAGTTTTAAACATTAAAATAAACACCACAGTAAACAAATTTCATTGTCCACATTAAATTCCTCCAAACTTCACAATTAGAGAAACGTGTTCAAGCAAGCAATATTCTGAGTATCCAGTGATAGACAAGGCAGCTGAGAATTAGGTTAGTTGCCCTCATAAAAATATACAGTGCAATTGGACAAAGGGAGTAAAGCATTTCTTAATACTTTTCAACAAAAGAAACTTAAAGTGAAGACTGAAATTAATTTTGTTCTCATAACAGCTTTGAAAAGTAGAATTTTCTCTGAGAAAGTAATCTGACTAAATTTTTTTAGATTTGTATATTTTATGCAACATCAAGAGAAATTGGAAGAAAAGCAGACTACTTAATTTTTTATTTAGGTTTTTATGTAGACATGCATGTTTTTTGAAAATCACAATATAGTATTCAGTATATTATTTAGAAAATAAGAATTTTCACTGCAAAGATGTAACATTTTGTCTGTTTGGCCAAGTTGTGCTAAAAGTTAAACAAATGGACATATATATGCTTGTAAGCTTTATAGACACAAGAGAAGTACACCCAGGGAGGAATCAAACCTGCACCGCCTACAAATCATGGGTTGCTAGTGCAGCAGGTGAGCCAACTGAGTCTCGATGACCCATGCTTGAAGGAGACCTCAGACCTTAATTCCTTTTTAATCTTTTTTTTTTTTTGCATGACGAATAAGAAGTACAATTTTTTGCATTAAGTTGCACTAATTTTTCATTGTAACAAATAAATTTTCTGATTAGTTGCAAAGGCATTTATTTTTTTACAATTTCATATATAGAAAGCATACTTTTTGCAACTATACTTTTGTATTTATAGATAAGTGTTTCTTTAGTCCAATGAATTTTATTTTTCATCTAATATATTTATTCTATTAAACAGCAATAGGCGTGACAAAAAAAATGATTTGTTTAAAAAAATTATTTACTAGACAACTTTTCAAAAGAAGCTTGATAAAAATGTTTAAATCAATTTCAAATCTATAAAAATATGAACTCAAAAGATTAATGAGACAAATTTGTAAACAAATTAATTTAATTATTCACAAAACACAACAGATATCACATTTCATCACCGTTTTCTCTCTTTCTTCCAAACATATACCGGAGCATTCGATTTCGTAGCTTCCTTGAGTAATCTTGCAGGTGGTTCATTCTTATTCTAAAATAAAAAGTTACTAAACGTAAACAAACAAAACTGAATATGAAATATTTAATTTTTGGATTTTAAAGAATGTTCTAAACTGTAGAACCTGTTTTTAGTATAATTAATTTTACTTCTTAATTTAGTGTGCAAGCCAAAGAATATCTCCAATACATCCATAAAGTGAAATTCTACATGCTCAAATAATTGGAAAATTTGTATGTACTTATAACACTTTTGATCTTAACTTTTCTGTCAAAAATACGTTTAAAAACAAAACAGGCTATGTAGTACAATATCACTTGCATCTTTTAAAATATGGTAATGCTAACTGCGGGGCACTTGGTACATCTATAGATTTTAAAATATTTGATTTAAGGCACGCCCACTTCCCTTCCTTCTGAAGTTACTAAGGTAGCATCTGCACTTTTCCCACTTTACTTTCGGTTTGGATACCCTCCAGATTTTCTCTCTGGTTACTTTAGATAACTTTCCCTCTAACATATAGGGTAAAGTCACTTAATATTGAACACTCGATTTTAACAGATTGGCAAAAGTAGGAAATTGGGGTTTTTAAAACCTGTGAGAATCAAACACCGAAATTAACTAAGATTCATATGTGAATAGATAATTGATCAAGCATTAAAAATATTTGATCAAAAACTCGATATCTTTTTGAAAAAATACTATTTAATATAGAACACCTAAATTTATCAAATACCCCCAAAACGTTAACTTTTTATAACAAAAATGTATATTTGATTAGTAAAGTACAAAGACAAATACCCTTCCATATTATATATTTACTTATAATTACATCAAACTTTTTTACACACTGGAAAAAGTTCAGAATGTTTCTATTCACCATCCAAAGCTTTCCTTATCCATATCAATGCAATATTCGAACAGTTTTGATTTTAAAATCTCAGGAAAAGTTGGTTTCTTACTTGGGGTTGGGGTATTTACCAATGTTTCTTGCTCAATTTTCCCTAATGACCTTAACCTGCACTGTGTCAATCATAATGTGCCTCGTGATCTTTTTCAAGAGCTGTTGCATTTAAAATTTATAAACAAAAATAAGAGCAGTGATACAGAACTACATAATATATTATAACTCAATAATGTACAATAGAATCTGCGGTATTAAAAGACTGCAAGGACTGCCAAAGCTGAAATAGTAGATAAAGTCTGTAAAATAGTAGCAAAATATCTCTTTTTAAGCCCTATTTTAGTAGTAATTTCAGTTGCTCAGAAACAAAATTAATTGCCTGAAGAACAAAATGTGTTAACGAAACACATGTTGAAATAATTAATATTTTTTTATAAGATTTTCATGACAATCTAGCAACCAAATTGCAATGTTTTTTTTTCATGGTTGCCATACAGTGGCGATATTATGTACACAAGTGCCTCAAAGAAAGTTGCACAACAAGCATGGAATATTTACACATATTTTATGATAAATCTCAATAAAAATAGGTTTGAACTTATTCCCTCTAAAATAATTGGCATTTTAAACGATTGTCTAAAATATTTCCATCAAAATACAAAACTACTTCTATTTAAAAATTGACTGATGTGCAAAACAGAATATGAGTGACTTCTAACACAGAAGCTTCTGCAATTATGATGGATTGATTATTTATTTGTCAAAAATTAGAACAAATTGTTTGTATGAAAAATTTTCTTCGGATTAATTGAGGTGTTACGGATATGAAGGGCGAACTCAACAAATGCTGGTATCCAGGAAAACGCATTGAAACACGGAGCTCTAATGCTCTTAGTACATAGAAGCCCTAGTTTTATAAGGTTAGAAAGAGCGGACTCGATAAAAAAGTTAATATCATTATTCACTAATGTCTGAGAAACCAAAATATGGGATTTTTTTTTTGCCCAATGTTGAGATCACCCTTTGTATTTGCAACACCTCAATTCAAGTTTGAAAAATGTAAACATTGATTTAGTAGGAATATGAAATGCACTTGGCTTGTCAGTTATAAATTCCAATGCAATAAAGAAAAAGTGTACTTAAACTTAATAAAGGTTGGTAAAATACTCAGTGGCCTGCAATATTAGTGCAAATGTCCACATCACAGAGACAACTTTCACATAACAATAAAAAATAAAGTACAAAAACACAAAAGTTTACATACCAATAATTTCTTTTTTATTTCTAACTTTTGACTCAAAACAGATAGCTCATTTACCCTGTCTACTCGTTTGCTAAGTTCATTATATTGTTGAGTAATTTGTTTAGATGCTTTCTAGAAAGGAAAAAACAAAATATCAATAAAAAATGAATTTCATCTTCTAATTGCTAATAAAATATTTTAAATACGTAATAAAACAAGGTTTTGACAAGTTTCTTTTTTTTTAAATGCATTTGCATACACGAGGAACTTTTATTGCAGTTCCCACAATTGTTTGTTTGAACCAACATAGATTTATGAAAAGTTAAAAATATAACTTTCTGAATGCTTTTAATTCTTGTGTGAAGAATTTAAAGCATTTTTGCGATTTTCAATTCATTAAAATGGAATACAAGCATATTCAAAAGAAAAATTAAGGCCTTTTAAAGGTGATTTTACAGTTTTTAGACCACATGTAACAATAATTGAAGTAGATTAATCAGTGAATGCACAGGTGAAGAAATTTTCCCGAGTGTTTTAATTTGATATCAGACCCAGTTTAGTTTAAGAAACCAATTTTTAGTTAATCTATACACATTATGGAGATTAGATAGAAATTCTTAAAATTATCCAAATTACTAATTATTAGTGCTGGCTTCTGAATGCAATCAACTAAAATGTGCTGTATTCTTGGGGGAAAAAAGGTATTTATAAAAATTTTAAGCACCCATAAAAAAAAATGAAAAATCAGGCCCTTTTAACAGGCTTTTACAAGAACCCTGTAAAGCTATCAAAATTAACCAAACACAATATTAACATTCAATGATATAGAATCTAGTACTAATTTATTAAAGTACAATACAAAAATTAAGTCATATAAACAGGATATCTTTCCTTAAAATAAATAAATAAAGTGTTTGTACATGGAATATCTTAGCACCATTTCAAGTCATTATCCATTTTGGGCCATTTTAAAGCAAAATTAGTGGTTTCCATGTTTTGTGTCTGCATTATGTCTATACAGCTGTGTACATTTTCATGAAACTTGGTATACTGTGAAAGCTGTCATTTAGAAACTGAACATCACTGTGTCAGTGTCTCCCTGTTTTTGCTTCAGTGCAAGCTATTTATTTTGTTTACATATCCAGGAAAGTTTAATGCTAAATCAACTGAATACCCTGAAAATCCAGCTTAATTTAGCAGGTTTGCAGAAGCAGGGATGAATATAGAGCATTGCATTACTCAGCTCAGTTTGTTTTACCAGTACTCGAGTAATTCGGTTTAAAACAATGCAAGTTAAGATTATAGCAAATTTGTATGAAATTTTGCTGCTATTGAAGGAATATTAATGCTATGAAAAATGTAAATAAAGACTTGTTATCTCGCTAGTGTATTTGCCACTAAACGGTAAATTCCTTTCCATAAAGATGTCAAAATTAGGCAAGGCATATTTCTTGCGAAAGAGCAGAGTATAAAAAACAATGGTGAAAAAACCAAGGTTTACTTGATTTAAATCAACTTTTTAAATTTAAATCGGATTTTTATGAATCCCTTGCCTGTACAAATTTAAACCTGTTGGACATGAGACATGCAAATCAGTGGTTTCTAGAAAGTTTTAATCTGTATTAAACATTAATATTTATGATGAATAACATTAATGTATTAGGAAAAATAGCAGGGTAAATTTTTGAAAAATTAACACCAAATAGGAATTAGCAAAGTTAGTCACATGATAGAGTAAATAGAACAGCACAACTAATGCCATGCATAAGCAATGTTTTCCTGTCTGGTTCTTGAGCAGCTTAGATTAGTTTGATTTTCACCCATAACAAGATCATGAAATTTTCTGGATTTAGATATATAAGGTTGCAGGATCCCCCACTAACACTTTGTGTTCACACACACATATTATAAATTTCGGAAGAAAAATCGGACAAATTTCATAATTTCTTTGCATTATATATTTATCATAAATGAATAAAACATTGAGAATTTCTATAGTTATCTTTATATAAAGTAATAAGTTTGATAAAGACTTGTTATTGAGAAAAAAATAGGTTGCCAATATAAAATAAAAGGAACTTGTAACAAAATTCATGAAAATTTCCCTCTTCTCATTAATATTATGCTTGCAAGCAGTACTTATTAGTGAAAAAATGTTATTTGTAAGTAAATAGTAAAAAAGGAGACAAGAAATAAAAATATGCAGAAATTGAAATCAGACAACTTTTTAAATTTTCTGAGTACTGATAGGTATTTTAAAGTGATATTCCAAGCACACTAAAAGGCTTTATATATAACATACAAGAAAACGGAGCTTTCTCTATGACATGGTTCCCACTCTTTGGTGGGAAAAAATTCAAGTACTTTTCAAGGCCCATTTGAAGTTTTTCCAAGGGCTATCGTAAAAAGGCAGAAATTCCCTGTTACCCCCCATTTTAGTCGACAACATTTCTGAAGAACCTCTCCTATAATGTAACCTCTTCATTACCATTCACATACCTACCAATTCCAAACATATTTCTAGTCAATATTCAAGCATGTTATGGAAAAGAAAAAATTCTCAAAAAGAAAAAGTAAAGTAGCTAAGTTATTACACTTATTTTGTATATGTTCGAACTGACGCAGAATACCACTGACTTCGAGCGAAGAAAATAAACACATACCTTGATGAACAAGCGTATTTATCATATTCTTCGGAACCAGAATAAAACCGCCTTCTAAGCGCATTGTGAGGCATGTGCGTTTCGACCCAATTCATACTCAAGAAAATTCCAAATTAAATTAAAATACTTTCAAGTATTTTGCACCAAATTCAAGTACTTTCCCGGGCTCTTGAAAACAAAAATGAAATTCAAGTACTTTTCAAGGCCCATGGGAACTTTGTATGAATAGTCTTAGAACATGCTAATCGAGTGGAATTTTGAGCTCACAAAAAATCATAGCTTTCCACTTTATCCATAATCTACTTTAACATACTCGATTATCAGATGGGTGAATAACTTTTGTATTCCAAAATTCAATTCAATAAACACAAAATAGTTATGCTAGCAGTGTAAAGAATTCCTAGGAATCAATGCATAAAATTTACCAATTAAATTTAAACACAAATTTCCAACATATTACACAAAATGAAAACATAAAAAATTCCCTATTAAAAGACGTGTGCAAAATTGGAATGCTTTTGTAATACTGCAGAAAACGTTGTCACTATTATTTTTATATTTTTCCATAAACAGGGTACTTAACAAATTTGATTAGTTCTCAACTTATTTGAATAAAATAACATGCATCTTGTTCATAGCTATTTAATTTTCAATTTTCATAAACTTAATACAGAAAGGAAAATGAAATTAAAAATTTTGATTTAAATGAATGAAAACCACTCGATTTAAATTCAAATACCCTGTGCAAGAGTACAACAAATTAAAAAACCTTGGAAGGAAAACTATGAAGGCTAGATTATTTGTCATTTTAACGAATTCCATAACAGCAATTTTAAAGGAAACAAACTTAAGGGGCATTCCCAATCACAAACTCAACTTCTGTAGTAGTTACCTTATGTAGTTTTGTCATACAACAGGTGAACAATGAAAGCGAAATGTATTATATAAATGGATATGCATGTAACTTGGAGAAATTATAAAATGCTGAAAAGAGAGAGCAGTTAAAAAGAATTTTCCTGGCACTTAAATGATGTTGGCATTTTTCTATGAAAGAGAAAAGCTATCATTCTAGTCACTTTCTCAGTCTACAGTTAACCAACTCAACCCTAGTAAGATCAAGTCCGGCTAGTATTAACATCAGATTAACCTTTTGACTATGGCTTATAGATATAACTCGTGATTCTTTCTTGGTGGATATGCATGTAACTTGAAGAAATTATAAAATGCAGAAAAGAGAGCAGTTAAAAAGAATTTTCCTGGCACTCATATGATGGTGGCATTTTTCTATGAAAGAGAAAAGCTATCATTCTAGTCACTTTCTCAGTCTACAGTTAACCAATTCAACCGTAGTAAGGTCACGTAACTGGCTAGTATTAACATCAAATTAACCCTTTGACTATGGCTATAGATATAACTCGTGATTCTTGGTGCGATTCATATAACTTTCGAGGTACAACTGCTGTACTGGCCAGTCTAAATTCTTTCTTAGTGTGATTCTTATAGCTTTCAAGGTACAATTGTTGTACTGGTGTTAGTCTAAATTCCTTCTTGGCACGATCAAGGTACAGCTGCTGTACTGGCCGTAGTCTAAAGGTTAAATCATGCATTAAAATCTAGAAAATGTTTGAAAAAAAAAATCTGCTCTTGAGTTGAGTCCATCATTTTACATTGAATAACAGAATGTAAATACATATTTGGTTAGTTTCGGGTCGTATGGCATAGGGGTCATATTTAGCCATACTGTGGAAACATAAGACAATGTCAAGTAATGGACATACACCAGGCATGAGAATGCAAAATTTCAAAAAAGAGGAAAACCAAAATATGAAATGAAATACACGCGAGTCAGGTCTGTATGCACAGGATTTCGCAACAGTAAAAATTAAAATTAACAACTCGCAACAAATTTTAATTGTGTACAACAACTTGGCCATCCAACATGCTTTAGGTGAGGCTCCTGTACTATTGGGAAAGTCTAGGTACAATGGCCAAAGCTTTATGAACTCCACATAGTCATCTCTGTTTTTTTCTGAATCGATGGCAGATGTTGCTGTCTGGATTGCATTGTCTCCAAGACCATCAACTATGCTTCTCGCATCTCGCTTGTACATTCACTGACTTTGAGTCAAAAGGTTCCAATTCACTATCAAAATATTCAAGGTGATCAAAATTGCCACGAAATCGTTTGAACAAGGTTACATCTGGTGACTTGGAAGCCTCGATCTTTAAGTCATCAAACACGTGGGATAAAAAGACTTCTCCAACATGATGGCGGCAAGCTGACCAAAGCACACGTCCCAATTTCTTTAGCACACTGACACAGGCAGCAGTAACATGGCCTGTGTGTAGGAAGAAGTTGAGTCAAATGTCATGTTCACAATTGTATGTGTGCATTGCCAAGAGGTGAGCTGCTCATATATTAAATCAGCAATGATTGGGCCACATTTACGATCAGTTCCTTGGGAATATACTGGCGTATCAAGAATCTTTTGCTGGGGTGAACGTTTCCAACGATAATGGTGAGACGTTCTTCAGCTTTGTACTTATTGGACAATGATGTTGAAAGTTTTGAATCCAAATGCAGTTGTATATTTAGGAAAGCACCACTCTTCCTTGCAGGTAGTTGAAATCTTCATTGCAACTTGCCTTCTTGATCTATCTGCTGTTGCATAAGATGCTGCAATAGTAGATGTCTCTCCTCCTAGTTATGTAATTAATGCTTTTGTATATACTGCTTGTTGTGCTGGACTCGTGTTTAAATGTGTTGCTAGTGAAACAAGATTAGTTTTCATCATAATGTCGTGTGGAATGAATAATGTTAGGTCCTGTTCTTTTATTTTGATGACGACTTTGAGTACTTGTTGATTGTCCTTCAAAAGGGAAATTTTCCACATAATTTGTATCACTTTGTTCATCACAATCATCATCGATAGAGCTGAGAATATCATGTAATATTAAGTTGGAACTCATTTCTCTATTCACTTTTTCCCTTCTTATTTGTTGTAGCTGTAGAAGCTGTTATTTTCGTTTGAATTTTTCCGCAAGACATTAGTCATGTGATCTAAATGTTGCCAAACGGTCACTTTGCATTTACTGAAGGAAGGCAAGGTCTTCTTTGTTCTGTATTTGCTTTTCTACATTTACAGACCATTAAAAAAATGTTAATGCTAGTTTATATTCCATCTGTTTTAACTTGTCTATAGTATTTGGTGCAGATCTTCGATTAAGGTGTATCCCTCTTAATTTTGAGCTCACATGGTTTTGGCAACAACTTTATCTTGGTTGTAATTGATGATGATGCTGATACAGAAAATATAAAATTTCAAAGTTGTCGTGGACCCCCTAAAACTGTTTGAAAAAAGAAAAAGAATTGGTATGGTAACTTTTTAAGGGTAATGGAACATTTTGAGATTGGGGACAAACTGATTTGTTTCTAGAGGGGCGTTTGATGCACCCAAATATATGTGTGCGTGTGTTTCCCCCACACACCATATATGCTCAAGTAGAGATTCAAAATTAGCTTTTAAGAAAAACTTCAGCATAAATATAAATAAAGGAGCATTTGATTCCTCTAAGTAATGATGTCAGCATATATGACCTAGATTGCCACAGAAGTTCGCAACAAAAAAGGATGCAAACGGATTGATTGTAACATCAAGAAACAAGAATTGGTTTTTGGAATTCAACTTAAAATGTGTAAAATCATTTTAGTTTAAATTATACTGAATTTCAATTTCGCTAAAAAAAAAATAATAATTTGGAATCGAAAGTCATCTTTAGGACACAAATGACTTTCAGAAATTCCACATTAATTTGGCTCTGAGCGATAACATCGCGTCATCGGAAAACCGTGAGATCGTGAAAAATCGCGATGTCACGATGACCGCGAGATCTGCGCTAGCTAAGGGATGACGCGAGATCTGCTCTAGCTAAGGGATGCCTGTGTAAGATCGGAAAAAATTGCGATGTCACAAGGACCGCGAGGGATGACTGAATACGATCGGAAAAAATCGCGATGCCACGATGACCGCGAGACCTGCGCTAGCTAAGGGATGACTGTGTGAGATCGGAAAAAATCGCGATGTCACGATGCATCGCAATCGTGAAACCGACGTGGTTGTCGTCCTCACACCGTCTTTCGCGATGTATCGTTACATCGCTAGGCCTAGCAACTAGTACATAAAAACGTCAGTAGGACATCCGGTTCTTCAAAGCTTGAAATATATTCTCATTGGCTAGAAACACTAATGATGTCATGTTCTTAAAAACGGCCAAAATCACGTTAGAAAAACGCGGAAAATTACTAAAAAACGGAAAAACATGAAAAAATCCTAAAAAAGCGGAAACGCGGAAGATTCTCATGCCTGATACACATACATATGAAAGAAAGTTTTACTGACATAGAAGAGAGAAATACTCCCATGGAGGAATCTAATCTGCACTATTTACAAGTTAGATTATTGGAGCAGCAGACAAACACACAGAGCCACCAGAATGCAAGTGACATTAGTTTTTAATGTGAATGTAATAACTATTTTAAAAGGAAAAATTATACTTTACCGCTAGGCTTTCTTCATTTTGATAGTCTAGTTTCATATTTTTTAAAGCCTCTAAAGTCGGTCGATTGAATGGTCTGTCGAGCAAGGCTGGATGAGTGTTCAAGTGTTTGGCTACATCAAACCTTTTTGCTGTAATATGCAAATCATGTTGAGTGCTTATTTACAAAATTAGTACATTTACAGAAAAAGCAGTAAACATGTACTTCTGGTAATCAATGTTATACATATTTATAGCAATTACTACCAGCAAAAAATATTCATGCAAGCATTATACCACTCAGCAAATCAGAGGAGAGACAAGAAAATGCAAGTTTTGCTTAAACAACGACAGATCCATAATACCACTTATTACTAACTTTAAATTTATTTGCACTTTGAAAGACATGCAAGCTATCGAATATAGTTTAATCATTCTGCATGCTATTTGTTGACGCCTTGAATTGAAATGTTGGCGACCTTTTCTGTCAGTCGCTTGGCGATTCTAGTCTTTCTTGTTTTGTACGGCAACAAGCCAACATCGCATCGAAGTCTCTCTCGTGAGATTTAATAAAGTTCGTTTCATTAAATTACCTATGGATATTTTTCATTATTCTACAGTCCACATTTGCCTACAACACCATTTTATACACATATATTATAGTCATAAAATTCTTAATCAGATGGCGTACCTAATGACTAATATGTATGTATATGTAAAGAAAGAAAGCTATGTAACTGCCAAGAAGAGCAGACGCCCTGCAGATGTGAATAAATATTTATTATTGTTATTGGCTTGTATAAATTCTCAGAAACGTAAAAAGAAGCCAACAATATTAAAGTATCCAGTTTCTAACACTATCTAATAACAATAGCCCCTTGATAGTACATATGCAACAAGAATAAGCATGGCATAACCTAGGGGTGGGGCATAACAAAGGATGATAAACACATATAGAGATGAAAAGGAAAAAATGAAACATTACTTTATATATTTTTAGTTAAATTATGTAAAAGTACAAGGCAATAGAAAATCAAAGATAAAACTTTAAGGGGTTCTGTACACAAGGATATGACTTATCTATCCAAACAGATAGGCCATACACTACCCAACAATAATGGACCGGACAGCAAGATGTGATGGTATAAGGGAAAGAATACATGCTTTAAGAGAGGGATGGTCCCCCACATGCTGCAATTACACTAGCAACCCTTCTGGGCATACTTTCAATAATGTTTTGATACACAGCTATGGGTATTTGTGCCCATTCCAGCTGCAGATTTCAGATGTGGTTCCCTGGTCTGTAAGCGTCGCTCTAAATCATCCCACAAATGTTCTATGGGCCAGGGAAGACGTTTTACATCCATATCTCAATACCACTGCCTGACAGAGGCTACAACATGATAAGGAGCATTGTCGTCCTGGAAGTAACATTTGTCCATTCCATAAAGTTGCCAGAGCGTAGGAAGAACCCGATAGTCCAAAATGTTTATGTAGGCATCGCGTTAAATTTACCAGGAACAGCATGCAAGGGTCCCAGGCCATACCACGAAAAACACCCAAAACAAGTAGTCAGATTTTATGCAAATCTGCTGGTGTCCGGTCCATTATTGTAGGGTTGGGTAGTGTATCTGACACTGACAGATAGGTCATATCTGCTCATTCTCTAACAGAACAGATTTATCCCTACGAGATTCTCATGTCATATCTGACCTATCTATTCAAATTGATAGGTATGATTCTCATATATGCAGAACACACCTATCAATTCCTACCAGATCCTAAGTACAGAATGCAACTATCTATTTCTATCTGATTATCATAAGTCAGATCTTGACCTATCTATTCAATTAGATAGGTCAGATTGTTTCTTCTATTTAAATCTCATGTCCCAATGACACACCCAATCTAATCATCCAAAGGATGAGCAAAATATGATAGTATTATTTTCTGGTAGTACTACTACCTTCTTTTTTTTAAATGTGCATGTGTGGTTCAAGTCCTTCAAGGTACAGCAACTTCTTGATGTTGTGCTTTTAAGACAAGGTATAAGCGAGATAAAAGTTCAATAGAGGCATAAGTCAAATTCATCACTCTCTTTTTTTAATATTGTGTAGAACTATATGTGAAACACAAAATTTGTAGCGAAATCTTACAACTTAAAATAAAGTACGTAAAACATTGAAATAAAAATCTACTAAGGCAAACAATTTAAAAAAAAGGTAACCAGCCAGAGTTGTCTGCTTCCACTGTTCATTGTTTGAAACTGAAGTTAACGAACAAAAAATAACTAACTGCATTTAAGCTTAATGCTGCATTAAGCCCCAAGATTAAAAGTATTATATTTCACATTGGGGTACAAGTTAAGGAATGCCAATACAGCCAAATGTGATATAAGAAAAGGTTACTAAATATTAAGTAAGATTTGCATAAGTAACTGATAACGATAAACCTAAGCTCTACTTTAAGAACTCATTGAATGACTAAGACTACATAAATTTAAACGTTTTTCTTTCAGTGAAAAAGGCACACAATACATGTTTCAAAATTATTAAAGAAAGATTTATCAAACATTTCCTCTTTCCTAGGGTTCAAGAGTTACATTAAAAATACTCAGAGTAAACACACATGTTGTTTAAAAAATTGATAACTTTTAAATTACTATAAAAAACAATAATAATTACCCTTTGACTTGGATTCCACAAAAAATGTATGCACATTTTTGGGTCTCTCCTCGACATCTAATAAAGCAACAGAACTCTTCAATTTTTCTATTTTCTAGAGATTAAAAAAAAAGAAAGATATATGACATTGCATGCAAATAACAAAATCGTTTCTTCATATATAAACAATTAATTTCAGAAAATTTTGTTGATAGTTCTAGAGGAAAATGCTATTATTTTTTAGTTAATAAGCATTTTCCTGTTCCCTCATGAAATTAACATGAAATAAGAGTTCAAAATTAATTGTCATTTTTTAGATTTAGTACCTAGTAATTTTGTTATAATCAAGCTTTGGAATCCTGTTATCATTTTTGATGACTGACTATTTTGAATTTTTCTGCTTGCTTGATGTAAATTCTGACCAATAAATTGTTCATTCTTTCTTCTAACGTAATCTACACCCACTATTATATTTAAATCCAAGCCCTCTTCATTACACTGTGTTTTAAACATATCTACAAAAACAAAATTGCACTAAAAAAAATTGAAAAAAAAAAATAAATAAAAAAAAAAAAATAATAAATAAAAAAAAAAATAACTGGAGATAAAAGCAAAATATTTTGATTATGAACTTTTTACACCTGACCTTACATTGTCATACTATTCATCGAAACTAAATGCAAATATACACATTCTACAAAAATGTAATTGCAAACAAAAATAATTAATTTAACACACAAAAAACACCATCTGTTACACAAATTTCAAGTTGTATCACCAGCCTCACGGCGACCAAGACGCTGCAGCCACGGAAAAAAACCCGGCGGCGAAGGTTTTCTCGGTGTTAAAAAATTACGACGCTATGGTTCTTTATTCGAATTACAATTTCCCCAAATACGATTTATTCGATTCTCAAAAGCACTCATAATCGCACATCTCTAAATAGGACAAACAATAATGGTAGCCGTTTAAATTGTCAAAATTTCCCCGATTTTTTTGAAAAATTTGGAAATTTTCCCTGAGATTTCTCTAAATTTTCAAGAAATAAAAAATGTCCTGATTTCCCGGTTCTGTTACCTCCCTGTTTAATGTTCTTTTGCCTTCTATTGTGTACTGAGTCTAAGGATGGTTGTCTGTAGTGTCGTATGTATCGGAAATAAACAAACAAATAACTCACTCTAATTTCTGTACTCAGTTTGAAATTGACGTAATTTGCATCTTGCGTCTGCATCAGTTTCAACTGAGCTTCTGAGTGCTCTTCTGGTTTTTCTTTCTCATAATGAAAGCCATCCTATGAATGAAAGCATCAGGAAAATTAAAACTTCTAGATAGCATTTAATGGAGAAAATATTAATACATTTTTTGAGATATACAGGGTTGCCAACCTTTTCTGAGCACAGCTTCAAGAGCAATCTTATAAAATTTCAGGAGTTTTGAGGTTGCTTCAGGAGCAATGCGAAAATAAGGACAAAAATGAAAGACCAGCATATTTTTCTTTAATAACGGTCATAAAATTCCTCATTACAAATAATTTCTTTTAGCTATATATATATATATATATATATATATATATATATATATATATATATATATAGATAGAGGATAAAAAATTACATGTATACATAAAAGGTTTTATCCTTATATTATAGAAACCAAATTTAATACACAATTTCCCCATAAGTGAAAATTTTTCCTTTTGCATAAGAAAAAATATTGTGATCCAATTGAAGAATCTGGCGAAAATTTCCCACATAAGTCGAAAATTTATCCTTTTTCATAGGGGAAATTTTCTTTTCCCCTGCATCGACACGATTTCCGGAGTGAACCATTCATTACGCGGAGTTGCGGATTTTCAATGCTTTAGCAGAGAAGCTACAGAAGTTCCGAAGCACTTGGCAACTCTGGATATCCATACTTAGATTTAAGTTCAGAATCTTTATCATTAAACGAAAATCATGAATTTTGTAAAAAATAAATTTACTCTTCAGTTGATGAAATACATACTAAAGTACATGTTGAACAGATTATATATGTGGAATAGATATGAAAGAAAAACGGAGTAAGTATTTAATTTCAGAGAACTGTTGAAAATTTTGCAAATACTGAAAAGGAGTAATAAAGATTATTTTCCACATAAAATGTTATTAGTTTTAAAAGAAAATAATTAATTTCTATCATTTTCTATCTATCTTGATTCAACTCAAGCAAAACACTAGAAATTTTGTAAACATATAGCCAACCATAAAATGGTTGTATGCTTATAAAACAAATTACAATGCAAACAGTTTTCAACTGCAATTACATAAGTCAATAATCTTGCATGGTTGAGACAATTACCGTGTCCAATATTTGATTTCACAAAAACTTTTAAATAATCAAAATTTTCTTTTAAGCAATCAAACTTTCAACAAATCTCATTAAGCTTTTGTTGTCAATGAATTATTTTGTTTTGACCAATGAAAAAGGTTTTAATGGAATATTTTAAAAGCCGCAAAAAGTGGGTATCAAAGACAGCTGGGATTAACTTTCAACATTTAAGTTTTCAATCAATCTGTTGCATTTACTTCAAAAGATAAAATAAGACAAGAGAATAGCAAAAATCATACCTGCACTTCTGAATTTATCATATGGAAAGCAAATTCATTAGGATTTTTATTCTGAGCTTTCCTGTAGAGCTTTTTCAACTTATTCTGTTTTAAATGATGGGCGCTTTAAAAATGAGAAATGACATTAATATACATTTGCATAAAAAAGAAAAATCTATTAAAACATTGAAAAAACCCCTAGAATTTACAGTACATAAATATCCAAGCTCTTTCTTGTTATTACAACCACTGCCCAGATCACTGTGGGGAGTAATAAACTGATTAGTTAACTAAAATTTCAATCATGTCCCAAGTTAATATAAATGAAAAATTGATCATCAAAATAACTAAATCACAATTAGTTATTAACTATTCAACTATTAGTTTGTCATGAATATATTGACTAAATTCCTATGGTTGAGGTATATAAAATTACTTAATCATTATTTGTACTCTCAATTTGCATGATTTTCTCAAATTCAAAAATTATATTACTATGAAACAAACTATAATTTAACTAGCACATTTTCATCTTTTGTTTTGAATTTTGGTATGCTGTAAAATATAAATAAATAGTTGCATCATGTTATCTTTTATTTCATTTTACTGTTATTTTCCTCATCAACATTTGGGTAGGCAGGGACAGTACAAAGTCCCAAATTGTCCAAAATCTGGACGTTTTGCTAACCCCTTTTTTTTTGTTTTCCTCACTCTTTTTACTTTTTTTGACAATTAAAAAAAAAAAAAAAAAAAAAAAACAAGGAGTTAAACCGGGACCTAATTTGATGAAACAATGCAAAATAACAGACATGTTCAGAGTAAATACCACACAGAAAAATTAAATTTGCAAGTAAAATTTGTGGCATTGCATTAAAAAGGTTATTTTTTCTTTTTTAATAATTATTCCTATTTATATATCTGCTATTTTACTAATGCAAACGCAAAATTTGCATTGGTGGGTGGATTAGATTAAGGTTTTTTTGACAAAAAATGCAAATAATCTGAAATGGCAGAGGTTCAGACGAATCCAGATTTTGGACTTTGTACTGTATTTCGCAGCAAAACTTCACACCACCACATATTATTCTTAACGGATTCAGAAAGAACAGAGGCACAATTTAACTATAATTTCTTTTAGAACAAAGCTAAACCTTTATGGTTTTCAGTTGTGTGAGGTGGGTGATTCATCTACATTAGATAGAACAAGGTGTAGAGAAAGTTCCAGCTAGTCTTGGCAGAAGAAAATGCAATATCCCATTTTACTTTTGGAATTTCAAGTTGTTATTGGAAACATTTATGCCACCATCTGAACAATTTCAATTGGTATTTCACTAACAGTGGTGTATGTGGGCCGTCTGGTACAAGTACCCAGTAAAAATGTGTGACCTGTCTATTGAAAATCTTAAGAGAAATGCAAGAAAATGTCTTACTTAAAACTGGCAGTTAAACCAAGATTGATTTTGGTGGAAATACACCATTTTATTATTCCACCACCTTATAAAGGATTAATCTCTTTAGATGATCATTTCTGATCAACAAGCAAATTTCCTAACGAAACCCTTTTGCAATTACACACTGCTCTGAAAGAAACTTTGATTCCATAAAATGTTTGGTTCAGAAATGTATACACAATAAACAGTGCTTTTTAATAGAAAATACAGATTAAAAAAAAATTTAAGGTATTTTATCCTTTTTTCATTATAATGTTTTATTAGATTGGAATAATCTTCGAGCAATTATTTTACTCTAATTGACATAAGTTGTTTATACATTTTCTAATTTTGGGAAGTTAAAGGTACAGTGACTTCGATTAACTGTCACTTTTTTTTGTCTGTTTCAGTTAAACGCTAGTCCATTAATATGAAACATTGCTCCTCAGAAAGCACAAGCCTCAAAAGAAAAGGATAGAATATTTTAAAATTTGAATACATATTATGTCTAGAGCGTAAGTTCATATAACAATATATACTATAGTGTACTTAATGTAAATTGTTTGTTTCTATAAAATTAAAGACATGTGTAGAGTATTTTTAGTTTGTAAACATGCAATTTTGAACATTCGTTCAGATGCAAAGGATAGGGGTTGTTAAAAGTTATTCTGTTATCTGTCTTTTTGGTTAACCATCATGGTCCAGACGATTAATTGAAGTTTCACTGTACCTGCAAAATAAATTTTATCTGAGATGATGAGAATTGAAACAGCCTGTTAATTTTACTACACTGGAATGCCAACCTTATTACTACAGATAATGCCTAAAGTAAACCAGAACTTCTTTGCTAAAAAAATTACCTACTTTAATTTGCAGATAAATGATAAATAACGCTACATCAAACAATATAAATGTTAAATAACACTTTTGTAATTTAGAATCCAATATATCTATTTACATACCTTGACCTTTTCTTGTAATCTGCCTTTTTCTCCAAAAGGCCAAACTCTTTTCTATCATCAGGCTATAAAGTAAAGTCAATCAATATACATGAGCTAAAAATGTTTAATTAGCATGAACAATATCATTTAAATACTGGAGGACGTGATAGCTATGTATAGTAATTTGGGCCACACAAATTAAACTATAGCCTAGTGCTTTAAGTGTAAAAATTTAAACACTTCAAAGTATGAGTAGAAAAGATTAAAACCATGTGAAAAAATCATGAATAACTTTTAATGGAGCAAAATATATACGAGAACTGAAATAAACACCACAAGAGGAAAAGGGGAGTTTAAATATGTTATCCTAGAACAGTGTTATAACTATAGTTTTTAAGTAAGCCATTCCTGGCCAATGTAAAGATGTGGAAGCCCTAGTGGCCATTCACTAGAAGTAAGATAACATAAAAATAGATAATGCTTGTCAAATGTTCAACTCAGGCATAGATCCAGTTGATTAGGCCACATTCGCTTATTTGAAAGCAAAGTGGTGATAAAATTCTCAACGGTGTTGAGTGATGGTGCTAGTACTTCCCCACTTTTACACTTGACCTGGATGGGCTCAATTAAAAATACGAGTTGTGGCAAAGGCTTTTACTATTCTACTATTACAAAATACTATTCTAGGATAACATATTTAATTTTAAACTTATTTTCTCCTCTTGCTTACTTATATCCTCATTATGGTGGACTACAGCAATACCAAAATAACTATTGATCATCGTTTCACATGTTTCTGATTTCTATTGGTCATTACTTTGAAGAGTTTTTATATTTTACTACCAAATTGACTCAATTTCCATTAATTTATCTAGGCTAAAGTCAATTAGAATATCCATGCACAAACTCAGCTTGCATTCATCTAGCCTATCTGGAAGATGGGTTATGTTCTCAAATATGTATTCCAGCCACAAACCAAATATCTGAATAACAACTGCAGTTTATCAACAAATGGATAACTTAACTGCATTTGATTCACATATAGATTCTCTGACAAATAATGGAACAAGCTGAAATATTTCATCTCAGAATTGCAGTCAGGTGGTTCTGTAAGTTCTATTCAACAACCACTGTCCAACAAACCAATCATTATTTTCATTACAGAAATTAGTCACTTGTGTGGTTATCATAGAATTTAAGACCATATCTACTGATACCTTTCAATGAGGTCAAATGAATCTTATACAGAATAAAACATTAATTTTCACTTATAAATCAAAAGCTGTTTAAAACAAATTAATTTTGTTACATATCTTCAAAAGCTAAATTTAGACCTAGAACCACAAATGGGGTCACATACATTTTAAAGGCCTATCTTGAATGGAATTTGGGGTAGGTAGTTGAAATTATATTGCATTGGAGAAACACAATGAGCTATTGAGAATTTGAGGAAAACAATATTTCATTATTCAATTTTAGCCTCATAATAAACAGGAAGTTTAATTCCCAAACAATAGCATGTTCACTATTATCTGAGTTCACAGACTCAATTGCAATCAGTGTTTTTTTAAAATGTGATTAAAGTATCATCTAGAGATAAATAGTATTGTTTAAGGCACAAGATGACTCTAGGTATCAATTACTAAAAGAGAATTTTTTTTTTCAAAGTAGTATGCAATTTGACAATTTTGGGGAATATTAGTTATTGAGTCTTGCACTTCCCAAGACCGACTGTTTCTAGAATGCCCACTGCACTCGCACTGACAGCCTGTGCATCTTAGAAAGTGCAGATTAAATTCCTGTAAATTACCTCTCTTCAGAGATAGTATAAAATATGTCGATTCAGTGATGATTTGTAAGCTAAAATCCATTGATTCAAAATATATTACACTAACCACTGCGAGGCTAGCCCGTGGTGTTGGTTTGTTTCGCAAACCAACGCCGTGATGTAAGGTATTAATCTGGTGTAAAATTTTCCGCAGATTTCAACTCGGTTGAAGATATATTCAATTTGATAATTACTTATTTGAAGAAAATCATATTTTTAGGTATTAATCTAAAGTGAAATTTCCCCCAGATTTCAAATCCATTGAAATTTTTACTCCATCTTTAACGGTCTAGGAGATAGAAAAAAAGAACTAAGTGACTACAGTTAAAAGACTCATCGTCTGGCTGGATAATCATTCCTCCGCCCAGAATAAAAGCAGAAACAAACAAAATTTTTCTCCAAGTTCCCCGAGATGAAAAAAACTTGGCATGGTTTTGCGTCAAGAAACAGACAGACAAACAAACATTTCCTTTTTATAATAGTAGAGACAAGTTTTGTCATTTTTGAATAGTTGTGTTGCACTAAAAGTGATATAGGTAATATTGAGGATGGGAATTGGAGCTTTTTACCTAGTACAAAACATCCAAGTCTAGACAAAACCAGAAAGTCGTCATTTTGTACTTTATATCAATATAATCCTACATATTGTACGTACGCAGTGCAAATGCGATTTATTTATGATTTTAATGAGATGATTAATGTTGGACAGGTCAGGCTTTCACCAAAGTGGCTTCACAACTGAATTAAAATTTTAATAGCTACTTAATACGTTGTATTATGTAAAATTTCTATTGGACCTATTTTAAACTGCATAGTTTCACCGAGAAAAATTATCCATCATTGATCAATGTTAAAATTCTTTTCCAACAGAAATATAAACCTTGGTATAATTTACCAATCAGAAAACTAATGTATTCTCATTTCAATGTTTTTAGTTCAAATGTTGTTTACAATACCTGATGCCTTTCTTTGTACTCTCGAGCACCGCTTTTTGCGGCTTTCCTCCAAGAAGACATGGTTCTTCAATTTTCACAATCGCATACAATTCATTCACAACACTGAAATAATGAAATTACAAATAAGCATGGCTGGATAATTGAGGTTTATGGCTACGAGAGTTGCTCCTTTGCCTCTATTGTTCAGGTTTTCGATGTTAGTCAGAAGAGTGGAGTTGTTGTCGCTTAGAATTCGTTAGTAGAGATTAGAATTCGGATTAGAGCAACACCTTGAATGGAGTTCTTACTCCATTGAGGCGCTCGTGATTAAAAAAGCGTAAATAATTAAAACAAATCTTGTGACAATTATATTGAAGCATTTCTATAAATAATTCTCTCCAAGGTTTAAAGTTACGTGTAATTGTCGAGTATTAACTTCGAAAAGTCGTGAATAGACCGTTGGGATAATTTTATTGTAATGTAATTAAAAAAGCGTAAATAATTCCATAAATAATTTAATTTCGTTAAAAACATTTTAGAGACCTTATAACAATTGTATTGAAGCACTTCTATAAATAATTCTCATCAAGGTTTAAAGTTACGTGATATTGTCGAGTATTAACCTCGAACCTTCGTCAATAGACCGTTGTAATAATTTTGAGGAAATGTTACTTAAAAAAGCGTAAATAACTGTCTTAAATGAAATTTAGTGGCTGTAATCTAATATGAAATAATTATTACACATGTTTTTACAATTTAATAACATTAGAAATTACAATTTATAAATATATAGTTTCTTATAACATTAAGTTCAAATTTTGTGGCCACAATAGTAACTAGCCTCCTTTTCACCTTTTCAGTTTTCGTTTTTTTTCCGTATCCAACTATCAAATTGCCCTTCATAACGTTGGATATTGGTAACGTGGTAAGTATCTTAATGTTTATTTTAAAGAATGTTGATGAATTTTGTATACCTCTGAATTAATATGTTTTACTTTAAAACACAAGTTGACGTCCTACATAGTGTTTTTTGAGTATATTACATCATCATATTAACAAATTTGTAGAATAGAGGACAGAAACAATCAGATTAGTAAATTCTAATAATAAATAAATTTTCCCTCATTTTTAATTCATATTGGATCTTTCTTTCTTCCTGCTGACATTTTAATGGCTGTGTGTGTGTGAAAATATATATTTCTACTCTCTAATCTCTTGCACACCACAACAATAAGCTGACAAATTCCTCAAAAAGCTTTACTTCCTTCTTGTTTTTTTTTTTTTTAGCTAATATAATCAGTAATCTCCTTAGTTTACAATTTTGAATCAAACTGCTGCATACTTTCTTTAAGTGTTTATATTATGAGCACTGTTAATCAGGAATGTCACTTCCTGGCATTTAGATTTATATCATGTGTACATTACTATTTCCAGGGTGGAGTAGTCGTTCACGGTAATTTGGCGTTGACGGTTACCTGGCCGAATACATCTAGCGGAGAAATCACTTGGGGATGGAGATTCAGAGAATGTATCTTGCCTTTCTAGAGGAAATTGCAAAAATTTATCCCCAACAATAGAGGGTAAGTTTAATTTTCTTTACTTTTTATTGTGTATTTGTGCATTCCTCGTTTTCGTATATGCAAAGGTTCACAGTGTGGATTTTGCTGATGAAGACAATTTGTAGTATGAACTCTTAGAAGTTAATTAATGCAACAATGAAGTTATTTGTTTTAAAATATATTGAAATACATCAATTTTGTACACTGTCAAAATTAATTTAATTTTAATAATAAATGTTTTAAAGTTTTAGAAACATAAAACCTTTATTATAAATGCAAAACACAGATGATTTTAGAATTTTGAGTCCGGAATCCCCTTAAAATGTAATGAGTTCTAATGATTGAATCATTATATATATTTTTTCATTAAAGTATCGATGCCTAAGCATTTTGAATATGGGAGACCGGGGCTAGTAGTGACATTTTTGATATTAGTCGTAAGATTTGAACTGAATGAAACATGTAGTGTATCATATCATTCAAGTAAATCTTGTATTATATATTTATAAAACTACAGTTAACATTATTAACGTTTTTCATAACATATAATGAAATCTACGTAGACTCGAAATTTCTCACAGCTTGCCCGGTAGTGGGGTTAGTAGTGACATGCTTGGGGCACATTGTGACACATAAATAACACATACAAATGCATTGTAACATATACTAATTATGTAAGAAAGGCAATAAAATGGGGATATTTTAAATCAAAAATGAGAAATTTATTCATTTATAAAGTTTTTCACACAATAAAAATACTTTCATGTTTTTAATAAAACTGTAAATCAAATGAAAATAAAATAGTTAAAACTAATATTTGATCATATTGAATCTTTGATTCGGTAGCCTATGTGACAACTTCACAGCTGGGGGGGGGGGGAATTGCTGATCAAAAGTACCAAGTCAGTACTGCTTTCTGGAGTATTTTAATTGATTACTTTGTACATAAATTTACAGAAGTTGATGAAGAGTTCAGATACGAAATTGCCCGTTCTGGGACTTGGTCGGTTCCTACCTGGAACCTCTGAGTCTCGCTAAATCAACCGCACCATTGAAATCTCAGCGTAGTCTGCCCTCTCGTTCTCTTCGAACTCGGGTCGGCCAAAAGGGGTGGGGAACGCCCTCTCTTCTCCCATTGGCTAAAGCTCTCCTTGGCGGGCTTTCTAAAAGATTCCAGAATGATCTAGCGCCACCAAGACGACTTGTTGTCTGAAATCCCTCCGACCACAGGAGACGTCGGCATAGATGAAAGACCCCCGCCTCTCCTGGGAACCAGAACCGCACCTTGGTGTCTAGACAGCCCGAACTCCTCCATCGGTGGGAAGAAAGAGCGTGGACGCGTTGTCACACCTACTACAACGTGTAGGCCTATATTCTATAAGCCTACCTGTATTTTTAATCATTCATTGTCATCGCTTGTTTCAGCATCTGATTTGCAGTTAATACAAATATAATGAGGTTCATTTTCGGTACATTTGACATGAGTTCATCTTTTACATGTCATGCATTGCACCCAGTCTTCTCCGGATCTAGAAATTTTGTATTGCTCCAAGCAAACTAGACATTAGCAATTTTCATCATTTTCAGAGCTATACGATTCTTGATTCTTCATTTTTTTCAGTAACGTAGTTGTAATTTTTTTATGCAATGTTTGGCCTTTCCATCTATTTTTTTTTTTTGCTTTTTCTTCCTCAATTTGTTTTCTGCGTTCTCTTTTTGTTCTGCTCGAATGTTTTCATTTACAGGTGTGCTTGTTAGAACGCTGATTTCAAACATTTATGAGCAGAGCGTTTGCCCTTTCGAGGTCCTGCTTTAGGGAGCGGTCTTATTTATGTAAGACTTACCGCTGATACATTTCTAATGTCAATTGTCATAGAATCATCTAATTCAATTTCTCACGTCTGAAGACTGTCCTGTAATCTCGCCATCATTGACTAAATATATTGCTGAAGAGCTTGGTTTGTTAACAGCTTCATATTTATTATATTCTTTTTCATTTTAATTCTGGTCTTCAACGATCTCTCCTCTGACAGATAACAGTTGATCAGTTACTGAGGAGCATAAGAACTCTTCATCTGTAAAAATGTTCCTATTAAATTCCCAAACTCCACTAGAATGAAATCCTTCTTGAATATTTTTTGGAGTAACAACACTAGCAAGGGCTATTTTGACAATACCTGGTATGTCGTAGATCGACACAGAGCTTCCAGGATGCGATTTTAATCGTCCACATACAGCCTCATTGTAGAATTTTTTAAACGGCCTGTATACTGACACATCAAGGGGCTGTAATCTGTGACTCATGGGAGGTGAAAATGATAACAATATCACTCCATTGTCCGTGAAATAATCCAAAACATCAATATTTCGATGGGAAGCATGGTTATCAAGCAACACTAAGACTGGGGACTCTTTCGGGCACCTTACAATTTAACAAAATGTTTCATGAAAAGTAAAGTCACGCCTGTAATCCATACACTTGGGTTTGATGTTCCGCAACAGCCTATGGGACCGTCGTGAATAAAAAGAGCTTTAAAAATCTTACGTGGAAATACAAACATCGATGGGACTGAAGTTCCCAGAGCGTTGATGCCGAAAATCATAGTTACGTTTGTTCCCTTTTCTGCAGAGGTCATTCCTCCAACTCTTTTTTACCCTTTTCTGTAAATATTTTTACAGGTTTCTGCAGTGTTCCTACTCCTGTCTCATCACTAGGGCAACTTTTTGCAACAAATGCAACTTTTTTTCACGCGTTCTATGCTGCATGTAAAGTACTAAAACCAAAATTCCTCCTACATTGGGTGTATTGTAAGTGAGTTATAACCACAACATCAATGCAACTTTCTGCATAAATGCAACTTTTTGCATAAATGCAACCACCTGCAACTTTTTAAAACATAACTTAAAATGAATTAATGTCAAATTACTATTTCATTTTTTGCTCTCTTAATCAACCCTTCGATCACGTCTGTCTGATCTTGCGAACGGCGAAGTATTGCGGATCAAACAAGTTCATGGTAAGAAGGTGTTCGTCCTAAGACGAAAGTGAAATAAATGGCAAGAAGTACTTTAACACATTGGTTGGCACTCTTGATAATCCATAGGAAACTTGCGTAATTGACTGCAGAGTTTGTTAGGTGAGTGTCGATTGTTAATATATTGTTCGCCTAGTAGATGACATTTTAAAATCTCTGAATGTTGAGCGAAAAGATTTTGGGCTTCTACTATCCGATACAGCATATTATATGACTGCGGCTGGCGCAGGTTTTCAATGTTAAAGAAATTACTGGCCAATGATCGGTCATTCAACGTTCTTCTGTATTTCAGTATGTATTATAATATTGTTGTACTTTACTAAAATTGTCAATATATTTTGAATATTTTTCATTTTTGCGAATAATATATTTTAGAATTTAGTGTATGAAAAATAAATGTAACTTTATTTCTATAAATGCAACTTTAGGGAATGGTAAATGCAACTTTTCCCATTTTTACTGCAACAAAAAAGTTGCCCTACTCATCACTATTCCATATGTCATTTGAATTAAACTTATTAGCTTCGAATACAGACGCTAAAATATTGAAAAATAGTTCTACATTGTGTTCATTAAAACTTATATTTCTACTCAAACTTGTGGTTTCAGGAACTCAAAAGGAAACTGTAGGATGTCGTTGCATAAACTTCGTCAGCCAATCAGCACTTGCAGTTATTTTTGGTAACCAATTTTCAGGAATGTTTGTCATTTCTAATGGCAAACTCATATGCAAAATTTCGAAGTTCTGCAGGACTAATTCTACAAAACATATTCGCTGATTGATTGGCATATTCGCATAACTCCATCTCCTGTTTAGGTGTGAATATCATACTCGGTTTTTTATATCTCATTTGAATATTTACTTCTACATTAGTACTCTTCTTTTTATTCATATATATCTAAGAAGAGACATTCTGTTTACATTGAACAGTTCATTGGCTTTCCTTAAACTGCACCTTTCCATAATTTATTTCTATTGCAGCCCTTTCCTAATCTTCTAAAGTAGCTTTAGCTCATTCAGTACGCCTCTTGTAATTTCACACCATTTTTCCTGAAATATCAAAACCTGTATTTAAAATTATGCTGGGGCAAGTAGTGACACTGTCACAATGTGCCTCCTAGACCTTGTCACAACTAGCCCCGCGTTACGCCATTTTGAACTTTATTCATTAGTTTCCGACATGTTGTAATAATTTACAAATGAAATACATAGAATAACAGCTCAAAATATAAGTATTCAAATAATGTTAGTGAAGTTTATGTACTGCTGTATCCCTAGTGGCAATGACGATTCCAACGGAGTTCACAAAATTTACTTTTGTAATAGAAAACACAATACATATTTTTATCTCGTAAACAACGCAACACTATACTTCCAAACATACACAGCACACTGAGACAATCAACCTGTTCACTCAAATGACGCGACAGGTACTGCAACTTATCGGCTCAGTCAGGAAGCTTGGTGGCACTACTTGCCCCTGGCACAATTAACCCCGGTCTCCCCTACCTTATAATGGCAAAAAAAAGCTAAAAAAATGCTTTTAAAGTTTTAAAACCCGTATAAAATATGGGTCATTCCATGTGAAAACACCCATTTTGAGAAAAAGTTGTTGCACCATAGTCATGGATTTTTTTCAAATTTTTACCATAGATAGACATGGTAGTGAAACCCTTAGATCTAATTATTTTTTAAATTTTGGCCAATATTGCCGAGTTACAAAAATTTAAAAATTGGTCAATTTTACAAAATGGCTGCCATCTTGGATTTGCCACACTGTCTATACAGGGCCCTAACTATAGAACTAATTGTTCAAATTTAGTTATTTTGGTACCAAATGGAAGACATTTAGTTCAGGATTGTACATAACATACAAAACCAGTGGTAATTTTACATTTTAGTGGAGTTTTTTACTTGTAAAGTGAAAAATTCACTTTTAAAAACAGTCAACTTTAAAGGGCTATAAAAAAATGAACCCTCTTATTTTTCTCTTAAACTTTGTAGAAGTATTAACTAACATATGTACTTTAATCTGAGAAAAATTCAGAGCGTGCAATACATTTTTTATTTTTTAATAAAAGCTATTCTAATGACAGCATGGATTTCAAAAGGTGGTCATCTTACAGTGCAAAAATGACCATAACTTAAATTACAATGGTTAAATTTGAATTTTTATGATGTACTAATTCAAAGCAAGCTTGTATTATTTCATGTTTATATATCAATACAGTATCAAATTATTTTAAATTTGTTTTATAGCATGGCTTTTATTCAAAAAGTACTTTTAAAAAGCACCGTAGACAAATGTTTTTATTTATTTAAAAAAAAAAAAATATTGTTCAAAATGTTATGCATTTTACAATATTTAATTTCAGTATCTTTGCAAAAAATTGCATTTATGCTTAGTGTACATTGTTTCAAAATAACCAGTGAAATTCTTTTACTTAATAGTTTCTCGTTATGTACAACAAAAACACTCATAAGATACGGATTGATATAGGCTCAATAAAAAACATAATTTATCACAGTTGACATACTTAAATATTTTAAGCTGGTCCAATATAAAGAATATCATTGTAGTAAATCTAATCGTGTTCTTGAAATTGACAAAATAACGCTAATATTTCTGAGCACTGAATTTTAAAAAAAAAAACAAGTCTTTAAAGATAAATATTGAGCATAAATAAAAATGTTCGCCACATTAACACAAAGTAAAAAGCATAAGTCCTTCATAATTCAAGTTGTCTTGTAGTTTTGGAACGATAGTTCAATTAATTCATTTTCATCAGGAACAATGTGGTATGTTCTATCTGTTATAGTTGCGGGATAAGATGTAACTTTTATTATGTGTTCATAAGCAATTCAACATGTATCTAAAAGCTCTAGCCATGTATAGGATGCACTAGATACATGAACATAATTTTGTAATCATTATATTCCTCACAGCATTTCAAAATCTTTCCAATTCACCAATTATACACACATGCAGCAATACACCATTCCATACACACATGCAACATATTGTTCATTTTGGAATGTTGGTCTGGTGCTATTTGATGTTTTTCTCCAATTCTAGTTTCCATGTAATTAATGGTTTGAATTTTGCCCCATCAGTCTGCCCATTGTTCATAAGTAATTTGACTGCATATTTCTAATTTGTCATTTTGCATTAAATATTCTTTAAGTATTTCTGGAGATGGACACTAATCACACCTGTTCACCATGCATGTTTCTGAATCAATGCTACAAACTAGTTTTTTTAATCATGATACAGTCTATATGCTATACATTACATGAATAGCATGAAGCGTGAGTTTAACATTTTGAGGATATATACAAACACACATTGAATAAATACCTTTACTTCCAACAGTCAAATTCTCTTGGCCGTAGTGAGCAAAATTTAGAAACATTTTTCACACATTTGTTCAGTTCTTCTATCACTACTGTAGAATCCCTATAATCAGTATCCATGTCAGGTTTCATAATCACTGCATCAGTATCTGATAAAGCCACCGAAGAAACACAATTTTGTACAGCTTTTTTCCAGAAATAAGTATTTCAGGATTTGCCAAAGATAAATCCAGGGAAATTAGTTTCTGACATTTTGATCTTGAATGTTTGTATGTTGGTTAAATGGGTCACATGTTTTCTGTTTCAACTTGTACCACTTTAAAAATTTATCCTTGTGAAACCTGCAGATACTTCTGCTTTCATAGATCTCTTCATTGGAATTAGGTGATAAATTCTCGTTTTTAATACTTCTGAATCATGAGGAGACAATTTTAAGATAGAAATAAACTCAGTACACAATGATACTTTGAGTTAATTGCAAACAAAACATTCCATCTCCAACATGGAACTCAAAAATACTCAAAAAGAACTTTGCAACTCTTTGATGACCTAAATACCTACCTTCTACATAGTTAAGCAAACAATATTTAGTATTTAAAAGAATAAAAATTATTTTAAATATATTTTTTCAAACGAAAATTTAATTCTCAATTAAATATAATATATTTTAACAAAAAAAAATTTTATTAATCTTTTTTATTTCAAATGTTTTAGAATTTAATTTTACAATTTGTGTTAGAACGTTTCGTTTGCTATGCGTATTGATCTATAAACATGAAATAATACAAGCTTGCTTTGAATTAGTACATCATAAAAATTCAAATTTAACCATTGTAATTTAAGTTATGGTCATTTTTGCACTGTAAGATGACCACCTTTTGAAATCCATGCTGTCATTAGAATAGCTTTTATTAAAAAATGAAAAATGTATTGCTCGCTCTGAATTTTTCTCAGATTAAAGTACATATGTTAGTTAATACTTCTACAAAGTTTAAGAGAAAAATAGAGGGTTCATTTTTTTATAGCCCTTTAAAGTCGACTGTTTTTAAAAGTGAATTTTTCACTTCACAAGTAAAAAACTCCACTAAAATGTAAAATTACCACTGGTTTTGTACAATCCTGAACTAAATGGCTTCCATTTGGTACCAAAATAACTAAATTTGAACAATTAGTTCTATAGTTAGGGCCCTGTATAGACAGTGTGGCATATCCAAAATGGCCGCCATTTTGTAAAATTGACCAATTTTTTAATTTTTGTATCTCGGCTAATATTGGCCAAAATTAAAAAAACATTTAGATCTAAGGGTTTCACTACCATGTCTATCTATGGTAAAAATTTGAAAAAAATCCATGACTATGGTGCAACACCCTTTAGGTGTCCCCATATGGAATGACCCATATACAAAACTCGGAGCTATTTGGAATTAATATCACAGCATTTTCACTCAAATTTAAATATTAAGAGCATCACAAACAACAATCGTAACACGTTGCATTGATGCACAACTTTGCTATGATCTCTTACTCCATAAAACATGTTCTAATGATTGAATCATTTACATTTAAGTATCGATGGTTGGGAGCAGGACCCCGTCAAGATCCCTGGATGTAAGAAGAACCCTGCCAAGATCCACATTTTCCCATTGTTCAAGGAGTTCCGATATAATGTATCCTGGACCATCAGGTAACGTTAAAAAATATTTTCCCTTCGATAGCTCCTGGTTCAAATCCGGTTCTTATCTCATCTAAGAATTTGTTCATTTAATTTCTAAACTTTTTATTATTAATGACGATAATGTGTTGATTTTGAATGTAGATGAATTGAAGATTGAATCATTAAATTATTATTTTTTCATTAAAGTATCGATGACTGGGAGCAGGACCCTGGTAATATACCAAAGAATGGTAATGCCGGGTAATATTACATTAGTATATCCCAACAAAAGCGTCATTTGCTATTTAAGATTTAATAAATCAAATTTTAAAGTTTTTTATACATTATAATTCATTATCATATTAAGTTGTGATATATGCACGATTAAATTATAAAAATAAAGTATTAAAAGTTTGAATGTTGTTGCAGTAACCAAGAATTATTCCTATTGTAAAGGTATAAATTGTTTCTTTTGACGGTACTATCAACAAAGAAGAGTGTGAAAATGGGGTTAAAAAGGGTCCATCTAGATAGGATAAGATTGATAGACTCCATGCCAAATTGGATTTGAATTATAATTATATAATAATTTATTTTATAAAATATGGGACTATCCATCCCGATAATTAATCTTATATGGATGACTCTTTTATTAAGGTCTTCCTGTGAGATTGGTTTTCAGGAAATGTGTTCCCATTGAATCATTTTATAACCTTAAACTTACCTTGTATGCTAACCCTATGTCTATATTACTTTTTTCTCTATTATTTAGATGTGTTGTTCCAATTAAAAAGCAAAATGGTAAAAATATACTGAATTGGCAACACGAAACGACAGATTGAACGTGCACCAGTCTCCTGGATGTAACACATCATAACAGAATGGAATGAATCTGGATAAGGTAAGCATATTTTTTTATAACTTTGACATCACTCTTGGATAATGCATCTGGAGTAACCAATCACTTGACAGGGAAACAATCTTGAATAGTGGTCATAGCTACATACAAAATCACCCATTGACAAGAATATGAATTTCAAGTGACGACAATATGAGCCTCAAGTGGGTACCAGTATACGTTCAATTCCAAACTTGGAACAGGTCGTTTTCAATTTAAGAGAAATGTTTGATGGGGTTACGGTGCTCAACTATTTTTTTTTTCAACTGACTGTAAGTGATAGCCAGTGAGTGAGTGTTATAATTAAATAAAATCATACTGTCAAGAAAACTTTTTTGATTAAAAATGAAACAATGCCATAACTTATTGTTTTGAAAGGTTTTGTATACTGGTATACGTTAAATCTGTTGTTACCAGACTAAAGTCGTCTCAAAATAATTAACAATGTTATTAAAGCACATATGTCAAAGAACAAATCCATCAAGATGTTGAGTCAATTACAATTACTCGTTAACATATAAAAGAATTAATTAAACAACATTTTTTTGAGAATTTTCTTAAAATTCAAGCTGAAATAGGGTGCAGCCAAGAAAACTATTTTGATTTGAAATTAAAAATTGAAACAATGCCATTACTTACTGTTTTGTATACTGGTATACGTTAAATCTGTTGTTACCAGACTAAAGTCGTCTCAAAATAAATAACGATGTTATTAAAACACATATGTCAAAGAACAAATCCAACAAGATGTTGAGTCAATTACAATTACTCGTTAACATATAAAAGAATTAATTAAACACAACATTTTTTTGAGAATTTTCTTAAAATTCAAGCTGAAATAGGGTGCAGCCAAGAAAACTATTTTGATTTGAAATTAAAAATTGAAACAATGCCATTACTTACTGTTTGAAAGGTTTTGTATGCTGGTATACGTTAAATCTGTTGTTACAAGATTAAAGATGTCTCAAAATAATTAACAATGTTATTAAAACACATATCGCACCCCGGCAAGAAAAGTGACACAACTCAAAAAAGCTGCTTTCGAGAAAAATCAACTTAAAGAATTCTATAAAACTTATATTGAAATATTATAAGCTTCTTTTAAATTTCAGGTAACTATTTATGGTGGTAAATTCTATTATATTCTATAGAATAGTAATATGGGTCTGTAGTTCTGTTCTTGTAGAATTTAAGGTGTTTTTCAGGTAAATATAGGTGAGGTCATTGATTTGTGTCTGCTTTCTTGCTTTTTTAAAAACTTTGTTTTGTTATGACCCCTTGAGTAATATTATGCCACTTTTCAACTCCAAATATTTTTTTAATTTAATACGACTTTCGGACCTCCCTTAGGCAAAATTACTTCTAAAATAAAATAAAAAAATGAAAAAAAAAAAAAAAGTTTGAATTTTGTTTTATTAGAAAATACAAAATGATAATTTATAAAAATTAATACAATTTAATAATAAGGTACAATTTAAGACACAAATTTACGAAAACATAGATTCATAAATGGGCTTATATAATGTAGGAATACTTTTCTCCGAGATAAGGGATTCAATAAGAGCTTTCTTTATAACAGAAATTTCCTTTTTTTTCTTATATGATGCACAGCACACTGTATAGTAGAGAAGCTCATTTGTCTTTTCCTGGTATTAGTGACGTTGATCTGCGCATATCCTGTTTGTTTGTATTTTGTTTTCACAATAAGAATGTCTGGGTCACTCTTCTGCACTTTGAGTATTTTTATGTCGCTTGTTTTAATAAGTTCATTGTTAGATGCTTTGTTATACTTTGATCCTATTTGCTGGGAGAGTGTTTTCAAGTCCACAAAATCCTGGTAACCCAATTCTGTTACTTTAAACGGATTTCGTGTTTTTTTTTCTTTCCCGGACCGAATTAATCTGATGTAATGAGTTTGGATATAGATGGGACCTGATTTAAGAGCTCGCTTAATCGTCTTCTCGATGACGGAATGGATATTGTCTCCATCGTTTTGGGTGTGTTGTTCTATTTTTAGTTGCAAGTTGCAAAAAATTCCAGAATAGTAAATATCTATCAAACTTAACAAAATATATTTTTATAGAATTTTAAGTTATAGCAAGAGAAGAAAGAAAAAATATTTTTTTTTGTGTGCTAAAGATTTACACAGAATGCATAGAATGATAGAGTATACTTATAAATGCCTTGTATATTTCCTAAAAACAAACGCGTATTCCAAAATTATCATAATAATGATTAAAAAACATAAAAGGAAATTGAACATTTGCTTACCTTGATTACCGATTCTCAACGATAATCAAATAGAAAAACCAGATATATATCGTAAAAAACGTAATTTTCCAACAAAAATCAATGTGAATACGTTCTTTCACTACAAGTAATATTCGTGGAATAAACTAGCGGATTACAGAACCATACCATGCAAACAATTAATAATGATTGTTTTTAACTAATTCAGTTGCGCATACGAAAAAAAAAAAATAATAATAATATATATATAATTTTACAAATAATTTTTCTTTTTATCTTCATAAGAATCGCGGCGTCTGATATCAAATCCAGCTGATCGAAATTTTTAAATTATCTTGTAAGTTTACTAAAAAATTCCATTTTCTTCGTATTATTTTTTAATGAATATGTTGTATTGTTTTCAAGTTCTCCTAATTTTATTTAATTCATTTTAGATTTTACTATGTCTAAGTGAATTTCTACGCGCTTATTTATTTTAAATGCATTCAAAATGAGTTTCAATTTGATGTAACACAACAATCTATAATAAAAAATAAACGTTATGTTCTATTAGCGAAAGGAAAAAATGTGAGGTCAACATCACGAAATTTTAAATTAATATTAATCAACAATCTGTAATAAAAAAGTAAACGTGATATTCTATTAGCAAAAGGTGTAGATGTGAGGACATCACGAAATTTTAAATTTATATTAATCAACAATCTTAAGGACATGTAATAAAAAATAAACGCGACATTCAATTAGCGAAAGGCAGGTGTGAGGACAACACAACAACACTTCGATTTTGAATTTAAATGCTATCGTTGCCACAACTTAATGTTTTGAAATGGTTCCGTTGTTCGAATTTATACACAGTCCAGTCACATTAATGTGACCACCACCTACTTTTGACGTCAACGTGAAATAACCAATCACAAAAGGCAGGTGGCAGCACATTGCAGTGGAGTGTATATAAAGGATGTCCTAGGGCATCGGAAAGCATTTCAATCGTTGGCGTAATGCAGAAACGTAGCGATTTATCCGACGTCCAAAAGGGCGTGATTACTGGCTTTCGGACCAAGGGTGGAAGCATTTCGGAAATGGCTAATTTTGTGAACTGTTCGCGTGCCGACGTGGTAAAAGTATACCGTGCATGGCAAACTGGCACTATCCAAAATCAGCGGCTTGACACATGTGGTGCACCACGGGCTATAGATGACAGAGGCGAACGAAGGCTACGAAGATGCGTTCGGGCGAATAAACGTGCAACTGTTGAGCAACTGACCGCCCAGATGAACCAAGGGGCTACCAAGAGTGTATCCTCAACAACGGTTCAGCGAACGTTGATGCGCATGGGCCTCCGCAGCAGACGCCTGGTTAATGCACCTATGTTGACTGCTGTTCATCGGCGACGAAGGCTGGAATTTTCACGCCAGTACCGCAACTGGACGTCCACAGAGTGGTGACAGGTGTCTTTTCCCGATGCATCACGTTTCATGCTCCATCGGACAGATGGACGTTGGTGTATACGGCGTGAAGCGTCTGAAAGCAAACACCCTGCAACAATTGCCGGAAGGATCCAGGCTGGAGGAGGGAGGTAATCTATCGCAGCTGGCCACGGCACTGGAGTCGGCATGGCTCAAAATCCCAGTGAACACCTTCCGAAACCTAATTGACTCTCTTCCTGCACGTCTCGCAGCGGTCCGCTCTGCCAAAGGTGGTTATTCTGGCTTTTAACAGGTGGTCACATTAATGTGACTGGACTGTGTATTAGGCTGACTCTACGAGGACAACATTACGGAAGTTTGAACCACGGTCAGATGACGAGGCAATACTTGTGCTGGCACCTTTTCCTGTCAAACTAAATCATGTAAATGGAAGTAGCATATCTACAGGAACGTATTTCCTTTGAACATGAAAAATTTCTGTCACGTTAAATATAGATGGTGGTTCTGTTTTTACAGCTATCTCTCCGTAATCTGAAAGCGACGTTACTTGGCTTGTTTTTCGAATGCAATTTCATCTTTTTTTCGAACAAAAATTTCACGGAAGGAATTTCGAATTGATTTATGGGGCCGTCGTATCTCAGCGGGTATACCCCTGCGCAAGCAACCTTCGAGTTGTTGGCGGCGTAGGTTCTATTACTGTTAGGTGCCATCCTCCCTGCGTGTATTTCTGTCTTCTGTGTCAGTAAAAACTTTCATGTGTGTATATGTCTATTACATGATATTGTATGTTTTGTGTAAGGCACAGCACGGCCAAATATGGCAATAGCGCCATTAAACCCCCCAAAACAACCCCTTAGCCGAATTGTTTTATGATAGTTGATAGGTCAAAACCTATTAACGTTGGGTTGCTCTAGTACGACGTTAATTAAAATTATCTTTCCTTACCAAAATCAAATAGATCAAATGTTGCAAAAACAGCGATAAGCTGCATTTTAAGGTTTCCTCTATATGCGTTATGAGAGAGCATTTGGATAGAAGTAAAGTCTTCGTAGATCGTCTGGACTGTTTGTTTGCACTGAAAAATACCTCATTCCGAACGTGACGTAGGGTTGCGAGTATCGAAACTTTATACAACCAAAGACTGTCGTGTACAAGGGGGCGCTGGTGCACGTAAAATCAAATGTCTTCATTTTGGTGTGATGTGGAAGTTTGGAGAGAGGGTCACCAGCACAAGAGTTGATCTCGTCATCTGACCGTGCTTCAAATATTACGGGGTGTGGTCCTTGGATTTTTCGTTTCGGGATTGATAATTGCTGGCGAGGCAGCTGCCTCACCATGGTGTCGAAATCGAGAAGCACGTTGATTACTTGGCAGATTATCTCGTAAGTGCCTACTGTCTTGTAAGTTATCTCCTGTCGCATCAGTAGCTCGTTGATGGGATTTAGCAAGCAAACTTGTAGTAAACCTTGTAGTATTCGTTGTATCTGTTACATGAGAATCATTGCAGTCCCTAACCACTCCGTCCAGACGTCAAGTCGCTGCTACTGAATCAAGCTACTGAATCCTTGTCCATGGGCTTGTTCTACACGGTGATATTGGGTGCGGAAGAAATCGGTTTTGAAATCGCAGTAGTCGAATTTGTAGCTTTCCGCAATTATTTATTTGAGTCACGCTACTCATACTTTCCTAGCGTATTGGGTATCGTGTGTATGATCTCTTAAATCTCAGAAACACCGACTTGCTCCTTAAGTTTGGCTTAGCAATAACAATAATACTTGCTTTTTTATTTGGATAATCTCTGAAATTTGATCCAATTTGGGATCTTGGTTTCAATATTAGTTTTGTGATACTAGTCAGATAACGTGGCCTCGTAACTACGAACTGAGGTCTCGATGTTAGCGCTATGAAAAGTGGTTCAAATGTAGTGACATATTACGAATATTACAATTTGTGTACCAACCCGAAACGAGCCAAATATGAGACATTTTTACGAAGTTACCTGCTAGATCAGACGTAATCGGCAGTGGCAGTGTTCATATTTAGTTTGATGCGTTGTTCCTTTTTCTATATAAGAGTATATGCATCATCTCTGTGTGCCTTTTCCCTTGCAAGCAGTCGTGATGGGTTGGCACTTTTTCGTGACGGTCAATTCCTAAGTTACAACCTCATGTTGAGGAGCAAAACGTAATTCTATGTCAAAAATGCAACATTTTATTTCAATACGATTATGTTGACTAAGGTTGTTATTGTTTACAAAAATTTAAGTCTTTGTACACATAATCGGATAAAAATCATGTAACATATTCTGGGCAGTTGAATTGAAATCAAAAGATCAAAATCTTCTGGAGCGACCATTATTGGTCGTTGATTTCTTGAGAGTGTGCGATATCATGGACCTAGTCTAGCTCTGCTGGGCTACAGGGATCAGCAACAACAACAGAATTTGGGCAAAAATAAATGGCACAAATATACAATTTATAACACATTACTCGATTTTAACCCTAACCCAAATATTCTCTCATCAAAATAAAGATAAGTTAATTTACATACAAAGTCTTCTTTTAATAGCAATTAAACCACCATAATCGATCATAAAATGATTAGATGCCATTTTTGAATAAAGAATACTGATAATCAAGAATTCTATCATTATTGGATTCATTTTCACAAAGGTCACATTTTAATTCTGCAAATTATATCCTAATTTAGAATAGAAAACATGGAATAAGAAATTCAAATATTTTTGTTCTCAAACACCAATATTCTGACAATATACTGTTATACATTTAAATTATCGTCGATAGAGTATTTCAGATCAGTGTTAATTGCCACCTTTTGTGCTAATGGGCTGGAAATATTGGCTGTATGTCATATGTTTATATTTCCTGTCGATGAGGCAAATTCATACTAGTTTTTGTAGACAAAGTTCGTTTTAGTTGTCTGTAGAAATCAAAAATGTTGATTCCAATAGGACATATTACTGGGTTTTTCAATTTGTTGATGTTTATTGCTTCTCAAATACCAGAAATGGAACTAGTTCCATCATGTCTATGCACTCATCGTTCAGATAGCCTTCTTTTGATTCTGTCATTCGTTTTACGTTGATTTTCCCTACACGTGTAGGAATCGTTTAAAATCAGCTGTACTGATCCACCAGGGCAATCGGACACCCTTTTGATCGGTCCCTTTAACACTTGATTTGTGTGAAATATAATTCAAATGTCTTTAAACGTTTAACCTTGTGGTGAACTTAGACACCACGACAAAAAAAAAATTAACCTTAAATACAGTAGTATATACAAGTTTAACAGCGCAATCTATCACCACCATGAGGTAATTTTTGGTGGACAAACTTGTACTGTCTTTCACACGTTAAATTGGAGACAGACGGATGTCAATCTCATGCACTTTCGAAAAGAAGCATCATGGTGCTTATAACAAATATGAGACGGCGTCAAAATAATCGGTATCGAATCAAAAAGTCTTTGATGAATGCTCCACAATGAGTAAGTTTGTTCTATTACCAATATATTAAATTGTTCTATTACCAATATATTACGTTCTATTACCAATGTATGGTGTTCTAGTACCAATGTATGTTGTTTTATTAACAATGTATGTTGTTCTATTACCAATGTATGTTCAATTACCAGTGATGTACATCCGTCAAAATAAAAAACGACTCACCCGATCGCAATTGCACAATTTACATCACAGAACAAGACGGAAGGTAGCAATCGATAGGGATTAACATTAATGTTTTCTATAAATATCAATATTTAAAATTTATATAAGGGGCCGTCTTCATATTAAATCGAGTGCTTGCTCGGATAATTTCAATACGAACCCCCATCTTTTATAACAGATTTGGATTGCACACAAAATTTCAGGCGGATTTGATGAAAAAATAATGTTAAACGGAGTAAAATTGACTGAGAAAATCCATAAAAACCATTGAGGGAGCGTATAAATGTTCGAAGTTCAATCACATTATAAATATTAATAAAGACGTTTAGGGACCGTCGCAGTCAAGAAACTGTTGCACGCGCTTTGATATGGAGTCCATTAAGATGGTGACAAAGTCGAAATCCATTCTGATCGAATCCCAGGATCTGTTGGCAGAAATTTCTGTTTTCACTTTGTGAACAATCCCCAATAACGATAATAATCATCAAATTTTGCAAACAGTCTCACAGCGCTTCTAATTATGCACGTGGTGAGCTGAAATTTGGAATTCCGATGTTTCAGTAACAGTTGAATCGCATGGAGTCAAAATATGCCCAGGTTTCTATTCATAATTTTTATGAATATTAATTTCACAATTAATAAAAATAGTAAAATTTAGTTTGATGATTAAAATGTTTATAGATTGTGTTTGGGTTTTTGGTTAGCAAAGGATGGAAAAACAATTTCCAAGGAAAAAGTAATGTTTTTAGCAAAACAAAAAACGTGAAACACCAATTTAACTTTAGGATATCTAATTTTAAAACACTTACAAATCGGTGAAAAATCCAATAAAATTGATGAACTTTTTTATTTTTGCCTGAAATTGTGTGTAGAATCCAAATTTGTGATAAAGGATGGGGGTTCATATTGAAATTTTCGAAGCAAGCACCCAATTTAATATGAAGACGGCCCCTAAGACAAATTTTAAATGTTGATATTTGTAGAAAACATTAATCCCTATCGATTGCCACCTTCCGTTTGGCTCTGCGACGTAAATTGTGCAATTGCGATCGGGTGAGTCGTTTTTTATTTTGACGGCTGTACATCACTTCCCACAACTGCCTGAACCTAAGTGATAACAGACACTACTTCCATTCCTATATCACAACTTCATTATTAGTTCCCGCTAAGTCTTATTTCAAAAACCTGCCGCTTGCATTTACTGAATGTTTACACTCGAATGCTAAATGTAATATAGGACCGTAAACAATCGCAATCATCCATTACACGACCTTGTAAACAGCTCTCACGGTCTCTGGCAATTCATCAACTAGTGGCAGTATCTATAGAATTGAGCCGCTGGTAAATTCAGAAGTGAGAGTATTGCTGTGAATTTAGCCATCAATATAGAAAATTAATTTTCAATACAGTAGTACATATAAAGGTGTGTAACCTTTTAATCGTTACCCAACAATAATGGACCAGACGCTAGCGGATTTGCAAAAAATCCGACTATTTGTTTGGGGGTGTTTCTCGTAGTTTGGCCTGGGACCTTTACATATTGTTACTGGTCAATTGAACACCGACGCCTACATGAACATTTTGGAGAATCAGGTTCTTCCTACGCTCTGGCAATTTTATGGAATGGACGAATGTTACTTCCAGGACGACAACGCTTCCATGTCATGTTGCAGCCTCTGTCAAGCAGTGGTATCAAGATATGGATGTAAAACGTCTTCCCTGGCCAGATCAGAGTGCCGACCTAAACCCCATAGAACATTTGTTGGAAGAGTTTGAGCGACGCTTACGAACCAGGAAACCACGTCCGAAATCTACAGCTGAGTTGGCGACATTGTTGCAGCAGGAATGGACAAAAATACTCATAGCTGTGTATCAAAACCTTGTTGAAAGAAGGCCCACAAGGGTTGCTAATGTACACTGGCGCGAGAAAAATTAAAGGAACAACTATAAAAACTAATCTAACGAATAATTTTGCAGATAAGAACATGAAACTTGCATAAGATCTTTATTTTGTAATGTCTGACATATATTCAAAATACAGGACTGCCTATTTCTGCAAAAAATAAATTTAATTAAAACATAGGAATATGTGATATAAGGTGGGATAGGGAATTTTTACTGTTACAACGTTTCAGAGACACACAAAAAAATTAATAAGATATGTGGTCACCCCTGACCGAAATGCAAGCTTTACAGCGATTTTCCATTCTGTGGATAAGGTTATCCACAAGTGCTTGCGGTAACAAAGTGTATTCAAGATGAATAGCGCCTTGAAGCTCTTGGAGAGTTAAAGTGGGGTTTGTCGAGATGCAAGTCGGCGTCCTAACTCCTAGTGCATCCTACACAAGTTCTATCGGATTTAAATCTGGTGAATATGCGGGCCACTCCATTCGATGGATTCCTTTGCCCTCAAGATAATCAGTCACTAGTGCAGCACCATGAGGATGCGCATTATCATCCATTTGGAGGAAGTTATTACCGATTGCACCCCTAAACAACTTGACATGAGGATCAAGAACCTCATCTCTGTATATTTCAGCATTAACAGTTGCACTGGTAAACATTTGAAGGTCAGTACGGCCGTTCAAAATGATGCCCGCCCATACCATGATTCCACCACCTTATGGATGCCTTTCACGAATGTTTGTAGGCGTATTGCGTGTGTTTTTCTCCTCCATATTGTAACACAACTGGAATCACTCTCCAAACAAAATCCCGATTCATCGGTAAAGAGAGAACTCGGCTCCAGTCCGTGGTACTCCAATCGCATTTCGCAACGGGCGCATTTCGTTGCCCGAGTTGGTTGAATACAGATCATGGGTTCCCTTGCATACAACCCTATTTTATGCAGCCCAATTTTAAAATTCAATCTAGAAGATTTTAAAATGAATTTAATAGTTTTATTCTCCATCGGGTTCTTCAACGCGTTTCTACCAAAGAGAAGACACACCTGAAACTAGACTTTTCTACCCACGTGACCTTGCCGTCACAGGCTTTGGAATCATGCCAAGTTTTTTTCATTGCGGTAGATTCTAAATTTATTTTTTCCGTTTCCGCTTTCATTTTGCGCAGAGTTGACTGGGATTGTTAATTCTTTTTCGCAAAATTGGAATCGCTAAAGATATATAAAAAATTTCAACGGATTTGCAACCTGCGGAAAATTTTACACCAGATTACTAACTTACACCACGAATTAATAACTCATAACGCATGGGCAAAGCCGGGCTAGCCACGCAAGTGGCTAGTAGTAAATATAATGCGAAGACACCAATTTGAGTTCAGATTATCCATCCATTTTCCTAGCTTTATGAATATTTCAATAGCAGTAGTTGTAAAATGTAGTACAGAAAATGTTTTCAGTATTCCGTATAAGCCTGCCTTGTACTACTATTTCCATATCATCGGAGTTTCAAGTTATACGAGTTGGCTGCTGTTCAGATTACCTCGGATAATAATGGCTCTACTGGATTTACTACGTTATTTAAATAACTTCTATTGAGTTTTTATTATAGATATTTGTATGAGTATTAAGAACTTTGATGCTAAATACATAGAAATTTAAGCATTCATTTCCTCTTACAAGTCAACGTAGTACAGTCAAAACCGGAACTGTGAACCGCTTAGGCGTAATACTGAAAGTCGAGGTCCTCCAGGTTGGCTAGATGATACTCGGCGCAAAAATTTTTCATCTTACAATACACACTCTCCGTCAAAATTTGATTTTCTCTCTCACCCACACCAAAAGAGAGTGAAATTCTGCTTCGGCGAATCTGGCCGCATTTCACTTTCGCGACCCAGCGCCCCCTGCAGGAGGACACACAAAGCTAAGTGAAGGGTGAAACTCCGCGCGTTGTGAAAGCCAATATCTATAAAAGGGACGGTTCCCACCCAAAGCAAAGGCGTGGGGTTAAGAGGAGAGGTTGAGAATGAAAGTAAACAAGAGAGAACCTGCGAAATATTTTCCAGAGAAAGGTGGGGAAATATGTAAATGAGGACCGACCTCACCCTTCTGAGGAAATTAAAACGTAAGAAAGTGGAAACAGGTATTCGAAATACGGGTCTGGGCTTGTCTTATGAACTCTGACTGCACCACATGTGCTGCAGCAACTTTGGAACGGACTTAATCAAATATCTATGGGCTTTGCTGCGCGTGGGGCTTTAACAATTCAAAACAAGCAGTTTACGGTTGGGGTGGAATTGAAGTTAAAAGGGGAATTTGTATTTTACCCCTGGTAGAGCGCTCAGCGAAAGCCGAGGAGAGTAGAGTAAAGAATAATTGAAAATCTCAATGTTTGTAAGGTTTGGATTAAAGCTTATACAACGAACAAACTTTTCAAAAATAGGATTAAATTAAAATTTCGAAATAATGAAATAATTGATAAAAGCCTTAAATCTTAAAAATGAAATTTTGTGGTAAAAGTATTTATAACTAGCAAAATTCCCGACCTTACACGGTTTGAATTGGTTTACTCTAAATTGAAGAGATAAACAAAATATGTAATGACTTACGTTTTTCGTAGAATAAAAATTTATTTGAATACCTTTCACCATCTTTATAATTTCTACAACTTACTTTGGACACAAATCCTACACATGCATATCCATTCATGTAATACATTTCATATACATCGCACCCTTGCTGTATGACAAATCTACAAAATAACGAAAGGTGACACTAAAGTTACTACTACAAAAGACGATTTTGAGGGAGATTTGGAATTCCCTTTCTTAAGTTCTATTCATGTTCAACTCAATTAATAAAAATGACGATTTACGGCGAGTGCTCTCGCACTCATAGTCAACAAAACAATATTTTTTTTACTTGTGTCACTCTTGCATCCGGTATGTGACATTGTGAAATTTTGCAATCTTCTCCTGCCATTATGACAACGAATTTTTTAATGTTTAAAAAGTTCTAGTTCGGATTTTTTAAACATTATTCTTTCAATAACGGCATTATTCTTCCAATAATGGCATTATTCTTCCAATAATGGCATAGCTACACTTAAAATGTACTGAAAATTTACTCTGACTTACCTGCTATTTTTAAGTTGAATACTTTGTGGTGGTGTTGCGTGTGATGAGAAGGAAAACACATTTATTAAAATAATAAATATTTAAAACAGAAAACAGCAAAATAAAATAAAATAAAAGATGTCGGAAAAAATTGTTCGAAAGATATTAATTTGTGATTCATTTTTATCTCTTGATCTCGCACAGTTGCCACAACTTACAACTAAAAGTGCACAAAATTTAGAAATGTGAAATTAATTCAGAGCGAAAGAAACAGAAAATATCAGTGCTCGAGCGATCTTGTTCATTCCAATTCGTTGAAAAATATCGTCTGTCCCAAATATTTGGAAATCGTTTTCATTGCGCAAAGAACAAAAATAAGACTTGAAATAAATGAAATATCAGAGCTGAAATTCCATAATTTTTTTTTTGTGTGAAGAATAATTACTTTTTCAGCAGTACTGGTAAAGCAATCGAAGAAATCGTAATATTCAATATACATTCCAATTTTTCCAAAACTAACAATTATTGTTGATTTAAGTATACTTACTCAGGTGTTTTAGCATGAAACTCAATTAAATATAACAATAAAGAAATGTTTGATATTGCACTCACTATACTAATAAATAGTGTATAAAATAAAATACACTGTAATCAAATATCTGGAATACAATTCATGTGATGCGTGCACAAACACACAAACACAAAATCGAGCATAGAACAGAAAGACGGACAGACAGACTTTCGCAACCAATTCCACTCACTAAATGAAGATAAGTATTCACTGTATGCAAATTTCCATGAAAATATTCGAAACCGCGTGGTCGTGTATAGGGCACAACATACATACATACAGACAGATGGACAGACAGACAGTCACCAAACGCGAAAAGGGCGGATTTGGCATCAGAAGGGTCCGAAACGGATAGAAAACTTGAAATGGGTCAAAAATATTGAATGTACAAACAAACACTCCATTCTTATTTATATAGATTTAGTGATTTGAATGAAAATTTTAGCTATTTTAAAAGTGAATACACCTATTAGAGACATTTTCTGTCAAGCTAAATGTTGTTGTTGGTAGTGTTTATACAACGGAAGGTGTTTCCTGTAACTATTCTGTACTAGGTATGCGACATCGACCGCAAAACATCGATGTTTTGAAACATCGATGTTCAAAATTAAAACATCGATGTTTATAATACATCTACCAAAAAACATCGATGTTTTTGAACATCAGTGCATTTAAACTATTCCCCCCATTTCTTAAAACTGGTATAGCAACCTCAAATACTAATATTCGCTGAGGGGTGAGTTTAATTTGTCATTTGCCTGTTTAATAATTTCAAGGTGAGACTTTTTTTTAACTGACAAAACAAAGTAAAAAAAATGAATTAGAACAATAAACAAATATTTTACTTTGAAATTGAATAATATAAAATAAAGTAATATTTACAACAATTTGACACAGGTACTACTAACTATAAGTATAATTAGGTAGGTACATAACAATAATTATTATTAGTTATTATTAATTATTTATCAACTTATTGGGAGAGGGAAACACAACAAACTTATTTTTTATTTACTGTAAAGAAAAAATATTGGGGCCTATAATTATTATAGGCCTTTTAACTGGTTATTAGGCCTTGTTAACTTTCTCCACCTTAAGCCAACTTCTTTTTTCGCCAGTTAGGGAAAAAGCTCTTTCTGATAGGATGGATGTCGCCATCACTGTCAAATACTTAGTTGTACGGTTATTTTTCTTAATTTTTACTATGGTGCTTTTTTTATTCAAAAATAAAACATCGACAACGTAAAAACATCGATTTTAAACATACATAGGCTCCAATAAATCGATGGTAAATGCAACAATGTTTTTATAAAACCTTGATGTCTCAACCCTACTTTTCACACACTTTACCCTTGGCCACTTTGGTCTAAAAGTATGTTCAATTTACTGATTAGTAAAATTATGCTACTTGGTTATTTTTTTAAAAATTTAAACCCACATCAGTTTAAAATTCAGTTGCTTGATACTTCACACCTTAATGGCTTTTCTGTACAGCGTTTAATATTTCTAGGCAAATACTTGACAGTAAAGATGAGACCCAGAAAAAAAAAAAAAAAATGGGGGTTTCTTCCGTTGTGATGCGATGCAATTTGTATTAAGCATTTTAATGGCTTTCCTGCTGAGCGTCTATTGCTAGGCTTTTGCCGTGAAACGAGACAGGAAGAGTAACTAATGGGGGATTCATTTATTACTTGTATGCGAGATTATTTGAATAAACAATATTAAGTATACCGCATTGACTTTCATGCACAGTGTCTACTATTGATAGGCAAACACTACTCTAAAATCAGACTGAAGAAAAACAATTAATTACTCGTACGTTGTGAGGCGAGCTGTTTTACAAGAAACAATTCAGTTTTCCACATTGGCTTTCCTGCACAGTGTCTACTATTGCTGGGCAAACACTTTTCCGTAAAATGAGAGGGAAAAACAAGTAAGGGGATCTTCTGTTGTTAAGAGATTATTTGTATCAAAAACAATACAGAGCATACCACATTAGGGTTTTCCTGCACGGTTTCTATTATTGCTGGGAAAGAACTTTGCCATGAAAATGAGAGATGCAAAATGGAGTATTGGTGGATTCTCCTGTTGTGATTTGGTGGATTCTCCTGGATTATTGAGCACATCGCATTGACTTTTCTGCACATTGACAATTATTGCTAGAAAAGCATTTTACCGTACAAGTGAGACAGAAGAAAAGCTAGTATTTATAGATTCCTGCGTTGTGAAGCGAGAGGTTATTAGTATCAAACAATATAAACAATAATACATTGGCTTTCCTGCATACTGACTAGTATTGCTAGGCAAACGCTTTACCGTAAAAATAAGTGACGTAAAAACAAGTTTTTTGGGGATTATTCTGTTGTGAAAGGAAATGATTCGGGGGAGTCAACAATATTTAGAACAGTACGCTTTTCTGCACAGCGTCTATTATTGCTAGGCAAACACTTGCGTAAAAAATGTGAGACAGTGGAAAATCAAGAAAAATCTTTGGTTGTGAAGCAAAATGTGTGAGATCATTGTTGTATCAAACACTATTGATCTCAATATGCTCGCATTTCTGTGAAGTAAACTGCCAGATGAAAGTATTTTTAAATACTGTTGGTACAGCTACACTCTACGTTTATGAGTGGTAGCAACGGCCTTGGCGATTTTTTTAGCGCTTTTCTAGTAGCGAGTTACGGTAGATTAAGGCAACCCATCTGTCTTTACGGTTATTGTGGTTTTCATGGAAACCTCGGCAAACGGTAATAACTTTCAATTTTCACTTTGAATATTCAAGAAAGTTCTTCCAAAATCCGTTAAAGTCGTCTGATTTCATTCGTTCTTTTGAAATTTTTTCTTTGCTTCCATTGGTTATTTTGATTTTAAAATATCCTTTGACTGAATTGGTCCTTTAAAATTTTTTTTTCTATGATGCCCACTGGTTCATTTATTTGTATTTCTGCAATTATGGAATTTTTATTTTATTATAATATTTTTCACGAAACGTTTACGACCGGTGCACACATCCGATTTTTCAACGTAATAAACGTAATTCAGCTGCAGATTCATATGTGTGTAAAGGTTATACCCCCCACTCCCCATATATATATATATATATATATATATATTTAATAATAGCATAAAATATACAAAATAACAGTTACATAACACACACAAAATATACAAAAAAAAAACAGTCGGGGTGCAATAACCAGAAACCGAGACTCGAAACTACCCATGCATGCGCGCTGAAGCTGCAGACATAGCATGGTAAGCAATATAATTTCAAAAACACAAGAATTTCCAAAAAAATTCCAATAAAAGTCTTAAAAAATGATAAAAAAATGAAGAAATGTTGGTGGATCAGGGCGTCATCAGGGAGGAGCCTGACCCAAACAACATAAAATGGTGTTTTCTACATATGAGCAGCATTAGGCTGAAAAAATTGCTCATACACTCCCCCAAACACCACCAAAAGCAAGTAAAATAAAAACAAAACAAAATACCAAAACAGAGCAGGAACAAAACGAAATGAAACCCGAAGCCGCAGTCGGGATATCAACAACAACAAGCCTAAAAATTACCACCAAATGCCATCAATTAAACAATATAACTTATATGTTAACATCATACTTCCAATGCAACGAGTCCAAAAAAAAGCAGAAAAATAAAATATAAATAATATGAAAATCCCCAGCCCCTATTTAAAAATATATTCATAAATAGCTATTCATGTGTTGTGTAGGTGTTGATATTAATAAACCTTTCAAAAATATTATTAAAGAATGAATACGGGTATTTGTCATTAAATTAATATTTTGGGACTCCAATATCTCTAAAAGAATATACTATAACACGATAGCTGGTCAACTGGTACGTTTCAAAAAAATTTGTAATTCTGATTCAAACTTTTTATTACAATGTAAATATCTAAAAAACACACTTCTCAATAACAAATACCCGTATTCATTCTTTAATAATATTTTTAATTACACACACACACACACACACACACACACGCACGCACGCACGCACGCACGCACGCACGCACGCACGCACGCACGCACGCACGCACGCACGCACGCATACACGCACACACACACACACACACACACACACACACACACACACACACACACACACACACACACACACACACACACACACACACACACACACACACACATATATATATAGCCAACAAGAATATAAATAACAAGAAGTTAAAACTGACCACTTGCTTTAGAAAAATGTAATAATCTTTTTAATAATCGAGACTTTATTGAACATATTAAGAACAATAAATTGTTTACGTCTGAGGCGTAATTGGGAATCCCAAGAGGGAAGGGAGGGTTTCTTATCGTAGATATGAAATATGAATTATGCACCCTCAATATGGGAAACGGAACAAAGAAAAGATAAAGACAATGACGGGACGGGAGTGAAGTGAACCCTCTCTTATGTGTCATGTCCGGTTTCCGGGATTTACTAGACTGACAACAGTTGACTCACGATTTTATCCGATTCATTGATCTGCTTCAAAATTTCTTCTCCCAGGAGTCTGTCATACATTTTATCTGGTATCAGAATCCTGTTGATGCATTTTCTTTTTTTTTACCATACGTATTTTACGTAAGCCTATTTACAGAATGTTTGCTTCGTTGTTCTATGGTCAGTTGTTTTACTATACGACGAGACAGCGGTATTTGGCTTAAAGTGTATTCCAATCGCTACGGAAAATTGTCCAATTAAAATTGGAACCCTGAACCTCTTGTTGAACAAAAAACCAGAGCGCTACCCTTGCAAGTGTAGGTTTCTATATAATAACAATTACAATGATGTGAAGAAGGATTTGTTTAAGGGAGGTTTAGTTTAGTGCTCCAAATTAGTTTGACACATATTTATGGAGTTATACGAGTACCGTAATAAAATCACGTTTTCCAGTGAAACTGAGATTCAATTTTTTATGGACATTTATTTATATCGTCCGAAAACTAACATCTTCAGCCTTGTTGGAATACAAGGGGAAAACTGACGGCATTTTGTGAAAGAATTCACAGTGAGTAAGCTGTCGTTTCTCCAGGGTCAATCACCAACATCCATGTGCGTACAGATCGAGATTGGAATCATCGGGGTCCTACTCAGTTGAAGACAAAAGCAATTGAATATGCTCTTTATTTTACACATGAGTTGGAATGAGTATCAACCTCTTTAGAACTTAATTTTTAACATGCCGTATGGAGGATGTGAACCCTGTAACTTGTTGTAATATTACATTAACCTTGTGTGATCTTTTTCTACTATATACACTACCCTGCAATAGTAGACCAGACGGCAAGATGTGGTGGTATAAGTGAAACAATACATGCTTTAATGGGGGGGGGGGGGGTCCCCCACATGCTGCAATTACACTAGCAAATCTTATGGGCATACTTTCAACAAGATTTTGATACACAGTTATGGGTATTTGTGTCCATTCCTGCTGTAAGAATGTCGCCAGATCAGCTGTAGATTTCGGACGTCGTTTCTTGATCCGGAAGCGTCGCTCTAACTCGTCCCACAAATGTGCTACGGGGTTTAGGTCGGGACTCTGAGCAGGCCAGAGAAGACGTTTTACATCCATATCTTGATACCACTGCTTGACAGAGGCTGCAATACGACAAGGAGCGTTGTCGTCCCGGAATTAACATTCGTCCATTCCATAAAATTGCCAGAGCATAGGAAGAACCTGATTGTCCAAAATGTTCATGTAGGCTTCTGCGTTCAATTTACCAGTAACAACATGCAAAGTTCTCAGGCCATACCACGAAAAACACCCCCAAACAAGTAGTCGGATTTTACGCAAATCCGCTGGTGTCCGATCCATTATTGTAGGGTAGTGTATATACACCATTTACCAATAAGTATTAGAACACCTGTTATAGAAAATAAAAGCAAAATTTTTTCATATTAAACAGCTGGTAGAGCCTCCACAAGAAGCAAATACAGCCTCAACCCTTCGGGTCATGCTTTCCACAAGTCCTTGTATGACGGATAGTGGTATTTTCTTCCACTCGGCTTGGAGAAAAAATGTAAGTTCTTTCACCGATTTTGGACGGTTATTGCACCCCTTAATTCGGCTATCCAACTAGTCCCAGAGGTTCTGGATAGGGTTCAAGTCTAGGCTCTGGGCAAGCCAGTCCATTATGTTAACCCCATAGCTACAGAGTCATTTTAACTAAGTTACTCCCGTATATCAAATAAAATAATTAATTTCGTGCAAATTTAATGGCTGATTAATTTGAAAATAGCAATCCTTTCATATTTGTAAATTGTAAGATGACTGTTTCTTATATGCTGATTTATTGAAAGCACTGACAGGGGTTATTTGATAGTTTACCTGGTGTTTCTATATTTGCTTAACCGTCCAAGTAGTCTCGGTCAGAAAGATTTTGGCCATTTTCTTAGTTACTAGATATTTTATCAGGATATTGCAGAATTTTTTTATGATAAAATAAAGTTCTGGTCGTGTTTTATCTTCTAAGGACAAGATATCGTCCATTAATGGTTAATTTTGCATATGGAGAAGTACCTCGTCGAGCTTAACCATCAAGAAGGTTAAAATGTAGGCAAAAAATGTTAAAAGTACAAGGTAATATATGTTGGGTACCATCACTTTATTGTTATACACGGTTAAAAGAATACAAAGCAACGAGTGTTCAAGTTTCCATTAGAATTTTGTTAAAATTTAACTAGCTTTTCACTACTATCGAGTGATTCACACAAGCTATGCATTTTAGCATTTAAAATCTATCTGTAAGTTTTTTTTTATCATATGTTAATCTCAATGCTTTGGAAGAATGGTCATTTCACTCAAATGTCTATCTCTAACTATTGCACTATCGTAAATAGTTTTGAAAAGACGTCGAATTTAACGTCACGAAATTTTAACCATAAGTCATGCGCAAGAAGAGATAAATGTAACTGTTCAAGTTGTCTATCTCGAATTCGTTTTAATCTCATTTCAGTCTCGAAACTATGTAAGAATTCATGTTTTGCTGATACATTTTCCAAAATATTTCTCAAGATACTCTAAATTATCTTAAAATACGCGTCTAATTCGACATCACGGACTTAACCATAAACCACTGGAAGTGTACGAAATGATAAAACTAAACTGTTAAAGTAATCCAGATCATTTATCAAGCGTAACCCAAAAGGATCACCAGAAGTCAGTTTTTTGAGCAAAATACATCGTTCAAAGACGAATCGAATGCTCCCCCATTCGGCATCGTGTCCGGTTCGCTTGATCCCTAGTTTTCGTAATCAGTCTCCGGTCCCCCCACTAAGTCGTCACCTATTACTGAGCATTTCTCCCTTGTTCTCTCAAGTTCGATAGCCTGCGACCGACGGCGCAACTTATTTCGGGGAGGGTTGCCATTTTAGGCGGCGTTTCCCCTATTTGGATTTGACTTTTCATAAATCTGAGAGGGCGATTGATGAAAGAGAAACTTGGAGAGAATGAGAGATTCAATTGAGAAAAGGCGAGTTTCGGAGAAGGAAAAATAGCAAGAGTGCTGGTAGTAGAAGTGTATTAAAATTCAGATTGACGAGTATTATAAAATGAGAACGAGAGTGAAACATAGGGACATTAAACCTGAGAGACAAATAAAAAGAGTGATGTAGATAGCTGAAGAAAAGACATTTGAGACAGAAAAAGAAAGAGATGAAACTTACGAATGAGAGAAAGATAACAAGAGTACTAGCAGAAGAGATATATTAAAATTGTGTGACTAACAACATAAAAGGAGAATGAGAGTTGAATATAAGGAAATAGTGCACTTGAGAGTAATATAAGATATAGAGAGAAATAAAAAAGAGAGTGATACAGATAGTTGAAGGAAAGAAATTTGAGGTAGAGAAAAAGAGGTAAAAGTATGAATGAGAGAGATAGATTAAAAAAGATAAAAGTATGAATGAGAGAGAGAGAGAGAGAGCAAGAGGAATAGAGTGCCATCAGTAGAGATATTAAAACTGAGAGTGACATACATTTTGCACTTCAATATAAAGAAAAAGTGCATTGGAGAGTAATGTAATGTAAGAAGATATAAAGAGAAATAAAAAGAGTGATACCGATAGTCGAAGAAAAGAAACTTGAGATAGAAAAAGAAAGGGATAAAAATAATGAGAGAGAGAGAGTAAGAGTACTAGCAGTAGAAATATATTAAAATTGATAGTTGCGTTGGGGACATAAAAGGAGAGAGAGAGAGAGAGAGAATTCAATACGTATAAGGAAATGAACTTGAGTGTAATACAAGAGAAAGAGAAATAAAAAGAGCGATATACATATAGTTGAAGAAAACAAACTACAGATAGAGAAGGAAAGAGAGAAAAATAATGAATGAAAAACTCTAGCCTTAAATACAAAGAATGACTCGAAAAATGCCTTGGAAGTCCAGAAAGAGAGAAAAGGGAAATTACAGATTTTTAGAGAAATGATGAAGTAGAGTGAAAAAGAGAGAAAAAAAAGGAAGAGAGAGATAAATATAAAGATAAAATAGAAAAAAATAGATTAAAAGGAATAAAAAGAAAACTCTATATTTTGAAAGTTTTTACTGAGTTTGATGATAGTAAAGTAACGAGTGTATTCTTATAAAAATACAGTCTACAAAATCTAATATTTTTCAGATTGTACAGTGCAAGATTGATGCATCAATTATGCTATAGCCCTATTGAAGTTGGATGATTCATTTAACCATTTTTGCCCTGTAATACATGAGGTGACATAGCTTTTCATAAAAAGTCCATAAAAAGGAATAATGTGAAGAAAGATTCTGTATCATGGCTCCACAATTCAGAACTTTAATCATGCCACGACAAAGGTCTCTGAATAAATGCATTAAGAAATTCTTAATTTTCTTTCGCATTTATTTGTATATATAAAGGTTAAATACACTAAGCATTTAAATAATTTTCTAAAAGAACAAAATTGTTTAAATTACTTTATGATGTAAGACGTATAAATTATTTTCGTGCGGTGTAAATAATATCAAGAAAACAAGTTTGTCCTTGTCCCACATGCTACCTTAAAAATATCTTAAATGTTTTGGAGTTAGTTTAAAATTGAATAACATTTTAAATTAACTAAACTAATGAGAGAGAGAGATTTAAATTTAATAAAAGAATTCTAAATTTAGAATATCTGACGTCTTACAGAGCTTTAGAGATTAATTTCCCCTTTCTCTGACGTTTTGTCATTTGTTAGAGAAATAAAAGTACTTTATCCCTAAATACGAGCTTAAAAAATTGGGACAAACTCAGTTTTGTTTTCAACAACACTTTTTAATCTCTACCTTAAAGTGTTGTGATTAAATAGCTAAATGTTGACACTTATAATTAAAATAGAAAAATTTTTCGTAATACTTTGTTTTAAATACAGTCACTAGCTAATACAAGGTATTATTTTATGTAAAGGCATCGTTTAGTTTTGGAATAACATTTAAATGTAACATATTCTTATAGTTGTTTTTACTCAATAAAATTGTCTAGGAAATCAATGAGAGTTGGTAACTTTACATGGAGGCATTCTTGGATCATTTTTTTCGAGGATGCTTATGAAATGCAGAACATAGTGAACGATATTGTAACATTCATTTTCACTGTCCAAATAGCCGCATTTAAGAGTAGTCAGAGGTAGCAATTTGGATATTGTTAGATTCCATAAGTAATGTCATTAATTGAGCAAATAGTACCGTAAACAAATTAATTAAAAATATCATTTAAAATCTACTCTAAAGCAAGAATAGTTCACTAACATAAAACCCTGTTTATGATTATTAGAAAGTAATTTTCTAATTTGGCGCTATAACGCCAAACCCCTCTAAAAACTCCAGCAACCCTTAAAAACCGGAACGGCCTAACGCCGAAGAGTAAAGGGAAAGAGCAAAAAAGGATCGGAAGAAACTGCCACATTTGAAATTCTAGCAGTTCACATCTGAATTTAATATGTCTCCCTGCCAGCCAAGCGGTAACGCCGGATCATTATTATATTATTTATCTGAACATCAATCAAAAATATTCGGGAGGGGGGTCTCAGAGAGGGGGGTCGACGGGGGGAAGGAGCAGAAAACTCTTTTAGCAGTACTCAGCTGTTTTTCTGATGAGGCGGCCGGCCCAAACTTTGGGATCGAGAAAAGACTTTGCTAAGTCCGGCGAATAAAGAAGATAAATAAAAATGTTATCTTAGCTCCAGGGGAAGGTCAAAGGGGATGAAGTTAAGTTTTTGTTCAGTGGACCGGTGGTCAGTTTGCAGGCTCGATTACGTTTGACCGTTCGCCGATTAGGGTTCAGGATGGGTTTCATCTATTTCGTTATGTTAAATGGAACATGTAGACCAATGGTTCTGAACCTCATTATTGTGTGCCCTATCTCGAAACTTAAGAAAAATTAATGTGCCCTGTTCATAAAAGAAATATTAATTGATGGGATGTAATAATATCTGCAAACGGACAACAAAGCAATAAATAGTCTAATTTATAATATATCATAACTAATATTGTCAGAGGTTCAATTCAGTGATTTCATCGCTTTACGGCCAATGACTAAATCAACTGTAATATTAGGTAACAAATACGAAAAATTCAAGTCTGTCTTTGTAGACCTAGAAGGCTCTATCTTAGATTCAATAATTATTAATTTTATTTTGACAGGGCTTCAGATGGGATATTTCATCGTCACGTATGGGACAATCGCACACAGTTTAGTTAAGAAAATGTCACCTTTTAAAATTATTCTTAATAGATAATTTTTTAAAAAATTTCTATAAAAATGAGCTAATATTAAGTTGTAAGTATGGAACACCTCAATGTGGTCAGAATTGTCTCATAAGTGTCAATTGAAAAGGAATGGCATATATATCCGCATATTTGAGATAATCTTATGAAGATAGTTTACGTTTCAAAAGGAAATGTAATTAACCCTCCAAGTGATTTTAATGAGATATCTCGTCCATGAAGGTTTGAGTAATTCTGGTAATGACGAGATATCTCGTCATTAAGAATACCGATTGAATTCCGAATGATGAAGATATTGCCATTTTTTAATGTTGGTGAGATCAAAATCATGTATTTTTTTTTCTAATAATAAGTTATCTCACCGATCCAGATCTGATCTGTTTGGCTGATGACGAGATACTATGTCGAGAAAATCACCAGGAGGGTAAAAATGAAACGATCTCTTTTACAAACTTGGTTCAAAAATTAATTTTAATACCGTATTATAAAATTTGGTTTGCAAAACAGAACTGCTAGGAATTTTCTTCCGCTAAGCTTCTTTTGGGAAAACCCTTCCAAAAGCGGTTAGCAGGGCTGGAATAAAGAACAATAACTGATACTGCCATTTCCATGACTAAAACATGTGTGCGATTGTCCCATACGTGACACTGGAATCATCCATTACACATACATAGGGAGTGTCCTTGAAAAGTCTCTAAGAGTATCAATTAATATCATAAACTAGCTGAATAACTCGGCATTGCTCTGGTTTCAAATATGATCGCAACATTTCCCTGTGTAACTCAAGTACACAAAACCTGTAGAACGTGTTTCCTTGTCAATGTCCTTTTATTGCAGAAAAACAAACTTTAGATTTTAAAATTGGGGCTTCGATGGGCACTCTTAGGACTACCAATGTGCCAATTTTCATGGCTACAGATTGGTATGAAAGCAGAAAAGAAATAGCCGATGTTTTCCGCAGTTTTATAAAGTATGTGTGAAACCCTGTAGAACGTGTTTCCTTGTCCATGCCTATTTATTGCAGAAAAACAAACTTTAGATTTTAAAATTGGTTCTTCGATGGCACTCTTAGGTTGGTTGATTGGTTGGTGTTTTATGGCACAAGGGCCATATTTGGCCATGCTGCGCCAAACAATACGTATTAGTCATTCTTAAAAAATTTAGTAAGAACTAAAATAAAGACACAGTATATATATAGTTCGAATAAGGTCAAATTTTAAAATCTAAATACAGTTTATAAAACCAATGTCTGAGAGGAATAGGAATAAATTTTTATGAGGTGGATCCATCAACAGGTCGTTCAGGGTCGGGTGAAAAAACTCCAAATCGGTTTAGTCTACTATAATTAAAGTTTGGACATATTCTGTTAAAATATGCTTAATGGATAAAATGGTGGTGCAAAATGAACATGATGGAGCAGGTTCTCTGTGTAGCAAATGTCTATGAGTAAAAAAGGTATGCCCGATACGAAGTCTGGTCAGTTTCACATCAAAATTTCTATTAAAGTTTGATTTTCTAAAATAATTGATAAATGGATGAATAGAATGAAGTTTGTTTTGGGATTCTTGATCCCAGGTTGTCTGCCAGGATAAAACGATTGCTTCTTTTAGAACATTGTCAATGTCGTGTACTGGGACTTTAGAATTTAGAGTTTCAGTTGCATTTTTTGCTGCGATACCTGCATTTTCATTTCCTTTAATCCCAGTAGGGCACTCTTAGGACTACCAGTATGCGAATTTTCATGGTACAGATTGGTATGAAGGCAGGAAAGAAATAGCCTATGTTTTCTAAAGTATAACTGTACCAAATTTGGTGTAGATTTGTATACAGGAAAAATACACACATACACTATCCTACAATAATGGATCGGACAATAAGATGTGATAGTACAAGGGAAATAATACATGCTTTAATTGGGGGATGATTCCCACGTGCTGCAATTACACTAGCAACCCTTCGGGGCATACTTTCAAGAAGGTTTCGATACCCAGCTATGGGTATTTGTGTCCATTCCTGCTGCAAGGATGTCCCCAGTTCGGTTGTAAATTTCGGACGTGGTTCCTTGGTCCGTAAGCGTCGCTTAAACTCGTCCCACAACTGTTCTGTGGGGCTTAGGTCAGTGCTCTGAGCAGGCCTTGGAAGTCCTTTTCTATCCATATCTTGATACCACTGCTTGACAGAGGCTACAACATGACATGGGAGGTTGTCGTTCTGGAAGTAACATTCGTCCATTCCATAAAATTGCCAGAGAGTAGGAAGAACCTGATTGTCCAAAATGTTCATGTAGGCGTCGGCGTTCAATTTACAAGGAACAACATGCAAAGGTCACAGGCCATACCACGAAAAACACCCCCAAACAAGTAGTTGGATTTCATGCATATCCTCTGGTGTCAGGTCCATTATTGTAGGGAAGTGTACATACATACACACATTAGTGATACGACATCGGCTCCAATACATCGATGTTTTTTATAAAACATCAATGGTTTGAAAACATCGACGTATATGTCGCATCCCTACTTTTCAGACCCTTCACCCTTGGCAATTTTGGTCTAAAAGTATTTTCAATTTGCTGATTATGAAAATTATGCTACTTGGTTATTTTTTAAATTTTTATAACGGTACTTTTTAATTTAAAAATAAAACATCGACAACGTAAAATCATCGACAAGTATAAACATCGATGTTACAAAAACATCGGACTCCAATACATCGATGTTTTTAAAAAACATCGATGTCGAATCCCTAACACACATCCTTTTTATATCTATATATGTCTTCTCACGCGATCGTCACCTTACAGACCCCCTTTGTTGTGAAAATGTCTTTAAAATCGGAACAGTATTCGAGAGGAATTCATGAAGTCTAATGTTACAAAACAGAGTTACGGTTGTTTTGTCTTATGACTTCAGAACTAGAAGAAAGATTATGGAGATAAATAAAGCACCGCATAGATAAAGGATGTCTGTACCTGATATAGCCTTCGGAAAATCGGACAGGATCCCTGATTGCGAGAGGGATATCCGCAATATGTAGTAATTCTACGCTGCGAGGCGAGCTTTGTGACAGTGTGACTTGGAATTGCGTGGAGTGCTTAAGTGGTGTCATTCAAACACTACCGATCTACACTACAGTTAATATTGGACAACAGCAATCTCAATAACAATTAATATCAAACTGCACTTGTAGCAAGGATGTAATAAATATTTCACTTGCTCAATAGAGGGCAGCACGATAAACATAACTTTGCTAGTGTTTACTTTTTACTCATCAAGAACAAAGCAGTATGAGTTAGCTAGCGAATTTGCGTGGCACAGGATCCGAGAGATGTCGGATATTTCAGAAGATTTTGAAAACATGTAAAAGTGTGTGTTGTGTCCACATTATGTAAATAGTTAAATAAAGTGTTTGTGAGTAACAAGAGAGTCTGTCGCTTGTTCGACAGCTTCAAGAAGGAATTTTCTACATATGACCCATTTTAATAATTTAAACTGTGGTACAGCTACACTCTACGTTTATGAGTGATGGCAACGGCTTGGCGATTTTTTTTGGCGCACTTCTGGTAGCGAGTTACGATAAATTAAGGCAGCACATCTTTCGTTACGGCTGTTGTGGTTTTCATGGCAACCTCGGCAAACGGAAACTTTCAATTTTCATTTTAAATATTCTAGAAAGTTCTTCCAAAATCCTTTAAAATCGTTTGATTTCATTGATTCGTTTGAAATTTTTTCTTTTCTCCCATTGGTTATTTTGTTTTTAAAATATCCTTTGATTGCATTGGTCCTTTTAAATCGTTTTCTGTGATACCATTGGTCCATTTATTTGTATTTTGACAGTTGTGGAATTTTTATTTTACTAAAATAGTTTTCAGAGTATTATAACTTTGACCATTTTCGTTTTCATTATTTTTTTACGAAAGAATTCTGACGCTATCAGGTTGTATTAGTTCTTGCTCTTTTTCTTTTGTAAATCTTTTTTTTTCAACATGCCCACTGTATTTAGTGTAATTAATTGATAAGTTTCAGGGTATTCTTACCAAACATTCGTAGCTTAGTTTCTCTGCTGGTTCACAAATGTGTTTTGATATGTGCTTAAGCTTACTACTTTTTGTGAAAGTTTTTAAAAAATATACTTTTCAAAACGTTCTGAAATGTGTTTAAAAAGTGTGTTGCAAAAAGAAAACAAATTTGTGACGGAAAAAGAGTTAAGAAATAATTCTTTCCTTGGCGACTTTAGAAGTGCGCCAAAAAATATCGCCAAGCCGTTGCCATCACTCATAAACGTAGAGTGTAGCTGTACCCAAACTGTAAATAAATTGTTGAATATTCACAATAAAACAATCATTCAAATTTTATGTCCGCTTCATTCATTCCAGAATTCAACATCAGGGACGAGTTATTCACGTCAAAACCATGCTTTGTGATCTCTACACAACCTACTAATTTCTTTCTCTTCGTATATGAATGAAAACATTCTCATTGTATTATTTAAAATCAACACCACTGTGGGGTTTAAGCGTCAGATTAAGAGCTCCGATATCATACAAGGATTGTTTTGCCTGGGTAGCGATTCCAGGGGACACTCTAGGAATAAATACCCCTAAAAGTGCTGATTCTTTATCTTTATATAGATATCCAAATAAAATTTTCCAATTAAAAAATGGATACTTTTAAGATATTTGTTACATAAAATAACAATTTTTAAATTAAGTCCCCACTGATATAACCATCTCACATACTCATGTCTACACCCCTACTGAATATCAAAAATCACTGGAAAAACCAACTTTAAGAAAACTCTGAACAGGTGTTTAATCCTACTGGTGGTTGTCCCGACGAGGGTTCTCGTCATTTACCAAAATTGACCAGATGTTAACAGCGAAATACCTCGTCATTAATAAGAAAACTGACCAGATGTTCATAAAAAATTGACAATATCTTAATGACGAGGTATCTTGTTATTAGCAAAATTGATTAAACCTTATAAACGATATATATCGTCCATCAAGATCTCTAGGAAGATTAATGCTATTTACTTTAGAGTTAATGGCTATTTAATTGGAGGGTTAATGCTATTTAAATGGATTGTTAATGTTATTTAATTGGAAGGTTAATGCTATTTAATTGAAAGGTTATTGCTATTTATTTGGAGGGTTAATGATATTTAATTGGAAGGTTAATGCTAATTAAATGGGAGGTTAATGTTATTTAATTGGAGGGTTAATGCTATTTAATTGGAAGGTTAATGTTATCTAATTGGAGCGTTAATGCTATTTAATTGAAGGGTTAATACTATTTAATTGGAATGTTATTGCTATTAAATGGGGGTAATGTTATTTAATTGGAGGGTTAATGCTATTGAATTCTCATTTTAAATGCTTAACAAAAACGATAATCGTAAAAGGATTTCTGTTCTCGGAACAATCCTTTTATTCTTACGACTTTTAAAAATTCTTACTTATAACTAAATAAACCAAGACTTTCATCGATCGATTCATAAGATAATACTATATAATAAGATCCATGTCTAAATTTTGCATAAAATTGGTGAAGTAGGATTAGTGAATTTCCGGGGTAAAAGGGTCCACTGAAAATAAATATGAGATCAAATCAGGGACTATTGGAATTGCTTGAAAGAGTCCTATAGATTAGTTTCACACCACTAGAGCGCTTCGAATTTTGACAGGGAATTTCCGCAGATCAAAGAAGGGTAGAAATGAAATGACATACTCTTGTTCCAACTCATAATACTGTCCCATTGAAAACCATAAAATTGTCCGTAGTATGCAATTGTCCCATCATATGAGACAAATACGACTCTAAGCTAGCATTGAAAATAATTTTTTTTAATTGTATCAATGGTGAGTTTAAGAAAATAAACAGCTTGTGAACATATTAGCAAAGGGTCTGGGAATGGTGTGGTAAAAATATGAAAATTTAAATATTACTGGGGGAACATAACAGGTAATTTGGTTTAATATGAACTTTGAAGATTTGGGTTAGCACTTACACCACTTCAGCGTACTTGTAACTTTGGGCTCCTTTCAAATTAAATCAAGCTGTTTACTTTTAAGAAAGGTTGTTTTGACAGATTCTTCGTGAAGTCAATCATTTTCATGCTTGCATAACTGTAATGGTATAGGACAGATTAAACAAAAAATTAATCGACATGCTGTTTTTTCTAACTTCTGAACATTTTAAAATTAGGAACACATATCCAAAAGTATTGAGGGTTCCTCGTGGTTTAGTGGTTTTGACTCTACGTTAGCAACGAGTGAGGTTTAGGCGGCTGAGGTTTGATTCTTCCCTGGATGTATTTCTCTCTTACGTACCAGTGAAACTTTCCTTGTTTGTGTATATGTCCATTACATGATGCTGTCTGTCTTATCTTGGGGCAGCATGACTATATATGGCCTTTGCATCATAAAAACAACCAATCAGGAGTATTGAATAATTATTTGATGTAGAAAATAACTAGGCATATTTGATGAATGCCTAGAAAGGACACGAAAAATTAAGATTAAGCCTGATGATGACACGAAACTGATAAACTGTTAAACTGATGATGAATAGTTAAACTGATGATGACACGAAAAATTAAGAAGAAGCCTATCATCTATTGAAAGATAAAAATTCAAAGGTTATAATAGGATATAGTGCGGCTCGCTTGAGAAGGCGATCGACCTTGGGGCAGTTGATTTTTGAATAGGTGTGAAAGGTTGTCTTGGCTGCCATACGCAGAAGCCATAGAAGCATGTGCAGTGACCGCATTAAATGGTTTATTTCTTGCAATATTTGGAATCGAATGATTAATTTGGTTCCTTCTGATAAAGCAGCGCTCGCGTCTTTGTGGCTGATATTAATATTAAAGTACGTATTTTGGGGGCGTTAATATTATGAACTTGTAAGTTTAGATATAACTTTTTTTAATTTAATTAATAAGAGTTTGTATGTGTTCACTGTTAATTTTATTTCAGAACTTTTCTGTTTAACAACTTTGAATCGTGATCAATAATCATTAATGAGGAATTTTAAACGTGATTAATATTAATTTAACAAATACTTTGCTCGCAATATTAACCCGTCTAATTAATTATTAACTCTCAATATTATCACAGCGTTGAAAACTGTTCTGTGAGGTCAACTCTTTGTGCAATAACCAGTTCAAAGCTGACAACACTTCTTGGCAAGAGACAATTTGTTTATCCTTGTTACATCCTCATTCCCTGATAATAATGGAAGTTTAATCTCGACGAGGTAACTCGTCCTTAGCAATTGAGCAGATCATGGACGATATATCTCGTTTAGACACCTGGAGGATAAAGTGAAAAATAAGGATCACTACGGTGTTCTGCAGGTCACGTGTTTTTTTAAATTTTATAATCTCAAAGGAAATAGACCCATGAAAATTTCTAATTTTCAAAACGGTCCTTGTATTGAGTTGAAAAGTCCAAGCTGCACTTGTAAACAGAACGTAATGAGGCAAAGTAACGTCGGATGGGGAAATCGAGCAACCAGATTGTGTAAATACCTCATTAGGTACCTGCATTGCCCGGGATATTAAATGTAAAGGTGGCTTTGGTTTGAGGAGGAAAGATTTATTGTGAGAATGGTGCATGGAAAGTAGTTTGAACCTTTTACAATGTTTTGAAGATGTTTAATGTTAATTAAAGTAAATATAAAACCATTAAGGCGGAATTAGCTTCTTTGTGATTGAACACTAATTGAATGTAAATTTTGTATTTAAAAAGTTGTTTACATGGTTTTGTGACAAATTCTTCTGGTGTTCCATATTATTCACTGCCCTACAGTAATGGACTGGACATCAGCGGATTTGCATAAAATCCGACTACTTGTTTGGGGTGTTTTTCGGGGCATGACCTGGGACCTTTGCATGTTGCTCCTGGTGAATTGAACGCCGACGCCTTGATGAACATTTTGGACAATCAGATTCTTCCTATGCTCTGGCAATTATATGGAATGGACGAATGTTACTTCCAGGATGACAACGCTCCATGTCATATTGTAACCTTTGTCAAGCAATGGTATCAAGATATGGATGTAAAACGTCTTCTCTGGCCTTCTCAGTGTTCCGATCTAAACCCCATAGAACATTTGTGGGACGAGTTAGAGCGACGCGTACGGTCCAGGAAACCACATTCGAAATCTACAGCTGAGCTGGCGACATTCTTGTAGCAGGAATGGACGTAAATATCCATAGTTGTGTAACAAAACCTTGTTGAAAGTATGCCCAGAAGGGTTGCTAGTGTAATTGCAGCACGTGGGGACCACTCCCCTATTAAAGCTTGTATTATCTCCCTTATACCATCACATCTTGTTATTCGTCCATTCCATAATATTGCCAGAGCGTAGGAAGAATCCCTGATTGTCCAAAATGTTCATGTAGGCGTCAGCTTTTAATTTACCTTGAAAAACATGCTAAGGTCCCAGGCCATTCTACGAAAAACACCTCCAAACAAGTAGTTGGATTTTATGCAAATCCACTGGAGTCCGGTTCATTATGGTAGTGTAGTGTAGTTTTAGTATGCAAAACTTTAAAAAAGTGAAGTTGAATCAAATTGAACTACAATATGATCCAAAATGCGTAACTGGAATTTAAGAATTGTATTAAAATAATTGTCAAAAAATGGTATTCTTCTTGGAAGTTTGTGACCCATTATAAATTTATTTCATTAAAAAATATTATGTTATGTATATATAGGTTAAAACACACACTTTTTTCATTCTATGATTTTATAAAATGCAATATACGAAAAAGTGCGTTTGAGAAAAAATACTTTATTTATTAAAATCGTACACAGAGAAGTCATTTCCTGAGAATATGCAAAGCTCTGAAGATTGCTTGATTTTAAAGGCAGTTACAGCTTCAACACCTGCAAAGAGAACAAAAAACACTTTGATTAGTACTTCAAAAAGGCATTCGTGATGAAAAGAAACTACATTAAGCGAGTCGCAATTCGAATTGGAATACCCGATTGCAAAACACGTGAAATAATCTCATCAAACCAAAATTTTCAAACGAAAAAATCCGTTTCAATAAGAAAACACAAATATAAAAGGGTGCTTATAATTAGTTTCAAAGGTAAAAAGCGGAGTTTTCTACTAATAAGAACAATCGCGACGTGTTCTGTCTTGATCAGCTCCAAAACTACCGAATTCGTTTCGAGCAATCCTCAACAACTCTCTCTTCTAAATCATTTAGAATTTTATTTTTTCTCGTTTGCCCCTTTCCTTCATTAAATTTCTTCCCTTTAATGGCAACATCAAAGGGAAAAGTTTCGAACCTGTAGCGCTCGCCGCAAAAGATCGTCTGTTTTCTAAACAGACTTTGTTGTGATTAATTTGCGATGATCACCTAGCGGTTGTAATCGCTACTGATGTGTGTCTGAAGCCTAACGAAGCATTCAACTGCCAATGATTGGGAGAGAAGCGAAATCTCTTGCAATCTAGACTTGACTTTGTGCTGATTTGCATTCATTATGTATTCACCCAAAACAACTCATTTACATAGAACGCTGGTTTGGGGAAATTCTCTTGTATCAAAGCACGAAATTAGGAAGAGGAGGATAAGATAAAAAAGAATATATTCTGGGAGGGGGAAGCAAGGCAGTGAAAAAATTCGATCGCTACCCACGGAGTAATGTTTCTTTAAGCATTGTTTTACTACTTTCTTTTAAGTTTGAGAGTTTTCTGTCTCGTCTTATATCGTTCAAGAAGAAGCGGTGGCTTCTTTTATAACAAAGAAAAAAGGGGAACTGCTCTGCATAATAGCTAAGCCAATTACGAATGTGTGTTTCTCCCAAGCGTTCGTCTTGATATTTTAAGAGCAAGTCCGCTTTCCTCGAAATACGCAAAATAGAAAAAATGCTATTGAAAGGGAAATAAGATTTTTAAGCAAGATAGATTTGGAAGCGTAGCAGAAGGAAAATGATTCCTTCGTGGGATATTTTTTGTGCAGTTCTATTCGCAAGTGTTAAATAACTACCATGCGAACTTTGGATTCAGTAAAGCTCCTATGTTACATATCTATATTTCTATACATACAAGCGTATTATAATTAATAATAAAATATTTAGAATCCTTGAGTATATATATTAGTAACTAAGGCATACAATTCAACCGAATTTGCATACTTTTCTGATCACGAGGATGTTATTCCTCAAATAAGCATAATTAGTATGCATGGTGGTAATATTACTTTTCTGGTAGTTTATCGCAAAGTCGAAAACTGCTTTGAAGTGGTCAGTCTTTGGTGCAATAACCTGTTCCAAACTATCACGAGTTCTGGGAAAGGAACAATTTATTCCTACTAGGATCTTTATTCTCTCTAAGAATAACATGGCAGATACGTCTTGACGAGATATCTCGTTATTTTTAAGGTATGTACCTACCATCGAAGCATTTTTTTAAATACATAAAATTTTAATCAAACTTACATGTTTTTAATTAAAAAAGGGTATAAAACTATGAATTAAAATGCAATTTCAATGAAATTTAACTTCTAAAATATAGGCGATTTTTAGCAAAACGTTAGTGACAATTTACATTCACGCCACACCTCCTATAACAAATTCTAAGGAATATATTTCAACATTAGAATTAACCAATATCTATATCGTGAAATATTTTTATACACATTTAGAATTTTTGGAATTCTAAATGTGTGACCTATAAAATAAACAAGTAAAAAAAAAAAAAGCGTTTCACCAAACCGAAGATTTTGAGTAGATACATACCTTAAAATTGACCACATTTTGTACGAGATATCTTGTCAAAATACTTGAAGACTTAAGTAAGTCATGAAAGTTGAGTTTATTTCTAATACAGCGGTCGAATTTTCAGCAGATTCAGGGATAGTTACCTGATGAACAATATAATGGAATAGAAGATAATTCTCAAAATGGAGGCTTTAAGACGAAGGAGCTATGTTAAAATTGACAATGTCTTTATAATCAACTCATAATGCCAAACACAGTTACTCTCAACAAAATCTTAGACCAACGAATAAAGTTTTCTCTAAATTTCTTCACACACAACAACCGGTAATATTTTAATATCTAATAGCGAGTCCTTTGAGAGTAGCAAAGGAGTTTTGGTAGATAGTGATAAATAACTGCTGTTAACTTCCGAGATGTAAATCTATATGTCTAAAAAGTATTTTGAATTTTACAATGTGACTTTATTTTATAGTTGCACTAATATTAATACTGCACACGGCAATGGAGTAGCTCAGTCAGTAGAGCAACGGGCTCGCATCAGAAGGGTTGTGGGTTCTGTCCTCGGCGGAGCCTACAATTCTGATGATTGCGAGATCGGCGCTTCGACCTGGCTAAAGACCGTCGTGTTCACTAATGGTGACTGGGGCACGTTAAATAGGTCGTGGTCACAATGTCCCCCATGTTCCCATACCAAATCAATACCTCTGGGGGTACCTGATCAGGGGGGTATCGGCCTCTGATTGGAATCTAAATTACGATGTGTGAGTGAATGGATGTATGAAAGGGACCTTCCTGTTAAACGGATGTGTCATGTATGTCGAGCAAAGTCGGACTTCCTCCCAATGGGGCTCAATAACATGGAAGGCGCACCCCCCTTGCCTCTTGCCGTCTTCGACGGGCCTGGCACTCCTCTGGTCTGCCAGTGTAGGGATAAGAAACAACAACAACAACACGGCAATGGAAATATTAAAGTATCATGTAAAGGTTGGTTTATTAAACTTCAATGGAACTGAGACCTTCAAAGAAACCAATGTTAAAAGTTTAGAACTTCAATGATGTAGAGTCACATTGAAGCAACACAATGGCTATTGTCGACGGTCCGGGATCAATTCCGTAAGGAAAGATCCCAAGAAAAAAAACCTTTTCCAAGGATCTAAGTAATTTTGAACCATGGTAAAATGACGAGGTCCGCACCTCAGTTGCCTCCCCACCCTCCCCTAACAACACGTCAACATGAGCACCAGCTCCCGCGTACACGACGGTCTTTATCTAGACGAAGTTTCAAACTCAAAGCCCTCCAGTTACTAATCCGTTAGTCTTCTAACTGATCCCCTGGTTGAAAAGGATCCATCAGATTGGTAAATTGTAATTTTTAACTAACGTCATACTAGAGCGACAGTCCGGGATCAATCCCCTAAGTGAAAGATACCAGGACATTATCACGTAATTTTGAACCACGGTCAGATGGCGAGGCAACACCTGAGCTGTCATACCACTCTCCAAACTTCCACACCAACCCAACGTGAGAACTATCGGCCGCGACAGATTTAGGGTGCACCAGACACCTATTTCCGACGGTCCGGGACCTGAGCTGTCACATCACTCTCCAAGCTTCCACACCAACCCAACGTGAGAACTATCGGCCGCGACAGATTTAGGGTGCACCAGACACCTATTTCCGACGGTCCGGGATGAATCCCCTAAGCGAAAGATCCCATGACAACACCACGTAACTTTGAACCACGGTCAGATGACGAGGCAACCCTTAAACTGGCACCCCACTCTCCAAACTTCCACACCAACCCAACGTGAGAACTATCGGCCGCGACAGATTTAGGGTGCACCAGACACCTATTTCCGACGGTCCGGAATGAATCCCCTAAGCGAAAGATCCCATGACAACACCACGTAACTTTGAACCACGGTCAGATGACGAGGCAACCCTTAAACTGGCACCCCACTCTCCAAACTTCCACACCAACCCAACGTTAGGACTACCAGCCACGACAGATGTAGGGTGCACCAGACGCCAATTGACGACAGTCTGGGATCAATCCCCTTAGAGAAAGATCCCTGTACAACACCACGTAATTTTGAACCATGGTCAGATGACGAGGCAACACTTGAGCTGGCACCCCACTCTCCAAACTTCCACACCAGCCCAACGTGAGGACTACCGGCCTCGACAGATTTAGGGTGCACCAGCCACCTCTTCACCAAACGCTTACAAACATCAATGCACTGACCCGGATTAGAACCAGGAACCTTTAAATCTAGAGGCTTACACTTTAACCACCTGACCGATTGGTCGGCAAGGATTATAACAGTAGACATCCGAAGACTTGTAAGGTCTGTGTTAAACCTGACAATACTTTCATAATCAACTCATAATGCCAAACGCTGCCATTCCCAACTATGGCTCAGACCAACTAATCCCCAAGCTTCCCCACACAACAACCGGTAATCTTTTAATAACCAAAAGCGAGTCACTTACGATCGGTTAAGTCATAGAGGAGACTTGGAGGAGGGTGATAAATAACTGAGGTTGGCTTCCGACGTCAATCCATACGGCCGAAACAGTGTTCTAAATTACACGCCGGACTTCAACTCCCATGGAATCCAAAGATTAATGAACAAAGTTCTGCGAGGAGGCATTCTTCGGAAAATGCCATCGATGAATTCTCCCGCGGTATCTCGCGTGATTTCGGGCACTGGTGACCATCGCATTTGCATGATGATTCCCTTTGACAGTTGGGGGGATGAACATCTTCGGAATTTCAATAAGTTTTAATCTCTCTTTCTCTGCCTGCGCCGCGCACCCCCTTTTGTCGCCCCCTCCGATGCCTGCGCTGTCCCCCGGTCTTGCCCGAGGTATAATTGAGTATATTTTATCGATTTCAAATTCACTTAATCGTGTTCTTATTTACTTGTGGAACACTTTATAATACGGTGATGACCTGGGTGTAATTTAATTCAAAATCGATGAATGAATTATGGAATGCGAGGATTTCACTGCTTCTCTCTGGTGATTGAGTTTCATTGATCGCTTTCGATGATTACATAGTGAATTGAGTTGTTTGTTTGCTGATTTGCTTAAAGTTTGAAGTATTTAGTGAATGGTGGAGCTGTGGCAAAATTTCAGAATTCAATTACTACAATTTAAAAATTTCATCAGGTAATTTATTTTTAAGATACAGAATATAATTGAGTATATTTATATGTATAGATGTAAATCTATAAGTACCATAAAACACAAATAACTCTTTAACTAGAGTAGTTTTGATACGGTATAGAAACTAAACATTATTTTCGGAAAATACACCTATATGATTTCCACGTAATGAACCTTTTCTATATTCACTTGAAAATAAAATAGGCAAACATTTCGATCAGAAATTGGTAATCAAGTTCCTGAAAAGAAACTATGTTGTGTGTTTATCCAGTGTATGGAAATCAACATTTATGCAAGTCTATTGTGAGTAAATACAGATAATTGTCCTGCCGTTCATATTGTACTTTGTAAACAATTCCAAGGCTATAATCAATTTCCAAGCCCATATTCAACGCTACTCTAAACTTCAATACCAATAACCATATTAATACATTTTTTCATTACGAGAAGATCCAGATAGGAAACATCTGCCTACTTGTTAGCGTTTAAAATTTCTGAATCAGTATCTAATTACAAGTATTTACACGAATAAAACTTCAAATTGTAAGTAGTCTATAAGATAATGTGTCTAACCTAAATAAAGTTTAACATTCTGATCCCAAGATCCGTAGTCCTAGACAGAAATCGTGTCAACTTAGTATAAAACTTTCGAATCAGTTCCCATGTTGTATGCGTCTGATATGAAACCTCTACACTAAAATTTTCAATAATAAGTACACATGAGAAAAGGGTGTACTTAAATTTAATACCAAAAACAGCTGTCCTAGTCTTCATCCAGTGATCCGAGATTAATACCAATAACCACGGAGGAGATGAAAAGATCAATATCAATATTATGGTCCAGTTACCGACAACCATTGTTAACATTCTGATCCAATTATGACAGGCCTCGAAATAGATTTTTTAATACAGGTGCACCTTGTGCACCTAAGTTTTTAAATTAGGTGCACAAATTATATTTTAGGTACACATTTAGAAAATAAACCGTAATATAAGAGAATTAATGTAATGTAAACTACTTTATTAGCTGGGTATGTTTTATAGGTTCGAAGTAGATAGTAAATTAAACTATTTAAAAATCGAAATTCTCCCTCCTCCGGCGTACGGCTGTCGCGACAGTCACTTTAACAGAGCCATCTGGAAAATGTTTCGATCATCGGAAAGTTCTGGTGGCAGTGACACAAGTAAACCTTCCTCCTGTATAAACCCGTTACGGCTATTTAGTTTTCGCATAGTGTGTATTTAGGAATTTTAACGAGAGAGGTCGATGCTAATATTTTGTTCAAACATCAAAATAATATAAAAGACGTCCCCCCCCTCCTTTCCCTTTTTTAACGTTAAGTGCACTACGTGCACCTAGTGGGGAAAAATTGGGTGCACAATTTTATTTTCATGTGCACAGTGCACCTGTGCACCCGGGTATTTCGAGCCCTGAATTATGAGAAGTTCCGGACATACAGAAAATACGTTCGCTATAAATAATTTACAAATTTTGAATCAGCATCTAGCTTAAATACAATGCACCTCAAAAGAGTGGGTATATACTAAACTTCAATACCAATTAACATGGTTAATATGATGATCTATTGTTGAGAACCTTGGCAGAAAATATGTCTACTATTTATAATGTATTACTTCATCTACGTCAACTAGATATAATGTATAACTCTGAATCAATACTTATGTTTTTTGCCATGAAACTCAACCAATAAAATTTCAAGTAGTAAATTTTTCAGAAGAGTGGGCGCTAAGCTTCAGTACCAGTAATTATGGTCAATATGCTGATCTATTGATGAGAACTAAGCAGAACATACGTCTACTGGTTATAATTTATAATTTCTGAATTAGTATCTTCGTTCCACATGCCATGGACCTCAACAAATAAAATTTCAAAAAGTAAATATTCCAGAGGAGAATGGGCAAAGAACTCCAATACTAACAAACATGATTAATATGCTGATATATAGATGAAAGACAAAGGCAGAAAATACGTCAATACATCTACTAGTTATAATTTATAACTTCTGAATAAGTATATCCGTTGCATGCTATGAACCTCAACAAATAAAATTTTAAACAGTAAATATTCCAGAGAGTAGAAATTAAATTTCAATACCGATAACATCATGGTGGTTTATGTGCTGATCCAGTAATGAGAAAGCCTATGCAGAAAATACGTCTACTAGTGATAATTTATAGTCTCTGAATTAGTACCTGCATGCCATGGACCTCAACAAATATAATTTAAAATAGCAAATATTCCAGAGAGAGGAAATTCAACTTCAGTACCGTTAACCATGGTTAATGTGCAGATCCATTAAAGAGAAATCCTATGCAGAAAATACGTCTCTACTATTCATAATTTATGATCTTTGAATTAATCTCTTGAATGCCATGGAACTCTCAACAAATAAACTTTCAAATAGTAAATATTCCAGAAAGAGGAAATTAAACTTCAGTACCTATAACCATGGTTAATGTGCTGATCTACTAAAGAGAAGTCCTATGCAGAAAATACGTATACTTGCTATAATTTATAACCTCTGAATTAGTATCTCCATTGCATGCCATGGGCCTCAACAAATAAAATTTCAATTATTAAATATTCCAGTGAGAGGAAATTAAACTTCTGTACCGATAACCATGGTTAATGTGCAGATCCATTAAAGAGAAATCCTATGCAGAAAATACGTCTCTACTATTCATAATTTATGATCTTTGAATTAATCTCTTGAATGCCATGGAACTCTCAACAAATAAACTTTCAAATAGTAAATATTCCAGAAAGAGGAAATTAAATTTCAGTACCTATAACCATGGTTAATGTGCTGATCTACTAAAGAGTCCTATGCAGAAAATACGTATACTTGCTATAATTTATAACCTCTGAATTAGTATCTCCATTGCATGCCATGGGCCTCAACAAATAAAATTTCAATTATTAAATATTCCAGTGAGAGGAAATTAAACTTCAGTACCGATAACCATGGTTAATGTGCAGATCCATTAAAGAGAAATCCTATGCAGAAAATACGTCTCTACTATTCATAATTTATGATCTTTGAATTAATCTCTTGAATGCCATGGAACTCTCAACAAATAAACTTTCAAATAGTAAATATTCCAGAAAGAGGAAATTAAATTTCAGTACCTATAACCATGGTTAATGTGCTGATCTACTAAAGAGAAGTCCTATGCAGAAAATACGTATACTTGCTATAATTTATAACCTCTGAATTAGTATCTCCATTGCATGCCATGGGCCTCAACAAATAAAATTTCAATTATTAAATATTCCAGTGAGAGGAAATTAAACTTCAGTACCGATAACCATGGTTAATGTGCAGATCCATTAAAGAGAAATCCTATGCAGAAAATACGTCTCTACTATTCATAATTTATGATCTTTGAATTAATCTCTTGAATGCCATGGAACTCTCAACAAATAAACTTTCAAATAGTAAATATTCCAGAAAGAGGAAATTAAATTTCAGTACCTATAACCATGGTTAATGTGCTGATCTACTAAAGAGAAGTCCTATGCAGAAAATACGTATACTTGCTATAATTTATAACCTCTGAATTAGTATCTCCATTGCATGCCATGGGCCTCAACAAATAAAATTTCAATTATTAAATATTCCAGTGAGAGGAAATTAAACTTCAGTACCGATAACCATGGTTAATGTGCAGATCCATTAAAGAGAAATCCTATGCAGAAAATACGTCTCTACTATTCATAATTTATGATCTTTGAATTAATCTCTTGAATGCCATGGAACTCTCAACAAATAAACTTTCAAATAGTAAATATTCCAGAAAGAGGAAATTAAATTTCAGTACCTATAACCATGGTTAATGTGCTGATCTACTAAAGAGAAGTCCTATGCAGAAAATACGTATACTTGCTATAATTTATAACCTCTGAATTAGTATCTCCATTGCATGCCATGGGCCTCAACAAATAAAATTTCAATTATTAAATATTCCAGTGAGAGGAAATTAAACTTCAGTACCGATAACCATGGTTAATGTGCAGATCCATTAAAGAGAAATCCTATGCAGAAAATACGTCTCTACTATTCATAATTTATGATCTTTGAATTAATCTCTTGAATGCCATGGAACTCTCAACAAATAAACTTTCAAATAGTAAATATTCCAGAAAGAGGTAATTAAATTTCAGTACCTATAACCATGGTTAATGTGCTGATCTACTAGAGTCCTATGCAGAAAATACGTATACTTGCTATAATTTATAACCTCTGAATTAGTATCTCCATTGCATGCCATGGGCCTCAACAAATAAAATTTCAATTATTAAATATTCCAGTGAGAGGAAATTAAACTTCAGTACCGATAACCATGGTTAATGTGCAGATCCATTAAAGAGAAATCCTATGCAGAAAATACGTCTCTACTATTCATAATTTATGATCTTTGAATTAATCTCTTGAATGCCATGGAACTCTCAACAAATAAACTTTCAAATAGTAAATATTCCAGAAAGAGGAAATTAAATTTCAGTACCTATAACCATGGTTAATGTGCTGATCTACTAAAGAGAAGTCCTATGCAGAAAATACGTATACTTGCTGTAATTTATAACCTCTGAATTAGTATCTCCATTGCATGCCATGGGCCTCAACAAATAAAATTTCAATTATTAAATATTCCAGTGAGAGGAAATTAAACTTCAGTACCGATAACCATGGTTAATGTGCAGATCCATTAAAGAGAAATCCTATGCAGAAAATACGTCTCTACTATTCATAATTTATGATCTTTGAATTAATCTCTTGAATGCCATGGAACTCTCAACAAATAAACTTTCAAATAGTAAATATTCCAGAAAGAGGAAATTAAACTTCAGTACCTATAACCATGGTTAATGTGCTGATCTACTAAAGAGAAGTCCTATGCAGAAAATACGTATACTTGCTATAGTTTATAACCTCTGAATTAGTATCTCCATTGCATGCCATGGGCCTCAACAAATAAAATTTCAATTATTAAATATTCCAGTGAGAGGAAATTAAACTTCAGTACCGATAACCATAGTTAATGCGCTGATCAAATAATAAGAAGACCTATGCACAAAATACGTCTCTACTAGTAATAATTTATAACCTCTGAATTAATCTCTTGCATGCCATTGGCCTCAACAAATAAACTTTCAAATAGTAAATATTCCAGAGTGGGCATTAAACTTCAATACCAATACCAATGTGCTGATCTAGCGATGAGAAGACCTACGTTGAAAACATGCCTACTATTTAGCATTTAAAACTTCTGAATCAGCGTCCAAATCATCCATCTTCAGTTAGAGGACCTCCCCCCACCGAGACCACACACATGCACGACTTTACCTGCACACCCCCACGCATCCCGATCATTAACAAATCCTACCGTCTGTCCCACCTAACGATAACTGCATCACAGGACTCGAATTTCGGCGTTTAGAGAACTCACCCTCCGAGTAATATATAATTCCAACTCGATCCCCCACCTTGGCACGCTTTGCCGAGTCTTTTAAGCACCGAGTGTATACAACCACAGTTTAAACGAAATAGGCGAGGGGGAGTTCCAATGTATTAATGTATCGTTCGAGAAGGGGGGTCGAGAGGGAAGAGATACGAAACACACGCCACGTGATAAATAAGTAGCAAGTGTGAATTTGAGGGGGTGCTCGAATTCGCGCGGGAAGGGTGGTTCTGGAATTTTGATAAATGATATTTTGGCACACACATCAGTCGAAGAGGGGTTTGTGTGCAAGCCCCACGGAAAATTAATATTCGACCGGGTATGTGACGTGCCACATTCGGTCAGTGGGGGTGGTTATGGATGACCTAGGTGGGGTGGTGGTGGTGGTAATTGCTTTAAATTGGGACGGGGGTTGTGGGAAACGTATCAGGAGGCTCCTTCGCGGATCAAACGCTTTTTGCCACAACTGTGATTTTGAAATCAATGAAATGAACTCCCCCCTTCTATTGAAAGAGGGGGGACGTCACCGAGTAGGGTTTGGGGTTTGGTTGGAACATTTTTTTTCGAGTGTTCCACGTGAAAAGTTTCGTCTGTGCCGAGGAGTATGTGAACAGAATTTTCTCGGGGAATAGGAGTATAAAATTCCAGAGTACAGCAGGAATAAGTACCATACTGAAAAAGCTTGTGGTCAGACAAGGCATGCGATTTTGGCTAGCTATGGAAAAAGTTTCGAAGGAAATGATGAAATAGGGTTAGTTTTCTGGAAGATAGAGCTCACAATCACCCATAGGTTTTAAGGGTCGAAATTTTCATGAGTAATATTTATATACGTCGATAATGGAAACCCAGATATGAGTTGTGTGGATATTTTGAATGGTTCCAGGCCTGTTTATCTATAAGATTGTCGCATAATAAAAAAAAAGAAGGATCTCGAATTGATAGCAAACGGAAAGCATGTGATGAGTGGAAGGATTTGCAGCAGTATCGCATCTTGCAAAACATTTCAGCGACCGTGTAGGGTTTGGAGTTTTGTAGGAACATTTTCCTTGAGTATTCCATATAAAAAGTTTCGTCTGTGCTGAGAGTTGTATGTGAAATAATTCTTTCGGTGGATAGGAGTACAGAATTGCTAACAGAGAATACAACAGGAACAAGTACCAGATAGGACAAGATTGTGGTCACACTTCAGGACTTCAGCCAGGAAAACAATCAGATTTTGGCCAGGGATGAATTAAATTGTTGAGAAAATGATGAAATCAGCTCATCTTTAGGAAAATAGAGCTCACGATCACAATTTGTCATGGGTCGATTGTTTTATGACTAACACTTGTATGCTTCAATCATGGAAGTACAGATGTAAGTCGTGTGACCGTTTTGGAGTGTGTATTCCAGGCCTGTTTATACATATGACTGTTACACAATAAAAAAGATAAGATCTCATTTTGGGTACCAAACTGATATTAAGAGAAAAACAGGTAATAAGTGGAAGAAATAGCAGCCATATCACAATTTGCAAAAAGTATCTCACAAAGACTGAGTAGAGTTTAGTGTTTTGTTCGAACATTTCCCTCAATTGTTCCACTCGAAAAGCTTCGTCTGCGCTGATCAGTATGTTAATGGAATGTTCTTGGTGGATATGAGTACAAAATCTCTCAGTATTCAGGAACAAGTTCCAGAGGGACATAATTAGAGTCACACCAAGGAGTCAGATTTTGTTTAGTAAAAAAATAAATTTATGAGCAAATGATGCAAGTTCTTCATCCTAAAGAAAATTGAGCCCACGATCAAAATTTGAAACGGGTCACAAGTTTTAGGAGTGACACTCGCATACTTCACTGACGGAGGTCCAGATGTAAGTCGTGTGACTATTTTGAAGTGTTCCAGAATTGTTTAGCGATATGACTGCTACACAATCAAAACGTCAAGATCCCTTTTTGGGTCCCAAATTGAAATTTGGGTCCAAAAACACGCGATCAGAGGAAATATTTGGGCATCATAATATTGAAAAATATCTGAAGCTAACGTCATATTCCAACGTAAATCGGTTCCAGGTTAGAATCCGGGTCAGTGTATGAATATTTGTTAGCGGATGGCGTAGAGGTGGCTGCTGCACCTTAAATATGTCATAGGTTGAAAGTCCTAACGTTGGGTGTGTGGAGAAGTTTAGTGAGTTGTGTGCTAGCTCAGGTGTGTTACCTCGTCTTCAAAATTACGATGTGCTTGTCCTCGGAACTTTCCCTTAGGGGATTGACCCCGGACAGTCGTCAATAGCCCGTTGTGTTGCTCTAGTATGGCATTGATTAAAATTACCTTACCTTACCAATGTAAATTGACTTTTTAGGAAGCACACGGAGCTTGTAGGTGGTCTCTAGAAAAGAGCTTAAAAGTATAAATCACGTGAGCTTGGGAATCGACTTGGGTCGACTGACTATAAAACCGTAAACTAGTGTTTTTCATCACGCTTGTAAACTAACCCCTCATTAGGATTTAGGGGGTTTCTTCCATACCACGTGACCGGCACTAGATAACTTTAAACCGAGCGATCGGAAGAAATAATACGAAGCTGACATTTTTTAGGAGGTCTAGAAGATTAGAAGATTGAGGCTAACATGATTCTGTATAATTAGTAAAGGTTTATTTTATATAGTATTGTAAAAATTGATTGTTATCGTATAACATGATTAATAGAACTTTGAACATAAAACTAATTTGAATTTCATCAAAAATTAACTCTATAGCAATTTGGAAATATATGTGCCTACTTAACCGAATTTATTGTTAAGTTTTAAAGGTTATGCTATTCAGATAAGAAATAGTTTTAGCGGGTGCCAAATAATAATATAATAAAATCAATGGTAGAAGTAATTATAAAGATTGAAAGACACTAATGTGTTGTAAGACTCGGGATAAGAATAAATTAGGTGGTCTTGGAAAAAAAAAGGACTTTCTATGTTGCATGCAAAGAGTACCTTAAACATATCCACGTATATGCACAACGTACTCTTGGTAATAAAGTAATCTATCTCTTTACTTTTTGGTTAATCAATCTCATCAAATTGAACAATTTAATTTCAATTTCAAGGATACGACATTACATACAGTGCAGCAATAGTATTACCTAGATTAATAAATGTTTTGATGTATTATTTCGTTCACCATTGATTTATTTATGATGCGTTTTTGAAAGTAAATGTTCTTGTTGCACCATGACTCATGCTTTATGCTTTGATTTTCTAAATGATCTTCCTTGCGGCAGCATAAGATGTTTTCTTGTTTTGTTTTAAATTCTCCATTTTAGCAACAACTTAGCTCATTTGTGTTTCAATTCGATATTTCTTTTTGCCTGCAATTCATAGAGTTAGAATGTCTGCTTTTATGGGGTAAATGCGATATTTGGCCAAGTTGCATCAAACACATGGCAGACAACATCAAGTAATGTACATACACATGCAAGCAGAGCGTCGCCTACGTCTCGCAGGTTGCTTGAGCATGGGCAAAATCACTCTGAACACGTAAATTCCATAGAATCAAATACCTACATTTGTACTGATTTCGCTATTGTATTATACCAATTTTCGATTGTACTAGGGGGACCGTCCCCAGCTCGCTAACGCTCACCAACCCCGGAAGAATGCTTTGAAGTCTTCATTGGATCGCTACGCGAACCTTGCTTGCTTCGCTCGCATCAATGAAGACATGTACAAATACAAATATTGACGACCAGCTATAGGCTCAAGCCCAACAAGGCTGGTTCTTTGTTTATGAATTCCACAATTCCCACTAACTATCCAATTGTGTCTTAAATTCGTACACTCCCTTTGAATTAACTATATTTTCTGGCAACGCGTTCCAACTGTCTATTACCCTATTAAAGTAGTAGTTTTTCCTTAAATCCCGATTAAAACGTGTCTTATTCAATTTATACCCATGGCCCCTTGTTCTGTTATCCCTATTGAAATTTAAGCCCTCTGTGTCCCCTTGTTTTACAAACTTGAAAAGTTGAATCAAATCCCCCCTCCTTCTTCTTCTTTCCAGTGTATACATGTTTAGCTTACTTAAACGTTCATTATAGTCGAAATTGGCTAGCCCCTTTATTATTTTTGTAGCTCTGTGCTGAACCATTTCAATTGATTCTATGTCCTTTCTCATATATGGAGCCCAGAATTGTATAGCATATTCTAGATGTGGTCTTACTAAACCTTTATATAACGGCAAGATTATATTCTTATCCCTTGAAGTTACAGTCTTTTTAATATACCCCAATAACCTATTAGCCTTTTTACCCGCAGCTGAACATTGGTGACCCATTTTAAAATCCCTGTGAATTATCACCCCAAGATCCTTGACCGTTTCTCCATCCTTTTCCTTTACTCCCTGCAGACAGTACTCGGCTCCACTGTTCCTGTAACCCATATGCAGAACTTGACATTTCCCTACATTAAATGACATACCCCATTTTTGCAGCCCATTCGCATATCTTATCAAAATCCCCTTGTAAATTTTCTATCTGTAACTTGGTATCCACTGTCCCCCATATTTTTAAGTCATCTGCAAATATACTGATTCTATTCTTGATCCCCTGACCTATATCATCTATGAAAATTATAAATAAAATTGGTCCCAAAACTGATCCCTGAGGCACCCCACTTATAACTTCTGTCCACTGTGAATAATTTCCTTTTACCTGCACTCTCTACTTTCTACCCAATAACCAATTCTTTATCCATATTAATATTTTTCCCTGAATCCCCAGCCTTTACCCAGAACATGTGTCCTAGTAGAAGGGATTGTTTACAAAATGCGATATTGCAAATAAATATTTTTCAAATATAAATTTGTTGTATTACAGAAAAGTTATACAGTACCTCTTGAATCAGAACTCAAACAATTTGGAATTCAAATTTTTTTTTTTTTGAAAATTTTGACTCTAAATTTGAGCGCTGCTTTGGAAATCGAATACCCAGCATGCTGTCTGTAAGCTGCAACAGCTTGACTAACTATTCATTTTGGTACAGATACACTCTACGTTTATGAGTGATGGCAATGGCTTGGCGATTTTTTTGGCGCACTTTTAGTAGCGAGTTACGATAAATTAAGGCAAACCATCTGTCGTTACGGTTGTCGTGGTTTTCATGGCAACCTTGGCAAACGGAAACTTTCAATTTTCATTTTGAATATTCTAGAAAGTTCTTCCAAAATCCGTTAAAATCGTTTGATTTCATTGGTTCGTTTGAAATTTTTTCTTTCCTCCCATTAGTTATTTTGTTTTTAATAAATCCTTTGATTGCATTGGTCCTTTTAAATACGTTTTCTGTGATACCATTAGTCCATTTATTTGTATTTCGACAGTTGTGGAATTTTTATTTTATTATAATAGTTTTCACGAAAGGATTAAAAGTTTTGTTTTTGTGACCATTTTCGTTTTTATTACTTATTTATTTTTCACGCAAGAGTTCTGACGTTATCAGGTTGTATTATTTCTTGCTTTTTTTCTTTTAAAAATCTTTTTCTTTTTCAACATGCCCACTGTATCTAGTATAATTGATTTTTCAGGGTTTTCTTACCCAACAAATGCAGTTTAGTTTTTCTGTTGGTTCACAATTGTGTTTTGAAATGTGTTTAAACTTATTACTTTGTGTGAAAGTTTAAAAAAAATACACTTTTCAAAACGTTCTCAAGTGTGTTTTCAAGCTTTCATTTTCCGTTGTAAAAAAAAATATTTCTGGAATAAAAATATTTAAAAAAAAAAAGAATTCTTTCTTTGGCGACATTGGAAGTGCGCCAAAAAAATCGACAAGGAAGTTGTCAGCGCTCATAAACGTAGACTGTAGCTGTACCTTGATTTTTTTTCAATAAAAGTTCACCTGATAACGCTATAAATTCAATTGAGCCGCGAGGCTTCGTGGTAGACAAACAATCGTACAGTGTTGCCAAAACGTGATAGCAAATAGCGTCTTTTTTGTGCGCCACGTAAGAGAATTATATATATAGATTTAAAAATTTGTAAAATGTCTTACCTCATTCGTTTTGTGAAGCATGTTTCACAAATGCATTAGTGAAGTTTGTAAGTTTACTTTTTACAAATATATAACTTCATCCATGCAAAATGAATTTTTGCTTTTCGGGAAGCACTCGTTAGGTTAACAGCCGTTCACGTGAGCTACTTGTAATTACCTAAATCCATCAACACGCGACCGTCGTTACAACAAAACAAAAACGCACTTGTTGCTGGAAGTATACGGAATCTCTACGCACACTTCTTTGCTGAAAGGAAAGTGCAGCGAATAAAGCGAAGCACGAAAAGAGTTTATATGTTTTCTAGAAACGTAAATATTGACAAAAAAGAAACGGTGGTCCCCTCTGGGAAATCAAACTTGGAGACTTTTCTTACTCTGTTTTTCAAACGGCGGAACTAAATTTGCATTAAAATGACTTCGGAACATGCAACACAAAGGAAGGGTTTTTACTTCCCTCACGAGCGCTGCTTTGCTTTCGAAAAAATGAAACGAATGCAAAACTTCTAGAAGGGAGTCAGAGTTAAAAAGACCCATCCAACGATAAAAGAGAAATATGTTGGACTATGTTTCCGGCATAGAGAGAGACGGGCTTGACTGAATATGCGCCAATTTTTTGAAAGTTGAATTCCGAGTTTAAGACAGTAGGGATAAAGTTGCAGGAAAAAAGAACATCAAAATTTAAGATCACGATATAGGCATGCGATGGTTAAAATTTCGCTTTATGTACCCAAAAATTAGATAACTGTAATCGATATAGTCCTTTTCAAATTATTTTGTTCACTGGAGTTGATTCAAGAGGATCCATGTAGGTATTTTGATTAACGTCATACTGGAGCAATGCAACAGGCTATTGACGACGATCCGGGATCAATCCCCAAGGAAAGAACCTAGGACAGTACTACGTAATTTGCTTCTACGAATACTGAAATGACTTGGTGTTAACCTTTTAAACGCCGCAATTCATTTTTAAAGTTTTTTTTTTTAATTTTTCGCTCAAATGGCTTATATATATTTTACAGATAGTACAACTGTTCTAGACCTTTTTATGCGGAAAAAAAAATCCTAAGTATGATTTTGAGGATGTTCCCATTTGGGAACAGTGGCGTTTGGGATGAAGTAAACAGGGGCATTTTTCCGAAAGGTAATTTTTTTTTGCGATAGACTCAAAAGGAGGACTAAGTTTGGTTTCTATTTCATACTTTTATATATTTCTCTTAGGAAGGATACATTTTTCTCTTATTGCCAGTGCTACGGGGGAAGCAAGAAAAATGTATCTGCTTTTTGCATGCAAGGCACTGCTTTCTAACATTCTTCTTGCACAATGCGCAACGTCCTCGGGTGCAAGCGACGAGATAGTGTTCGTCCGTCTTTCTAAGGTGAATTGGTGGATGAAATCGTAGTCCTGGTCTTGCTGAGGCGACTCTTGATCCTAGTGGAGCCTCTTCTTTGGCACCATTCTATTTCTCTGAGTAAATTTCCATCCTATATAGATACCCATTAGATGAGCATATCATCCAAATTTTGTATCCAAATCTGATGGGGTTTCCGCGAATAAGCATCTTACAAGAATGATGTCCGTAATACGGCACCATTGATCCGTCAATGCTGAGTTTATCGTGAAAAACTCTAAACTGAATCAAGTTTCTACACAATTCATCGTATATTGGCGCAATCTTTTTTGTTTATTACCCGGTTGAACATCCTTATTGTTGTCAACAAGATGGAAGTACTTTTTAAGCTGACAAAAGCGTGCTCTAGCCATTATCTTAGGAAAGATTGTAACACATGTGTCTCCAGAATTACTCTAATATAAGTCCTCTGTAGGCACCGTGTGGTAACCGCTCAAAAGAAGTAGACCTAGTAACTGAAGAATATCTTCACAGCTAACTGTTATTATCTGCCCCTTTTCAGTGTATACAACGCTGTCATCTCAACTAGATGTTGCACATAATTCATAGGGAGTATTTTGTGGAATAACTCTAGAGGATCCATTGTCTCAAGCTCGGGAAATTTTTCAGTCAGCTTTTCGTGGCTTTTTCCTGAAATATCATAATACAATGTTACATCCCTTTTCCATCTGGGATAAGGTTCTTGTCTTCGCTTCTTTGCACTTGGAGCAGAACATGAGGGTGTGATTCTTCTTTGATCTTCCCCCGAATCGGGAATTCGGTCATCTGAAATAGTCGAATCACCATCTTCATTGTTAATCATCAGGACAATCTGGCCACAAACATCTTGAGAACGAACCTCATTCAACGCTTCATCGTTGATGCTTCATCACTCAAATCAGCGTCTTCATCAGATGGAAATATGTAAAGATCCGGATCGTCTACGTCCTCGAGCTCGTCATCGGATAGGCTGTTGAAAAATTCCTGATCTGCTCGCAGGAACTTGCGATGTATCTCTGAAAAATGTAGTTGACACGGAGTGATACCTGAGAAGCACTTGAATAGTCAATTCCTATTAGGAATGGCGTATTAAGCAAAAAAAAATTATTAAAACTACATCGTTCAGCGTATACTATACAGTACTACTCTCTGAGATAGACGAGAAAGAAAATCTTTGGTAAGAATGAAACACATTGGTTGAAACCGTAACGACTACAAGTCACAGCTCCGTCGAGTCTTGAAAAAGGAATGTTGTTGGAATGTGATCTTTGCAAAGGTCATTCAAAACGCGCACCTCTTTTTTTCTACCTTTAAATCATGTGATACATTTCAACTAACCATTTCACCAAAGGGGAATGTGGTTACTATTCTTGTAAGGTGATTAGAGTGAAAGAAATTATCCCAATCGTAATCATTTATAACTGTTACAATGCGATTACCTTACAATAGAGTATCACGGTTTGCAGAGAAAACGGGTGTTAGGCACATGCAGATACAAAAGTGCCAGCTGGAAGTATGAAAGAATCATCCACCACATTTATTAAGTTACCCATAGCAGAAGAATTGCGATCATTAAAAAAAAAGGAGAGTATTGACTCAAATTTTGCGAGTTGAAAAAATCCCCTCAAACTCTATACCCCAAACGCCAATGTTCCCAATTGGGAACATCAAAACAGTTGTAAGAATTTCTTCTTACAAATGACATCTGAAAATATTTTTTTAATTTGTACGAGAATATATGTCCCTTGACTACCAAATCACGTAAATCAAATTTTTTTTAAAATTTAATTTAAAAACAGCAGAAATTAAAATATGCATCACACTTTAAAGTTCACAAATTCAGTAAATTTACCTAAATTATGTAAAAAAGCCGTGAATTTATTTTTTTGAAAAACGTTGGAACCTAAAATAAATTCATATTATTATGTGACGTTTCGGAAATTATGAATATTCTAAACAAAAAATATAGTTATTAAAAAAATTCACATAAAAATGTTCCCATTTGTGAACATTGGCAGGTAAAAGGTTAAATCAGTATTCAAACTTGATGCTATTCCATTACAAATTCAAAAATGATTCACAAAATAATAAATTGAATCTGTATTTTATAGTTTTTACTAAAATATTTTGACTAGGTACACACCAGTCTTACGAAAGGTTAGCTACTTTTTTGAAATTTGAATTCAGAGTTCAAGACAGTAGGGATAAAGTTGCAGGAAAATAAAAGAGCATCAATATTTAAGATCACGATATAGACATGCGATGTTTAAAAGTTTGCTTTGTGTTAGCCAAAATTGGATAACTGTATTCGATATACTCTTTTTCAAATTATTTTGTTCACTGCAGTTGATACAAAAGGTTGGTTTGTAGGTATTTTAATTACGTCGAACTGGAGCAACACAACGGGTATTGACCACAATCCGGGATCAATCCCCCAAGGAAAGAACCGACGACAGTACCATGTAATTTGCTTCAACGAATACTAAAATGACTTGGTGTTCAGTCAGTATTAAAATTCGATGCTATTCCATTTTAAATTCAAAAATGATTCACAAAATAATAAAATTAATCTATATTTTATAGTTTTTACTAAAATATTTTGACTAGGTACACACCAGTCTTACGAAATGCGGAACAAGAATTGAAAACGGTCCGGGATTAATCCCCTAAGGAAAGATTCAAGGACAACACCACGTAATTTTAAACCACTGTCAGATGACGAGGCAACACCTGAGCTGGCACCCCACTCTCAAAACTTCCACACCACGCCAACGTGAGGCTATTTTAGGCCACGATAGATTTCAAGTGCACTAGCCAACTTTGTACAAGGACAATGTTTGGTTGGATTAGAACTCCCAACCATCCGGTTGCTAATCCGTTTGTCTTCGAACCGGGTCACTGCGGCAGTAAACCAAGAGGTAAAAATTGGTTTAGTAATTGAAGGGGGGGGGTTGAATCAAGATAGCATAGAGATTACAGACATGCGTTTTGTAACGAAAACAAATTAAATAACAAGGAAAATATTCTACAGGACCAGGAGAAACATTTGCGTTCACTTTTCTCACTGCACTTGAATCAGAGTAAAATTATTTTAATCATTGAAAAGCTCCAGGCAACATTTGATAGGACACAGAAATATGTTCGGTAATGAAAACATTAAAACAAGAAAAGATTCAAGGTAGTGTGTAGTTGAATTGATGTCTTACTGAAGTATCACAACGAGAATTGGTGATTTTTCTGGGACAATCCCAAAAGGACAGATTTGAGGAGAGTGTCCCGAAATTTTGAGCCACAGTCAGATGACGAGGTCAGCCTCTGAGCTGGCCTAATACTCTACAAAATTTCTCACCACGTCAACGCGAGGACATTTGAATCTATGACAGTTTTAAGCCCGGTGCACACATACAGTTTTTCAACGTGCGGTGCCGCTGCCGCAACGCAAGTGCGGTCTGAGATACATTAGATCCAATGGAGTAGTGCACACATGCTTCCGGCACCGCTGCTGCAACGTACGTTCAATTTGCGTGCAATTTGTATCGCAGTTCCCCACGGCACCGCAGCTCGCCGCAAACTCTTCTCAGTTCTGAAGTGCCTTGTTTTCATATATACATGGAATATAAATAATAATTAATAAATGGTTGAATCCAGTATTGTCTATTTTGTTTCAAAACATACTTATTTTACACCAAGTAAGCGAAATAAATACGTTTTCTTGTGATGTGTTCACTGGGCCTTAACGTGCACCAGCCCCACGTACACGGCGGTCTTTGATTGGATGTTGAACTCGCAACTCTCGGTTGCTAAATAAATACTTGTCCAACCGGGCTACCACGAGCCTAAAAATACTCAAGAGGATCAAAAGAAAAGCTTACGTTCACTTTATTCATTTCAGTTGAATCAGGGTAAAAATTGTTGTAATGATGGTTAATGGCAAACATAAAGATAAGCCAGGATGTCCGAAGAACTCAAATGGAAAATTAACTCTTTAAGGATAAAACAATCGTAAACTTAAAAAACCTTTTCTACAACGTTATCAATTTTAACTTGGATTAAAGAAACTAACAGTAGAAATACTCCTTTCAAATTGCTTCGTTTGATAAGACTTGAATATTATATCAACTAAGCTTTGGTTCTGTCACTAAACGTCTAGATCGATGCATAACTATTTCAACGAAAACATTTAAGATAACACATGGATAACTCCATAACGTGAAAAATAGGACTGCATGGATACTGTTATCGAAATAAGTAATATGATCATTTTATAGTATTGATCAACAAATGAAATAGATGGAGGATGTACGCGCAACATCATACGGTAGCTTGGTTTAAAGATCTGTCAGGTGGTTGTGAGAAAAAAGCACGAGTTCTAAAAGAGGGGAAATTATTGATTGATTAAAGCGATTATACAGCGTGGTTAAAAACACTTGTCTGGCCACCGATAGTCATTCGGCCCGAGTCGATTCGTAAGCCCACGTGACTTAGCCCGGGATCTTACGACAGCGACTCCGCCCACATGCTCCGTTTATTTCATTTCAAGGTCGATGGATTGTGGGAAGCCGCGTCACTTAAGACTGAAGGTGTGTTAAATAGATGGTTAACTAGTCCTTAAATGTTCAGTTGTGGAAAAAGTATCGATCAGCCCCTTTTGATCCCGCGCCGTTCTTAGTAGAGCAAACTTTATCAAAATCAGTCGAGACGTAAACATCCTTAACAATTCCTTGCGAATCGATTTTCATCAAAATATATGAAGGTTTCTGCTCGAAAATTAATTTTATAACTTAGGCCAGGTGCAAACATCCGATTATTCAACGTGCGGTAACGCTGCGGCACCGAAGCTAAACTATGCACACATAACAATGAAATGACGCAAGTACTCATTTCGTGCCATTTGCGATAAATATTCTTTTTTAGAAAACGTGTTTATTTCGCTTACTTGGTGTAAAAAACGTATATTTTGAAACAAAATAGACGTTACTGGATACAACCAATAATTAATTATTATTTATATTCCATGAAAACAAGGTACTTCAGACCGGAGAAGCGTGTGCGGCGAGAAGCGGCGCCGTGGGGAACTGCGGTACAAATTGCACGCAAAAGTTGGACGTGCGTCGCCGCAGCGGCACTGGAGGCATGTGTGTACTAGGGATGCGACATCGATAGCAAAACTTCGATGTTTGAAACATCGATGTTCAAAATTAAAACATCGATGTTGATAATACATCGCCACAAAAACATCGATGTTTTTAAAATTCAACGTATTTAAACTTTTTTGCCCATTTCTTAAAACTGGTTTAGCACCTAGTGATGCAACATCGACAGTTAAACATCGGTGTTCCAAATTACAACATTCGATGTTGATAATGCATCGCCCCCAAACCATCGAAGTTTTTAAAATTCAGTGTATTTAAACTTTTTTCCCCATTTCTTAAAAATGATTTAGCAACTAGTGATGCGACATCGACTCCAATACATCGATGTTTTTTTATAAAGCATAAATGTTGTGAAAACATCGACATCGATGTCGCATCCCTACTTTTCAAACCCTTCATCCTTGGTCACTTTGGTCTAAAAGTATGTTCAATTTGCTGATTATGAAAATTATGCTACGTGGTTATTTTTTTAATTTTTATAGTGGTACTTTTTTCATTTAAAAATGAAACATCGACAACGTAAAAACATCGACAAGTATAAACATCGATGTTACAAAAACATCGACTCCAATACATCGATGTTTTTTTAAAAAACATCGATGTTTTGAAAACATTGACATCGATGTCGCATCCCTAGTATGCACTACACAATTGGATCTAATGTATCTCAGACCGCACTTGCGTTGCGGCAGTGGCGCCTCACGTTGAAAAACCGGATGTGTGCACCGGGCCTTATATTGTACCCAAAAATTGTATTAAAGAGAGGAAAAACAGCCCTACACTAAGATGGATCCTCCTCCGAACTTCTTCAGGGTCCAAATACTTTTGTCCATATAGGTATACCACTCTACTACCCAACACGATTACGAATTAAGAGTTTTCGCAACATTAAAGCAAAACATAGCATCAAGCAAATAAAAATAGTTTCTGATAAAATGGGAAAGGAAGCCAAAAATCCAGCAAGGAGCACGAAAATCAATCTAATTCCAAGCGCAAGAATTAATCAGGCGGAACTATCTTGCTGAATGTTCTCTCAGACATCGCATTCATCAATTCCCTTCTTTCAAATCGCTTCCGCGAAAGGAAAAAATCCGAGGATCAAACTTGTAACCCACATCCTTTTTTTCTCCTAAAAATTTTTATGAGAGGCTGGGTAAGGGACAAGGAATGAACTAGTAATTACCATTCGGTTTGACAGCAGGCTTGACTGAAACCTGGGAAGTTCTCCTTCTCTTGTAACACACACCAAGGATAGCGATGAGGAAAAAATGCACCCCACGACGCTGCAGCAAAAAAGATTCAAATTGGAGGGTAAAAACACATCTAAAAAATTTAATCTTCTAAGGGTGGCATGTTTTACTAATTGAAATAAGTTTTTTTTTGTGTGAGTGAAGACTCCCGGAGAGTGTATTTCCTTGGTATCAGATGATAGCTTGTCTGTAACGAGCAAACTAGTTTTTGTGTTCCTGGATTTTTTTCTGGTACTCAGCCCCGAAATCTGTTTTTTTCTCTCGTTCTGTTATTCGCTGACTGATTACCTGTGATATTTGATATTTTTTTCAAGAGACCCGAAGTCGAGAAGTAGAAAAGAGGGGTTTTTACAAATGACTCTGGATTCGTTTTGTAGTTTTTATAGCTGATCCCGTTGCTTTTTGAGTGAAAAAACTCATTTGGAGTGCAGAATGAAATGCTGAAAGGGGTTTGTAGAGGTGATGGACTTGACTTGTTTAGGTTTTATGTGCAGGAGGATTTAGAAGAAGGACGATAATATGTATTTTATAGTCGTACCACCTTTGATAAATATGCGTGGAAATGTTTTAGTTAATATAAACAATTTTTTTAGCTTATACTTCGATGTATTTAAAAATTGTAAAAAATTATGTTATGTAGAAAATATTTGGTCACCCAAAATTACTGAGGTTGCTCAAGTAATCATAATATAATACAAAAAATCTTCCACTTTAATCTAAATACAGAATGTTTCTATTAGGACTATAATAAAAGAAAAATTTGCAACATCGAAACAAATTATTTGAATTATAAGAAGTGAGTATAGCTGTGTTAGACTTAAAAAAAATTTCTGTATATGTATGTAATTATGGAAATAAATAATGGTTATTAAGTATAAAAATAGGATACTGTCCTTTATTAATACTAAGCTGAATACTCAATGCACACTGACGTGCCAAAAGCCATGAGGTATCAATATGCAAATGTACTACAGATGGCGTTAGCATCGCGTAAGGAATGTATAAATGGGAAATGCACTGTCTGGGCCTTCATTTGTACTCAAGTGATTCACATGAAGACGTGATTATGGCCGCACGATGGGAATTAACAGAATTTAAACGCGGAATGCTTGTTGGAGCTAGACGCATGGGGCATTCCATTTCGGAAAGTATGAAGAAATTCAACATTCCTTGATCCACAGTGTCAAGAGTGTGCCGAGAAAATAGAATTTCAGGCATTACTTCCCACCATGGACAACGCAGTGGCTGACCGCCACGTCTTCTTAATGACCGAGACCAGCGACGTGTTCGTAGAGGTCAGTGTTAACAGACGAGCAACATTGCATCAAATAACAGCAACAATTAATGTGGGACGTATGACAAACGTGTCCGTGAGGACAGTGCAGTGAAATCTGGTGTTGATTGGACACGGCAGCAGAAAACCGACTCGAGTGCCCTTACTAACAACATGCAGCGCCTCTGATTGGCTCGTGAACATATCAGTTGGACTATAGATGACTGAAAAAACGTTGGTTGGTCAGATGAGTCACGATTACAGTTAAGAACTGATGGGAGTGTTCGAATATAACGCAGACCCCACGAGGCCATGGTCCCATGTTGGCAACAAGGCATTGTGCAAACTGGTGGTGGCTCCATAATGGTGTGGTCTCTTCTTACATGGTATGGACTGGGTCCTCTGTTCAAACTGAACCTATCATTGACTGGAAATGGTTCAGCTACTTAGAGACCATTTGCAGCCTTTCATGGACTTCATGTACTCAAACAACAATGGAATTTTCCAGGATGACGATGCTCCGTCACCGGGCCAAAATCGTTCGCGATTGATTTGTGAAACATTCTGAACAATTCCAGTGAAAAATTTTGCTACCTAGATCGCTAGACATGAATCCCAACGAACATAAATGGGACATGATCGAAAAACTAGTTCGTGCACAAAATTCTGCACCGGAACACTTTAGCAACTATGGACGACTGTAGAGGCACTATGGTTGAATATTTCTTCAGGGCACTTCCGACGTCTTGTTGAGTCAATGCCATATCGAGTTGCTACACTTCGCTGGGCAAAAGGAGGTCCCACAAGATATTAGGAAGTATTCCATGGTTTTGGTATTTGAGTTATTTATATATCCTTTTATTTATAATTTATCATATTAATTTTGAATTTTAATGATCCTGGTGTTACGAGTTCGCGTGTTTTATTCCAAATAATGAATCGACCTCTCTTTGGACATCAAATCCTGAACGAATGTCATATTTTTTTCCATTTTCCGATACATTTAGAGTTTTCATTACAAAGGAATTTTATATATATTTAACACTTTTTCATTTTAATACAAAATTTTAAATACCCCATCGATATAAACTTTTGTTTTTTGGTCCAAATAATGAATCGAGTTCTCTTAGAACATTGTATCCTGAAGGAATCAAAGATTCTTTTCATTTTCTAAGAGATTAAGATTCCCTATTCAAAAAGAATCTAAAATAGATTGATGTTATTATAAACATTTTAAAATACCCTGACGCGATGGAAGTTCTTGTCCTTTAATCCAAGTAATGAATCGAGATATCTTCGGACATCAGATTCTGAATTCAAAAATTAATTCCCCCGAATTTTCATTGATGGATTTTTGAAGGATTTAAAATACTAGATGATACTCAGACGATGTTAGAATAGAGAAGATGAGTCAAAATTGTCCATTTAAATTTTCTTAATTACCTCTTTATGTTCACGCCGTGCTCAACCGAGCGTTAATAAAAAGCTCTCCTGTTCAATAATGAAAGGTTAATACATTTAAAAACATTTGACTAATTACTGGGCATTGAAATGGATGCATTAATTTGTATTCCTTTGGCCTTTGGATCGGAAGATTCCTGGTTCGAATCCGGGGTTAGGGCATGGATGTAAATTGTGCTGTCCTTTGTTAGGGACAATGATGGTCCACCCGCTGGGTGCCACTTCACAAGTGACCATTACTTCTGGCCTTGTATAAGGCTAAAATGACCTCGGTCAACTCTATACTTTGTATTGTATTGTATTTGTAATTGTCTTCGCAATTGTACTGCCTTGCCATTGGAAATATAAAAAAAAAATTTTATTCCTTAAATATTGTATTCTTAAGTAGCTAGCGAGTTATAAACTGTCAAAAGATTTTATATCGAATTGATGGTGATGATTTTAAAGGTTTAGGAAAAAATATAAAAGATACATAAAAAATTTAAATACGTAATTAAAAAAATTTGTACAATACACACTATACTTCATCGAAAATTTTAGTGACATTGTATTGATTTGAATCCATTTCTAATTTAGCCACTGAATACGATTGTATTTAGTGACTGATTTTATTAACGGCAGGCACAGTACATTAAAATTTCGGTTATTCGCTCTGTGTTAAAATTAAGATTGTGTGCTTTAAGGCTTATGGTTCTCTCAGTGTTATTCTGGATCAATACGTTTGCTAATTTTTGATACTGTTAATTAAGATTGTGTGCTTTAAGGCTTATGGTTCTCTCAGTGTTATTCTGGATCAATACGTTTGCTAATTTTTGATACTGTTTTCTACAGCATTTCAGCAGCCTAAGTGGTGTTATGTTACTACATCCTTCTATGCATCGCATGGGTCAGCGACTTTGTTCCGCTTATTACTGTGACCTTCAACCTTCTTCTCCTGATCAGAAGGCTTGCTTCCTCACCAGTCACCAAGGTCTTATCTAGATCACATCATTTTAAAATCTCAACCACTGTGACCATCATGGCATCTGCTTTGATACCAACGGAAGATGAACATTATTTTGATTGGACAAAGAAAAGGAGACAGGAACCGTGAAAGGGGATGGTTTTGTGGCAACAATAACTTTCAAATTTCAAGCGCGTTCGCACGCTGCTGTCATCTGTCAGCTCTGCGCAAAACCACGTATAAAGTCGCGCATGCGCATGCTATTATCTTTCTTACTCACCCACTCAAAATTGTAAATTCTGTTTTAGATATCTTTTCTCAAGAGTCTGAATGTCAAACTTTTTAAATCTTAATAATTGTCATTGTTAAGTTGTGCTTCAATAAATTACGTTTTCCTGTTTCTGAAATGTATTTTTTTGCAAAGTTGACAGTATGTTAGAATAGCAGCGAACAACAAGTTATTGCTAGCCAGCATACGAGTTTAGGTCCTCCCAAAGGCCAGAATCGGAACCACCAACCAAAGGTGGTGACCACAAAGTTTCGTGGAGAGAGCAAGAGAGGATTTAAAAATGAGATCTTGTGGTTGGTTCTTAACAAAGACCAGTGTGTTGTTACTAATCCTCTTGGTCAAGGTACAGCCTAGACCAAATCCAATGGACAATATTGCACAAGTCTCACAGCAACTAACCTATGTTCATTCTGTGCTGCTCCATATACATCAATACATTCTGACATGGGAAGGAGTTGCTGGGGTTGTAGAAAATGGACAAGTTGAGATAGGTCTCTTAGAGTTACGAGGGCCACGATTGGAAGAGTAACGGATTAGCCACAGGAGGATGGCGAGTTCAAATCCAACCATAGACAGTCATGTAACAAAGAGGGCTGGTACATGTTAAATCTGCCATGGCCTCAAATGTCTACACGTTGGCGTAGTGTGGAATTTCGAAGAGTGAGTGCCAGCCGAGGTGTGACCTCGTCGTCTGACCGTAGCTCAAAATTACGTGGTGCTTTCCTTGGATCATCTTTCCCTTAGGGGTTTTATCCTAGACACTCGCCGATAGCCAGTTGTGGTGCTCCAGTGCGACGTTAATTAAAATACCAAATGCCTTAGAGCAGGGGTACCCAAAGTGTGTGCCGCGGCACGCTGGGGTGCCACGTAGAGAGATTAGGGGTGCCGCGAAGCGCCCATGAAACAATTGCTATTATAAAGAACAAATATCGTTCGAAAATTAATGTCGTAGAAGAAATGCAAGTAGCTATATCACTGGCATATCACGAGTAGCTGTATCTTATTTCCACGATTCGAGCAACTGTGCAGTGAGCATCAGGCTCACTCGACGAACGAAACACACACATGCACGTCAAATGTTGCAAGAGCATGTTAAAGACAATTTTATTTGTTTTATTTAAATTTTCACCTACTTTTTCCTATTAAGTACAATTAAAGTATTCGTGAATTTTAAATACGAGTTGTATTAATTATGTCCATGTTCTTACCACTTCCCTAATTTCTTCTTCAAAGTTGTACAAATATGAAATATATATATTATATATATATATAATAATATGCCAGATACATTATATGCTAACATTACATGCCAGATACGTTACAAATATATATTACATGACGAGGGGGTGCCGTGAGAAAATTCTAATTCTCTTAAGTGTGCCACGACTTGGATAAGTTTGGGAACCCCTGCCTTAGAGTTACGAGATTTCCGAGTAATACTTTAACGTCACAACACTAATGAGCATTAACCACATATGCTGACTGAAAGAATCCGAGAATGGATTATTTTGGTCGAAATTGGTCGATTATTTGGTCATGCAGAAAAGACTGCAGGTTGCTTAGGAGAATAGTGCGTATGAGCCCCTCATAAACTACTGTCCTCGACGTCAAGTATATTGTGTGCCCGCCAAGTTTTGTCAGAGCAGTCTTGTGCAGGCGTCATGGGGTGAAAACGGCATCTTTATATTAGTGAGTTACCATAAAAACTGAAGTATGACTTAACTTCAGGAGTTGCCCGTTGACATTTAGCTGGGAATATAAACTAGCCTTTACACCTAGGGTGACACCAACAGGAGAAAACCTCTGTATTTCACCAAGTCCATCCTTGTGGTATCCCTTGCAACATAATGAGGCAGCCAACAAGATTTGAGAGGATCAGAGAATTGTATAAATAACCATTCCAAATTTATTTTTGTATGTTATACGTCCATATTTCGTTTGTCTTCAGCAAAATCTAGGCACGGTAGTGTGTGTTGGTATTAGTTAGTTTGTCTTGAGCAAATAATTGAAAGGTATTTGCTCTGCTTTAATAAGAGGTACGTCGCAGCATGATCCAACGTTTCTCAATACAAAAACATACTTTTGAGATTGAAATTTTTACTTGTTGACGAAGATTCTTCGAAAGATGTCAAGCAATAATTGAACATTTCTTGATCTGTTCTACTGGGAAGTATACCATTATGTATTCCAACCATTTTCTATACAAAACCTATCGTTCCGAGAACTAAGTCTGGTCTTGCTCTTGCGAAGATTTTCCGAAAAAATATACAATTTGACACAACTCGACCTGTTTTACTGAAAAGTACATCATACGATATAATCGGACCATTCTCAATACAAAGCACATGATTTCAAGATAGAAATCTCGTCTTGTTGGCGAAGTTTCTCCGCAAAAAAAAACCGACGCTACGGCAACCCTTTTTCAAACTTACGACGGGGCGCGGATCTCTTTGAATATCGTGTGACTGTTGCGATTCCATTCCGCACGGTAGAGGGAAAATCCAGGTAGAACTTTAATCAGCCCCACTTATCGTCTGCAGGGGCATCCACCCCCCAAAACTCACCTGCTCCCCTTTTAAATTGAATCCTCGAAAACTACTTCGTGCACACATACTACCCGGGCGAATCTGGCGAAATTGTTTTCTGCTGGAGGAAGGACTTCCCCCTTTTGCCATGGCAAGGAGAGATACCCCCCTTTACAATGGAAAAGAAGGGCACAGGTAATATTCGTTCAGGGTTGGGGAAAAGAGAGGAAGATGATGTTGATTCTATAAAGCGGGGGGATAGAGGAGGCGTAACTCCAGCACCTCTTCTGGCATCCCGCGCCAAGTAATTGGCGGTTTTCGTGCCGTGCGTGCCAGGTTTTGAGTTTCGGTTTTGAGAGGTTGAATTCTTGCGTGCCATTAGCGCACGCTCCGCCATTAAGTGGGAGCCGGCTGTCGCGCATGCGCAGTTACATTCGATTCCGATTATAATCGTGTTTTTTGTGTGTGTGTTTCAACTTTTTGCGTAGGGAACGAATTGACGTCTGGGTGGTTCCGAGAGCGAGTTATCCCCACGAGAAAGACCCGGATGGAATTTTCCCGAGAACGAAAAATAACGTTTTAGGTAAATGGAATTTTCGGAACGGAAGGTGGAATGATGGAAGGAAAAAAAATAAATCGGTTCCCTACGTGTGGATCTTATTTGAGTTCGTTCGTAAATGCGGGAAGTTTATTATTTGGAAATGAAAGCTCTCGTCCTTTGCATTTAAATATTCTTCCGGGTGGTGGACCATTAGTTGTAAATTCCATTCTCAAATGGAATGGTTCTCTCGGAAGTATGAAGTAAAAGTAATGTACTCATTTTTTTCACTGTTGTATACATCGCAAAATACAAGGAGCTTATCGCTGGTGGATTTAATTTAATGGAATGAACGGTTTTGTTGTGTTGAAACTTTGGTGGAAAAGTTAACATTACTTATAGACTACAGACTTTCAGTTCAACACTAAACTTTATTTCACAGAGCAAATTCATTTTAAGACATCAAGCTGTATGAGATAAATGCTTTAATCAATAAGTATCTAGATTTGACGTATCATGAGAATTCTTAAAATTATATTCAATACAAGCTCCAAAACAACAGAACTATAAGGACTTCAATTTTAACACGAAAACGTTTTCAGATAAATACAAGGGCGAATTCATGAAGAACTTTGCGATACTCTAATGCTCCCTTGGGCGTTGTTTCACCATAGCTGATATATTTCAAGATATTAAGATGGATGCGTTAAATGCTTTTATTAATAAGTACCTAGATTTGACGTATCATGAGAATTCCTAAAATTATATTCAATTCAAGCCCCAAAACAACAGAACTATTAGAACTTCAATGTAAACACGAAAACTTTTTCAGATAAATACAAGGGCGAATTTGTGAACAACTTTGAGCTACTCTAATGTACCCTTGGGTGTTGTTTCACCATAGAAGACATATAAACGTTAAGTGAGCATTGGTAACGTTTTTTATATGCACTCAGAATCACAAGACCCAACTAGTAGTAACGTACTTAGGCTACATACATCTGCTGGGGAGAATTAACATCCGCCATAGGATTGGTTCATGGGACGGGAGAAGACATCCATCCAAAGATTCATCATCTGATTGATCTACGCGACATAGTAGACTGATGATTTCACCACTTTTGGCTCTGCTCAATATTATAACACCGTATGAGATGTTATATCGCCAAAGCAATAAAATGCAAACTGGCCAACCAAGTCAATGTGTCATTGAGCAGTCACTCGACAAAGAGCTCGATACGTTGGTCACATTTTTTGAAGCGCCTCTCAATAGCAATGCTCAGTCTAGTTATATTACACGTCAATGGGTTTCACTTTACGCTTCATATGCATACCACACATTATAGGCACGACTAATTTATTGCGAGGCATTCATTCCAGATGGACAATCGTTCATGCACCCATCCGGATTTGAACCAGGAACGCTTCGATTCAGGATGGTTGGTTGCATTGAGTTTTATGACGCCAATGTCATATTTGGCCAACCTGCGCCAAGAACGACAGACAACTCATAATAATGGACAAAAAAATAATGGACCAAGTAATAGACAACGCCAATAACGGGTCTGTCCATAAATAGAAAGGTCAGAAGAAACATAATACATCCAGGTAGGAACCGAACCTGCGGAGTAACAGACCTATTGGGCCACTCCTTTTGATCCAGAAGAAAGTGTTCACCGAAAACTAGACTAATTGGTCGATTAGTGTGAACTTAAATATAGCAGGTTTTATCTTAGTAATCTCATCCTCGTTCACTCATCAATATGACTATTTTACCTTCTGCTTGAAATGCGGTCGCGGTAATTCGGTTGGAATAGAAGATTAGCAACCCTAGTGCTGCAAGTTTGATCACCAACTCGATTTAACCAGTCGTGTATTATACCTGAGTAAGTATTGTACCTGAGGGCTGGTACACATTAAATCTATCGTGGCCTGAAATTCCGCCACGCTTGCGTGGTGTAAAAGTTTGGAAAGTGGGTGCCAGCTCAGACGTTGACTTTCCGGATTCTCATCTTCCCAACTCACCAAAAGGTTTTGGAGATGACTTCCACCAGAACCAGCAGGAAACCACCCTGCCGTATAAGAGCAGCACACGCCCATCCTGTATGGTGCACGTGTGGCATCAGTTTTATTTTAAAATGAATAAAAATTACAAGTGTCAATGGTTCCAAACAGTAGTGAACCACATTGATCATATCAATAACAATAAGAAAAGAAAAGGTGAGGAATGGGAAAAACAGCGAACATGAAAAACACAGAAGACAACAACAAGAGGACTCTATATACAATACACTATGTGGGCAGAAGTATTTGAACACTGCATATTTCTCAGTAAAAGTGGTTTATTATTACACAATCCAGTCACATTAATATGACCACCATCTACTTTCGACATCAACTTGAAATAACAAATAACAAAAGGCAGGTGGCAGCACATTGCAGTGGAGTGTATATAAAAGATGTCCTAGGGCATCGGAAAGCATTTCAATCGTTGGCGTAATGCAGAAACGTAGCAATTTATCCGACGTCCAAAAGGGCATGATTATTGGCTTTCGGGCCAAGGGTGGAAGCATTTCGGAAACGGCTAATTTTGTGAACTCTTCGCGTGTCGACTGGGTAAAAGTATACCGTGCATGACAAAATGGCACTATCAAAAATCAGCGGCTTGGCACATGTGGTGCACCATGGGCTATAGATGACAGAGGCGAACGAAGGCTACGAAGATGCGTTCGGGCGAATAAACGTGCAACTGTTGAGCAACTGACCGCCCAGATGAACCAAGGGGCTACCAAGAGTGTATCCTCAACAACGGTTCAGCGAACGTTGATGCGCATGGGCCTCCGCAGCAGACGCCTGGTTAATGCACCTATGCTGACTGCTGTTCATCGGCGACGAAGGCTGGAATTTGCACGCCAGCACCGCAACTGGACGTCCACAGAGTGGCGACAGGTGGCTTTTTCCGATGAATCACGTTTTATGCTCCATCGGACAGATGGACGTTGGCGTATACGGCGTGAAACGTCTGAAAGCAAACACCCTGCAACAATTTCCGGAAGGATCCAGGCTGGAGGAGAGAGGTAATCTAGCGCAGCTGGCCACGGCACTGGAGTCGGCATGGCTCAATATCCCAGTGAACACCTTCAGAAACCTATTTGACTCTCTTCCTGCACGTCTCGCAGCGGTCCGCTCTGCCAAAGGTGGTTATTCTGGCTTTTGACAGATGGTCACATTAATGTGACTGGACTATGAATATTTTGTAACGAATAGGTCCATCATTTGCTTGTGTAATACAGCTGCAACGCGTCGAGGCATACTTTACACAACTATAATATAGTTTGCCATGCCTCTTGTAAGGCTGTGAGAAGAGGTTATTGTGAAGATAGGCATGTATGGTGGTATCGTACTCGTCGCTCCAGTTCGTCATACAAGTGCTCGATCGAATTGAGATCGGGGCTCTGAACAGGTCAGTCAAGGAAATTCACCTCATTTTCAGGAAACCAGTCCAGCAGACGTTTATTAGTATGACATGGAGCTCGATCCTGTTGGAAGAAACAACCATCGCCGTAGTATTGCCATAGTGTAGGTAAGGTCGAATTATCCAAAACGTCGAGGTACACGTCATCGTTTATGGTACCAGGTACATAAAGCAATGGGTCGAGTCCAAACCAGGTAAACAACCACTAAGATGGATCGTTCTCCGAATTTCTGCAGTGTCCATATACTTTTGTCCATATAGTGTATATACAGAAGAAAATACTTGAACATGAAAAACCAAACAGAGATTGTTATTTACAGGAAAATTTGGAAATAAAGGAATTAGGTCGTCATCAAATAATTTAACTTTTAGTGTATTGTATAATTCTGGGAAAGATTTCCATTTTATTTTACATAGTATAAAAGAAAAGAAAAAAAATAAAAGTAAAGGCAGTTTTGGGTGTTGAACAGTTGTAGTAAAGAAAATAAAAAAAGTTTCATTCGGGGTTGAGCCTTGGCAACCGCCAATAGAGTGTGTTGCTCTACTGTGATGTGAATTCAACTATACGCCCCCTCTAGCTTGAAGATGGGCTATTAAAGTTTCGCAATAAAAATAGTCTAAGCAATTTCCGCAATTAACAAATAATGAATAAAAATTTCTTAGAGTAGTTTGTCTGGAGTAATGATACCTTGAACAGCTTAAGATATTCCTTTATAATCACCGTGGTCGAAAAAAAGACATGAAATGGATTAAGACAGGAAAAGAAGGTCTAGACAGACTGAAGTTGGGAGAAACTTCCGACACACATTTATCCAATTTATCTGGCCGCGCAAACAGCAGATAGGTTCTCTGTAGGGGGAGAGGAACCGGGTTGATGATTCTTTACGTTTCATCTCCTCGACCCTCCCCACCGTTCTGACTTCTTACCGTTCACAAGTGGTCAGCTAGTTCAATCACTGGATGACCATTTATCTGGGCGCCAGGTGGTCATTTAATGGACATCGGACTGACCATTTGAGTGGACGGAATGTACGCTCCGATGCCTGGAACGGTGCTTTCACTTTGGTAGAGGGTGTAGGGTTGCTGGAAATGGGAAGGAAAAAGTGTCGCCAAATGTGAGGACCCTTTGATGGGTATTGTCTACTGAGTTTCATGGAGCTACTGTGATGTAAATGCAATTTTTAGGAGAAAATGTTTATGGATGTGGGGGTGCATAAAGCTGTCGGGAAAAGGGCCATTGAAATCCGCCATGCTTCAATCTCAAATCACATAGTACAGTTAAATAATACTAGCCACGTTGTCTTGGAGGTATATGGATCAACTTGGTTTTTGACTGTTTTTTATCTTTGCAAAATTTTACTGGTTGCATTTCGACTTTTCGCGAGATGATTTCATCTTTATTTGGAAACCCTTATTGTATTATTCTGTTTTCGCATGCTCATACTTTCGCTATTTTTCAAACAGAGTTAGAACGTCACTTTAGTCTTTCGAAGATCTATAACAAGTACGAAGAAGTGCGATTCTGAAGGGATAAATCCAACCTGGAAAATGTGAATACCATTCCTTTAGTACTTCGAAGTTCCTCAAAACGGTACAACAGATTTAGAAGGAATCCGATGTAGGAAATACGAGTATTGCTCTTTTATTTTTTCAAAATTATACAAAAAGGTACGAAAGATTTTGAAGAAATTCGAATATAGGGAAAAAAGAATAGCACTCTTTGGTCTTTTGAAGCTCTACAAAATCGTACAGCAAAGACTTTGGGAAATTCGATCTAGGAAAAGGGAATATACGTTTTTAGTCTTCCAAAGTTCTACAAAATGCCCATAAAATTGCTGAACATTTTAGGAAATAACTAAAAATTAAAGACCTTTATTACTATCGAATTTATAGCATTAGATGGCACATACAACAACGTTCTAATGACGTAGAATATAGCATCTATATCGCAAAACGCTCGTTAGTAATAAAATGACATTTACATGAAAATGAGAGGAACATTAAATAAGAATCATGATGGGCTATATGCGGTCGCAATCAGAAAGAAGTGCAGTTCCATCAATTCAAACACATTTTGGTTATAAAATTATTTTCATATAAAGTTATTTACAGGTTATCGCTGGTGCTTTGGATATTTTTTTTGTACAACTAAATAATCATAAAGGGTATTGTTACATACGCGTTGATAATATTTTTGTTTAAATTTCAATATTCTTGCCTGCATTTAAACCCCTTGGAGATTGTCTCGACGATTTATCTCGTGATTAGCAAAATTTATCAGATTTTGATGGACGAGATAACTCGCCACTTGGAGGACTGAGATTCACTGTCGTTTGCTTAGAAAATTTATGTTCGTCGGGATGGAACTCTTGATGCAGCCCCATGAATGGCTATTACAAAAAGTACTTTTAATCGGGTATATATATATATATAGTTCGTTAAGATATAATAGAAAAATCAATCTAACATCAAAATTAATAATTTTATAACGAATGATGTGTTTTGATTTGTGGTACGATAAAACTGTAACTCCACTGTTCCTTCCAAACAGGAAGACCCCTAAAATAAAGCATTATTATAACGTCATTTCTTGAAATCATGCTAACAATTAATGTATACTATTATATAAAGGTATTACTTTTAAAATTTAAACCTGAATATATATTTAGTTTTTCTGAAATTCCATCTTGTCTCCTTTATAAATATATTTTCAACATTTATTTTAGACCTTTATATGACATTGCTTATAATTTAGACACTATAGCTAGCTACACATACGTGAATTGTATTTCATTGTGAATCATAGACAGTAAAAATTCAGGGTATGCACATGCATGTAATGAAAAAAAAAATAGAAGCGAATGAAAAATAGAAGCGACATACACAGTATACCTCCAGATTTAAATAAACAAGCCGAGAAGAACAAATTTATTTCCGATATTATTCATTTCATACGTATTCGGTCTTCGTAGGATCTTTTGCTGTAATTTAAAAAATACTTTTGATATATTTGTTCTTAATGTACATTAGAATATTGAAAAAAACTATTCAAAGGCAATGATTTATTCACAAGGAGTGTCCAGGGGGCTCGAATGCTTTAAAATCATCTTGGAATAAAAAAGCTATCAAATGTTTATTCTGAAGCTATTTATGTCAGAGAAAATCTGCGTTTCGTGAATTCGTAGGTAAAATATACTTCTGAATACGCCAAAAGAGTGACAACAGTCGTAAAAATCACAGCGCAGTGCTCACTTGACATTATAGCATTTAGGCAACCTGGAAAAATTCCAAATATCAAAATTTTTGTTCTTAAACCCTCCAAGTGATTTCGACGATATATTTCGTTCATCAAGATCTGCTAAATTTTGCTAATGACAAGTTATTGTTGATTTTTTTTTATGATAATGAGATCAAGATCTAGCCAGATCTCTTCTTCTGACGAGATATCTAGTAAATCAAGTTCTGGCCTGTTTTGCTAATGACGAGATATCTCGACATTAACACGGCTGTCACGTCAGTGTATCGTCATAATGTCGAGACAATCAACGGAGGAGTAAATTAAGATTAACCATGTTCTATCTATTGTATCGACCTTCTTATGAAATAGATAGCGCATTTGTGCGAATCGCCATGGTAAAATCGCCATGGTAAGTCACATGATTTACGAATCAACTTTGGCCGATTGGACATCGAAACGCAGGAAAGTGACGTCACTTGGCTTGCTTTTCGAACACGATTTCAGAACATCACGAATTGAAATCTCAGAACGTAACCCCGATTTGATATACGATAGTCAACTAATCAACACCAATTAGATTGATCACCAAACTTCACCAAAATGGCAATAAAGTGTATTTTAAGGCAACCCCGATCAGCACCATGATAGAGCATTAGGTTAACACGAATTAAAATCTCCATCTTTCGTCTACTGTGTACTGAAAATATATCTAATAGCATCAAATACAAAGGGCATTCCATAAAAACTGAGAGTGAATTTTTTTACGTAGTGGCAACACAGCGAAACTAAAAAATAAAAGTGCAGGCGATTTTTTCAAACTCTTAAATGTACAATTATAAATATTCTAAACGAAACAGACGATTTTACTTCCCCAGTTTCGTGCTTGTTTAAAGAACTGTTTTTATTGGCCCTACAGAAACTACTGTGAATGGTGAATATTATATTTCAGTTTTGAAAACTTTGCGACAGCATATATCGAGAAAGCGACATGAACTGATAGGGAATTGGACATTACACCACGATAATGCTCGCCCGCATGTCGCTACTTCTGTTCAGCAATATCTTAGTACATGCAATGTTAAAATCATGCCACATCCCCCTTACAGTCCAGATCTCTCACCATGCGATTTCTGTCTGCTTCCGAAGTTGAAGGAGAAGCTCCTTGGTAGAAAATTTCATACAGATTCTGAAGTAGCTTCCAGAAAAAGGATCTCTACTTGTTTTGAAAAGTGGGTTGAACGATGGGACCTTTGCATATAATCTGAGGAAAGGTATTTTGAAAAAGAATCATGTATTTTTTTCTGTAAATATATTTCTTGATTTTTACGATTTTACTCTCAGTTTTTATGGAACGCCTTTTGTATATTTAACCCTTCAAGTCTTCCCAAAGAATCTAATCTAAGATCTGGCCAATTTTTTAAGGACGACGAGATATCTCGTCCATCAAGATCTGGTTAATTTTGCTAATGACGTGTAATCTCGTAGAGACAATTACAAATGAGGGTATATGAAAGGTGCTTTTAAAAAACCAAATATGTTTGAGAAAAGTGGACGACGTGATGAGGTTTGCATGTTGACAGCTCATACCTCTGGAACGATCCTGTTCACATTACAACCCCAAGAAACATTTATGTGATCATAAATAAAACTGAAGAGAAGAAGCCCCTGTTTAATGAAATTCCGATTGCCGCACTCCTACGCACATTCTCAGTCCATACACATGCCTTGGTGATCTTTTCAGAAAGTAATTTTTTGGAGCACTACCCTCTGATGGTTTTTTGCTGCCAGGAGCTGTCTTTCTTTGACTAGGACCAGTGTTGGAGAGGAGAAGTAAAAAGCCTTTCGATGCTGGAACCAATGAAGCATACGACTTCTCGGGCATTGTGTAGACATTGATGTATGTCTTTCATGTTGAATTTACAGTTGATTTGTCGCTATCGATAAGGCCGATGGGTTATCAAAGATAAAGTAAGAGCTTTGAAGAGTGTGTTGTCTGCACTCTTGTGCGTGGTATTATGTTTCGCGTATATATAGTTAAGAGTGTTCATTGTTCAGATAATCGTAACATTTGCTTGTAAGAGCTCGTTAGAATGAAATGCACCTCTCTTTTAAAACATAAGTTAAGTAAAATTTAATGTGTACGATGATTCCAGTATTTAAACTCCATTAAAAGATTAAACAAAATTTAGCGAAATGTTTAAGAGATTTTTCGGTTAATAATTTTACTGTGTTGAATTTTGTGAAAATGCAGATATATTTTAGTAGTTAAGATTGTAATCTTTTTAAGTGCGTCTGTGGTACATAATTTTCATTATAGCACATTTACAGTTGCCACTACCAGCACCTTTTTAAATGAATAGTGGGTTGTAATTTTTTAAAGCAAGATTGTATTTTCAAAGATTATAATTTTTTTAAGTGTGTCCCCATATGATTTTCATTATAGTACACACATTTACAATTGCTGTGACCAGCAACTTTTTAAATGAATAGAAAAATTACGTTACATTTTTACACGGGTAAACATATTTTTGTCACTAGCAAAGTTATTTTTTGTTTACTACATAATGTGGAGTACTGAAATATCTGGAGAAAACATTTTAAGTTACCAAACTCATAGCATTTATTTAAAGCATTAGTAACTTTTAGTATCCAATTTACACTACGAGTCTAATATGCAAGTTACGTTACAATAAAGCATAGAAAGTGAATATTTCTAAATTTTTTTGAGGATATAACTACTAAGATTCGGAAATTTGGAAAAAGGCTTCACTTATAAGCTTAAAGAAATTTGGATTCATATAGATATGTGCAAAAAGTGAATTTATTACACAGACGAGGTTTCTTCAAACTTAAATCAAAAGCATTTTTAACGTGACATTTACTCACTTAATTTATTATACGTGATTTTTAGAACGATGGTCCTATTTAATGTAAGACAATTCGATCATACACTTCTACTTAAAATGTTAGATGTACAATTATTTTTGTTGTGCGATTCATAACAGGATATTTAAAAAAAGTTTTGGCATATTTGCTCTAATTTGTCACCTGTAATCTGAAAGATTAAACTGTGTTCTTTCTATATGAAAAATTTATTCCAAGTTATGTTAGCAAAATGCTGAACTTTACAATTTACTTTATATGAGCTAGGAATAAAAACAACTGATTTTTTTGATAACCTTAAATTTTTTTCTTTGCATACCTTTTCTTGTGCAACGTAGGACAGTACAATTTAACTATTTATTTACACAATTCTATTTGCGTCCGTGCAAAAAATTGCGCAAGGCATAAAGTTATTAGGAAGAAATCGTGACATAATTTTTTTTAAATAATAACACAAATTCTGAAGATATCTTTTAAAATATTGTCACAACCGGCGTCTAAGGAATGAGGACAAAATTAAAAACAGAAATGATTCTTAATTCTAAGCAAGCTAAAATATCAATGCATTCAAACGATAATTATTTGGCATTCGAACAAGCGATAATTATCCGGCAAGCAAGTACAAACACTACTTTACTTGTAAGGCTCAATTTTTTGGTAGACTAATAAATAATTAATACACATTTCTTGCAAATAATTCAGATACAACTTATTCTTTTTCACGTCTTTTAAAAAGAATAAATAAAATCAAATTCATTCGTAAATTTTCCATAGCCTAATAAATAATAAATACATATTTCTTACAAATAATAAAAATTCACAAAAATGGCTTCGCTTTGATATTTTTATAAAAGGGAGATACTATATATTGCAAAACCTCATACATCATTTTTGATAGCCTTACAAATAATAAATACGCATTTCTCAAACCTTTAAACAAAATACCTGTTATTTTCCGTGTGAATCCAAACACAGAAAAGTGGACAAATACGGTTTAAGAGATTATATGCTTCGTGCTTTAAAAATGTAATCTTTTCTGCTATGCTCCAACACACAATCGAGTTCTATACATCTTTTTACGTCGCGCTGCTACTCAAGCAACGACAGATTCCATTAGTGACGATTTAAGCATCCCATTTGAGAACCCCACAAGTACTTTGCGGTTTGCTCAGAGACGAAATCTAGCAAATAATGCGATTAACTGGTTAAAAACCTTATACAATGTCTTTATTTTGCGGATGAAGGACGCTTATGTCTTCTAACAAGCATGATGAATAGGGGTGAATAGTCAAATTTGAAAGACCGGAATAATAGTTTAATTTATTGCCAATAGATGGCGGTACTAGCGTTATTTTTGCAGCTTTCTGCCAACCTCGTTTATCAAACGTGACAATCCCGTAAAATACACATATACCTGAAGTTTATGATATAGTTTACGAAAATACTAAAGGATTTGTTGCATCGCAAAACATTTCGTTTTCCGCATTCTACACGCATTTATTTTCAAGACAACAAGAAACAACACTATTTCATTCTACACAGTGAAAGTTTATTTTACAACTCTTCTATTGTTTTAATTTTTGCTTTCACGATACATGAAGAATTTTTTTTTGAGCAAATATATATTTACAATAATTAACAATCGTGTGTGAAGTATATCTTTATGCCAGTAAATTTTATCTTTAAAAAAATACTTTTCTCTATTTGTATTCCAAAATTTAAAGCACTGAAAATGTGACTTCAAATTTAGAGCTTACTCGTACTTTTATTCAGATCTAAGAGAACAGTAAGAATTTGAAATATTGTAAAAGAACTTATGATCCACTGGGTGGTAGATTAATTATTGTATAAAAAAAATAAAGACTGTACTCAAAAAATGAAGAAATATGGTTATATATAAGAACAATGCAATAAGGAACAGATACAATATCATCTTCGATTTAACTACTTAAGTCGTTTAAAAAAAACTAGGGGGCCTGCTACCTGCTCGCTAACTCTCGCCAACCCCCGGAGGATTGCTTCGCAATCCTCATTGGTTCGCTGCGCGAACCTATGCTCGCTTCGCTCGCCTCAATGAAGACACGTGTCCTAGCAGAAGGGATTGTTTACAAAATATGTTACCAAAAAAATGTTTTTCAAATCTAAATTTGCTGTATTACAGAAAAAATATATACAGTATCTCTAAAATCAGAATTCAAATGAAAACTTTGTGCAAATTTTGACTCGAAATGTGAGCGTTGCTTTGGAAAATGAATACCCAGCATGTTGTTTGTGTGTACATTTTTCCGCAACTCAAACGACCCACACTTTTTCATTGAGTTTGTTGCCGAAAGTTGTAGTGCAAGCGTCTTGTTGAGCTATAATTGTTGGCCCTGAAAAGGACCGTTGTTTAAATGGCCCTGAAAAGATCCTCCGCTTTCTTTGATTTCTATTATAAACTAACTGAAACAGCTCATTAAAATTTCCTTTTTTTTTTTCAATAAAATTTCATCCGATAACGCTATAAATTCAATCGATGCGCGAGACTTCGCGATAAACAAACAATCGTACAGTGTTGCCAAAACGCGATTACAAATAACGTCTTTTTTGCGTGCCACGTAAGAGAATTATATATATAGATTAAAATAGCAGGATTGGTTTATTTTAGTCAATATTTTTAGCAAATATTTTAAAAATTTGCTAAAAAGCTTTAAAAATTGTCCAGCGAGATGAAAAAAAAGGACAATAACTATTTCGGTAGAGCAAAACGTCCATACGATCAGCACCAAAATTAAAATACAAGAGGAAAGCTCAGATTTAAATATATTAACTTTGAATAGTGTTATCACCACTTGCTTTTAAAATATACCCTTCCAGGCCACGCTAAAAACCTGGAAGAGCTGAAATAAAATGACTGTTCAAAGAAATAGCTATTAACCATTTTGCTATAATTATTATTAGTAATATTTTGGAGCTTTTAATATTTGACTGCCAATTTACAAATACAAATATTGTCGACCAGCTACAGGCTCAAGCCCAACAAGACTGGTCCTTTGTTTATGAATTCCCCAATTTCCACTGACTATCCAATTGTATCTTAAATTCGTACACTCCCTTTGAATTAACTATATTTTCTGGCAACGCGTTCCAACTGTCTATTACCCTATTAAAGTAGTAGTTTTTCCTTAAATCCCGATTAAAATGTGTCTTATTCAACTTATACCCATGGCTCCTTGTTCTGTTATCCCTATTGAAATTTAAGCCCTCTGTGTCCCCTTGTTTTACAAACTTGAAAAGCTGAGTCAAATCTCCTCTCCTTCTTCTTTCCAGTGTATACATGTTTAGCTTACTTAAACGTTCATTGCAGTCGAGATTTGCTATCCCACTTATTATTTTTGTAGCTCTGTGCTGAACCCTTTCAATTAATTCTATATCCTTTCTCAATTTGACGAAGTTTCACCTGTTTATTTATCAATTTAGGTTAATTTTATCGTTTATCACGATAAAAAAATAGTATGCAAAGTTATCAAAATTGGAGGTAGAGGCGCTATGCATTTTTATGTGAAAGAGGTGGGGGGGGGATGAATTCATGTGTGTGTGCAGTTGTGCTCCCTTCACACTAACCCAATCCATGTCAACCCGCATCAATCTGAATCCCGTAGAATCCTAATAAAGATTCGGGAAAGCCTCTTCCATCAGAAATACCTCGTACGTCATATAACCTTTCACACTGCCTGAATCCAGTCTGCTCCAATGCAACCGAATCCCCATTAGTCAATTTCTGAATTAGACTGACGTGATTGAGCCGGATTCGTTAATGGGATGCGTAAAATTAAGTAAAAAACGCGTCATGTATTGTATTCTTAACTATTTTTATTTGCAACAAGTTGTTGATCTGGATACGTCTTGAAAAACAAAACAGTACAAGGTGGTCTTTGCGGAAAATTGAGCTTTACGAATAAATTGGTATCAAGTGCTGTCTAATAATTTCCATAATATCAAAGCAAACCAGAACAACCCAGTTTCATTCCACAGCTGAGGGAACAAAGACTTGCTGGTGACCTTGAATACATGCGATGTGATAAGCTAGGAGGGAACGCCATTTTGGTACTTTGGAGCTGCGCAAACTTCAAATCAATATAACTCGAGAGAATGCGAAGCGTTAAGACGTCGAATCTGGTCTAGAACGAAAGCTAACGTCTAAGTATATCGAATAAAAACATTAAAAGTGAATTAGAATACAGTTTTGGCTGCGAAATTTTGGATTGCAGTTGGAAAATTTCACTATATCGACAAACACTATAATAATGGACCGGACGCCAGTGGATTTGCATAAAATCCGACTGCTTGTTTGGAGGTGTTTTTCGTGGTGTGACCTGGGACCTTTGCCTGTTGTTCCTGGTCAATTGAACGCAGACGCCTAATTACACATTTTGGCCAATCAGGTTCTTCCTTCGCTTTGGCAATTTTATGGAATGGACGAACGTTACTTCCAGTACGACAAAGCTCCGTGTTACAGCCTCAGTCAAGCAGTGGATCAAGATATGGACGTGAAACGTCTTTCCTGTCCTACTCAGAGTCCCGACCTAAACCCCATAGAACATTTGTGGGACGAGTTAGAGCGACGCTTACAGACCAGTGACTGGATATGAAGACTAGTTCCTTTACGGGTGATCAGAGTACCAGTAAGATTGCTTTCTGTAATTGTGAATTAACCTTTCGGTTGTACATATGGAGACGAACACTTGCTAGAAACATTTTTGACGTTGTAAGCAGAACACCAGTGTTTCTTTTTCTCTCCTCCCTATTTAGTTGTTTATCATCTGGTTCTCATCTTTTATTGTGCTCTGTTTGAGGCCCGGTGCACACATACGTTTTTTCAACGTGCGGCGCCGCTGCGGCATCGAAGCCCAACTATGCACATATAACCGTGAAATGACGTAAGTTCTCATTTCGAGCCATTTGTAACAAATATTCTATCGTAAAAAAACGTGTTTATTTCGCTTACTTGGTGTAAAAAAGTATATTTTGTAACAAGATAGACGTTACTGAATCTAACCATTTATTAATTATTATTTATATTCCATTTATATATGAAAACAAGGTACTTCAGAACGGAGAAGCGTTTGAGGCGCCGTGGGAACTGCGGTACAAATTGCCCGCAACTTGTACGTGCGTCGCCGCAGCGGTGCCGGAGGCATGTGTGCACTACTCCATTGGATCTAATATATCTCAGACCGCACTTCATTACGGCAGCGGTACCGCACGTTAAAAGCCGGATGTGTGCACCGGGCCTGAAAGTGCTAGCGTCAGTTCTCTTAAGAAGCGAGAGGGCATTCGTTCTGTTGACCGTTTAGAGATGTGTACCGTTTAAATTTCTTGTCTGTAAATAAATGTCGTGACTCGTTCCTAGATTTGATTCTTATTTAGTTGGCCTGATAAGGTGCTAAAAAGTTTAATAATAAACCAAGAAAGAAACAAACTACAATGAACGCGTATCGACGCTCTCTTACACTCATCCAATTTTTCCAAATTGCAAAATATTGTTCATCCCATTCTTTACCATGGTTATAGTTAGTACGTGTATGATTAAAAATGCATTCACTAATATCCTAGTTTGTGCATGATTGATAAATATTATATCAAGACAACGACGGTTACCCAGAAGCAGTTGTACGCGTATAAAAAAAAATTAAATTCATGGAACACTTATACCGCTCAGAGTTAACTTAAAAATTAATCCAACACTGCTGCTGAGTTTCTTTAAAACTAACGTAAAGAATTAACAAGGCCCAGTAACCAGCAGTTTGAATCCTACAAATTCCGTGACCGATACATTGAAAACCCCCACTCCAGAATGTAAAACGAAGTATTAATGAACTACAATTAAATTTTACTGTTTGAGATGAACCAACACATTTATCACAGAACATCCCATCTCTTCACATTTTATTCTAAAAACCGAAACCTGTTGGATTAATAACATTAAACTCTCCTAATGCAAAAACCATATAACCTTGCAATCGACTGTCATCGTCACTTCCAGCACAACATTAAACGAAATTAAAATTCTAATGAAAGAGGGAGATCCCCTCTCACTTGGCGCATGATTTGGCGATGGTCTTGGCGCTAACGACTTCCAGCATCCTCATTTGCATAGCTAATTAAGAAACGATTCACGTGTCTTACCCCCCACCCGCTACTCCTTGCCATCACTTCGGTGTTTTCGGGCTAAAGTGTGCCAAACCTCCGTCTTCGGATTTATTAAAGAATTCCCAATTTAACTGAAGAAATGTTTTCCCTGACATTGACAGAACAAAAACGAAGTCTCTCGCTTCGTTCCCATTTGGCTTTTATGTTACAGTGTTTTAAAGAGCGTGAAAATGAAAGAGAGAGATTTTTGGCGTTTATATATTACTATCATAGGATTTTAAAACTGATCGATTACAATAGAACTCAATTGAGTACTGTCAGTGTTTTTGTAGCTGTTAAGTCTTTAAGGTGTGTTAGTTTAGAGTCGTAATGTGGATATGTTTGTAAAGGTCTTTGCAGGAATGGACTTCCACATGGAGAAAAATATTAACCCTCTGATTGGATTCGACGAGTTATCTCGTCCATAAAAATCCGACCAATTTTGCTGATGACAAGATATCTGGTAAGATATCTTGTCATCAAGAACTGCCAATTTTTTTTATGATGATGATATACAGATATGGCCTGTTTTCTAATAAGAGATTTATGGACGATATATCTCGTCTATTAAGATGTAATAAGTATTGGGAATGACGAGATATCAGGGTTCCCACGGTCCTTGAAATGTCCTTAAAAGTCCTTGAATTTTTTCCCCCTAACTAGGGGCCCTTGAAAGTCCTTGAAAATTACGGAACTTGGTGAAAAGTTCTTGAAAGTACTTGATTTTTTTAACTGGTACATAATTGTGTAATTTCGTCTTGCATTGGAACTTGTCCAGACTAGTTTCCTCCACAGCTGGTGTGCCATTGGAGCGTCATTCTGATTGAAACCGGTGTTTCCCACTTTGACACTACGTGTTATACTAGCAATGCTACGTCTAGATCGTCCATTTTCCACCGTATTCTGTCTGTCTAAGTTGGCACCTCTGGTCTCCGTTAAGACGGCCGCCTTGTTATTCCCGCCACATCATGACCTATCACGTTCGCTGGATAACAGCACTGCTTTCTTAGGAAACCGTAGCTTTAGCAGTCAGGACGTCATTGGAAACCTGACACGCATCCAAAGAAATGATGCCAAATTCTTATTACAAAAATATAAAAGTTACAATTGAAAAAAAAACAATTTAAGAAAAGGACATTTAAGATTCCTTCTGTAGTAAATTTTTCTGCAGATTTTAAATCCGTTAACAGATTCCCTCTATCTTTAACGATCACAAATTTAGAAACTCAGACTGTAGAATAAAAAAATCCCTAGCAATACAACGGGCTATTGGTGACGCTACGAAGAGAAAGATCCGAGAACGACACGTAATTTTCAAGCACAGTCAGATAGCGGGGCACTTCATTATCTAATTTTCCATACCACGTCAATGCATCTGAGGCCACGACAGATTTCACTTGCACCAGACTCCTCTGTAGAAACCAAACTCAACCAGACCCCACTGTCTTTGCTTGATTTCGAACTCGCCACCATCTGGTTAGTCCGTTACTATTACAACCGGGCTTGCGCGGCAGAAGATGTTTTATAAAATACACTACAGAAAATTCAAATCCCACCGACGCAGCAACAAAGGAACCAAATTCAAAATCATCGAAGAAAAGGAAATCAAACAGCTAACTACATACCCCCAATCGTTCCTTTTCCCAACCGTTCATTTGACGCTTTCCACCCGAAAACACAATTTCCAAAGCCTCCCGAAACCTCATGGCACCGACACCTTGTATACACTCGTCATTCTCCCTTTGTCGAGTCTCCAGACTCCCCTGGAGTTGCCACACCTCCCGAAACCCGACGAAAAAAATAAATAACTGTCACCTACGATTCCGCCATTCTTGATGTTCATGTAGAACACCAATTTAAGCAAATTTCAGTCGACACTCGGGTGTTTTTTGTGCGCCCACTTCCCATTGTCCCCTTTCAAAGGACAACATCCGCCAAGAATGGAAACAGTAAAATATTCAAGTTTTTTCTCAGCATGGGCTCTTGTATGTTGTCCTCGCATACACACCGCAGGGTGAGGGGGAAGGCTGCGTGTTGTCTGGCATTGTGTGCCGCGGCACACACAAATATTTTCCAGCTACATGAGTCCATTCTGCCGCTCCGAAATCGGTGGTACAGATATTTCTTTCTTCACGCCTACCTTCTACAAGGCTCGTTGGGTTTTCTAAAAAGAGTTAACCATACGTAATGCAGCGAGCGGTCTGAGGTTCCTTTTTTCATTTAAAAGTCACGGGGATTTTTTCCTCCCCTTCGCATCGTGTAGCTTGTTATTTCATTTTGTAGTTGTCGATGATATCGGATGTGGTTTCATTATTAGCTGGGTGATTTATTATGGCGGTTTTGAATATCTGCCAAGAATTAGACGGTGGATGAGAAATTTGTTTTTAAGGTGGCTGCTTATAGAGGTGTGAAAAAATGGGGAACATGGATGATAGAGTGAGAGGCTCTTGTACAGCTGTGTTAAGTTTCATTTTCCTGAGGGCCATTCGTTTTGGTTTTATCGTGTAGCCTCAGCGGAGTTGAGGTTTTATTCATGGTAGTCGTTGGAATCAGATCACAGGTCACCCTGAATTATAAAAATAGCATTAGATAGGAGAGGTTTTTTCAAAACGAGTGATTAATTTGTTGTATTTAAATCACGTAATATCTGGAAAATTCTCAAGTTTTGTTTTGAATTCTGTTGAAGTTGCGTGTGATTTCTTAAACGGATGTTTTCTTGACAATTTGCCCATAGAAATTTGATCTTAAATCTTTGACTTCTAACTGTATCAATTACATTAAATTCCGTCCTTTACTTATCTTATTTATCTTCCTATTTACCAAGTGAAAAAGATCACTTTCTGTAATTTCTCTGTTTGGCAGAAGCATTTAATTAATTACAAAATTTGATAGTAATTATAATGTGACAGTAAACCGATTTTAGATGGGTACACCGTAATTGATATTATCAGTTTCCTTAAATATCCTTGATCTTATTAAAATCAAGGATAGTCACGGAGAGGACAATAATATGAATTTGATCTTATTAAAAGAAATATTTTAAATAAAAATTTAAAGCGTAACACAAAGTAGTGGGCTGAGAAAAAAGAGAATCCCATGCAGAAGAACCTTGATTAACAGAGTTTCTACGTTATACAAACCGAATTGGATTCCGAGTTTTTATTTAAAAACTTGATATACAGCTTCGCGCAAGAGAGTGCGTACCAGAGAGAGGATAAATCTAAAATATTGAAGGCAACAAGTGATAAGATATCTGTTTTTCATTTCCCTTTAATAAATTATTTTTCTCAGCTCTACTATTACCATCATTTTGCAACCCGGCAAGAAAAATGACACAACTCAAAATTGTAGCATTTGAGAAAAATCAACTTAAAGGATACTATAAAACTTATATTGAAATTGTAAAAGCTTCTTTTAATTTTCCGGTAAGTATTTATGTCTTTAAAGTATTATATTCAATAGAATAGTAATGTAACTCGCTGAGGCACCTCATGCATATTTTTCAATGACATAACCTCAAAATTTTTATTTTTTGACTTGTGTCACTTTTCTTGCCGGGATGTGATTTGTATATAATTTATTTTTTTCTAAGTACTTTATTATAGTTCTAAAATATTACTTATTTTTATTAAAATATACCTACTATCATTAGAATCACCGTCTATTTGGTGTAGTGGGCATAGAGATTATCTGCTCCCCAGTAGATAGCGGGTTTGAACCTCGAACCAGCGGGGGTTAGGGAATTGGCCTTGTTAGGTCGAAGAGGTGGATCACTCCTTAGGTGCTGTTTCACAAGTAGCTGTCATTTCACACTTGATCCTGAAGTGGTTGAGGTTGTAAAAATATAATGCCAGAATTTAACAACCTTTTCATCGTTCTAAGACAGAATACGACCCTGAAGATCAAATCCATTTTAAAGCCCCGAGCCGTTCTAACTATCGACCCGAAGACAGAAAAAAATTAACGAAGACATCAACAATCCTACGAAACAGGTAAATACCCCTGATAAATATGCGCCTGTTTTTCATCCTCCTCAACACCTCCCTTAAAATAAATAGTTTCATCCTTCAGCTCTACTATCATCATCAGTTTTAAAAGCCTCCTCTCACACACTAACAGATAAAGACTATTTTAACTCCGGAGCAAAAAAAAAACAAAAAAAAAAAACAAGAGTTAAAAAAAAATCCCACATAACTCATACCACAGATCCTCCCCCCTGCGGTCGAAGAACGAGGGGTGGGGGAATTTCCTAAAAACCAAACGATGCGCAGTTCGAACCCACACACACATATATACATCAAAAGCACATGCCGCCCGAAATTTATACTGATTACCTCCAGGATTACCATAAAATACTACGAGAATTACACCCAGCCCGTAATGCGTTTTCCCAAATCAAACTGAGCAGCTGCCGCCTTATCTTACGTGGAATAAAAGAAATGAAAAAAAAAGTACCTCACACAGGGAGAGGTACCCGTTTTTCTGTCCCCACCCCGGGGGTAGAGAAATTTAAGAAAAAAAATCCACATAGAATAAACCCATTGCCGAGAACAGAGGGATGAAAAAAATTGGAGCGATTTTTTTGGAGTTAAGTTGTTTTTGAAACTTTTTTCTAGCGGTGGCAAATTTGAGGCGGCGAAGATTGCGCACACTTGTGTGTGCCCCCCTTCTCTCTGGTCACGGGGGTAGTCCCGAGACGTGATTTAATGCAAAGTTTGCTGATGAAAGGATGGCATCAGGGCTGAATGCTTTAATAACTTTTGGAGTTGTCGAATCAATAAATGTGTATTTAAATGAAAAGGAGGATACCAAAAGTTCTTTGGTGTGACTCATACAGTGATAGGCTTATCGACATTTTTTTTTGGGGGGGGGATAGCATAATTGCATAGCTTGTATTCTATACTTTGTATTATTCCTTGCTTTCATGTTCAATAACAGTAAAAAATTCTTGACCATTTTTGATTTGGCATGCTTATATATCTATACAAGGCAAAGTTTTGTGCACACACATATATGTCTTTGCATGCATATATATTCTTATGAAATATTAGCTGAATATCCCGGTGTTGCTTGTGTGTCGGACATGACCGTGATATTTCCCTGTGTTAACTGAAATACACAAACCCCGTAGAACGTGTTTCCTTGTCCATGCCCATTTATTGCAGGAAAACAAACTTTATAATTTAAAATTGGGGCTTCGAGAGTTTTTTTAGGACTACCTGTGTGCCAATTTTCAAGGCTTCATATTAGTCTGAAGACAGGAAAGAAATAAGTCTATGTGTTCCGCAGTGTTACAAAGTACAAACTAGACCTGCTCTTGTTTTTTAATTACTGATACCTATTGATGATAATGTCGTTACTAAGATTTGAAACCTATTCAAATACATTAAATGAATATAAGCATTCATATGCCCATCTTATACACTGTCCAAATGAAATAAAGTTAGTCAAAAATGAAAAACGGAAATTTGTTTACATTTTTTAAGTATACACCCTACTAGCCTACTAGTGTTAATTCTTATTTCCACTTAAGTGGATTGTAATAGTTCACCCTTATTTAAGTTAACATAAGGGGTGAACTAAACGCCTTATGAATGTTCACTTCAATTGCATCGTATTCCCTTTTTCAAAGGCCCCCGATTTGATATTTTCAACCTCTAAACCTATCTTTGGGTTTGGCTCAGATTTAGTTTTCTACTCTCTCTCACATATTTCTACTCTTTAGATTTCTCATTACCTTATGTCATCAGATTGTTGAATTTCATTAGAGTGGTAAGACCTTTATCGGGCAGTTATAAGCAATTTTATACAGCTTCTGGCTCAAATTAAGAATATTTAAACTTAACGAAAAAATTGGCGAATTATTTCATTACGGTTTATTTTATATTGTTTAGATCCGTTGTTTGCCATTCATTAATATACAAATAGCACTGATTTTTCCACTTACGGTAGTGAAATTTATATAAACTTTCTTTCATGAATATATTAGCCTCTTATAAAATACTGTAAATGTTTTTTAACCCTTCTGGTGGTTATCTCGACCAGGTATCTCGTTATTAGAAGAAATATGACCAGATATTTATAGACGAGATATCTCGTCATTAGTAGAAAACTAACCAGATATTAATGATTGAGATATTTCGTCATTAGTAAAAAACTGGCCAGATTTTTATCTTGTCATCATACAAAAGTTGGAAATATCTTGATGGCGAGATATCTCGTCATTAGCAAGATTAGTGTTTGACACGTCCGTCGATCTCTATCTGTGTTTGATGAGTTAACAGAACTAAGGATTAACACATAACGGATTATTAAAATGATTAAATTTTGAATGAAATTTTTATCAGTGTTGAAATGGATTTACTACATGGCTTTGCTTAGGAGTTTTTGATGCTTCAAACAAACAAGTCGGGCCTATTATCGTCTACACAGTTTCGTTGCGTCGTCGAATAACTTTTCGGGCTTTGTCTACTTCACGTGTTTGTGTTCTTTCCTATTCTTATGCTACTTGTGACAGCTTTTGACGTTACGAGTTGATTCTAGTTTGATTAAATATTGGTACCTTGCATGAAATTTATATCAAATTTTACATCTGTGGTTGTTAGAAATTCCGGACAGAATAAACTACGAACTTCATGACGCCATAGTTCATATTTTGATATTTTTTTCCTGCTTGAGACAAACAAATTCCTGCTTTATACATAAAGTTCTTTTCTCATAGCAGACCAAACAAGAGTTTCTTAAAGTTGATTATTCACATAACCTTTATTTAACCATCATGGGTACGTGCATAGTGCTTGTCACAGGTCTATTAACCACATAAGGGATTAAATGTGTTTCTATTATGGGTAAGAAACGTATTAAAAACATGAAAATCCGACAGTTGCTTAAGAATGGATGTACTGTCTCTTGAAATTATCAGTTCCTAGTGGATTGTTTTTCTAGCCCTTTTTAACATACTAGTATATCATATGGAATCCTGGCAAATGTAAAACCAAGAAAATGCATTAAACGATATTCTTATCATAAAACCTTCTTTGAATAGTTTACATAGTTAAAGATTCCTTTGTAAAAGAAAATCAGACCTCAATTGATACGCATTTCTGTTTGCGCATTCATAAAACATTGCGGCTGTATGAAATTCAAAATATGCAATCCATCTTTAGAACCGGTCACCAAACAGGTGATTGGACATGCCGGCACTGCAAGCACAAACAGTCAAAGAGCACCGCCTTCTCACGATCACGCGCCTCACCCTCCGAAAATCCTCCTCATCTCTTCGTCCTTCCTCAAGCTCCTCCCTTCCCCATCTACAGCATCTTAAGACGGAATGAAAGAAACCAGTTGAATGGAAAACGACAGTGACTTCTTTTGCTCGCCACTCTGTGTGAAGGTTCGGAATCCCAACTAACAAACGCTCGCCGTCTGCCAGGTGTTTGGATGACGGCGATCAGTGTGTCGTGGAGAAATATGCTAATTAGGGGTGTTGGCGCTGCCAGCGCTGCTGTTGGCTACCCTCGAGGTAGGTATGGCTAACTGAGCGCGTTGGATCACTGATGCTGTTCGAAGCATGCGTTGGGTGTGACAACATCGTTCTTTTAGTTAGCAGCAGGCACGAATTTGTTTAACAATTTCCAATGGGATTTTTCTCCCTGTTTTCCATCCTAATGAAGAGCTGTAATTCTAAATAAACATGCATTTAGCGATTTTTTTACTGTTTTACGATAGATCTATGTACATTTTGCGTGTGATAAACAACTCGATTTACGGTAATTAAACTATCTCCAGTTCGTATTTTTGATTGGTTTTTATATTTCAATATTTCGGAAGCGGCCTTAAGTAGGCTTTTATAAATCCATCTTTCTATGTCACTTATGGAGAGAGAGAGAGAGAGAGAGAGAAAGAGAGAGAGAGAGAGAAAGAGAGAGAGAAAGAGAGAGAGAGAAAGAGAGAGAGAAAGAGAGAGAGAGAAAGAGAGAGAGATAGAAATAGAGAGAGAAAGAGAGAGAGAGAGAGAAAGAGAGAGAGAAAGAGAGGGAGAAAGAGAGAAAGAAAGAGAGATAGAGAGACTAGTTTGGAATTTCAACGAACGAATACTCGTATGTCAGGTGTTTTGATGGCGGCGATCAGTGTGTTCAGGAGAAATATGCTAATTATGGGTGTTGGCGCTGCCAGCGCTACTGGTGGCTGCCCTGGTGGTAGGTATGGCGAACTGAGTATGTTGGATTTCTGTAGTTTCTCAAGGATTTACTAGTTGGATGGGACTACATCTTTATTTCAAGTGACAGGCACGAATTCATAAAGTAATTTCATTTGTGTTCCATCTTTCTCCCTGCTTTACATTCTTATGAAGGGCCGTAGTACTAAATAAATACAGTGGTCAAGCACACTGAGTTTCGGTGACCTCTTATAGGTTAAACACAAGCCGTTAAAATACTAAACTACGATGCATTCAAGTTCTGAATATTGGAAAAGTTAAGTTGGTATGACTTCAAATCTATGGGTAAAGTAATACTGTTAATGGTTTTACGAGGCAAATACGATTGGTATAGATTTATTGTATACTTCGATGCACTGATGAAGCAAAAGCACTTCATTTTTTGCTGTCTGACTATTAGTTAATAAATGTTCCAATTTTTCGATTTCACAATAAATATATGAATGAATATGTATACTAAAACTATAGTTTGCATTTAAAAAATATTGTTTGAATACAAAGATATGAATACCTTACCTTGAGTGAATGAAAGAAGGGTTCAGATAATCCAACGCATTCCCAGTTATGTTAAGCTCCTAAATTAAAGTAAGGTTTAGCTTAATTAATGCAGTTTAAAATACATTAAAATTAAAATGACACCTATTTCATATATTTGATTTGATTTCAGAGTTATTTTATTGCATGAGAGTATTTTAAGTGCAAGACACAAATCTTAATGAGATCTTAATTCCGTTTCCAATGCTCTCGATACATATCGGTGATACATCTCGTATGATACATATACTATAAAAAATATTCCAATAGACTTCTTGAAATAAGACTATAAGATCTATCATACCCCATTCCATGATAGTAAGTGTAATTGTATTATAATATTGATAAACATAGGCGGCAACGCATGTGCTGTGCTGGATTGCTCAAAACCCAAAACTACACCGTATGCCTTAGGGCAGGACGGTTTGATAAATATCTAAATACTATAAATTGATAAAATGTAGCTTATCGTCATATAAGTGATGCTTATTTATTATTACAAGTAACGTTGACTAATAAACATACAGTAATTAAGAATTAATGTCCGTATTTTGATAGGTGACGTGCTAAAATCGTATTAAAAAACAAGCCAAATGATTTAACTTTTGGAATACGTACAGAATACACGTTCTACCCTACAAACACTACCTAAAACTACATTTAGCTTGAAGGAAAATGTCACTCACAGCCATCCACTACTTTAAACATAAAATGATAAAAATCTATATATAAATTTAGAAAAATATTGAACTTTTTATTACAGGATATTATAGGATTCAGTTCAAAGAATTGGTAAAATATTGCACACCTTTTCTTAACCTGCTTTAAAGATATATAGTAATTAAGTATCGAGGAAGGTTCTAAATTCTCAACCCTACCTAATCAGATTACATGAAAGATGTATGGTATTCTTATTTCTAACATGATAACAGGTTGAAATAAAGTATACTCAAAGCTGTTGTAGAAGTATCGAATAATTTAAATAGAGTTGATGTATCTATCATTCTTGTCATACCTATATGAATTAATTTTACAAGTTTATTTCATGAAACTATAGATCTTTTCACATTTTCTTTTATCTTTATCATTTCTCTTTTTCTATTATTATTATCTTTTCTTATTTTCATTCACTTCATGTATCTGAAGCATAATAAATATTTTTTTGTATCATTCTGTTCTACTCATTTTAAAGTTTTCTTTTTATAATAGCGGGCACATTTGACCTAAGTCATTGGCCACTACAAGGCCGGAAGTGATGGCCACTTGTGAAGGAGCACCCAGTGGGAGGACCATCATTGCCCCTAACAATTTTATACTTCGTAATTTTGAACCCTGTTCAGATGACAAAGCTACACCTGAGCTTACAAGCATCCATGTCCGAACCCGGATTCGAAACGGGGACCTTCCGATCTAGTGGCTAACACCTTAACCACTATACCGGTTGGTCGGCACTCATTTTAAAGTAAGAGTAAACTATAAAGATGGGATGAGACCGGAATCAGTAAATTCAGTAGTTAAAATAGGGTAATATATATGTTAATAGCACGTTATTAGGTAATGTAATGGTAATTTTAGTTAACGTCGTACTAGAGCAACGCAACGGGCTATTGACGACGGTCCGGGATCAATCCCTTAAGGGAAAGATCCGAGGACAACACCTCGTAATTTTGACCACGGTCAGATGACGAAGCAACACCTGAGCTGGCACCCCACTCTCCAAACTTCCACGCCAACCCAACGTGAGGACTTTCGGCCACGACAGATTTAAGGTGCACCAGCCGCCTCTACACCATACGTTTACAAACAACCATGCCCGGACCCGGATTCGAACCAGGAACCTTCCGATCTAGAGGCTAACACCTTAACCACTATACCGACACGTTATTAGGTTCAAACATTAAGTAAATATTTTCGAAGTGTAACTTTCTGCCACTATATTTTCGTTGGGGATTACGGCATCCCTGTTATTAGAGTCGCATATTAGTAGCAGAAGGATTGAAATTCAGGACTTGATTGTAATTAAGACTACTTACCGTAAAGATAATATTGTACGTGGGGGCAGATGTACGTTAATTCTGCAGGGCCTCAAATATCCTCACTTAGGTGTGGAGTTGGAAGAGTGGGATGCCAGTTCAGGTGAGACCTCGTCATCTGATCGTGAATCAAAATTACGGGGTGATGTCTACGGATATCTGCATTAGGGATATATTCCATACCGTCATCAATAGTCTGTTGTGATGCTCCAGTGCGATGTAAATTCAACTACCAACTACTTAAAGTAATTGGAACAAACAGATTAAAGCTCTTTATTGAAAGATTCAATTCCCCTTAAATATAACCAAAAGGATATTTGTAATCAAGGAGATAAACAGGCTTTAATCCACCACTGCTTCTTTGCGAAACCACAATTTTTTTCCCGCATAAATCTTCTTTGCTATTATCGCATTTTATACATCAAAATGCCCCTCCACACACACACACACACACACACACACATTCATCTTTTTTGCATTTATTTCCTCTTAAAAAATGACGACATAAAAAGTCAGCTCTGACACCAAATCAGCAGTTTAATGAGGCAGCAAAAATCTTTAAAAGATCACTAGCCGCCCTGTCTTTTAAATAACTTTTTCGCCGGCAGCAGCACTTGATGAGCTCAACACCACTCTATCAAATTTCTTTGTTCGACGCCATCTTAGTTTCTGGCTTCTTTTTTCCCCTCTTTTAATTCTTCTGCTTTTCCTTTCATTAACCCTAACTCAATTTGGCGGCAATTTTCAACTACGGGACAATTTACTGCTCTTTGTTAGATTTTTTTTATCCCTTTCCCCCCTCACTTTTCCCTTTTGCGATATTATATTCTTGTGTCTTTTCCCCTTTCGTTTTTTTGGCTCATTTCTTGTGTGGCACTCTATTTATTAATAATGTATGCAAATGCGCATGATCATTAGCATTGTGGCGTAATTTTGGGCGCAGAACCTTTTCTTCGGACATTAAATAAGTGGGAAGTTACGGAATTAAATAATGTGGAATTTTTTCTCGCTCGTTTTTGGGTCACACCCTACAAAAGTCATTCCACAGTCGTATATTTTTTTAAATATTTATGAATAACGAATTAAATAACTGGCGGTGGAACTTATTGTTATGATATAATTTTGACGCCCTTGTCCACTTTTCTTTTCGCATCAGAAATCTTGAAATGTCTGCAATAAAAGGCGGTTGAATGGGATTGGCACTGTTATTAAAGAACCTTTAAACTAATTTGGGGTTCCAAAAGTTTCCGTGTAACATAACTTTTCAAAATTTTTAAATTAATGCTCCCTTATGTTTTTTTAAATTTATATTCGCATCCTTCGAATTCTGTCTTAAAAGTAATTACTGCTTTTGCTAGAGATGAAAGAAACTCGAACTTAAGGAAGTAACGAACTCTAGTCAACAATTCAACTGATTTCGACGATATATATATTCCATTAAGATCTGATAAATTTTTCTATTGACGAGATATCTCGTCCATCGAGGTCTGATAAGTTTTACTAATGACGAGATAACTCGTCGAACCTATCATCAGGATAGGGAGTACTAAAGCATAACTAATTTTCTAACCCTTGCATCAACCTTGTAATGAAATAGACGCAGCCTATGGCTGTTTTCGCTATCGCAGGATTTCGGAAGTCACGTGGGTTTACGAATCGACTCCGGCCGCCGATTGAATATCAAAGCGCCGACTGGTGATTTGAATCATGATGGATAATCACCTTAAACCAATCAACAATTTGTCTCACATTAGGATTCATATATTCGCTCGTTTTTGGGTAACACTCTGCAACAGTCATTCCACAGTCGTATATTGTAATACCAATGTGACAGAGCAACGGGTTATTTTACGCGTCTTGCTGTAACTTCAGGTTTAATAATTCTTACATACCAAACAATGACGGAAGCGTGACAAATCAAAACGATATTGTACTGCGGATATGCACACATGACTAGTGACTGAACATGCTGAGCATGCTCAAGGGCTTGCTCAAGATTTCCATTCGTAGCTATCTATTCTCTCGCAGAGAGACGATGACGTTCGGTAGGTATATGTATTTTAATTTGTCGCACTGGAGCAACACAAAGTTCTATTGGGGATGGTCTTGGATCAAATCCTATGGAAAGATCCGAGGACAACACCACGTAATTTTGAACCCCGGTCAGATGACGAGGTCACACCAGATCTGGCGCTTTTAGTGATACATTGTAGTATATGTAAACGTGTATTAAAAATATATTAGCGCTAATGAAACATGAATTTTATTTATCATACTAAATTTAGAGCAATTTTAAAAGCAAATCTTCTGGAAAATACGGGCCTGTTTAAACATTCATTACTTGTATGCTACAAAACACAAACTCTGAAAAGGTAAAGCGGGCTTTTGGAGACGATACGGGTTAATCCCGAAGGGAAATATCAAAGGAAAACACCTCTTATGTTTCAAGCACGATCAACTGACGAGGCCAACACCTGAGCAGACACCCCACTCTCCAAACTTCCACACCGTTGCAACGTAAGAATATTTGAAGCCCCGGCAGATTTAACGGGCATCAGCTTCTTTGTACACGATGGTCTTTGGTTAGAGCCGAACTAGCTACCCTCCGGTTGCTCTTCCATCCGGGATACAGCGGTTCACCATGACGTTCGGAAGAGGTAGGTGAGAGCTCTAAAAGGAGATGAGCTCAGAGATATCATGCCAACAATGATGTGAACTGCATCAACAGAATTTGTAAATATTATACTTATATTATATTACGAATCCGGGTTAGTGCATGAATGTTTGTAAGCGTATGGTGTAAAGGCGGCTGGTGCCCCTTAAATCTATCGTGGATGAAAGTCCTCACGGTGGGTTGGTGTGGAAGTTTAGAGAGTGGGGTGCTAGATCAGGCGTTGCCTCGTCATCTGACCGTGGTTCAAAATTACTTGGTGCTGTCTTCGATTCTTTGCCGGGGGATCGATCCCGGACCGTTGCCGCTGACTAATCGATCTGGTGGTTGAGGTGTTAGCCTCTAGATCGGAAGGTTCCTGCTTCGAATCCGATTAAGTGCATGGATATTTGTAAGCATATGGTGTAGAGGCGGCAGATACACCTTAAACCGGTTGTGGCCGAGAGTCCTCACGTGGGGTTGGTGTGGAAGTTTGGAGAGTGGTGTGCCAGCTCAGACGTTGCTTCGTCATCTGACCGTGGTGATGTCCTCGAATTTTTCGCTTGTGGGATTGATCCCGGACCGTCGCCAATAGCCCGCTGTGTTGCTCTAGTACGACGTTGATTAAAAATTACCAAATTACCCATACTTTACTTTAAATTGAATGCCGACCAACCCGTCTAGTGGTTAAGGTGTTGGCCTCTGGATAGGAAGGTTCCTGGTTCGAATCCGGGGTCAGGGCATGGATGTAATTGTGCTGTCCTTAGTTAGGGGTAGTGATGGTCGCTCATTGGGTGCCCCTTCACAAATGACCAACGCTTCTCGGCCTTGCAGTAATCTATGATTAGCAATCAAGTGCCCGCCGTAATTGAAAATTTTTTTTTTTTAGTTGAATTTATAAAACTGTAACTAATTTTCCTTGAACAGTCAGTTTATGTCTTTCTCATCACTATGGTATAACACGAACAAAAATATAGTCGTAGCGAAGTCTCCATGCAGGGCATTATTAACAAGCAGTAAAAGTCGTCAAACTCAATTGTCCGAAAAGGCATGTCCTCAAACTGTGAATCATGCAGAACCACTTTCGGATTTCTCCAGGACACACGTACCCTCCATTCACTACCACAGGCTGAGCGTAACAAATGAAGGTTAAAAAAACCCGTGACGGCGGTTCGCCGGATGGATTGATTTCTTACGGAAGTCCGAAATATTAGATGACGTTAGGTGGGGGATGGGTGTTGCCGGATTGTTTTCGGTCGAACTCCCGGATCGGAAGGAAGTCCGGCTTGAGCGGCTCCTCCAAATCGCAAATGAGACAGAGTGTAAAGATCCATTTTTCAAAGCCTACAGAGAGAGTGACGGGGGGAGGACTTTGTTTGAGGGTCGGGGTGCCCTCCTGTGGGGTGGAGGTGCTGATTGGACTCGGTGGCAGGCGTTCTGCGACTGTTCGGGGACTGCGACTGGGGTGTAGAGTTCAAATACTCGGTGAATTGCTGTAGTGATTGGGAAATGGGGATGTTGACTTTGAACAAAATTGTTAGGTTCGCTTGGATGCACTGAGTGAGAGGAAGTTGTATGCGACAATGTTGGAGGATTGTCCTGTTGGTAGCTACCTGAGGGGTTGCGAGTTTGAAGCTAGCTCCAACCAAAACCGTTGTGAACGTGGTCGTCGGTGGGCGTTAAATCTGTGGTGGCATTAAATTTTCTCATGGTGGCGAGGTGTTGATGTTTTGAGAATGGGGTTCCAGCTCAGGTGTTGGCTTCAGATAACTGTGGTTTGGAATCACGAGGTGTTGTCCTCGGATTTTCCCCTTCGTGTTTGATTCCCGGTAATCGCCAATAGCCCTTTGAGTTGCTCCAGTGTGACGTAAATTCAGCTATTTTCAGTCTTCATGCTACAGTACTGGGAAAATTGTTACGTCAACGGAAACGGTTCCGATTTCTTCTATAGAGATCGCCTAACGAATCGATTTCTGAATTTTTGAAAAATTGAAGATGTGAAACTGTTGAGCCAGAATAGTGCGTTGCTCGTCAAGTGTAAAAAAAAATACTAGTCCAGAGATACGCGTTGTATAGCGCGGACAGATTTCGGAAATATCTTTACGGACTTATTTTCTGTCTGATGACATCTCTCTCTATACAAAGAACTGCAGGGGTTGACTGGCTATGTGGAATCTGGAAAATTGCCCTTATATATATATATATATATATATATATATATATATATATATATATATATATATATATATATATATATATATATATATATATATATATATATATATATAGGCCTATATTTTTTCGAGCTGAGTAGAGTATATGTGAAAGCCTGTAAATAATTTACAATTTTTATAATTTTCCAATTTTGTAGTGACTAACCATTGACCTCTTCAGCCCTGAACACTATAAGGGGAAACGCTGGCTATTTGTAAGGAATGGAGCATGTAAAAGCGCACACAGTGGGCAAATCACCAGAATCTCGAATAAAATCGATAAAAATAACCAAATTCTAAACTTAAAAAGGAATGATTCTTACAAAGGTTGTTTCTCGTATATTTTGTATGCCTGTTTTCTTTCCAGAGCCCTCTTGTGCAATCGAACCTTTAAACCGCAATGATAATCCAGGATGTTTATTAGAATTTTTTGTTGACTATGTAATAAATACTGTATACAATAATCGATTTAATATGCATAACGATCTCGAATAAAATCGATCTATACATCCGAATTTTTTATTAAAAGAATGAATGAGTCTTAGAAACGGTAGTTCATAGTATATCTTGTGCGTCCGCTTCAAGTCTTGCCAGAACCGTCTGGTGCAACCTTTAAAATCTTATAATAGTTAGAATTATTAGAACTTTTCGTAAAAAAGCAATAATCGATTTACTATCCATCAGAATCTCCGAGTAAAACCGATCTACACAACCGAACAATTATTTTTTAAATGAATTATTCTTACAAACGGTTGTTCACATCGTAATCGTGTGTGTCTACTTCTAAGTCTTGTCAGAGAGCCTGGTGCAATCATGAACCCTTAGAACCGGTGTATACAATCGATTTTTCAACGTGCGGCGCCGCTGCGTTTTTTCAACTATGCACACATAACCGTGAAATGAAGCAAATATTCATTTTGTTCCATTTGCGATAAATATTCTAGAAGAAAACGTGTTTATTTCGCTTGGTGTAAAAAAGTATATATTGAAACAAAATATACGTTATTGGATACAAGCATTTAGTAATTATTGTTTATATTTCATTTATTTATGAAAACAAGGTACATAAGACCGCAGAAGCGTGTGCGGCGAGCTGCCGCGACCTGGGGAACTGCGGTATAAATTGCAAGCTAGTTGGACGTGCGTCGCCGCAGCTGCGCTGGAGGCATGTGTGCGCTACTCTATTGGATCTAATGTATCTCAGACCGCACTTGCGTTGCCGCAGCGGTGGCGCACATTGAAAAAACAGATGTGTGCTACGGGGCTTAAACTGCAATGGCAAGTACTTTTTTTGGCAATGTTCAATTAGCGTCGTACAAGAGGAACACAACGGACTGTAATGATAGTCTAAGGCCCGGTGCACACATCCGGTTTTTCAACGTGCGGCGCCGCTGCCGCAACGAAAGTGCGGTCTGAGATACATTAGATCCAATGGAGTAGAGTACACATTTTTTCGGAGCCGCTGCTGCTACGCACGTCCAACTTGCGTGCAATTTGTACCGCAGTTCCCCACGGCGCCGCAGCTCACCGCAAACGCTTCTCAGTTCTGAAGTGCCTTGTTTTCATATATAAATGGAATATAAATAATAATTAATAAATGGTTGTTCCAGTATCGTCTATTTTGTTTCAAAATATACTTATTTTACACCACCACGTAAGCGAAATAAACACGTTTTCTTCGATAGAATATTCATCGCAAGTGGCGCGAAATGAGTTCGTGCGTCATCTCACGGTTATGTGTTCATAGTTAGGCTTCGGTGCCGCAGTGGCGCCGCACGTTGAAAAACCGGATGTGTGCCCCGGTCCTAAGGCTCTTAATACAAATTTTTGTTTACCAAGAAATAATCGATTTACTACCCTTCAGAATCTCGTATACAATCGATCGATGTAACCGAACTCTTTATTTAAGAAATGAATGAGTCTTACAAACGTTGATCATCGTTTCAACCAAACTCGTATAGACAGAATACAACAGCGATGCGCATTTACTCGAATACGCGTCCCTCTCCGTCCAACATCAAAAAATCATTGTTTTACTGAGATGGGATAATCTCCGGCAAATAAATCTCGCGCACGGGACAAATAGCGCATGTAATACACGTGTCCGGCGAAAGAAAAACACTGGAATACTGGCGCAGATTTCATCAGGGCCTTTGTCGATCCTTTCCAGTGGAACGCTACCGTAGCGAGTGTGGGAAAGAGGGGGAGGTTCCGAGCCATCGAGCTCAGTTGACCGAATCCGAACTGCCCCCCTCCCCCTCCAGCACCAAAGTCCGAAAATGAAAGTCTGAAAAATGTCTCTTGTTCCAGGGAGAAAAAGACGAGGGAGGGAAAGACAGAAAGAAATAAAAAAAAGTGGAAGAGGGAAAAATTCCAGAAAAGAGAGAGAGAGAGAAATTTCTTTTCTGTTCCGCTCTTCATCAGCTGTTAGGAACTAGATTTATGTGGGGTGATTTGGGACGATGTCTCTTTAGGATTTTTTTTTATTTTTGTTATTTTGTTTTTATTTTTTTAAAGCGGAACTTATGAGGGGACGATGGCATACACAATCGGCTCGTTTCGGACGGGGTTGGTTTTTTTGGCGCGTTATCGCCGCCGGACTGTGTCGATTGGCGATGTTCTTTGATGATCGGCTCTCGAGCTTATTCGAAGGATCAAATTGGATTGCGGATGTGATTAACTCGTAGCTATAAATGTTGCATTGGCATTGTTGCAGAATGGTATTTTAACCTGTTTCTGTCACTTAGATAGTGAAAAGATGATAGGTCTTCAAAGTAAACTTTTAAATTGGATCATAAATGGTTTTGAATTTATGAGAAATTTAATAACGTTTATTAAGAATAAATTGAATGAAATTTTTCGTACTAATTAACCCTCCTGGTGGTTACTTTGACGAAGTATCTCGTCGTAAGAAAAACTGACCAGATCTTGATGACGAAATACGCTACACTACAATAATGGACCGGACAACAACAAGATGTGATAGTATAAGGGAAGGAATACATGCTTTATTAAGGGGATAGTCCCCCACGGTCTGCAATTATACTAGAAACCCTTCTGGGCATACTTTCAACAAGGTTTTGATACACAGCTATGGATAATTGTGTCCATTCCTGCTGCAAGAATGTCGCCATCTCAGCTGTAGATTTAGGACGTAGTTCCCTGATCCGTAAGCGTCGCTCTAACTAGTCCCACAAATGTTCTATGGGGTTTAGGTCGGGACTATGAGCTGGCCATGGAAGACGTTTTACATCCATATCTTGATACCACTGCTTGTCAGAGACTGAGACATGACATGGTGCGTTGTCGTCCTGGAAGTAACATTCGTCCATTCCATAAAATTGCCAGATCGTAGGAAGAACCTGATTTTCCAAAATTTTCATGTTAAGCGTCGGCGTTCAATTGACCAGGAACAACATGCAAAGGTCCCAGGTCATACCAAGAAAAACATCCCCAAATAAGTAGTCGAATTTTATGCAAATCCGCTGGCGTCGGTCCATTATTGTAGGGTAGTCTATCTCGTCGTAGTGAAAAATAACAATACTTAATCTCGCCATCATGAAGAAATTGCCAATATATTGGTGACGAGGAGTTTCGTCATTAATAAAATTGGTCAGATCTTTATGGATGAGACAGCTTGTTGAACCCATTTGAAAGGTTAAGAAAAAATATCCGTCGGCTTTAAACAAAAACTCATTTACTGACGTATACAAATTTTACGAGACAAATGATTAAGGACTAACGATTAGTTTTTAGGTACTGAAATAAAAGTAATCGATTTTGGTAGCGTTATGCAGTTTCAAACAGATTTCAATATCACAATATACTTGAGAAAACGAGTCTTTAGTATCATTGATAAATATCAGTTAATGAGTTCCAGATCTAAGGCAATGCTATGTGTCTTGAAATATTTTTCTCAATTCATACTAAGCAACATTTGTTTCTTCCTTTTGTTTTTATATCTTTTAAATTCATAATTTAGACTCCAAACTCGTATTCAGTTTCATGACTAAGAATTAAAATTTACATTGAAACCACAAATTTATGCCTAAAATGTTCTTAATAACACGTTATACATGCTGTGAAATTCTTTTTTTACTAGTGTTATTTTTCAGGGGGTAAAAAAAACTACTGGTCCTCCTATCCTGAAACATCTCAATTAATTTTTTACATTTAATATTCAAACTATATAGATTATAAAATGAGAAAAAAAAATATGAATCTTTAACCCTTCTGGTGGTTATCTCGACGAATTTTATTTCGTCATTAGCAAAACTAAAAAAACCCGGAAAGATCTTGACTAAGACATCTCTTGTCACACTAGCCTAAATGTCTGGACGAATAAACATTTTCATGGATTAAAACATTAATGTTAAAAACATTTTCAGAGATTAAAACATTAATGTTAAAGACATTTTCAGAGATTAAAACATTAATGTTAAAGACATTTTCAAGGGTTAAAACATTAATGTTAAAAACATTTTCAGAGATTAAAACATTAATATTAAAGACATTTTCAAGGGTTAAAACATTAATGTTAAAGACATTTTCAAGGGTTAAAACATTAATGTAAAAAAAACATTTTCAGGGATTTAAACATAAATGTTAAAAAACTTCTTCAGGGATGTAAGACATTCTTCTGAACTTCTTTGATTCTTCGAGGTAGAACCTTGGTAATTACATGAGCAAAACACAATCACACACAATTGGATTAAACTAGTAATTCCCATAACAGATTTTAGTGGGGGATTCGTTTTTGTTCTTTCAAATTCACGAACACTGCTTATTAAAATGTTAAGTGCCATTTTTTTTTTGCATAAACTTAGCTCAAACATCAATTATACTGTATGTTTGAAAAAAATAAAGATCATTCCAATATTTTGATTGGCGATAAAACGCCAAAACGTATCAATACAAAATACAGGAGTACGAGAACTTTGGTCTATGCCATCCTCACAAAAAAAGCTCTCTTGATCAAGTTGTAGATTAGTTGCAGAAATTAGCAATGAATCACATAGTTTTTGACCGTCTGTTTTGCCTATTTTTGTTATTAAAAATAAAATTTGACACTTTATGGTCGCTTTTTATGACGTTTTAATCACGTGGAATAAAAACTTAGATTAAACTTTTTCAATCGTGTCCTGAAACATCTCTATCGCCTGCATGTCCGACCCCTCTAAACTAATTACCTAACTTGAGCTATAGAGCCTTGAGAAGCATTTACGACTGACGCTTTCCTTTCATAGTATTGTGTGGCGTATCGTTTGGTTTGCGAGAGATATCACCGGAGCGACCTTCTGCCTGCGACCTCCTCCCAAGCGTTCACACCTCAAGGTCGACAGTGTAGGGTACCGAACAAAAGGAGGAATCCTCCAGAAGGTCAGTCGCTGACAGCTCATAAATGGTGATCCATGCCAGCGGTCATTTAAAAGGGGAATAACATCCACCATACACAGATCTATCCCATGCCTCTGGAGTAAACGAAATTTTAGTGGTCACAATTCTCTATATGCCACAGCGTAAAGATAAATTAATTAAAAAAAATTCATTTTCCGGAAAAAATTTGAAACGATTTGTTATGATACAAGAATTTCCCCTATAAAAAATACCAATTCAAAACAAATTGCAAGTATAGTTGTGCCTGCTATTTTTTAATTTCCTTAAAATATTTAGCAATCGTGTGTGTAATTTTAGAATGTCAAATAATAAGGGGGCAGTAAAATAATTTAAAACTCAAATTACGAAGCTACATATCAAAACGAAACAAAAGGAAAGAAATTTCACCTAAACAAATTAGATTGATGGAAATCAGCAAATAAAATAAAATAACTTAAATAAAGATAATTACTAAAGACACGGAGGATCTACCAATTTTAACAGTAGCATCCTTAAATGTTTGATAGTCCGTTGTATTTCTCCAGTGTTTCGTTAATTAAAAATTCCATACCAAATACCCCTTAAATCTCTACACTCAAATATTTGCAGTGAGTTTTAATTTTTAGTCAAAGGAAACAATGACAATGAATAACTGTAATGAGTATACCTGTTTAGGCAAGTGTATAAATGATTGCTTAAAACATTTTTCAGGCGTTGATTTTTTAAACATCTAAGGCCCGGTGCACACATTCGGTTTTTCAACGTGCGGCGCCGCTGCTGCACCGAAGCCCAACTATTCACACATAACCGTGAAATGACGCAAGTACTCATTTCGCGCCATTTGCGATAAATATTCTATCGAAGAAAACGTGTTTATTTCGCTTACTTGGTGTAAAAAAAGTTTATTTTGAAACAAAATAGACGTTACTGGATACTACCATATATTAATTATTATTTATATTCCATTTATTTATGAAAACAAGGTACTTCAGAACGGAGACGTGTGTGCGGCGAGCTGCGGTATAAATTGCACGCAAGTTGTACGTGCGTCGCTGGAGGCATGTGTGCACTACTCCATTGGATCTAATGTATATCAGACCGCACTTGCGTTGCGGCAGCGGCGCCGCACGTTGAAAAACCGGATATGTGCATCGGTCCTAATAGGCCACTCTTGTTCCCTTACTTCCTTTGGGGACCAGCACTTCGCCCTTCTAATCAACTTCCTTCAACGATCACTTTGAGAAATTAAGACAGTCTATAAAATGGTTATTGTTGTGTAACTGGTTGGTCAACCGAGAACTCTAGGTTTGTTGTTGAGCATAGCATCTTTAATAGCAACTGAACAGTCCTCGAAAATTGGAAAAATACTTATTTATCAAAGCAATTATTCATCTTATTCAGCTTATTTATCAAAGCTAAGTGCTATTATTATTATTTATACGGATTTGCATTCCTAGCAAACACAATATACTTTCACGACGAATTTGTGAAAATGAATTAACAATAATTCGTTAATTTTATGTAGAATGAGGGGCAAATGTGTTTGCGAAGTAAGGGCTTCCACTGAATCTAAAACGTGCTTGATTAACGGGATACCTCCTGGTGGTTGACCCTACGTTGTATTTCGTCATTAGCAAAGCAGGCAAGATATTGATGGACGAGATATCTAGTCATTAGCAAAGCAGGCAAGATATTGATGGACAAGATATCTAGTCATTAGCAAAGCAGGCAAGATATTGATGAACGAGATATCTAGTCATTAGCAAAGCAGGCAAGATATTGATGGACAAGATATCTAGTCATTAGCAAAGAAGGCAAGATATTGATGGACGAGATATCTAGTCATTAGCAAAGCAGGCAAGATATTGATGGACGAGATATCTAGTCATTAGCAAAGCAGGCAAGATATTGATGGACAAGATATCTAGTCATTAGCAAAGCAGGCAAGATATTGATGAACGAGATATCTAGTCATTAGCAAAGCAGGCAAGATATTGATGGACGAGATATCTAGTCATTAGCAAAGCAGGCAAGATATTGATGGACGAGATATCTAGTCATTAGCAAAGCAGGCAAGATATTGATGGACAAGATATCTAGTCATTAGCAAAGCAGGCAAGATATTGATGAACGAGATATCTAGTCATTAGCAAAGCAGGCAAGATATTGATGGACGAGATATCTAGTCATTAGAAGAGACTGGCACTTGGTCTCGTCATCATCAAAAACTGACATTATCTCGCTATCGAAAATTTGGCGATATCTGGAGAGAGAAATATCTCGTCATAAGAAAATAGATCAGACTCGATGTACGAGATATCTCGTCGAAACCACTCTGAGGGGTGAAGTAAGAACTGCCACCTGTTGGGAATACATGAAATTCCAACAATCCCTTCGAATTTCGGCATGGAAAGGAAAGGGCAGGAATAAAAGGAAATGCTCTTGCCACATAGGGACAACCTCTGGGATGGTTGATAAAGAACAATAACACAGTTAAAGTCATTTTGATGATTGTTCGAGTGTGCCATACGTGACACACAGCGGAATCCCCCCCCCATATGGGCTTCTCCTTCAAACATTCACAAGACAACCGCCTCTAGGATCAAGGCAAGAAACACACATTTATCGTTCAAATCTAACTGAACAATCAATTTAACATCGACGCTTGTATTAATGCTTCGATTGTAATAAACACTCGCCTAAGATGCAATAAGAAATTCTGGATATATTTCTCTACTATTAAACTAGCGTGGGAAAATGCGGCCTGCAATTTTCTTGCGGTAGAGGCCCGCACGAGAAAAAGTAATTCTCTAAACGACTGTGACTGATAGCGTCGAAAGCTCGCAACACCTCTAATTAGACGACGTTCAACAAGAACACATCGGCTCCCAAAACCAAAAGCCCAGCGGCATTCCATCAAGATAACTTCCGTCAACAACATCTGTACCATATCCCTTACACCAAAGCGATAATTACCCGACAAACAGCCTCCCTCCACTGCGTCCTCGGATTACTCCTGGGACGTCGCACCATCTCCCGAAAAAGCCGCCAACTCGCACCTTGGCGTCGTCCAGTCTGACCCCGCTCCCGAATCCCGGCAACCCTAGGAAGACGATCCAGATGAGGCAAAGAGAGAGAGAGAGAGAGAGAGAGAGAGAGGAAAGACGGTGGGGAGGGGGGAAGGGTGGGGGCGCTAAAGATCACATACCCAAAAGTCTTGCCATCCATATTTATGAGATGCAAATGCGAAGAGAGAAGACTACTGCCCGTCTCTTTTACCCCCTCCCTCCGAGACCCCCCTGCACACACACTTACAGGAAGCGTCGTTCCACCATGCCCCCCTAGTCCCCCCTCTTCTCTACACCCTCGGAGTTGGCCTCTTCCACTGTTAGGAACAGTTTTCTCAGAGACGTTCGAGAACTTGCACTCTTCTGGCTATTTTTCTGACTTTTGCTCAATTGCAGTTTTCTCTCTTCGCTTCGATTCTATTTATTATTAGTGTTTTTTTGTTCGTCCCTCTCTCTTTACGGTTTTTTACCCTCTCTTTCTCTCTTATTAATATTTTTCGTCTGTGTATGTAAACCGTTCCTTTTAAAAAAGCCCCCTTTCGCAATTTCCTCGGATTTTCGTTTTTTCCCCCTCGGGTGTGACACCAGCAGGATCGGGGGTTCGAGAGTGTGTTAAGTCTCGAGACGTCCAGGAGAGAGCCAACGGAGTGTGCTATTTAGAGAGTTTGAACATGCCTTCTACACTGCCTTAAGTACCAGAAAAAAATCCAGAAGGGGAAAGTTGTACCGATAAAAAGACGAGGCTTTTGCCCATTGAAAGCTATGTTTAAGTGGAATGTTGAAACTCGACGAAAAAGAAGTCAAGACTTGGTTCTCATGTATGAGTCATTATCGATTGGTTTCAAATCCGGCAATGGTTCTTAATCTGAATCACGACTCAAAATACCGCAACAACAGAATTCCGATGAGTCGTGCCTCTAGTAAAAATTCTTCCCTAAGTTTCAACAATTTGTATTTTCAATCCCAAAGATGCCAAGTTATTTCGCTGACCAAATCATGCCAATTCCATCTACTTTTCTATGTGAGACACGGTTTGGGGGGTGTCATGGCTTAGGCCCGATGCACACATCCTGTTTTTTAACGTGCGGCGCCGCTGCGGCATCGAAGCTCAAGTAAGCACACATAACCGTGAGATGACGCAAGCTCATTTCGCGCCATTTGCGATAAATATTCTATCGAAGAAAACGTGTTTATTTCGCTTAGTTAATCTAAAAAAAGTATATTTTCAAACAAAATAGACGTTACTGGATACAACCATTTATTAATTATTATTTATATTCCATTTATATATGAAAACAAGGTACTTCAGAACGGAGAAGCCTTTGCGGCAAGCTGCGGCGCCGTGGGGAACTGCGGTACAAATTGCACGCAAGTTGGACGTGCGTCGCAGCAGCGGTGCAGGAAGCTTGTGTACACTACTCCATTGGATCTAATGTGTCTCAGACCGCACTTGCGTTGCGGCAGCGGCACCGCACGTTGAAAAACCGGATGTGTGCACCAGGCCTTAGTGGGTACTCCCACTGCGCTGGCAACCTTCTAGTTGTAGACATCGCATGTTCTCGTTGTTTATACTTCTATCTTCTGTGTCAGTAAATATGACCCTTGCACCATATAAACGCAACCAACCATCTAATGAAACTGACGAAACATGTTCTTGCAGCTTCATTCTATTTCTGCCTATAGTTCGGTTTGAAGATTTGTCACCTGGTTCGAAGATAACGCATGAATCCTAATTCGGGATAAACTAATGATTGGCTAAAGTGATTTTCCAGAGAGACTCAAAAACTAGTCAGAACTTTGATAACCAATTGGCTTAAGTCGATTAGTAAGCTCACGTGACTTGCCCTTCTAAAATCTTACGAATGCCCTCTGTCCATTTCATTATAGTCAGCCATCCCAAAATTCGTGATGAAGATACACTTTATCTGTTCGAGGTCAGCGTATAAAATGATGACCCAAACTTATCAACTGCCGAACAGCTTCCAACACATCCGGGTAGCCTTTTCAAGCATACACCCTCATGTGAATTCGCATTTATTTTGTGTTCATACCTCCCATAAAAAGTGTGTTCAGGATGTTTTGATACTCCAGAGATATTCATGAATGCCAGTAGCTCCAAGATTAAAATGCTTCAATATTGAAATGAATGAATCTGAAAACTATAGTTTATACAGGCATGGTTAGTGCACAGTTGGGTAAAATGTTTATAGATCTGTTATAAAGCAACATACTCAAAATACAAATGTGCAAAATCGTTGTTTCGTGATAAACGATTTTAACCATCGTGTTGATTTATCTAAACTAACGGGTTTAACCAAACGCCGAAAAATACTCTGTAGTGGCCATTTGCTGGTGCAAAACCATGTTCCAAACTGTCGCTGGTTCTAGACATTTAACAATTTGTTTTCCTAGTTGAATCTTCATTCCCCTTGGAGCTATAGGAATTTTATATCATTGAGGAATCTCGTCATTAGCAAAATTGACCAGGTTTAGATGAACGAGATGTCTTGTTCCTGGCAAAATTGACCAGATCGTGAACTAGATACATTCTTGTAACACTTGGAGGGTTAGAGATTTGGTGTTATGAGAAAAATTTTGAGTCAACAAACAAACCAGACGTAAGACGCTTAATCTCTATTCTCCTAATGTCCTGCCCTTGCTTGGTACAGATCGGGGTTATCTTGAAATCCTTTTTATCGTCTTTTTTCGATTTTGGCATTTAATCTAATTGCGTTGACCAATTAACTATCATATATCAAATTGGAATTTATGTTTGGGGGATTCAATTGGTGCTGAAATCGTATTTAGAAAAGAAGACAAACGACATCAAGTCGTGTGCAAATCACAAGAAGCACTTTTCGCCACAAAAACAAATACGACCACCTATAGTACTTAAATAGGAAACGTCTCAAGAAAAATAGTGTTGTGAGTTATAGCGTTTAGTGTGTTTAGGCCGAAAATAAGGACTATGACTTTGGCATAATTTAAAACATAGAATAGTCTAGAAATTTTTTTTGGAGACAAAATCTAAAATCGCAGATTGTCTAGCAAACAAACCTAACTGTATATGAAGATATTACTTCTGCAATTGCTCTCGCATGCTACACATCAGGCTTACCTTAAAATGTAATTTATCGCAACTTTGACGCTTAACCTTTAAACTGCTGTCATGGGTCTCACAGACCCCGAGTCATTTTTGACAGGCCGTTTCCACCCCTTAAAGTGAATATTGGTCCCTGTCCTATTCCGTACCTTCCTACTACTTCCAACAGAAACCACATTCCAAGACTGGTTTGGCTGCCCCAACTATTTCGTGTTTCACACTATTTGCATTTCACGCGTGGTGTCTTAGACCCCTTCACATCATTTGCGTTACCGTTCTTGTTGAATGAAATCGTGTAAGTTTAAGTACGGAATTTCGGCAGAGAGCCTAAAATGGCAACAAACTTTGCTAAGAAACAACCTGTGTTTCTTACACAAAAATAAATTCAAGATATTGTTGATAATTGGTTGGAAATAGAGTATTGGGACTGTGAAATTTTTGATACTATTATTGAAAGCGAACACGAAACGAATTCGGAAATTTATGCAGATGAAGATGAAGACACTTCAAGTGCGTCTTAACAAGAATATTTCTACGGAAAAAATAACTTAAAAAGGGATGCCTTGAGGGGAACCTAATCGTGCCTTTATAACACCAAAACACATAGTTTTACAGTTTCCAGGGTTGAAACGTAATGCAAAATTAGGTCCGAAATCTGAGCTTGAAGAGATATGGAATCTACTAACTTATATAGTAATATAAAATATATTTCATGTTAAGAATGGAATTATCTAAATTTAAAATGTATAAATAATAATTATCTAAAGAATCTTTCATTAATATACTATATTAATCAACTTTATACGCACTTTAGTGAGCGAGGTATGAGAGACCCTTCCACACTAGTTACGAGACGGTTTGTGACACAGCAGTTAAGGGTTAATCTAACTGGCATTGAATAATCAACTATCATACATCATTTTGGAATTTATTCTTTCAATCGTTATTGTCGTAGTGTTGAAATGGTATTAGAAAAACAAGCCAGTGACATCATGTTCAGAATAACGTATAAGAAAAAAAGTAATAGAAACTCTACCGCCATCTGTATTTAACTTGACAGAAAATGCGTTTCGTATTAAACATAACTTTCTGAACACAAATAATCGTCTTCACATGCAATTAAATATAGTTAGTTCTACCATAAAAGAGCTGTCAAAGTTTATTTCGCTAGTTTCGCAAGACCCATATCTGAAACCACATTAGGTTCTCTAGTTCATTTTGACCTTCATCATGCTCGAAAGTTATCTAACTAATTAGTGCGTAATGAAAAGATATGAGAAATGTTGAGATACTTTAATTATGATCTAATTACTTCTCTCTAAGAATTTCGGAATACAGATGAATTAGATACTGGTATAAATTAAACTTTATTCATAATCTCGTCGAACATTTCTTTTTTCCAATGTTAAATGTTGAAAACTTTTTAATAAAGTAGCTTTCCCATCGAAACGTGGCTTTTCCGTTCACATTTCAGTAACTCTAGCCTGAGAAGCTGAACAAATCTGATTGGTTCCAGAGAGAGAGACGTAGCCATGGTGATAATGCCCGACAATTTGTCAAAAGTCACAACGGCGAATTTTTTCTCGGTTGTCAAACGCATACTGCGCCAAATTCTCCAGTTTCGCAAAGATAATTTTTAAATGCGATTATTTCGGCCCCACTTTTGAATTTTTGGCTTCTTTCTGTCTCCAACTCGCTGATTTGCTATTTTTTTGCGCCTTTTCGTTGTTATTTTTAGTGGTGGATCTACTTTAGTGTGGCAATTCATCGTAGAAAACGGACCTGGTGATATTCTTGAAGTCATAGAGTGAGAAATTAACTGTGATAGATATTAAAATAATTGCTGACTTAGGTGAAGAATTCCCAAATGAAGTTCTCGGATCAGAAAAATAATGTAAAGCAATATGTTCTTTACTTAAAATAGAACACTTTTCTTAATTATGAAGGAACAGTTTACAGAGTATAGTCCATATTCAGGAACCAGACATGACCAAAATTAAAATATTCTATGTTTAAAATTTTTAAATTTATTAAATTAATTTTTATTGAGTTCCAAATTAACTTGCATCAGATTAAAGATAACTAAAATTGAATATTGCTACAAAAGTGCAGATAATCACCTTCGACACACACCCTTAAGTAAATGAAATAAAAAAATACTAAAATTCACTTGATAATTTGGAAACTTTATTCATACGAAAATATTATAAGAAAACAATGGTTCAATTTGATGTTACATGCAAAGAAAGAATTATTTTTAATGTAACTATTTTAAAGTAATACATATAGCAAAACATAACGATATGTTTTTCAGTAATTTTTAAACCTCGCACAAATGTGAGATAAAGGCTTTTTACTATTTAACAAACGTAAATTAATTTTAATCACTATAATGATGAAACCAAATACTAACTGTTGTGGAATCTCACTTGAATACCAAGCTAAAATACATTAAACGTTGTCTTAATGTATACACTTGAAAAAAAATTTTAATAACACAATTAAAACATGTATTATTTTTATTTCTTTCACGATTTCAGAACTAATTATTACCACGTTGCACGCTGCACACAATTTTTAAATATTGCAACCATAAAAGAAGCATTATATATGGTTATCATATCCAGATTGAATCCAAAGCTCTAAAACATTAAATTCTACTCAAACGTATGCAATTAAAATAAGTATTATTTTATTTTCAATACAAATTTCAAACCCAAATCTGTTTTCGTGCTGAAGCCTCCTCACACCTACCCTCATGTCTCAAGTAACACTCGAATTCCACACCCGATTCTGGTGAGAAAAATATGACACATCCACAGAAAAAAATATGTATTGAGAGAATAAAGAAGGCTTATCGAGCACCCCCTCCCCCATGAAAATAATCCTGTTCCATCCACCCCTTTCAGGGTCTTTCAAGTGTTGTAGCAGCATCCCACCAAACATTCTCCAATTCACCCCTAATCCTCCAAAGGTATTCACCTCAGGGGTATTCTTGTGGCTAAGCCACAACACCCTTAACTATAAATATAAATAAATATCTACTGAGGCCAATTCCGAGCTTTATTATGGGGTATGCACCCCACCTGGGAATGGGATCTGTGTGAGGAACTGTCAAGTTCATGTTTTGGAAAGTTGCTTCCACAAACATACCGGGACCACCCTCTAGGTTCTTTGTGGAGTAACTACCCGAACAGTTGATTATAAGTTGCTAGACTTTCTGAGGTGAGAAGGTCTTTCGCGTTTTTTTGTTGGGTGTTGTGTGGATTGAAATGCAACAATTGATTCGTCGCGAATCGTATACGGGTCTTAATCTCACCTTTCTAATCCGACAAGGCTAGGAGGAATGGCGTATTTTGTTTTCGGTGTCGGAATAGGGTTTTTGTGGGTTTCTGCGAAGTTTTGGGATTTTGAGTAGGGTCGAATTTTTGCCAAACCTTGGCGGTGTTGTAATTTTTATCGTTTGTAGACTTCTTGTTTTCCATACGATTTTGTTTACGGAAGTAATTTTTCTTCTTACACTGATTAAAAAGTACTGAATGTTGAGTTAGGCATCCAACTATTTTTAAAAGGGGATCAAGTCCAGAGTTAGAACTATTTTAAAAACACAATTAGTACACTTCAACATAACACAATTGCTAACGTTTTATTTAGACCAGAAGTTACGGGACAGATTCATTTTGTGTTTTTAAGGCCTTTGTAAGTGCAAATAAACACGCTAAATTAATAGATAATATTGAAAATGCGTCGTTTTATTTTCACTTTAAAACTAGTACAAACTAGCTCATAAGCACAAAAATAAGAAATTCTCAAGAAAATAAACACAGTAAACATTTTTTTAAATTAAAGAAAAATTATGATTCTGAACACGTATTGTTATTCCGGAATACGTATACCGTATATGACAAGTAGTAAAAAGAAGCCGCTGTTACAACACAGTATAGAATTTTTTCAGACTTTATTCATTACTTTTTATATTCATTATTCGAGTATTCATAAGCGCATATTAGCAGTATTCTTTTAGTGTAGGTATGTAGTTGAATTTACGTCGCAATGGAGCATCACAACGGGCTATTGCGAGATATTGTGTCCTAAACACTTGGAGGCTTAAAGAGTGCTTTTCCTTTAGCCGCTCAGTTATTGTTGGACCTCTCACAGAAGTATCAAAATCATATGTATACACAATAAGAATAAATATATAATTAGGAGTATGGAACACCGTGTGTGTCCTGTAAATTTGAATGAAATAACGTGCTTAAAATAATTTGTCTTTTGTTATCCAACGCAAAAGTTAATTTAGATGAATAGAAATCATAAATTTAATAATTATAGGCGAATTTATCAATAATGGGATGTTGATATTGTATGAACCTCAACCCACGCATATTTTATACAAAAAATGTGGTTAGAAATAATAAAAAATATTTCATAAATTGTATATGTTCTAAATGCAATATGAAAAATTATACTAACAAATATCCGCATTGCCTTCTTTCAATTCGAGTTCAAATAATCCGGGTCTTCAAGTATAGTAATTTACATTGAAAGCAGGTTAAAATATGCTTTTAAAACAAAGGTAATATGTTTCTATAAGTAGTACTTTTAACTGTAGTGGTATCAGATTCATCAATTAATAATAAAAGGAACATTTTCTTAATTTTTATATAATGGTAATTGAGATTTTTCTTCGTCCTATTTTTAACTTAAAACGAATCTTTAGTATATTTACATTGCAAATGAGAATATTTAAACAAGTAAAATAGCCAGAAATAGCGAATATGCGCCAACCAGTGCAACCCCTCCGCAATATCCCCAAACACCAGAAAAATACACAGCTCACAGGAGCGACGCAATACAATCTTCTATATCTCAACCCATTGTGACATATTCCCAGTGTTCTTTCACTTTCTTCCTCTCCTTTTCCCATTCTATATTTTTCTCCTCCAATCCAATCCAGATCCCAATTTTCGAAAGCAAGCAGAAATCTCACACGTCCACCCCATAGATTTTTTCAGACTTCGAACTTCACCAATCTCCACTTTTTAGACATCACGCTACCCGCTTTGTAGATCCCATAGGTGGCGTTGTATTTCACTGTTATGCTAATTCAACGCAGTCCTTCCTTTGTCGCATGTCCACCCCTTGCAAACGATACAGGAAGCTTACCCTGGCTTAAGGGCATACTTCCTTCAACCCCCCATGTATTCAACTGCCGGTCTGGCGGGGGTCAAATCCCAAGAAAAATCTCAGTCAATAGATATTTTTTCCCCATAACTCCAGCACCGGCAACAGGTCTGTATGTGGTTAGAACCGCAGTACATGAAGTTATTGTCAACCTAATGTTTGTCGTCATGCGGTTTCATGAATATGGTGAACTGTAGTGACAGGATATTGGTGGCGTTTTGCAAATGTGACAGCGAAGAGTTTGATACGCTTGCCATATGCGATTAAGACCTGAATGAGGGTTCATCGTAATGGAGGCTGATGCGCTGGATGCAAATTTTCGAGGTGCTGAAAAGGATCTGAACAAATAGAGCACTTCAGGGAGTGTATTTTTTTTGGGTCCACTTAAATGTGCCTTTAAGTCCAAGGTGAGGTGTGTTGATGGGAAGTGAAAGGATATGATAATTTTTGGACGAAGTTTGAATGGCTATAGACTTATTTATCGCAACGTCAGTTTTGACAACAGGCTGCTATGAAAAGTAATGAGCTGTCTACGAAGAAAAAAGTTGCGTGACCAAACATTTGCTGGAGGATTTTAACTTTAAAGACCTTTAAACGGTAAAGTAATTCGTCACAGAATGAGAGACTTTAAAAGATGGAACGTCTGCACCTGGTTTGAATGGCTATAAACTTATATATCGCAATGTAGATCTAGACAACATACTTTTATGATAAACTATGAACTGCCTATGAAGATGAAAAATTGTGTCTGAACATATACATGAGAAGTTTAACTTTAAATATTTTTAACTATTTGAATTACTCATCACAGAATAAAAGGTATTTAAAGTAGGAAATATATTTGTACCTGAGAGACATATGACACCATGTCCAGTTATTTTGAAAACAGATTTCTTACAATAATCGTGTCCAGATTCGTTTGCTCTTTCTAATGGGTCTACAACAGTGTCTAATCTCCATACAAAAAATGGCCGTTTCCATATAAATAGCCAAGCAATTATAGGTAGAAAAAGAAACTTTAAACTAGTTTACATAGCTATAGACTTTTTTATCGCAACTTCATTCATGATATCAGATTTATATGAGATGTAATAAACTATATATGAAGTGAAAAAAATTTTGTGACCAAAAATTTACTTGAGTATTGTGACTTTAAAGTCCTTGGAAGAGAAATTTGTAGTACAATTAGAGGGATTTAATGCAGGAAATATATATGCACCTGGTTTGAATAACTATAGGCTTATTTATCGCATTGAAGTTCTTAAGAACGGACTCTCTTGACAAGTAATGAACTGCTTATAAAGTGAAAGAAAGTTCTGCGACCAAACATTTACTTGAGGATTTTAACTGTAACGATATGTAAACAGTAGAGTAATCCATCACAGAATAAAGAAGAATTAATGCAGGAAATGTATATGTACCTGAAAGGCATATACTAAACAAATTACTCCATTTACATGAAATTTGAGAAAATATCAACAGACGAAAACTACATCCTAAAACTATAAATTACATAGAACAAAAATGACAGAAAAGAGGAAAAAAGTTCAATTGAAACATAACCACATAGGCAAAAATTAAAGTATGACTTTTCAATTTTAAAAATTACTGAACGTATTAAATTGGAAAAGAAAAGATTGGGGTAAACAATTGATCATTTGACAAAATGAACTATTAGTTAATTTTACAAATAATTTTCGCTGAAAATTTTGCCAAAAGTAAAGTATTATAATAAGATAGATGAATTTATCTCATTTAAGTAGACTGATACAATTAAAATTGAGCACAAAAGTAATTCTGAATTCCATAGTGGATTTATCGAATTTGGATTGTAAAAAAAAAATATTTTTGAAAGAAATATGTCTAAAAAACCTATTTAGAATTTTTTTAAATAATATAACTGGGTTATTTTTAAGATCGGTTTCATACTACGCAAACATGATCTAAAATAATTTGAACGAAAGTAGTAAAAAAGTCACACAAATAAGCATAGTACAGTAGAGTTTTGTTAGTACAGTGTTTTTTTTACAGTTCAGTACCATTCAGTGGTGTTTTTAGTGATATATTGTAGTATATGTAAACGTGTATTAAAAATATATTAGCACTAATGAAACATGAATTTGATTAATCATACTAAATTTAGAGCAATTTTAAAAGCAAATTTTCTGGAAAATATACGGGCCTATTTAAACATTCATTACTTGTATGCTACAAAACACAAACTCTGAAAAGGTAGGTAGGTTGTTTTATAAATATCACACTGAACGAACATAGCGGGCTTTTGGAGACGATACGGGTCAACCCCGAAGGGATATAACCGAGGAAAACACCTCGTATATTTCAAGCACGATTAACTGACGAGGCCTACAGCTGAGCAGACACCCCACTCTCCAAACTTCAACCTCATGCCAAAGTAAGGACATTTGAGGCCTCTACTGATCACCGTGAGCACGATTGACTTTGGCTGGACCGAGTTTCGAACTCGCAAACTTGTTATTCTACTGCTATTCCAAATGGGTTACCATGGTCTAAAAAAGTCAAATGTGTACAGTAGAAGTTTGTCAGTACAGTGGTTTTAATCAGTACAGTACCATACAGCGGCGTTTTTTATATTGCATACGTAACACATTATTAAAAGTATTTTAGTTAATAAACCTGAATTTTACTGCCAGTATTAAATTTAGAGCAATGTCTACAGCGAATTCTCAGGAAAACGTCGGCTGAATCAAGCATTCATTGCTTTTATGCTGCATGAACTTACAATTTTGAAAAGGGTTTCAACCAGAAGCCAGAGATGCCAACCTGCGATGGAGTTTTTCAGTAGTACCAAAGAAAAATTCTGTAGTTTTATGAATTTTTCAGTAGTCGAATAAAAATATAAAATATCGGATTTAATAAAAAAAAAGACGCATATACCATTAATTCAAATATTTAATTACAATATTTATATTATTTGTAATTAGTAAGGTATATCATACATGAAAACACATATCGAACCCCGGGAAGAAAAGTGACAAAACTCAAAATTGCAGAATTTGAGAAACATCAACTAAAAGTATAGTATAAAACTTATATTGAAATAGTATAAGCTTCTTTTAAATTTTAGGTAAATATTTGTGGTAGTAACTTCTATTATATTCTATAGAATAATAATATAACATGCTGGAGCACCTCATTCATATTTTTCAGTGACATAGCATCAAAAATTTTATTTTTTGACTTGTGTCACTTTTTTTTTTTGCCGGAGTAGTATGTAGAACCAATAATTGTGTATGAAAGAATTATATCACAGTACTAAAAATTTAAAATTGTGTTCATAAAAAACATTTTTAATAATTAAATTTAAGCACTCTTTCTCAAATTTACCAAAATAACATAATAATAATGAAAAAAAAATACTGAACTAAGTAAACTTAAAAAAAAAAAAAATTCTGTAGGAAAAAAAAATGATTCCGTATTCCGTAGTACTCGATTCATTTCCGTAGAAACTACGGAGAATCCGTAGTAGTAGGAATCTCAGAATATAAGCACGAGTTCTACTGCCAATACCAAATTAAAGCATTCCTGAAAGCGACACCTCCGGCAGATGAAGTTTGCCCAAAGTCACCTCTCCATCACACTTACGCACCACACGCTACAAACTCCACCTCCTCATCAAGTGCTTTCCTACGGCATCTCCAGAAAACACCGACCCGTTCATAATTGGTGGCAAATTTGCAAATGAATCCAAAGCACCTCTCAATTGCCTTTCAAATCCCTTTCGAGTATCCTCGGCAATTCTTCCCCGTCTCTATTACTCCTGGAGATAGCGGGGATCACCCCCGGAGAGAAAGAGAGAAAAAACAGGTTTTCGTGGCAAAACTCTTTGTATCGAACCAGCAACAAAACAAGCGCTGCCCCTCTTATTCAATTTCTTATTTGCACAACTAAAAAATGTGCGGCAATCGACAATACTTTTTACACAGCAAGGCGAAAGAGGAAGGGAAAAAATGGAAACGATTGTATGAGATTCAAGGGAAAAAAAATATATATGCAAATCAGATCTGAGTTGTTTGCAAGTGATTCTCACATATTTTTGGGGCGGAGGGTAGTTTTGTGCGTTTTTGGTTTTTTCCGTGCTTGAATTTAAGATACTTGCTACTGTTGCTTTCTTATTTATTCATTGGTTTTTTTTAACGTGCATCGTTAGTTACTTATGTTTGGAAAACGTTTAAGACCAGGTGATGGAGCAAGAGGCTTAGAACGTTTGAGGGGTGGGGCGAGTTTTGTGGGTTTATTGGAGTGGAAGCTTGTGTACCACCTGTTGTCACAATGAATAATTATGGAAATGAGTTATGTTCGTTGGTCTTGACTTGTATTGGAAGAAAAACTTATTTTTGCTTCGTTCTATTAAACTTGAAAACTACATCCAGTTTCCAAGTCAATATGGTGAAAATGTTCGGAAGCATGTTTGTAAAAATTGTTTTAAAGCTTTTTTTTAATATTCTTCATTTTATTGGATGATGTTTTCAGATGAATATTCTAAACTTTTATAACAATTATACAATATTCCCCCATCGCAAGAGCTAAAATAATACTTGTAACACAATGCTCGAATCTTGCAAATTCCAAAACATCTTTTAAACTATATTGTCGTATCTATATATTATTTTAATTTGTATTTTATTCATCAGTGGGCAAATGAAATAATATTGCTGCTTTAAAATAACATTTTATCATTTTAAAGACATAAATGAGGGTGAGAATGCCTATTTTACAAACCACAAATCATTTTTTCTCTTGAGCTATGCATATGTTATTTTCAATTACTAGGTTTCCAACAAGATTTTTTACATTTGTTGGTTCTTGATTAAGCCGTATTATAATAATATATTTGTGTGCCTATATAAGTTGTTTCTTCGTCGGGACCGGTTCCTTTGCCATAGGTTACACTCATCACTAGGAAGTGTTGCGATTACTGGAGTAATACAGGTTCGGATCGTCAACTTTAGATTTTCAAAGGAACCTAATGATATTGTATACGTTAACCCTTTCAAGCACTTGTATCCAATTAACTTGATGAAGTACCGGCAGAAATATCTATTCAATTAGCCGTTGAATGAATTTGTTTCGTTATGATCGACAGATGGCCGTATTGTACCTGTCACGTGGTTACCCAAAAAACCCCACGGTACAATTAGTCTAGGAACTTTCAACCCTCCTAGTGGATGCCTCGAATGGGAATACTTCGTCAATAGCAAATCTGACCAGATAGATCTTGATGGACGAGATATCTCGTCAGTAGATCATTTGGAAACTTCTGACTAGATCTTGATCATTTCATCACGAAAAAATTGGAAACATCTTAATGACTATATATCTCGTTATTAGCAAACTTGGTTGGGTAATGATGGACGAGATATCTCGTCAGTAGATCATTTGAAAACTTCTGACCAGATCTTGATCATGTCATCACGAAAAAAAATCGAAACATCTTAATGACGATATATATCGTTATTAGCAAACTTGGTTGGGTCAGGATTGACGAGATATCTCGTCAGTAGATCATTTGAAAACTTCTGACCAGATCTTGATCATGGCATCTCGAAAAAATTTTAAACATCTTAATGACGATATATTTTGCAATTAGCAAATTTGGTTGGGTCAGGATGGACGAGATATCTCTTAGAAGCCACTTATAGGGTTAAAATGTGGTTTTGAGGTGAAACCTTTTCACTTGAAAGTGTTAAGAAGTTCAGTCGTCCCTTTTGCGGTCGTGGTCAGATTGGGTCACACTCAAGTGTATCTGTATAGTTTTCATGTGATGAAAGGTACCTTGTTCGTTTGACCAAAGAGGAGACACTAGAACATATCTTTTTTTCTGTAACGCAGAGGGCTTTTTAAAGGACTTTGTCAAGATTGTGTACCTACCAGTCGATTTTTACAGTTTTGATTTGATTTCAATTGCTTTTAGGTTGAACATGCCGTTAGTCTTAGTTAAGGACTCTCATAATAAAATTGAGTTGTATTGTACGTTCTAATGATACAAAACAGGCAGAGGATGTAGACCAACCGACACTCCACCTTGTAGATATGCAATTCAATTTTAATATACTACTGTTCCTTGTGACGAAGTTGATAATTATTGTGTAAAAGGTACAATGTTTCAGTATTCCCCCTTTGTTTCAAATATGCGTATTTGTGAACCACGAGTTTACTTTCAGATTCCTCATTTCTAGTGACTTCCAATTATAGTTGCTTCTTGAATCCTCTATGCGTCACGAGATTTTCGAGTAGCGTAATGTTGCTTCTACCCACAATGCACACGTAATGACTAAATAGTTAGACAGATTGGTTGAAAGAATAATAGAAAGGTTCTATTTGTCGAAAAGATTACAACAAGTTAAAAGTCACACAGGAAAAACTGCTGGTTGCAGAACGGGTATATACATATGGACCCTTTAGAGGATTAAAAAAGGTTGTAAAAATTGTTAGTTATTAAGTTTCTTTCGGCTGCGATGAACATAGACTTCGTTACAAAAATTTAACAATACAATAGTATACATATCAGAGTACCTTAACTCCAACATGAAATGAGGAAATACAAAAGCAGACGAAGCAGATGTAACCTCTTTGCGTTCCCAGGATCATGTGACTAAAACTAGTATTAACGTGACCCTCAGAATACTTCCGTCTGCAGAGTGGAAACGAACATTCATCATTTAATTGGTTGTTTCAATGGATACGACTATCCAATTGGGATAGGCGTATACTGTCGAACATTATCTGACTAGTACGCATGACAGAGAAGTTGGTTAGTTCACCTCCTTTGTCTCTACTCTATAGAAATTTCAATTCACATACCTACTCTGTCATAAGGTTTTATATCGCCAAACGAACAGTTAAGATGCCAAATCGTCCAACCAAGTCAATTTTTCAAACAATAGTCACGTGACTACTAGTAGACATGTTAATTATACGCTTTGAAACTTCTCTCAATAGTGCTCAGTAATTTTATTCCACGTCTATGATGTGAACACGCTAAGTTTAAAAAAAAAATCAGATAGCCGTTCTAACAAACACCAGATGGCGCTCGCACCAATCGCCAAACTGTTAGATGGATGGTTCACCATGAACAGTTGAACCGCCGTTAGGATGATAATCTCTTCCAACCGTCTGAAGCCTTGTGATAACAGCAAGGTAAATTATGGAGGGAAGCATTGTGGTGGACCTAGTCACCACAACAAAATTTTAGCCTATACTGTAATAGTATGTATAGAAGGGTTATACAACTCCAACATTAAGTACTTTTTGGTAGACAAAGTTGCATTGTCTCTCACACATATTGCCATAGATTATAAAAGCATACGAACACAAAGTATTTTTTCTGTAGCAAATAATAATCAGCATGCATACATTAAATAGAAGCATTCTTTGCTTAGAATCGTTTAAGCTTATAAGACATCACCTGAAAATAATTTTCTGCATGCGAAATCCAGACCACCCGAGGGTTAGTATACACATTCGTTGCTTTATTCTACGCTTAAAGCTTCGAAACCATGCTTTTGCTGAAGAAAATTATGAACAAACTTCCATTCATCTCTGGAAGTGTCAGAATGCGCGTCGTGCGCTAGTTTGAACTTGTTTCGTATACATGGTTATTCAAAAGCAAGAAAACAGAAAAAAGAAATGCATACATATAAATGTATACACAAATATCTGCAATTTCAGTGAAATCCCAGGGCCTACTTGTCCATGCAAATTGTATGCAGACAGAAAAATGGAAGTCTGCGTGCTTTGTTCGGTGATCGTTTCCCATTGAGTTTCTTTTCGGAGTGGGTTGAGTTGTTTTCCATTTATTCGTTCCTTCTTTTGAAAAATCGTCTGCGGAAAAGAGAAAACGTAGGAGTTTTCTTGCGCAATTTCGATGCTTAGCTCATTTTCCTAGGGAACTGTAGGTGATGTAGATTTTATAACTGAGTTGCCGGAGTTGTTTTCCATACGTTTTATACGAAGTGATATTATTTTTTCGAAAATTTGTTCGGAGTTGAAGCGGAAACTTCATTGCTGTCGACAGTTTGGGCTTTCGAAGGCTAATCTTTGAGGCTGTAAATGAGGTTTGTTTGCGTGGTCTTGGTGCTTATTCAAAGGCTTAGAATGAAGAAGCGATGATGCCATTGTGTGTTTCAGGTATATATTTCATTGCATACGAATTCTTTCCGTCTCTTTAGAACTTCGTAGTTATCTTCCGAAAGAATTATTCCTGTTCTTTTTATTTCATTTACGGTTGAGAAGCATATATAACATGTCTAAGACTTACATAAAAGACAAAACAACGAAATTTCATCTGGCATAACACATTTAAAAATGCATTAATAAAAATGTAAAACTTAGAAATATGATAGGGAGCTATTTCAATTAACGTCGCACTGGAACAACTCAATGGGCTATTGACGACCGTCCGGGATTAAATAACATAATTTTGAGCCATGGTAAGATGACGAGGTCACACCTGAGCTGGTACCAAACTTCTCCTACCGTCCACGCCATGCCAACGTAAGGACATTTTACACGACAGATTTAACGTGCATCAGTCGCACTTGTTTCGTATACATGATTGTACATGACGGTCTTTGGTTGGATTCGAATATGCATTTCTCTAATTGATAACCCTTTACTCTTCCAACTGAGTTACCACGAGCCCTTTAAAATATGATTGATAAAGACTAAAAACCTGTTAAAATATTCGTTTATAGCTATTTATATAGAGCTAAACATCTATCACCATCATCAGTAGGCTATTGTAGCCAATTTAGAAGAGTATAGGATTAACAATGGCCCACTACTTGTGGTAATGGACATTTAGCTCCATAGAAATAGCCATTGACGATTAATTTTGACAGGTTTTTAATATTTATCAATCATATTTTGAAGTGGCCAGCTGTAGCCCGGTTAGAAGAGTAACGGATTAGTAACCGAAGGTTACGAATTCGAAACTAGGTCCAATCAAAACCTGTTGCGTACGGTAAGGGACTAGTACACACTAAATTTGCCATGGTCTCAAATGCCGTCACGTTGGTGTGTTGTTAAAGTTTGGGGAGTGTGGTGCCACTTCAGGTATTGATCTTGTCATCAAATCGTGATTAAAATCATGAGGAGTTGTCCTCGGATCTGTCTATTCGGAATTGTCCTGGACAGTCACCAACAGCCCGTCGTGTGCTCCGTTAAGTGCCTACCTACTTCTATTAGGATAGAAGTAAGCCAAGAGAGGAAAACGCGAGTTTAAATTTGTTATTCTATAGAATAGCGTTGCGCAACAGCTCATTTTTAAAATTAAGACTTTCCGGACCGCGTGAAAAGGGGGAAACACCTGCAATTCTCTAGTGTGTATGGTAACGTAAAAATAAGGTTTCTCTAATGTTCAACTGGAGATTAGATTTCTGAGATTGGTTGACTTACGATTGTTTGAAATCAAACTGATATGAATACGAAGTGATGGGAATTTTCTCATCAGTTTGAGCTTTGTATAATTATAAATGTCCCTTTTATGCCCGTCTTCGGTAAAATTGCTAAAATTTTGATACGATAAATTTACAGAGAATTGCAACTAAAAGTATAACATAACGAATCTACGGTGAATAATTGCTTTAAACTTAGTGCTTTCCTATCGCTTCAGAACTTTAAAATGCTTCAACTGGGAAAACGAACTTCTTGTTTTGTGCTACTCTTCCACCGAGAAAATCTTTAAATCTTTATTACAGAAAAAAGTTTGGTTCAATAGTGGTAAACTATATTAACTAAACATTTAATTTTCAACAGTGGATTGTAAATTCTAAAAGAAGATATAAGAATTAGCCAAATAAAATCCCATCTAAACTTTATATACAACGTGTTTTACATTCAAAAAAGAATCAAACTGACTCTCTCACTTTTCATCTAGCTCGTTAAAATACCTTTTAATGGTCTCCAAGGGAACTACATTTAAGTTCAAGATTGTATGCATTGAGATTCATTGCTCCGACATGATTATCAACCCTGGTATCTCTTGTTGAACCGAATAGCACCAGCTTCAAATGGCCACAAATACAAATAGGGCGTAAACAAAGTTTATATATGTTTAAAGGTATACATAAATTTCAAATATACGATGGGAAAAGCAACAAAAACAACGTATCAGCCATCATACTATTTGATCTATCACCAAAATTGTATTGTCAGCAAGTGTGTATTAAAATCCTAAAGGGTCGTGGTAGCCCAGTTGGTAGAGTCACGCATTGGTGCGGAAGGAAGCGAGTTCCAAACTCAATCCAACCAAAGACCGTCGTCTATGGGTGGGGGCGCACAAATCTGTAGTGGCCTCGAATATTCCTTCGTTGGCGTGGTGTGGGAGCTTGGAAATTGTCATGCCTATTTAGTTATTGATCTCGTAATCTGACTTAAAATAGAGGCTTTTTTCACTTCGGGATTAATCCCGCACCTTCTACAATATCCAGCTGCGTTGCGACAGTGTGACGAAAATCCAACTACCTACCTATCTTGAAGTCAAGTGTGTTTTATACTCATTAAATCGCTTCGTTAAATCAGTACTTTTCATTTAACGAAATAATTCTCAAATGTTTAGATGCTAGTGTACATTGCTAATAAGCGAAGCGAACATAGTTAGCCATCTTAGGGGATTAGAATATTTCAGAGAGCAGGGTTGGTGAGCCCTCTAGTGTGATAAGGATCTGGAAGAATATTCTGAATATCATAATTCAAGTTGAAATATATATAACATCATGGGTCTAAGGCTCTATGGGTGTACAAATCTGTAGTGGCTTCAAATGGTCCTACGTTCGCCGTGGTGTGGGAGCTTGGAAAGTGGGATGCCTGTTCAGTTGTTGATCTCGTCATTTGACCGTGGCTCAAAATAGAGGCGTCCTCGAATGTTTCACTAAGGGATTCATCCCGGACCTTCCCCAATATCCAGCTGCGTTGTGACAGTGTGACGTAAATACAACTAGCTACCTATCTTGAAGTCAAATGTGTCTTATACTCAGTAAATTGCTTCGTTAAATCAATACTTTTTATTTAACGAAATATTTCTCAAATGTTTGGATGCTAGGGTGCATTGTTAATGAGCGAAGCAAACATAGTTCGCTAAACGTAGCAATGAAAATCGGTTAGCCATCTTAAGGGGTAAGAATATCTGAGAGCAGGGTTAAAACCCTCTTGTGTGATAAGAATATCTAGAAACATTCTTAATACCGCAATACAAGTTGAAAGATACATAACATAAGTGTTGACATCATTGTCCCCATTCAGATCAAAGTAAATAAATTATGATACTGTTTTGTATTTATTAATGGTAGGAATAATGAGACCATCGGATCTCTACCCTTTTCGATGGGCTTTAAGGTATGTTCATCTAGCCTAGAAACTAACATTGAACAAACCTCCCAAGTTATCTTCAGGCCTGTGAACGTCTGGCAAGTGAGGATCTGCAAGGAGATCTTAGTTGGACTTTATGAGGTTCCGCTAGTTGACAGTCGAATCACTTGGTTTTGAACAAGTCCATTACTTAAATTAGCGAACAGGTGGTAACGATAACAAATTGCTTCCATAATTGTGCTCTTAGGTTGGATTATAGTTCTCAGTTTAGCATTTGGTGTGTGTGTGTGTGTGTGTGTGTGTGTGTGTGTGTGTGTGTGTGTGTGTGTGTGTGTGTGTGTGTGTGTGTGTGTGTGTGTGTGTGTGTGTGTGTGTGTGTGTGTGTGTGTGTGTGTCGAAAGCCATAACAGTGGTAATGCATTATCGGGATGGAAACCATCTACGACGATTCTTGTTGCAGAGTTTGGCAGAGTCCTCTTTACAAAATTTCACATTTTTTAGAAAATAGACTGACCTAAGGTCTACAGTTTTGCACTACAACTGTTCAGTTAGATCGCAAATATCCACCAACGACAAAAATAAACTTTAATGCTATCTCTACTATTATAAAAGGAAGTGTTTCTCAGTGTCCTGACGAATCTATGGCACAATAATGAAATTTGACACATAGGTAGTCCTAATTTTTTGCGATTTTTTGTGTCCAGCCGAATTTCAAAATTTTATCTAGAAAATTTTTTAATTAATTTATTAGTTTTTTCACCTTTCTTTCTTCTTTCGAGGAAGGCTTCTTCGATTGAAGAAAGGAGAGGATTTTGCGATTTTTGACCGTTGATGTCACATTGGACAGATTGTCGTCCTAATGCCTTTGAACCATGCCAATTTTCCCGATTCTAGCGTGTTTTTATTTACGTTGTCGATTAGTATAATTTCTTGCTAGCGATTCCAACTTTGTCAGGGGCAAAGACTATTTGATCTTTTTTATCTTCATTATCGTTAAAGATAAATTGAAAATTTTAACGGATTTAAAATTTGCCGAAAATTTTACACTAGTTCGATACCTTAAATATGATTTTTTTTAAATAAATAATTTTTCAATTGTAACCCGTGTAATGTGTAATGTCGAGTAAAGGTGGGCCTCATTCTTAAAATTATTGTTTTTCTTTTTAACGTTTTCAGTATCAGTAAGATTTAATGTGTCCAGCCCGATTTTTAAATTTTAATCAAAAATATTTTTAATTAATTTATTGTTATTTATTTATAACTAGCCACTTTGAGGCCATCCCGAGGTTGCCTCGTTGTTGGTTTGCGAAGCAAATCAAATGGGCATACGTAGCAATCACCGGGGGTTGAGAGCGCTAGCGAGCAGGGGTCACACTTGAACCCATGAAAAGAACTGTCACTGGTACTGGTAACGCCGTGCTGGCCACGCAGTGGATAGTAGTATTTAATTTAATTTATCAAAACCGTCCCACCCTAAGGCATACGATGTAGTTTTGGGTTGTGAGCAACCCCGTACAGCACATGCGTTGCCGCCTATGTTTCTCAATATTGCAATACAATTACACTTATTATCATGGGAGGGCTATGATAGATCTTCTAGTCTTATTTCAAGAAGTCGATTGGCTATTATCTTAAGGCCTTGTCTTGACTTTATTTTGTCAAAGTAAAAAAAAATGTTTTGTCGAAGTCAAAAAGTGGATAGTAGTATATAAATGTTGTTTAAAAAATATCTAGCCAATTAAAAAAAGTGGTTGAACGGCCCAAACAAACATTTTATTGAAGAATGTGAGTCTGCAAATGTCAAATGTCAAGTTTAGGTGGTTGAGGGCTCTGTTTAGGTCAGTCAATGACATCGTTTCTATGGCGTAAGATGTTATTCTCCGTTCGGATTTCAACGACACACTCCAAATTCATGTAGTGATGTAAGTCGTTGAAAATCTGAGCCAGGAATGGCGCTTTTCTTTCCATATATGGTTCGAAAATATCTGTCTGAATTGTAAAGGGTGGTAAAGAAAACCAAAATAAGCATTTTTGTCAAAGAATGTCTGTCTGAAAATACAGCGTTTAGATGGTACAGGCCATGCTTTGATAATTTGACAACACAGTTTCTGTGGCGTAAGGTGTCATTCAGCGCTAGGATCTTCAACGGCATGCATCGGTATACGAATTCGGAGCTAGCAGATATGAGTCTCATGTATGGTACTCAGAATAAACGATTGATTATTTTAAAGTGTTTTTAAAATAAAATTTTTTTTTAATTTATAAAATGTTTATTTTGGGCTCCCTTACTAACCTCTACAATTTAGCCAGATATCTTAAAAACTCTCTATATATGCTATTGTATAAGCAAAGTTCATTTTTGAGGCGGTGGCAACGTTCCTTACAAGGTTTTATGCAGACTATTCGCGAAAACTAAAGTGCCCAAAAGTGTAACCCAACTCCACTATTTGGAAGACAAAGTTGTACTGTCTTTCACGTGTCTTGCTAAAACCCCATCAAAACCAAAATATATTCCACTCACAGGAGTGGCATTGCAATCTGCATTTAAACGGAAGCAGCCCAGAACTTTAAACTGCGTCCCTTAAATATCTACAAATAGATTTCCAGTCCCAAGTCCATCCCGTACCCTCTCACGAAAATAGAAAACACTCCAATTCTGATTGAGACAGGCCGCTTTTCCGCTACAATAAAAATCGCAGACAAACTGGGGAGCGTAACAAAATGTCCACGATACAAAATATTGAGCGCACTCTCTCAATCTGAACTCCAGGAACTTTCACAGCGTTTCCTACTTTTGTTTACCAACTTTCTTCAAAGAGAAATTGGTATTCTTTTTTTGGTTCTCTTCTTCCCTTCTCCTTCCATCAACAACACGGAGAAATAGAAGCTACTTTCCTATGCAAATAAATGCAGCAGACGACGCTCCATGCACCATCTAAACTCCTCTTCTTGGGAACAGAACGAAAATTGATAACGTTTTCTTCTGCTGTTATTATTTCTTTTGCCTTGAATGGCATCACGCATTTTGTTTCTTCCGTCTAAAAAATACGTGGAGGTGAAAGTAGATGGAATGGAATGAGGATTGTACAGTGACGGTGTGTTTTGTTTACCAGTCTTTTTTATTATTTTAATTTTGTTTTAGATAGTCTGTTGTAAATGGTTGAATGGATAAAATGTTCGTTTCGATTTTTATGTTTTGTAGAAGATAATCGCCTGCGAAGAACAGAATGAATAGAAAGTTTGATTTTGAATTTCAGTTAAAGAAATTACTATTCTTAATATATTGAAATAATTCTTTAGTATTTATGTATAGCCACTTATTCTTCACCTTCTTTAAAAGTTGCATTCGATAGTTGCTTTGTTGAATATAAAGTATCGATTTGATAAATATTGAAAACTTATTAATTACACAATTATTATAAAATTATATATTTTTAATACTTATATATACAAAATAAAGTGCCATTGCTTTTAATACTTAACGCCATGTTGTAAACCATTGTATTTTCAACCATTGTTATTTACGCATGAAATAAAGGGCCATAAAATTTAATATTTTAAGCGTTTCTTTAACCATTGTATTTTCAACCCTTTTTATAAAGTGTCGTCAATTTTCATATCTAAAACTTGTTGTATAATATTGTATTTTCAACTATTGTTAACCAAACAATTGTTATTTATGTATACAAAGTACCATAAACATTATTATTTATAGAGTGTAGTAAGCTATTGTATTTTTTCAATACCAATTCTCATAATGTTAAAACAGGGTACACATAAGATCCATTACGAATCGTAAAGAACAATTTTTTTTTCGGATTTTGAGCATTTATTTGAATGTTAAAATTAGCGCTTTAAAATTATTCTAAAATATTGTCATGCATTTTGAAACATTGCAACAATTATGTTAGTATTAAAGTTTTATTGCTAGCGTATTAATTACTTAAATATCATAATTCGGCTACAAATATTATGCATAGCCTATGTATTAAGTTAAAGAAATTTCTGTTATCGACGCATATAGATAACTAGATTCCTAGATTTTAGCAATTAATCAATAGCTGAAAAAATCGCATATCGTCTCTCAAAATGCAAAAGGTCGTATGTCTAAAAACTGCATTTTCTAGGAGTGCAAAAAAAAAAAAAAAAAACTAATCGTTTTCTTTATGATTTGATTCTATTACAGAGGCTGTTCACACATTTTTTAGACAATATATATTGTATTCAAAAAACTAAATTACATAAAATTCTTGTGTTTTAAATGTTCTATTTGATAGCCCTTATTCTGAACTGTCTTTCGACACCGTAATTTCCAGGATAATAATGCCTTTTGAAGTGTCAGAAGAGGTATTCTATCCCATTCCTCCTGAACAGCTTTACAGATTCCTGTAAGGGTTGTGGGACGACTTTGGATAATGCAGATTTTAAAAGTCCGAAAGCACAAAAATCCATAGGTGATACATCGGAGATTTAGTAGGGATATCATTGAAGGGTATGGCCTTGATACCGGTTTTTTGCTCCATTTCTTTTAGGAACTTTACAGTGGATTTTGATGTGTGACTGCTAGCTTTAACTTGATGGAGTTCCACAGATTGATGGCAGTGTGGGTAAAGCGATGGTATTTCATTCAGAACAACTGACGATAAAATATGTTCCTGATAGTATTTGGAGTTAATCTTGACATTTTTTCCCACTCTCTTTATTTTTAACTTGCCATTATATGAAAAAACAGCAACAATAATGAATTCCTTAGAAAAACGTGTAGTAGTACTTTCATAATAAACATAGTACTTTCTTTCGATTCTGTGAACCATGCACTTAAATTTTTTTCGAACTTTTATGATAATATATGGTTTTTTTTGCTGCAATCATTTAAATATACCCATGATTCATCTATTGTGACAATTTTTTTCCATTTTTGTTTGGATAAGTGTTTTTCATATAGAATTCGGTAGCGTGTCCTGCGTTCAGCGATATGCCTTGGAGAAAGACGATGCACATTTCGTTTTTTCGCTTTCTTAAGATTTAAATCAACATTTATCATTTTGTTTACAGTGGACACCGAGAATTTTAAGGATTTTGACTAGGGGGAATTTTAATGATTCTGTCTTTTGACTAGGGGGATTTTATTTTAACATTAAACAATGTACCTTTGCAATAGTCGAAGATGTCCGTTTCTTCCTTGGATACTTGTTTGGAATTTTTGTCCCACTTGAGGCTCCAATTTAACGTTTTTTTCCTTTCTTGTTGACGATATTACCTATCGACGCCTTAGATATCACAAAACCATGACTCTCACATCGTTTTTGGGTAACGGAATATGAATATTTCTCTTTGGAAAGAGCATAAATATAGCCTTCGAACCACTGCTTCGTTAAAAACGCCATTTTGAATAAAAACAAACCTCTCAAGCCGCAGACGATAATTTTGACTTTTAAAAACATAGTACAACTGCAATTATTTCTTTTGCAGCAAACGATATTTTATTACCGCTAACCAAAATCGTCAAAAAAATGTGGAAAAAGCCCCTGTATTATTAAATACAATTGGTTGTAACTTTTATTGGATGAGCTGATGACAATAGATTTTGCCCCAGGTGGAAATGACAAAAAGGCCACAAATAGCTATAATAAAAGAAAAAAATGTGGAATTTTCGACGTACGACCTTTTGTACTTTGAGCAACGATATTCAGTACGCTGGAAAATTAAAAATTCGGCCAATTTCATGAATAAAAATTGTATTTTATATTTATGATTGATTAGTCTTATACACTTAAACTAAAAACAAAAAACTGAGCCAGTAAACACTATGCATATACAGTTTGAAAACTTTTTTAAAAATTTATATATATATTACAAGTAACATTTAAAAATGAAAGAAATGTAAAGGAATTTAAAATGTTATTACTCCAAACGGTTCATGAACTATTAATCGCGATGTTCAAACTTTTTATATTTTAAAAGTGAATTTCACAATGTTTCAATGTAAAGAATATACCCACATTCCCAAAGACCTTTTCATAACGTGTGGCACAAAAGCATTCTTTGATCTGACCCCATTTTAAAAACCCGAGCTTTTCGTTTAAAATTCTTTTGCTTCATAACATGGGGGAATGTTACTGTAGAGATTTGAAAATTGACACAAAGCGAGCTCTGGTATTTTTGATTTATCCTTTAGAAATATGAAACATGAATCACGCCGAATTTAATGTGCTTCGTTTAACTGTGTATATTTTTAAATAGCTTTGATTTTTTAGATTATCAAGATTTCAATTTCAACTTTTTCATCTTTGTATATTTTGAACTTGTAAAAAAATTAATTAAAACATACTGTTGGATAGTTTTTATTAATTCTATTGAATTTATTTATTTATACTGGTCAAACATGTCACTCCAGTTACATGACAGAAAACAAGTACAATTATACAACAAAAACTTACCATAAAGCCGAAAACAAAAATTACATAGAACAATACTGACAAATGAAAGAAAAATCACGATCCAAACACCAACCAGAGACAAAAGCCAAAAACCCAATTTACAAACGTTAAGATTATAACCTTTCTCAAATGTATAAAGTTTTTCAAAGAAAATAACAAGGTTGTGGGTCAACTATGGATAGTTTCTGACAAATTGGACCACGGGTAGAATTGCACCATAAAGCCGAAAACAAAAATTACATAAAATAAAACTGAAAAATGAAAGAAAAAATCACTATACAACCAAGAAGCACAGAGAAAAAAGCAAAACACCCAATTCCCCCCCCCCCAAAAAAAAAAGGTTTATTATTAAATTTTTAAACTGTACAAAATTCTAAAAGAAAATAACAAAGGTTGTGAGTTAACTATGGGTAGTTCTGACAAATTGGACTATTGGTAGGCACTTCAAAACTTTTGCGGAAAAAAGGTTTCTGAAAAATAATTTTATTACAAGTATTATAAAATGGTATACGAATATCCATTTCATTGTGTAGACTGGTGTAATATTTTCTTGCTACGTAACAAATTATAAAAAATAATAATTCAAACACGAAATCAGTTCATTTTACATTCTATAAAAAGCATATCGTATATTTGTGTCGAATTTAATATTAATTAATTTTCCAACTGTGAATTATAATCCCAAGCCTTTTTTTTTATGGGTTTGTATAATCACCGTTATCCATGATTAAACTATCGCTCAAATTCGTAAGATTTAAAAGTGTATAAATAGCCTACTTTCGAATTCGAAGAATTACCCTTCAAACTTGCTGATTAATCTACGGGCAGGGTACGGGGTCAAGGTACTGGCTTCACCATCGAAATGTTTGTGTTTCGAATTCGAAGTAAGACATGGATGTTTGTTTGCGTGGAGAGAATGTGTAGCCTCTCTATGAACGTGTTATATATAGAAGTGTGGTGTAACATGAACCTACCCACCGGGGTTCTTCCGCATCAGGATTACGAAAAGTCGTTTACAAATCTGTCCTTGTGGACCCACAATGAGGAATTCAGCCAGGCAGTGGAAAAATCGCTTAGATTTAAATTTCTGTAGTTGAATAACGTATAGGTATGTAAAAGATTTTTCTTGGAATTTATCTTGAAAGCAATCTTAATATGAAAAAATTGAATTCTAGAAAATTAAACATTAAATAAGGTCACTGAAATAGAAAAGTTATATGTTATGTTTAAAACGAATTTGTGATTAATTTATTCAAAATACTTTTAACTTCTTTTTACAATTTTCAGTAAATCTGAGTCTTATTGATGAGATGCGATATTTTAGGTAGGCATATTATCTTATTTTCAAAACGTTTGGGCGTGAGAACATTTCTTATTCATAGAATAAATATGATTTGCTTGAGGTAGAGACTGAAACAGATTTGGTTTGTTATTAATTGTTTAGATCTACTTTCTTCAGTTTTTTCTCTATATTGTTTTATTGACTTTAAAAGTTAGAAACGAGTTTATATTGACGTTATTTATAAACATAATAATTTGCTTAAAATGCCTAGAAACTCAGGGAAGGCCGTGTCTATCGAAAATAATATTCATTTCCCAATGAAATTACGATAGTTTCATCATGAGTCGTCCCTTAAGCAGGTTTCACAATTTCATCACCAGCTTAGCGATTCTCAATATCTAGTACGTCAAATTCCTTGCTAACAAACCGTTCCGCGTACTGCACATCAGATGTTAGCAAAACTCCATCTTAGAAACTCAATTCATATTTACGTATAGAGGTTTATCTTAGGTGGCGTGATCTTAAAAGCATACTTAGACAAATTAAATAAGCCTTAATGTACAAGGTGTTGAGTTCCCTGAAAAAAATCCCGACCTTTTTTGTGTGAAATAATAATAATATAATTTTATTTTGAAGCACGAGAAAATATTTTCAGAAGCATTTTGGGGCAGCTATTTTTTTAACTTCCTACACCTTCTCGAAAATACTTCTTGGCAAACTCAATTTAAACTAAAAAATTTCCTGTCATACCTTGGGGCGGAGAACTGCTCTCCCAGTTCAATCTATCGCCAATGGGGCGATACCTCAACATTTTATTTTGTTTCTAGGCCTTGCCCTGCTCCTTCTAGGGTTATTACATATGGATGAAGCTACCTAAACAGTTTTCCTGTTACCACACAGGTAAAACAAATGGGGCTTTATTTTTTATATATACGCTCTGTATAGAGGATAGATGTATAAAGATATTTATTTATTTATTTTGAGGAAAAAGTTCTCGGGTAAGTAGAAAATTCACTTTCACTTTAAACTGAATGTATTATGTCTTTTATTCCATCCACTTGAATTGAATTTTTATTTATTTGCCAAGGTTCTTCAAAAAAGTTCAAACTTAGACGAAAGGGACCTTTATCACCTTTATAGAGAATAAAGGAAATGAAGAAAAGTTAATGTTTGGTAAAACTTTTACAAAAATTAACATTAAATCATATTATTCTCAGCAATAACCAATACCAGTTTAGGGTATAGTACACCAAAATTATATTAATTTTATTAGTAATCATGTGGCATTTTCTAGTCAATTTCAATCTGAACTTATTTAGCATAATGAACGGCAAATGAAATAATTGTAATCACGGAGAAGCAAGTAACATCTTTTAAACGCAAGAAAATAATAAAGTTTTTTAAGTGTAAAAATTCAATAAAATAAAATTTTCAAAGCATTATTTTACTATTTAAATACGTTTTATTTGTATTTGATACATGAATCAGTATTTATTAAAACAATATAGTTAAACTAAATTATTTAATTACAGATTTTATATGAATTTATTTATTATATAAACATTAATATTATTTTTGCACGATTGGGTGTCTAGAAATTATGTTTAGTAAACAAACAAGGCAAAACGCAATAAATTACTTCGATGAAAATTTAAAATAAGATGATACTAAAGATTAAAAAAATATCTGCACAGATATGAATAGTATTGTTTAAAATATTCAAATTTTACCATATCCGATAAGTTTTTGCTACAGTGTACTAAACTACAACATGTTTTGAAGAAATGTTGAACGAGATTTTTAAATTGTTTACAGTACACATTCTTGTAATTAACAAAGAAAAAATAACTATCTCAAAGCATATATCTAAATTTATTTTTCCAGTAGAAAATTATGAAACTTCTTTTAAAAAAATCGTCGTTTATCAACCATTTAGCCTTACAAAATTCAAATTTCTGTTCCTCACAAAACAAAGGAACTGAGTACTTGACTCTATTTATAGTAGCATAAATCGCAGAGATTTCGTTTATGTTTAACATACCGTCAGACACCCACCCTTAGAAACGCCAAATTCATAAATTCTAAAATTTTAAGCAGCCCCGCAAAGCACACAATGGAGGGTATTATTAAGAAAGAGTTTCCCAGCAAAAAGCGCCGAATTAAAACCAAGCCCCGACGACTTCGAAATTGTTGCGCCTAAATTTCATCTTAGTTAATCTTAAATTTACTTCAATCAACTCTTTCGCACAAGATAACACTCGTTTCCCTTCCCTTCTGTTCGCAGCTTTCCTCTACACTGCTCTTGTAATTACAAAAATGGGGAAAAGAATGGGGGAAAACGGAGCTGGAGAGGGGAAAACCCAATTTGTTGGGTGTTTCGTTTTCCTATAACAATCGAAAAACGGAGTATCATGGCTGTTTAAGTTCTCTCGAATTATTCTCTTCTCGATTCTCTTATTTCGTCTTTATTCTGGGGAACTGAAGAGGAGTTGAAAAGGTGATTTCGTTCCTTAGTCCAGAACATGGGGAGAGTTTTCTCGAAGTGGAAATGGGGTGAAAAGTGGCTTAAGTCGAAAGCCTTCTGGTGACTAACCTTCTGGATTTGATGATCTAGGAGTCAGGTGATTAATGAGTGAGGTAAAATTACTTTTTATTCACAACACATGTTACTCAATAATCACATCTATTGGCTTAACTCATCAAGTGGTTTCGACTAAATATCTCGTCCATGAAAACCTAACTAATTTTGCAAATGACGAGATATCTCGTCATTAAGCTATTGCGTTGTTTTTTTGGATGATGACGAGATCCATATCGGATTAGTTTTCCTCTTATGACATGATATCTCGTCCATCAAGTCAGTTTTGATGATGACGAGATATCTCGTTGAGACAACCTCCAGAAGGTTAAAGAATCCCAGGAAATTTTATATTGGTCAAGATGGTCAAAACTGGTTAGAACTGACGGTGGGAGTAGTACTCCAGCAGGTTGCAAAAAGACGTGTGTTCCCTCAAATAGTTAGAATTAATAGTAATAAAAATCGAAAACTAAAATCAATAATTGCAAACGAAATAAATTCGTCTGAAAAGTTTAATCAATAACACAAAAGTAAACTGAAAAGGTTATCAACTCAAGGCGTGTGTTCCCGCAGAAAAAGATAATTAATACTAATCAAAATCGATAACTAAAATCAATAATTACAAACGAAATAAATTCGTCTGAAAAGTTTAATCAATAACACAAAAGTAAACTGAAAAGGTTATCAACTCAAGGCGTGTGTTCCAGCAGATAGCGATAATTAATACTAATCAAAATCGATAACTAAAATCAATAATTACAAACGAAATAAATTCGTCAGAAAAGATTAATCATTAACACGGAAGTAAACTGAAAAGGTTATCAACTCTAGGCGTGTGTTCCCGCAGATGGTTATAATTAATACTAATCAAAATCGATAACTAAAATCTATAATTACAAACGAAATAAATTCGTCTGAAAAGATTAATGAAAAGAACTACAATGCGTGTGTTCCCGCAGATGGTTATAGTTAATACTAATCAAAATTCTATAACTAAAATCAATAATTGCAAACGAAATGAATTCATCTGAAATGATTAACCAATAACACAAAAGTAAACTGAAAAAGTTATCAATTCACGGCGTGTGTTTCCGCAGATGGTTATAATCAATGCTAATCAAAATCGATAACTAAAATAAATAATTACAAACGAAATAAATTCGTCTGAAATGATTAACCAATAACATAAAAGTAAACAAAAAGGTTATCAACTGAATTAAAAGTGACTTGTAGTCAGGTACAAAAGGTCAAATTAAAGGTAAATTATCTAAACAAGATGAAGTCTTTCAAGTCCTTTTTCCTATCAGATGCTTTTCACTTTAAGCAAAATCAGTCATCAATTTTAAATGTGACCGCGATTGCTCTTTAAAGACTTACTAGTTAGAAGCTCTATAAATGCTAGAAGATCAGCAGTGCTTTGTCGCTCTGTGTTATTTGCATATGCATATGCACGCTTAATTAAGTCACTGGTTATTCAGAAGCCTTTCATTTTACTAAACTAAAGAGAGCACTTTAGCTCGTATTTGTAATGTTCGTAAGAAGAAGCTTTGATGGCAATCTGGAGAGGATTAGGAGAAACCTAAATACAGTTAAAACAATTCAAAATTATGATTTTATGATGGAGGAACGAGTAAAGAAGTCGCTCTAATAATGTCCTATTTACAAAAAAGGTTTATTTTTAAGGAATGTTTATTTCGATTATATTTAGTAGCTGTTTCTGAAGCTTACGATTAAGATCTACCAATAATTATAATGCGATAGGACCTACCAATAATTATATCGTCACCTTGAACGTTATATCGTCACTATCGTCACGCGTTAACTGACTTTTTTTCGAGACATAAATTCGTATTTTCATGTTGATAATTAAGACATAGCAACATTGTAATTCGTTAAATATGTATAACACTAATGAAAAGCTTATAGTTTTTTATTTTGATCTAATAATTAATCTGATTAAATAGCTGGTCCTTAATAATCTGTATAGTAAAAATAAATAATTGTCAGTTAATGAGTTTCTGTTCTAAGCTGAAAAGCTATGAAAGCTAAGCTAGATATAGGAGACAAGTAAATGCATTAGCATTCATGAGCAGGATTGGAAGATTATAAAAAAACTGAATCAACCTTAATTTTTTATGAAGGAAATTTACCTACTTTGAAATTACGCTATAACATTTTATCACGGTTTTCAAATAAATTTGTAATTTTGTTACCATACGATTTGTTTCCCTATACGTTCTTTTAATACGTAAGAGCACTTTGAGACTACTTAATGATTTGTAAAATGTCATTTCAAAATTGCTAGTAAAGTAAAAGTTTTAGTTAAAAACATAAAATCCGATTTCTTAATATAAAGGTTGGTTTTTTAAATTTATTTTAGAATATATCCCATTTACAAACTTCTACATTTTATATAGTCTTGAAATTCATAAGCTGTTAGCCTGAATATTCAAATACAGACAAGTAAAAAACAGTTTCAAGCATTTAATCAATAATAACAACAGATAAGAGTATTTATAATATTAGAATGTTAACAAATTAGAAAACTTAAAACACTAACAAATGTTTGCAAAATTTTCTGTTGAACTTAAATTTGAATAATCGTTAAATGGACATTTCCTTTAAAGAACAACTCTCATAAGCTCCTATATAAAGATTATTATCTGTCTACCCCATTTATCATTAATATGTACATGATAGTTAGAAATTTAGTTTCAGAATGTTTGTTTCGGTAATTTTTTACTGTAAGTCTTGGTTAATATCACCACACCTAGAAACATTTCTACATATTAAAAATAGAATGAATATATTTATTAGCCATCGGAAGGAAAGAAGATTTAGCATCCATTTCAATTAAAAGAATCAACAATTAGAGAAAGATCAAAAGGTTCATTTCTGATTAGCGCTATCAATTTGGAGGGTAGAACTACAAATGGTAGAGCGGAGAATGACCTAATCGAGTATTGTTTCAAAGCATTTAACTACCCATGAAAGTGTCCATCAGTTTAAAAAAAAAACTATTTTGAAAGTGCTACCTTTAAACCATTGTGGGACGTTGTTCATGTTTCTGAATAGATCTCGTTCAGATCTTTAAAAGGGTAACACAGTCGTGTAGCGCTCACGGTTGCTAAGATCGACTGAAGCAAGCGCAGAAGCACAGCCTGAAATATCGCCTTTAACCTTGAATATTTTCCCCTAATATCTCCCTAGTAACGCCTGAAATATCTGGGAAGGGAAAGTAGCGTAGAGCGCATGGTGTATTTATTGCACAATATGCAAATTGGACTATATGCTGTTCACGAATATGCCAACACGATTATTAACGATATAATGATTTCAACTGGGACCTATTTTTGTCACAATTGGTCAGCCGTAAGTTCGTAAGTTACCCCATATCATGATCCTTAGATGTAGTGTTGTGTCAAAATCTTAAAGAGAAACGATGAAATATGTCATGAGTAGTATTCATCTGTATGAAATTTAAACACTAAAAGTTGTTTTTTGTACTATGAAGATCATAAGACAGTAAAAACCCTTTTACAGATTTTCTGCCTTCAAATTCCTTCATCAGAAAATTGGATGTATTGCATTATTTCTTCTTGTTACTTATATATTAGTATTATTACATATAATCCCTCTAACTCTTTTGGTTGTTATCTTGACGAGATATCTTGTAATTAGCAAAACAACAGATTCTTGATAGACGAGATATCCCCGTCCCAAATTTTTTTAAACCGTTCAGATCCTGATTTAAAAAAAATGGCAATACCTAGCTGACGATATATTTCGTCATTAGCTAAATTGAACGAGATATCTCGTCGAAACCATTTGAAGGGTTAACAGTACCTTGGGAATCCGATGATGCCGTGCTTTAGTAGTATAAACATTCATTTAAAATCACGGCGGTAAACTTACATTTCACGTTTATACAAGAGATTTCAAGAGAAATAAACTGTGAAATTTTATTAACAATTCACTGGCTATATAAGTGTAAATCTTTTTAAACTCTTCTCTTTTTCATACGTGTTAATAGACTTAAAACACTCGCAAGAATCCAAAATAAGAGTTTGATTTGAATCAGTAATTTTGGAGTTGGTAGAAATTTAGTTTCCTAAGAGTAATTTGAGTGAATGTTCCGAAGAAAGTGAACAAGGTACATACATATTAAGACCAATTTCGGTTTTCAATATTATTTTTGGATGTGCAAAACACACTTTTCCTTCGGTGTGGTTTGTATTCATCGTCCACAAAAGGTGTTCGACATTAAAAAAGATCTAAGGTGAGAACAAGTTTAATGGCTCTAAATACCAAGGAAAAAATAACGCTAAGCAAGATTCTTCCTCACACCGTACTTAACTCATTTTACTTCCGAACTACGAGAAGAGAAAAAAAACCAAAAGGGAAAAAATCGCACAAATAAGAGTAAGCGAAAAATCCCTTCTTCTTCATTTGTGCTCCAATTTCGAAAGCTGAGAAAACCAACACTTTGACGGAAGAAAAAATATAAACAATGAAAAAGTGTTCATTTCCTTCTTTTCAACTGCTCTCCCCTTCCAGAGAGAAAAAGCACACAGGAGTGGAAAAATAAAAAAGCTCACAAAGAGAGCGAAGTCTCTTCCATCCTTGTCATTAGCCCGGTCCTTTTTTAATGAGACCATTAAGAGCGACACGTAGTGCAAACAAAACGTTACTCTGGGCTTCCGTCGCCTTCCTAAATCTTCTCCCTATACATCCACGCGTTTTCCCCTGCCTGAAACGGCACTGTGATATGTTTGTGGAAGGATTTGTGACGGGAGGGTTGCCAAAACGAGGCGCGCTATCTTCACAGTTGGCGGAGCCAAAAGTTCAGTGATGGCATATAATTAGAGATGGATAGAGCAAAATACTTTTGAGAATCAAATACTTGGTATTCGAGTACATTCAAGAATCAAATTCTGGATATTTGAGTACTTTCAAATACCAAATAAGAATTCGAATACAGATACAAGAAACGATTGATCGATAGAAAGAATCATCTACCTGTGAAAAAGGTCATATGTCCAAATGAGTGAGTCTAGCCACTATGCATATATAACTACCCATATTACCTTTATGTATATAATGTTTATTAGAGATGGGCAGAATCGAGTACTTTTAAGAATCGAATACTTCGTATTCAAGTATTTTCAAGTTTCAAATACGTATTCGATATACAAAACATGATTAATACATACAAAGAATCAGCCAACTGCGATATAAGGCAATGATATAAACACTTTATTGTTCATGTTTTCCCAGCTTAGAGTATTTTTAAATTATAATACTGCTATCTTTATTTATAAAGTAGTGCTAGTCAAAAAACCAATATTTCCCAGTTTGGTCTTCAACAGAGACGCGCAGATAGGGGCTGAAATGGAAAAAAGGGCATCTAGTTTTATTTTTTAAGAGGGGGAAAATTACGGAATCATTTTGTTTACAGTACATACTCCACTCATACAATCAATCCTAAACCATAAGAACACATGTCATGGAATTTTGAAAACATTTTAAATGCTCAGATGCAGTTCTATAAACAGAAGAACACTTACCAATATTTATTTATAAGAGTGATTTATAAAAGTGAAAGATACCTTAAGCTTCAACTTGGAAACACTTCTCTTGAATTAGGGTGTAAATAAAGTGAATTAGGTGTAGTTCGCCCTTCCAAGGTTTCTCAAATAAATTTATCCTGATATATTTTGTTAATCAGGAATTCTTTATCAAGCGTCAAGATGAAGACTTTTTTGTAAGTGGCGTGACACAAACAGAAAAGTGTAGGGACTATGGAATATGTAACCTCTTATAACCTTTCCCAATGTACTGTCCGAGTTTGATGACGTTATGTGAGGGTAACAAGTAGCAAAATATTGTTGAGCGTTAGGAGATAGAGATAATAGTATGGAAACTGTAGTCTGTGATTCAAGTTTAGGAATTTACTTCATGCAGTACTGATTTGGTTTTCAGGGATTTTATACCCTTCGCCAGCCATCATCATGCAAATATTTGGGTGACTCAACAATATGTAGTTGGGATGTCAGATGAATTAAATGCTGCTGCAAAATCTTCGTCAAGAGTTAAGTATAACTATACCAAATTATATTGTCTATCTCACTTTAAAGTTACTCTTTCATTTTTATAGCCAAAACAATTAAAAACCAAACTTTTATTTTCCGTATAAAATAAAAATGAACTTTTCAACTACACAAAGTCAGAACTTTTTGTGAATATTGTAATTTTTAGGAGATATTATTTTCGTAACCAAATCAACCATGTTGATATATTCAGTATTCTAAATCTTATCTGTGTATGGCAATGACGGCAATGCAACTTATTTTACAAAACAAGCATCTGACTGATTTTTTGTGAAAAATATATTGGCTACACACTGCAATTTTGCAAAAATTTTAACATTTGTAATTTAATTTGCCTTAAAAGTTTGAAGTTTATTATTACGTTGAATAAAATACTAGTGGAAAGTTTATTAATTCTTTTGAACTACATAATAGTAAATATATTCGAGTAAATTAGTTTTGTCTTTATTCGAAGTAAAAGTTACGTAAAATCAAAGGAAATTGTTAAATGAAATTTCCTATCTTAAGGTAACGTGATAAAAAAAGTTATAAAACTTTGTTCAAAGAGATAAAACAACATTGTCAAAAAAAATATCCTCATCTGCAGAAAAACAGGCTTCTTTCCAAAAATTTATCTGCGACAAAAACGAGAAGAAAAATAAGTACCCATCTCTTAGAATTTAGACAAAAACACCCTTAAAATCAAGAAAAGAAACGTAAGTCAGGTCCATTAGAAGAAATACGCCGGTGAATAACGTACCAAAAAACTCCTCCCTCAGTAACAGACAACAAAATCAGATGCACCATTAGATCAGAAATAAAAAAGTCAGAAAAATAAACATAACTCAAAGTATATCCTTTTTACATCAAGCACAAAAAACGCAGTAAGAAAAACTAACAGGAAGCTTTTCGGTGCTAAGAAGAAAAAAATAGGACATAGAGCTTAACACATATAGACGTCTCTGTCTTAATACCTCTTTGCGAGGCTCCTAGTCCTAGAGTAATGAGCCTGGCTGTAGGACAAGAGTTCCTACTAGCAGCCCTGCCGCAAAAATCCTAGGAATAATTTGTCCTAATGGACAACCACAGCACTGCTAATCCCCATAGCTATCGGCAGAGGAAAGCGCTTTCCGCCCCCCTACTACCACGCGCAGTCACGTGATGCAACGATACGTGATTTGAATGCCAATTATTCGAGCGCAAAATACTCGAAAGCTCTATACACCCCCCTTTTCGCTAAAATTTCAACTCCCCTTCCCCCGCGTCGAGAACTTTATCTCGGCCAGTATTAAAGCGCGAGAGCTAATATTTAATCCTCCGCCAAAGCGACGGCACCTGATTGGCCCCCGCCGGCTCCGGTCTCCTGCCTGTAGACACACACACGAGCGCGGCGGCACGGCTGGGCTTCAAAATGGCGGCCGGGGTCCGAAATTAATGTTCGGGATTACGGACGACAGTTTCTGCGATTAGGAGGACACGTGACGGTTGCCATGGCGACCGATCAAGGTGGAAAGCACTCGGGGAATAAACCGGGCGGTTTTAACTCGCACCTCCGGAGAGAATTTCTCGGCTATTATAATTCGCGGAAGAATTTTCAGAGGGCTTCAATTCACGGGAGGTTGTGTTAAAATTTCTACTCCGAACTTTCCATTTCCAGTTGTGTGTGGGGTACAAAGATATTCTTCGTCTCCCTGAGGATCGGTGTACTCTAAATGAAAGGGTTAAGCTAAATAATAAGTGTATATAAAGGATTCCTTTCTCGATGTAGGAAATCCGAGGAAATTACCATAAATATTCGCTTTGCGTCGTATGAAATTATTATTTAACGTTGGAATTTCAGCGTATGTTCTGCGTGTATGTTTCGAAGGGTTAAACTGACTGCTGAATCTCATATGGGATCTCTGCTATTGCATTTTATAAAAGTAAGTTTATTTATTAAGAAATTTTAATTATGGAAATTATACAAACTATAAATGAAGAAACCTACTGAAAAAATTACATAGTTTCCAAGTCTTTATTCACGTCCTTGTAATATAACGTTAACTAACGCAACGTAAACCATTGCATTATTTATTAAATGAACCTTAGAAGCAATAAAACAGTTTAAAGTGTGGAAACAACTGTGGTTTGATAATATGCTTCTCCCTGTTTTATTATTTCTGTTTCAGAATACTGTAAAAACAATGACAGAGAAAGTTTTGAAAAAGAATAGGATATTAAAGAGATATAAAATTCAAAACAGTTAAGAATAAGTAAAATTTATTTCTGATGGATCATAGCCAATATTTTAACCCTTAACTGCTGTGTCCCAAACCGTATCGTAACTAGTTTGGAGGGGTCTTTCAGACCTCGCTCACTAAAGTGCGTATAAAGTTGATTAATATAATATATTAATGAAAGATTCTTTAGATAATTATTATTTATACATTTTAAATTTAGATAATTCAATTCTTAACATGAATTAACATTTTATATTACTATTTAAGTTAAGTAGATTCCATGTCTCTTCAGGCTCAGCTTTCGGAACTAAATTTGTAGGATGTTTCAACCCTGGAAACTGTAAAACTATGTTGTAATTTGGTATTCTAACGGCAGGCACGATTAGGTACCCCCCCCCCAGGCATCCCATTTGAAGTTCTTTTTTCCGTAGAAATATTCTTCTTGTGAAGACGCACTATAAATGTCTTCTTCTTCATCTGCATAAATTTCCGAATCCGTTTCGTGTTCGCTTTCAATAATATTATCCGAAATTTCACTGTCCCAGTAATCTATTTCCGATGAAATACTGAATATCTTTTTGTGTAAGATACACAGGTCGTTTCTTCGTAAAGTTTGTTGCCATTTTAGGCTCTCTGCCGAAATTCCCTACCCAAACTAAGACGATTTCATTCAACAAGAACGGTAACGCAAATGCTGTGAAGGGGTCTAAGAGACCACGCTGGAAATGCAAATAGTGTGAAATACGAAATAGTTGGTGCAGAAAAACCAGTCTTGGAATGTGGCTTCTGTTGGAGGTAGTAGGAAGCTCCTGAATAAGACAGAGTCCAATATTCACTTTGAGGGGTGGAAACGACCCGTCAAAAATGAATCGGGATCTGTGAGACACGTGACAAGCAGTTAAAGGTTTATACATAAAGGTTAAAGGGATTAGTGAATTCTTTCTGACTTCAAATCTAGTTACTTACAAGTAAGTTAAAAATATATAATAATTTTTAAGAATTTAACAAAGAGAAAAACTCTACTGACTCTCCACAAATTTATTTAACTTCATATCTAAATCATTATTATTTCTGAAAACCATTTTAACTCATTTAAATGATTCACGTTTGTCGTAAGCAATTTATTACTTTTTATATGAATGATTTTATATGCATATATTTTCGGGATTCAATATTCCTTCGTATAAGCAAGCAATAATTTTAACTTTACCTAAAATTTCAGGGTCACGTTAACCCTGTTGATAGGGTCACGTTAGTAGTTGATAGAGTCACGGATAGGGATTGCAATCCGATCCGGCGGATCCGGTAATCCGGCAATCCGGCATCATTTGGCTACTTACCGGATCCGATAAACTCGAATTTTAAAAAAATTAAACAATCGATTATTCAAACCCAACTTTAAAGTCGTAAAATCGTTTAATAAGCAAACGATTGTAAATTAATCGATTTTATATTTTTCATCATCAGTTTGGAGAATTCTAGCAAAAATAATAAATTAAATCATCAATAATATTTTTTTAATGAAGAGGAATTAGAAAAGCCAATTCTGCCAAAAAATGAAGACCATTGCAAAAAGACAAACTTTAGAAAAGAAACAGATTTTGAGAAAATACTGATTAAAGAAATGACTTCATATGAAATGGAGTCAAAGGAAAATATTTGTCTCGTATGTACGACTACTTAATGACGGTTAAATCAACTAGTGTGGAAACTGAGAGGGCCTTCTCGGCCGCTGGTTATATTTCCAGTTCATTGAGAAGTAGGTTGGGTGATGACACAGTTTATACGATTTGTTTCCCTAGATAATTCTTCAAACTCAAAAATGATTTTCATTACTATATAACTTCGATTTAAGCAATTAAGAAGAATTAAAAGTTCCCTTGTTTGTTAAGTTGACCAAAAATTGACAAATATTAGATTTTTATGTTAGTATGAGACAAGGTTAGGTACAATTGATATGACATTTGCTCAAAGACATAGGGGATAGAGACTACTTAATTTTAGATAAATAGAAAAGTACTATGAATAAAACAAACTGATGTTTTTTGGTGTGTTAACTAGTAAGACTGATCATCATCAATCGTTTAATGCTTACTACTAGTAATACTAGTAGTTACTATAATTTATTGTTGGTGATTGATTTCCTACCTATGGATAATTATTAATTAAGTTTCTTTTCTAATGCTAAAATAAACGTTTTGTTCATCAATTTGGAATAATATTCTTTTTACCTACTTTCACTCAGCCGATTTTGCAAAAATACATACTGGTTAGATAAACTTATTAATAAAGTACCAATCCGGCCGGATTCAATCCCTAATCACGGACTATGAACAGAAGGTCTGTGAGTTCGAAATTAGTTCCAATAAAAGACCGCAATGAACATGAGGGGCTGTGGTTCTTGTTAAATCTACCATAATACTCTACCTGAAATTTTTGAGAGCGGGATGCTATCACAGGTGTTTACTTCGTCATCTTACCATGGCTCAAATTTTCAAGGTGAGGCGTTTGGATCTTTCTTTTGGAGATTGATCCTGGATCGTTGTCTATAGCCCGTTGTGTTTCTTCAATGCTACGTAAATTCAACTACTACATATATACCTATACGTATTTCCGGGGTCGTTGTGACTCAGTGGGTTTGGCCGTTGCGCTAGCAACCTGTGAGTTGTTTGTTGTAGATTGCCAGTAAAGCTTTCTTTGTGTGTGCATATGTTCATTTACTTGACGGCTGCTTAGCGAAGCTTGGCGAAACATGATTAAAAACCCTAAACCAAATATACGTATTTTGTACCAGTGGTAAACGAGTGGTTAACGCTCTGGCTCTGGGTTAGAAACCGAGTCTTGGTAAATATCTTAATAATAATTGATAACCTGCTTAAAGCCTTAGATCTCGGTCAAATTAAATTCGTATACCATAATGCGAGGTACGTCTGGAAAGTAAGTTCCGTTTTGTAAAAAGAGAGACAAATAATAATTTTTAAAGCCAATTTTATGTTTACATGAAAGCTCATTTCTTGAACTAGTTTCCTACATAGTTTCCATCGTTGTTTAGACATTTGAAGTAGCGGGTGACCAACATACATCTACCTTCCTCAAAGAAAGTTCCCGCTGTGATGATAGCCATATCTTTACAGAATTTTTTGGGTCGTCGTCGCTTTCAAAGCGCTGACCTCCAAGATCACGCTTCATGTGTAGGAACAAATGAGTCAGACGGTGCTAGATCTTAGCTGTAGGGAGGGGGGTAATCGAACTGCTGCCAACCGATTTCCTCAATTTGCCTTTGAGTGACACCAGCAGCATGGGGCCGAGCATTGTCGCGAAGCAATTCCTTGTCTAAACATTCTTCTCCTCTTGTTTTGAAATGCGCGTCTACGTTTTTACAACTCACTTTTTCACCATACTATCACTCATTGCACTTTCACCATAAATCTCAGTAATTTGACTATGAATTCCAGCAGGCTTCACGTTCCTTGCATGCAAGAAACGAATTACAGACCGAATCTCACAGTCGGCAGGTTCTTCAATTGTCTTAAACATTTCTAGTGATCACAAAAAACTGAAAACTCAACATAGATTGACCGTAATGGTGGAAAGGTAATGGACAAGGAAGACTATTGCCCTTTGCGCGGATCACTGTAAGTAGTGCTGCGTTGACGGAAGAACGAAACGGAACTTACTTTCCGGACGAGCCTCGAATGACTGTAGAGTCACCCTTATCTCATGTCCTTTCTTGCACAAGTGACTAGAGTGATTTACAAATTAGCCGAACTCATAAGTATTTCTTTGTATCGCAAAAATGACTGTAGAGTGATTTACTAAGCAACCCTATTTATAGATATTTATTTCATCGTTGCAGAAACGACTGTAGAGTTTGTACTAAAGAACCAAACCCATAATATTTACCCGTGTTGCAAGGTCTAGAAAAGCACTGTAGAGTGATTTACCAATCAACTTAACTCTTAAGTATTTCCTTGTATCTCAAAAATGACTGTAGAGTGACTTACTAAGCAACCCAATTTATAGGTATTTATTTCGTCGTGTTGCAAATTGAATGTTGAGTGATTTACCAATCAACCCAATCCATAGGCATTTATTTCATCGTTGCAGAAACGACTGTAGAGTTTGTACTAATAAACCAAACCCATACGTATTTACCCTTGTTGCAAGATCTATAAAAGAACTGTGAAGTGAGTTACCAATCATTCTAACTCTTAAATACTCTAATTTCCATGTGTCACAAAAAATGATTATGGAATTAACAGCCGCTATTTATGTTTAATATTTTTTCATACTTGTGACGACAGTTAAAAATAATTAAAACCTAGAGTTGAAAGAGAAACTCCATTGATTTATCAAATAACCCCATTAAATTATCAAATAACTCCGTTCACATACTCATTATTTAACCCGCTTTGTGACTGTCTTGACGAAGTTCCTATTTCTTCATTAGCAAAAATATCTAGATCTTGATGGACGAGATATATCTTCATTAAAATAAAACTGACCAGATCTTTATCTAGTCATCATCAAACAAATTGACAGCATCTTGATGACGAGATATTCGTCACAAGCAAAATTGGTCAGAACGTGACGACGAGATCAAAATTGGTCAGAACTTGATGGACAAGATATCTCGTCGAAATCACTTGAAGGGTTAAGTATAGAAAAAAATAACACGATTTGTTAATAATTAATCTATTGGGGATACTTGTAAATCATAGTTTTAAATAAAAGTGTTAAACCTGTTTAATTCTGATTCACATCCAAGATTGTTTCGAAATCGTCCTAAAAAAATTATATTTCCCAAAATGGACATAAAACCATAAATTTCGACGACATTAACATCTTAACACGTATGACACAACTGGCAAGATGGCATTGGACAAGACAAGACTCATCGGCAACGTCATTTAACTTTAAATGAATGACACATCCACTCTTGAATAAGGGGACAGCCGATGACGAAATAAAGAAAAAACAAACTACAGATGGCGTTAGCAGACGACTCTGGCAGTGTTGCCAAAGTGACACACATTTATCTGTTTCCGAGGCTCCCTTTTTGCGACGGCGGTGGGGGAGATGCTCGTGTCACTTCAGTTCGTGGGGGATGCACCGATTTATGATGCGGCGAGAACAGAGTTGATAAGCTCCCCACTGTCAGCCCCCCCTCCCGGCTATTTGGCTCCATCTATCTGGCTTATTCGCCGACCATTGGCCATAAAATTGCTCCTCAAATATTTTTCCCGCCTTCCGGATTTTTATCTGAAAAAAGGAGGCTGCCATACTTGGCGGCGGATCGCGGACTAAAAAAAAATAGGCTTTGTATTTGGAAGGGTTAGAAATCTTATGATTGAAACAATCCCTCAAAACTAAAGCGTTATGTAAAGGTAAAAGTCATGCACTTTTACCCTTTGAGGGGTTCACACGCATAATTTCGTTTTGCAACCTGAAAAGGGTTGTATTCTAAGAAAGAAGCAAAAGAATTTCTCCAAAGGATTCTATTTCAAGAAAAGAACCAAGAGAATCGTTCCAAATGATTCTATTTTAAGAAAGGAGCAAAATAATTTCTTAAAAGGATTATATTTCATGAAAAGAACCAATGGAATCGTTCCAAAGGATTCTATTCTAAGGAAATGACCAATATGATCTTCCCAAACGATTATACTGCAAGGACACTACCAATGGAATCATTCCAAGGGATTCTGTTCTAAGAAAAGGACCAAGTTAATCATAAAAAATCATTCCAAAGGATTCTGGTGTAAGAAAAGGACTAATAGAATCTTTCTAAAGGATTCTACTGTAAGAAAATGACTAATATAATCTTTCCAAAGGATTTCTTTACAGGGAAAGGAACAAGGAAAAATCCTTCTAAATGATTCTATTCTCATGAAATTACCAATATAATCTTCCCAAAGAATTATAATCCAAGGAAAGGATTAATGGAATCATTCCAAAGGATTCTGTTTTAAGGAAAGGACCAATAATATCTTCTCAAAGGATTATATTCAAAGGAAAGTAACAATGGAATCATTTAAACGGATTCTGTTATAAGAAAATGACTTATGTAATCGTTCCAAAGGATTCCATTGTCTGGAAAGAACCAATAAAATATTTTTATAAGTTGAAAGAATCCGTATATTATTTAGAAATATTTGGTTGTTAAGATATTAAGTGTGTCATTGAAAAAAAGCAACACTACACCACTCGAAAGTTTCACAACGCTCAGACGATGAGATTCCCATGATGATATCGATTCAATTACAACAACAAAAATCTCTAAGTAATATCTTGTGGCATTTCCCTAATCAAGTTTCAAAACTGTGATCGCCATCGAGTGCTATAGCAGCCCTAGAGATCTAATTAGCTCTCAAATAGCAAAGTAATGACAGTAGAGAGACAAACCAAGGCAAAGTCAAATCACCATGAAACTGTCATTAAAGAAAAAGCAGATATTTAATCCTCTGAGCATCACTTGATTTCTAAGTAGTGTATTATTGCTTTTACCCCACAACACACACTTAATGGCTACTTAACCAAACCTATTGGGTGAAAGAATGCATGGAATATTTGAACCTAAAGGAATATTCTATTGGTTCATTTGTTAGAATAGAATTTTTGGAACTATTCATTGGTGTTGCTTTCATTACATTAAAATTCTTTTGAAAATATTCCACTGCTCCTTTTCTTAGAATAGAATATCTTGGAACGTTTTTATTGCTCCTTACCTTTGAATGTAATCATTCGGAACAATTCTATAGATTCTTTCTTTAGAACAGAATCCTTTAGAAAAATTCTACTCGTCCTATCCTTTGAATATAATTCTTTGTAATTACTCTATTGCTCTTTTCCTTAGAATAGAAACTCTTGGAAAGTTTTCCTTGCTTCTTTTCTTTGAATACAATCTTTCGAAACAATTCTACAGATAATTTCATTCGAATAGAATCCTTCGAAACAATTCTATTCTCCATATCATTAGAATATAATTCGTTTAAAATACTCTATTACTCCTTTCTTTAGAATATTATCTTTCGGAACAATTCTATAGGTTCTTTCCTTGGAATAGAGTCCTTTGGAACAATTCTATTCGTCATGCCATTGGAATATAATTCTTTGGAAATACTCTATTGTTCACTTCCTTGAAATATAATCTCTTGAAAAGGTTTTATTGCTTTTTTCCTTAGAATATAATCTCTTTCCAGACAATTCTATTGGTACTTTCCTTAAAATAGAATAATTTGGAAAGATTCTATTCGTCCTTCCAATAGAACATAAATCTTTAGAAATACTCTCTATTACTTATTTCTATAGAATGAAATCCTTTGAAAAGATTCCAATACTCAATAAGGTCATAATGGCTAGAAATTATCCAGGTTGCCAGGTAGAATAATGCGTATGAACTATTCAGATGGCTGCAAAGTATTTCGATAATGTTCTGGCATACTTAATACCGTTGGCTGACAAGTGAACCGCACTATGTCAAAATCTAGAAAAGGTTTATGTTCTATGGAAAGGACGAATAGAATCTTTCCAAATTATTATATTTTAAGGAAAGTATCAATATAATTGTTCCTGAAGATTATATTCTAAGGAAAGAAGCAATGAAAACTTTCCAAGAGATTATATTCTAAGGAAATGAAGAATAGAGTATTTCCAAAGAATTACATTCCATTGATATGACGAATAGAATTGTTCCAAAGGACTGTATTCTAAAGAAAGAACCTATAAAATTGTTCGGAAAGATAATATTCTAAGGAAAGAACCTACAGAATAGTTCCTAAAGATAACATTGTAGGGAAGAACCTATAGAATTGTTCCGAAAGATAATATTCTAAGGAAAGGAGTAAAGAGTATTTTCAAAGAATTGTATTTTAATGATATGGAGAATAGAATAGTTTCAAAGGATTCTATTCTGAGGAAAGAACCTGTAAAATTGTTTCGAAATATTGTATTCAAAGGAAAGAAGCAAGGGAAACTTTCCAAGAGATTCTATGCTAAGGAAAAGAGCAATAGAGTAATTCCAAATAATTCTATTCAAATGATAGGAGAGCTTTTGTAGCTTTTCTTATACGTGAAAGAGCTAATCTTTAGGCTGATTAAGTACATTTAGTAATTATTTCCTTGCAAGTAGGTTAGATTTCTTCTTGAGAAATATAAATATTCTGCAAAGCTTGGGGAGTAGAATCTTCTCCCTTCATTTGTTTTCTGATAACTGTTTTTTGGACAATGTATTTCACTTGTAACCAACTATATGACCTATGCATAGAGTTACCGCTTTATATTATCTTAAAACAATGCACCCTTAAGCAGTGGTGTGATCAAGGAATTCGTCAAATTATGATTCTGGGAACTAAGCAATGATATTTTCCTTACAGAACTCTTTTAAATAACACCTATTTCAAAGTTATTTATTTTTTTGTAATACATTATAATTTCCTTATACAGTTGCTTCGGTCATACATTCTACTTCTTTCTACAGACTAACATTATCCATCCCTGAAAACATGATCTCTAGATGTGTCCCTTCGGGATTGATCCCAAACAGTCGCCAATAGCCCGTTGTGTTGATCCAGTGTGACGTTAATTAAATTTCCACCTACCTGCCTACTACTCTCGGAAATTGTTCAATGCATAGAACATTGCAACCCAACGAAATGTGGCGAAGTTCCAATTAAAAATATTTTCAAGACTTGGGAATATAGAACAATACAAGCATTTTAATTACTTTCCCTCAATACCTAAACACGACAAACAAACCTTGTCTATTTTAGTATAATTTAAAATATCTTACCTCCATTTGTCCATGTACCTAAAAATAAAGAAGGGGATTGAATTAATCTTATTTATTCATATATAGAAATCTTTAAAATGAACGTAAATAAATTTACAATTAAAAAATGAAATATAATTTAAGACAAATTATTAATCAATATATATACTTATTAGAAGTGTTTGCAAGTGCTTACAACAAAAGTATTAACACATATGAATAAAATAAAGTCTATTTTACAAGAGAATATTTTTGAACTATATTGACATAGACACTAATTGAAATACACGTTTTCGTTAAATTACGATGAAATGTTTTCTTAGTTAAATTCACTAGCAAGAAATTCAAAATACGTATGATGAAAAGTAATTTTATTGAACATAGGTTTCGATTCTTACATAGAAATTTACCTATAAATATAACAACTTCAGTCATTCTGTTAGAAAGGATATAAAGAAAGTGCTGTACGAATGAAAACTTTTCATGTAATAATGGTATTAAAATGCTTCATTCGGAGTTTTTAAGTTGTATAAAAGCAATCAGAAATCGAAATTAAATGTAATAAAACTACCAAGAGAGCTTTTTAAAACATATCTGGATTACAACTATCCCTTAACTGACTGAATATCTCCTATGTGGGCTCATTAGAATAAAAAATACCACATTTTAGATTGAATACATAATTTTTTTTTTCAAGTCAAATATTTGAAGCGATTGTATTTTACTACTTAGATTAATTAAAAAATAATATTTAAGCTATGAATAAAAATTTTAATTTTTATTACAGAATATTTATTAATGCATCGGAATTTCAAGTTTCATTAATTTTTAAAATTACACTCTAATGAACTCAAATATATATTATGACATTTTAAAAGGCAATATCTGTCACCGCCTCGTATTATCCCGACCGTGCTCTACAAAGGATATTAGGTTTACAGTTAAACAAGTGCCATCGTAGCCCGATTGGAAGGATAGAGTATTAGCAAATGGAGAGATGCGAGTTCAAAACTCCATTCATCCAAAGACTGACATGTTCATGGGGGCTGGTGCACGTTAAATTTATAATGGTCCTAATTGTTCTTAAGTCGATGTGCTGTGGAAGTTTGGAGAATGGGATTTAGGCTCAGGTGTTTACCTTGTCATCTGACTGCAGTCACTGAGTGCGAAATTACTAGGTGTTCTCGGATCTTTCTCTTAGACTTGATTACTGAGTGGAATTAATAGCCGAGTACAGTATTGATTCAACTACTTATAATCCAACAACGCTGTTTATAACATTTTCTCGACAACAAAGAGGGCATATTGTTTTCTAGATTTTATATCACCGCAACACGTAACATCATCTGTCATCTGACAGTGGTTCAAAATTACGTTGCATTCGGATCTTTCCCTTCGGAGGTTGATCCCCAGACAGTTTCCGTTATAGAGGATACATTTCCTGTCAGAACACCATTTTGTTTTGGAATAACTATTAAATAAATAATTTCAACTTAATTTTTCTTGCGTAATGTCTACTCAATTAATGATATTACATATGGAACAAGACATCGTAAACCGGACTGCTTGTATTTGCTCTTCTAATAAGGAACCTTTCGATCCCGTTTTGTGTTCAACTTCATCTCGATATTTTGTTTTGCAGTTAATTTTCTCTTCAGTGCTTTCTGTTATTTTCGATTAGATTGTAGCTTATGCCAATATATCATACAGCGTATACAACCATGTCATCCTTTCCTTGCCCAATATCAAAATCGGGTGATGTCGACAGGCCACCTCATTCCTCTTCTTTGATCGTGCGGGATTTTCTTTCTACAATTCGAATAGAAATTTAACAAATCACCCCGGATATGTACTCAATGGTAGGTAGGTAGTTGAATTAATGTCGTAATAAAACACTACAACGGGCTATTGGTGGCGATACAGAATCAATCCCGAAAGGAAAGATTTGGACAGCCCCTCATCCTTCTGAACTATGGTCAGATGACGAGGTCAATACCCACTTACCAGATATCAATACAATGCAAATTGAGAACATTTGAGGCCTTGACAGATACGACGTCCACAGCCTAGACGTCACGATAGTCTTTTAGTTGGGTATAATTTCGAAATCGCATCCCTCGGTTGCGAAGGCTATTCTTCCGAACGCGGGCTACCACTACCCCCAAAATGTGGTAAAACAAAAGACCGAATTTAGAGTGGGGCCAGAGGCGGTCATTTGTTCGATGTCAGATTCCATAAATAATGTCATCAATTGAGCAAGCTGCATATGAAAAATGTTAAGCTTTAAAGTTTATTGAAAAGTTATTCCAAAACAAAATGGAGACCAACCGGTATAGTTCTAAAGTGTTTTAGCGGTTAAGGTGGTTAAGGTGTTAGCCTCTAGATCTGAAGGTTCCTGTTTCGAATCCGGGTCCGGGCATGGATGTTTGTAAGCGTATGGTGTAGAGGCGGCTGGTGCACCTTAAATCTGTCGTCCTCACGTTGGGTTGGTGTGGAAGTTTGGACAGTGGGGTGCCAGTTCAGGTGTTTCTTCGTCATGTGACCGTAGCTCAAAATTACGAGGTGTTGTCCTCGGATCTTTCCCTTAAGGCATTGATCCCGGAACGTCGTTAATAGCCCGTTGTGTAGCTCTAGTATGACGTTAATTGCAAAATTACCAAAACAAAATGGTGCCCTTACATAAGAAAACACTTTATGCAATTAAAAAATTTTGGTACGAAAAGTGATACGAAACTAGTACCCGATTTAACCCTCCAAGTGGTTTCGACGAGATATCTCGTCCATAAGATTCAATCAATTTTGCAAATGAAGAGATATCTCGTCCATAAGATTCAACCAATTTTGCAAATGAAGAGATATCTCGTCCATAAGATTCAATCAATTTTGAAAATGAAGAGATATCTCGTCCATAAGATTCAATCAATTTTGCAAATGAAGAGATATCTCGTCCATAAGATTCAATCAATTTTGCAAATGAAGAGATATCTCGTCCATAAGATTCAATCAATTTTGCAAATGAAGAGATATCTCGACCATAAGATTCAATCAATTTTGCAAATGAAGAGATATCTCGTCCATAAGATTCAATCAATTTTGCAAATGAAGAGATATCTCGTCTATAACATTGAATCAATTTTGCAAATGAAGAGATATTTCGTCCATAAGATTCAATCAATTTTGCAAATGAAGAGATATCTCGTCCATAAGATTCAATCAATTTTGCAAATGAAGAGATATCTCGTCCATAAGATTCAATCAATTTTGCAAATGACAAGATAGCTCATCATCGGTCTGTTTTCTCGGTTCAACGTATTACCTCGTCGAGGCAATCGCCAAGATGACTAAGTTGTATATTCACGCACAGTGAGTACCTTTCCACTGAAAAATTCGATCAAAGTACCGAGAAGTTCCGTCGGTGTTGAAAATGCTGATAATTTCCCCACCCGCATTCGCCAAAACTGCGTCTTCTGCCTTCCCAACCACTTGCAGCAACCCTTGGTGAGGGGCTTGACAGTTCACAAAAATCTCAGTCCCCGCCACCCACAAATCCCCCGAGAGATCCTTCCCAAGCCTCGCGAAGATGTTCGGCTTTCTTCTTTCTGACCACCGCATCATTTTCCCCCAAATCTCTTCAAGTTCCGAGACACCAAAGGAGAGGATCCGACTGCAACGTGTGGGGATTTCTGTCGGGGATTTTGCGCCAAGTTTTCCGAGGGATTTTTCTTCGTCTCGGTCGTCCCTTCAGAAGTTGGAGGAATTCCTCCTGCCTGTCCGGGCTGTCTTGCCTTTTATTGCGTCGTAAAATTCGTGGACGTGGAAATGCTTTTGTGGTCGACTTCGAACATTGATCGCACTTCTTTGGACGGTGGAAGCAGTGACGTTTTAAATCAATGTTAGTTGTGTAAGATTGAGATTTTATTGATGCATCCGCATTTCAGACGGATTGATTTTTAATTAGACGGATGAGGGCCTAACTGCTTGACACCACCAGAAGTGACCGGATCTTTCCTTTCGAGATTGTTCCCGAACCATCACCAATAGCCCAATGATCCTGATCTAGCTCTAGAGCGAAGTTAAATCAGAAGTTAGTTTTGTATCTATCTATCTCAGATATGACAGAAATGACTCGTTATTCGCGAGGCTCTTTTATAACCATAGTGCGAAGCTTACATAAGAATAGACACATAAGTTATTAAGTCGCGTACTCACTACCCTCCAATAATGAACCGGACAGCAAGATGTGATAGCATCAGGGAAATAATACATGCTTTAATAAGAGGATGGTCCCCCACGTGCTGTCATTACACTAGCAACCCTTCTGGGCATACTTTAAACAAGGTTTTGATACACAGCTATGGGTATTTGTGTCCATTCATAATGCAAGAATGTCGCCAGCTCAGCTGTAGATTTCGAAAGTGGTTCCCTGGTCCGTAAGCGTCGCTCTAACTCGTCCCACAAATTTTCTATGGGGTTTAGGTCGGGACTCTAAGCAGGCCAGGGAAGACGTTTTGCATCCATATCTCGATACTATTACTTGACAGAGGCTGCAACATGACATGGAATATTGTGGTTCTGGAAGTAACATTCGTCCATTCCATGAAATTGCCAGAGCTTAGGAAGAATTTGATTGCAAAAAATGTTCATGTAGGTGTTGGCGTTCAATTTACCAGGAACAACATACAAAGGTCCCAGGCCAAACCACGAAAAACACTCCCAAACTAGTAGTCGGATTTTATGCAAATCCGCTGGTGTCAGGTCCTTTATTGTAGGATAGTGTACATTTGCGAGCCGATCCGTTCACAAGCTTCTAGTTCTCATGATTTGGACGCCAAACTAGCGGTTCGTGGCGCTACGCTCCCTGTAGGTTTTTCGACGAACACAAAGGCGTTCTCGGTTCAGATTTGTACGGCGCCGTGAGTAGTTCGTTGCTTTTCTTTATGCTCGCGAGCCTCCAGGCTCCATCGTCGTCACCGGTGGCTGACAAATGACTGCCTGGTTGTTCGCGGTTGGTTCCTTCCTTTCCCATAGATCGCTGGAAGTTTGTTGCGAAAATAATTTCAACTAACGGTTCACGAGCAGCTCGCGAATGGTTCGGCTCGAAATCTATACGAACCTTTACAGCTTTACAGGGCATCAGTCTGCTGGATATCGCCTATTTGGTTAAAAAAAATTTCAGCAGTTTGAGTCAAAGTTAATCCTATAAGATTGTGATTCTATTGAAGTATCTCCATTGCCTTGTTCTGGGATTTTAAAAAGTGGATACGGCCCTAATAGGATGACCTCACCAATGGTGACAAAAATTTATAATTATTCGCATGCAACTTTTCTAAACTGACAACCCCAAGGCATGAACCAGCCAGAACTTCATTAACCCCCTCTGAGGGGTTCACTCGTATATAACCCTTCTGAAACTTGTAATCTTCCCTGCATGACTTCTAGCTTCTTTCTGGACCAGCTATTACCAACCTTTTTCATATCACGGTACAAATAAAGCAATTACTAAGACCCCCATCCCCCATTAGATGGCCCATCAAAAGATATAATAAATTATTTACTTATCTGCCAATAAAACTAAAGTTTTTGCTTTATTTACCAAACAAAATTGTTATATACTTAGCCTTTTTGCTCTTAATTGGTCTTTAAAAACTTTTTTGAAATAATTCAGTTATGATAGTGTGTAGGGAAAACATAATACTCAAAATTATTTAAAAACACGGATATCACTTTAAGCAATTTGTGAATAGAATTGTCAAAAGCTAAAAACTAAACCGTTCGAATGAAATAAATCTTACACAACTTAATCCGTTTCCCCGTCAATAAAGCATGCCACTGTCATTCGTGCAGCACACCAACCATAACGTACAGCCGCTCGCCGGTTTAAAATCGCTGATGTACAAAGATAAAAATTCTACAACTGGATTCAGTTATATGTCTCTGGCGGTTTGTTTGTACCAAACGCCAGTTTTATGTAAGTAATGAAATCATGTAGACAAAACATCAGAATGGATAGAACTTGCTTTACTATAACATATTTGCAATTCCAGAAAATTAGCTTATTTACATCAACAATAATTTAACGCAATTACAGTCAGTGTGTCCGAATCCTACGAGGCAGAAAGCTAGAATGAATCTAAAATTCAAAACGAACATTCCTTCTTTTTGTTTTTAATTTTTGCATGTTCGTAGCTCACAAGAACTTTCGAAGCTCTGATCGGAACGTCAGAACACAGAGAACAGTAGCCATTGGTGGTCAATTTGGAAGCCATTCCAATGAATCAAGTATCACGTCACCACATGTTTTATTTTTATTTTGCAGGTTATGAGCTGTGATCTGGATGTAATCTTGTCTCTATATATCTAAAACAGCTTAATATTCAGAAGCTCACAAGAACTTTTGAGGCTCCGATCGGAACGTCAGAACACAAAGAACAATAGCCATTGGTGGTCAATTTGGAAGCCATTCCAAAGAATCAAGTATCTGAAATCACCGTATGTTTTTTTTCTTTGCAGGTTTTGAGCAGTGACCTTGATGTATATATATATATATAGTCTTGCCTCTATATGTATAAAACAAACTAATATTCAGATGCTCCCAAGAACTTTCGAAGCTCCGATCTGAACGTCAGAACACAAAAAAACAGTAGCCATTTACTTTGAAGGTTATTAGCTGGGTCCTGGATGCAGGTGCGTATATAAGGAGGGGGAAAGCCCCCCCCCTCCCCGAAATTTGGACTAAGTTCAATCATGAAAACTTTTTATTTTTATTTTTTTTAAATCGAATTTGTATTTCTGGCGGAAACAATTTTCTTAAAAAAATTTATTATATGGACACATATATATTATTTGGACACATATATATTGTTTTTAAATTTAGAAATATAAGATACAAAGTTTTTAAATTATTTCGTTCCTTTCGAATTACACTCTTTTAAGCTAACGATTATTATCCAAATCCACTTTTAAATAATAAGTAAACCTCTTATTTTAAAATTCGAATTTAAATTCAATGGGGGGAAATTTGCAGGGTGAAACTACCGACTCGGTACGCAACTCATTTTCTTTTCCCTTTAGTTGTGTTTCGCAAATTGCGCACTTTTACTGCAAGTCCTTAAAAAAAGAGAATAAAAGAAATAAAAAAAAAAAAAAAAAAAAAAAAAAAACGTTTCCAAAGTTTATTTTTTAGAATGCATATTTCAAAAAATGAAAATATAGTTGGTTTATGGTCTGTATATAATCATACTCTTGTGAATTAATAAAATTCGGTTTAATTTACAGGACATTTAAAAAAATGTTTTGATTTAAAAAGAAAAGCGAGTGTATAAATAAATTTTTCTTCCTCATAATAATGTAAATTGCTAGAGAATCTTTTATTTTTGAATTTTTTAGGAAAAGTCAAAACCTATCTCCAGAACTGAATCTGATTTTGATTCTCTTTTAATTTATGGCAATAATAAGTTTGCATAGTGCCGTATTTATTAATTGTTATAAACAACTGCCTATTAAACCAAATTTTTCAAATTTTGTTATCGCATCATGAGGTAGTTAAAAGCGAGCACCTTCTATGGCAACAAAAATGGAAGAAATGCGACATTCTGCCTCGAACAGCCATAAGCTCCCTTGAAAAATGCGATAAAACCTTCTTCCCACATATTTTCATTCTACTCAAAATATTGGCGGTTCTTCCAGTCTCGTTGCGACCGCGGAAAAGAGTTTCTCAAGTTTGCGGAGACAGAAGACTTATTTACGAAATACGACTTCAGAAACGAGACTAAATGGACTGGCGCTGCTTTCAATTCACACAGACATTAAAATATCAGACGAAGAAGTTCTTGATAAATTTGCCAGTTCACCAATAAATACGGATTTTGTTTTGTAAAGTTCTCAGCAATATTTGTCATTTTACAGGGTGTCCACTGTTAACCTTGACTGATAATGTCTTTACTAATTTCTTAACCATTCGTTATGTATGCATATTTTCACTAACAAAAATGTTTGGAAAGGAAAAAATTGTATTTGAAACGTTTTGGGTAAAAAAAGTTCTCAATCAAAAATAAAATTAATTTTATTCGGTGTTCTAGTTCCATCAGTCATAATTAGTAAACTAATATCCAGATACTCATACATTAAACAAAGAAATTTCTATTGAGATAGAAATTAAAAATAAATTACCTATCCGTCAACTTTAAGAGTGGGCCCCCTGTATATAAGAACGAACTATAGAATATTTTAAATAAGTAAACAAGTTACTTTTTTCCAATTAAAGAAATGTATATTTCACTATAAAAATAATATTTAAAATTATATTTCCCAATTTCTAAAAATACATTTCAACTATTCTTTTTTTTACCTTTGTTTGACCTTCTATTCCTTTTAATATCCATGCAGGTTTTAAACAAAATTTAAAAACACAAAATCAATTCCGAGTGAAAAAAAAAACAGAAAATATGATTGCTCGTGGCGAACGAACGCGAGTTTCCATTACGTAGCAGAGTATCGTTTGTCCCAAATATACGTAAACAGCTTATATACACTGTCATTATTATATACACTGACATTATTTAAAATGCATAACTACCTATTTTTAGAAATAAATTTTAACCAATTTGAGAACTTCAAATTGTTGTTGGAATTATATTGAATCGTTATTATTTATTCAAATTGATATCCTGGAGTCCAGAATAGCTTTAGAATGTTTGCTTCCCCCAAAATTAATACATTTGTACGATGTATACAAAATTGCTTTAGAGAATATTTGTCACCCTCCGAAATAAACTCCTACATACGTCACTGCCTCGATGTAGTCTTACCTTTACATGTCTAAGACAAACTAATATTCAGAAACTCGCAAGAACTTTCAAGAACGTCAGAACACAAAATACAGTAGCCATTGGTGGTTAATTTGGAAGCCATTCCAAAGAATCAAGTAATCTGACGTCACGGCTTGTTTTTTTTACTTTGCAGGTAATGAGCTGCGACCTGGATGTAGTCTTTCCTCTACATGTCTAAGACAGCCTAATATTCAGGAGTGTCTATACACTCAAAAATACACAAACACCAAATTTAAATAATATTTTAACTTTGCATACATAGTAATCAATTCACTACCTTACCCCTCCTGATGGTAATCTCGACGAAGTACCTCCTTAGTACCAAAGCGGGACCAGATTTTGTTGGACGAGATATTTCGTCATTAGAAGAAAGCATGATCACGATCAGTACATTGATCACGCCAATATTTTGATGACAATACATCTCATCATTAACGGTTTGATTTTCATGGACGACGTATCTCATCAAAACTACTTGGAAGGTTAAAATTAGCGAGTTGGGCGATTAAAAAAAATGCCTGTAATATTTTACTAAGCAGTGCAAAATTAAAAAAGATTAAGGCGAGGTGAAAAAGCTTCAACCATCATAATTAGCTATTGTACCCAAAATTAGCTTCTGTACGAGATTTATATTTGGCTAACTAGTTTACACAAACAACCTCTCCGGCACAATCCCCGAAAGAGCAAACACCAGTAATGAACAGAAGGCAAGACACGCGTCCACGATAATAAAAAACGACGGGAGGCCAGTCATCTACATAATCGCAAAAAGCTAGATACAGCACGTCGTGCTGGCAATACCACCTCATCCCCTTTTCCAGCTCAGTCTGCGTTTTACGGTCCGTGGGTTCTTAATGGGGAGGGACTCGCGGTGACATTTGCCCAATTTCACGCACCCCTGGGGGTTTTCCTCACCCTCTCCGCGAACCAAATCGGGGAAAGGGTATCAGAATGGTTTGGGGCTTTTGTTGCTCTGTCTGCATCGGGTGAGATAGTCCGTAAAGGGCAATACATTAGGCGATGGGTCATTAAGTAATAATAATTAGGCACCTAAAGGGTGTTTGGTTAGGCTGTGATTGGAACTGATAGTCCATCTGGCTATACGCACGTGAACGCAATGGATGAGAAGTGATGGAGAATTCGTGAAAATGATGGAGAACTATCTAAATTAGCGTCTTGATGAATTGTGGCTAAATATGTCCAACATTAGGAGTTTAGGATACTTGAGTTTCTTGAAAAAAAAAACCTTATAAATCCCAGAAAAAAGAGCAAAGAGATCATTAAATAATAATAATTAGGTATCTAAGGAGCTAAAGGGTATTTGATTAGGCTGGGATTGCGACTTATAAATCCAGCTGGCACGTACAATGGGTGAGAAGTCGGAAAACTAGTTCAAATTACCATCTTAAGGATTTGTGGCTATAGATGTCCAACATTAGGAGTTCAACACCGTTATGTTTCTTGAATACATCCGTGGAAACCACAGAAGAAATTAGAGAACTTCCCAGGGATCATTAAATAATAATAATTAGACAGCTAAATAATATTTTATTAGAACGCGATTGTGACTGATAGTCATCTGGGACCAAATGCTCGTAAACACGGATAGAAGAGGAAAAATTCGTGTGTTCGATGGAAAACTTGCTAAAACTAGCACCCTAATGGAGATTATGGTTAAAGATGTCCATTGGGAATTTAGGATACATACATGCGCTTCTTGAATACCCCCGCGGAAACCACAAATTTCGAAGTTCCCAGGGATCATTAAGTAATAATTAGACAGCTAAACAACAGCTAAAGGGTTAGGCTGTGATTGAGATTGATAGTCTGTTTTAAATATACTCTCGTAAACACAGTGAATTGTATAGTGACGGGAAGTTTGTTAAAATGCTCGAAACGTTTGTGAAATTAGTGTCCTTAAGGATTGTGGTTTTAAATGTTGAACACTAAAAATTCAGGATGCTTATATTTCTTGAATCCTCATCCATGTATCTCACAGAAGAATTCGAGAATTTCTCAAGGCACGAGTAAAGAGGTGTGCTATCGACAAAACAACTATGCATACATACCATCGAAGAACTGTAGGAAACGTTGTCGGAAAAATGTGAAAAACACATTTAGTGTATCCTTTCAATCGTTGATCTCGAATAAAATGAAACTGACAACAAACTATCAAAGGAAGGTTGTCCAGAATAATTACCATCGACTAGTAGATTAACATGAGATGTGCATAAAGACAAAAGTTTCGAATGCAACTTGGGGAGATCTGTACGTGAGGACATCATCTAAGTGTAACTCACGAGTGGCCTGGGGGCAGGCCCATGATTTCAAGATTCAAAGCGTGCGTTTAAGGCACATAGAGTTCATAAAGGAAGAGCTGAATTTTCCTCCTTATATCATGTGATCCGACTTCACCTGTGCTAGCTCCTTCGTTTTTGTATTGGAGTTGCTAGGAAGAGTTTCTTGAAATGTTTGGCGGTGGCTCTCAATGAACTCAAGGCTAACGGTCTTTTGGACCTTGTCTTGCGCAGACTAGGCAAGTGCGATAAGTAAGACGAATATTTAGATTGCTTGCTCTGTAATTTGAACTAACATGCCATCCATCTGGATTAAGTAATCGATAAGGTTAGCAGCGCAATCACGCAATTTTTTCAACTTAACTATTGCTATGTTGATAAAGACAATCAACTGTTTTTTGTTGTAACATAAAAACCCTACCGGAAGAGGCGCTCTTAACAGAAATTTCATATAGTTAACCCTCTGAGCCCCTCCGAGAGGGATTTGCTAGTATAATATAATTTATTTTACCTTGAACATAATAGTCATATCTAATGTTGAAGGAATCCTAGACAGGATTCAGTTTATCAAAACTTATAAAACTATTTAAAAGTGTAGGAAAACTAAAGATTGTATGGAAGAATAATGCTTGCATTACCCACAGAGGGTTTAAGTGTACATATAGCTTCTATGACACACAATGGCGCTCCTGCAAACACAAGTCTTTTTACATGATTATAAAGCTTTAACTTTCCTAAATCCCACATTCTAAGTTTCCCAAAGATGAATTTCGGGTAGAAATGGGAAAAGTACTGTGACTTCATAGGTATTTTTTACCCTGATTTTGAGTTACTTTCATTCTGTGAAAGCTAAACTTATATTTGTTGATAAGTTTTAAAATTTCCATAGTGTGTCATCTCATTACTACTTTATTTTAAATATATCCATTTGGCAGCAGCTGTTATGGTATACTTATTCACTAGTCTTCTATCAATTATTTCCTTTCCTTCTCTTTTTAAGTTTGTGTGGTAACTGTTTATTTGAAATAAAATTAAGTTAAATTAGAACAGCTAAACAGTTACATTACGCCAAAATGTTTGCGTGGATAGACTTAAATTTCTTGTAGAGTGCAGAAACCAGTTTCCTCTACTTTCAGAGCGACTTTCCTATACTTTTAATGCTGCCAAACAATAGAAATCTTACAAGCAGAAACTCACCGAAATATAGCAGCAGAATATGTTTTGCCAGCTTAAATATAAGTTTTTTTTGCTTTTCCCATTCGAGATGAGACTAGAAGATGAAAAATCCAGCTCAATCCGAATGACCACAAAACGCATTCTTTCCCAAACTAATAAAAAAAACGCAAAAGCTGCGTCACTTTTCACACGAAAAATAAAAAAGCAAACCAAAAATAAAACTTTTCAACAGACTACCTGACGTGCTCTATTTTTGCGCCATACAGATAAGGTAAAAACAGATGGCTCCCTCATTGAATAGGGAAACATTTCATCTCAAACTGTATATATATTGGCCAGTTTTATGACAAAACGGTCAATGTATACCAATAAAAAATATCCATCGGTTTTGGAGGTATTTGAAGCCCACACGCGTCACAAAAACACCAAACAAATAAAAACCCTCCCCAATAACCACACGATTTTAAAATTTGTGATTTTTTTATTCAGTTCTTTTCCGACGAATTTTTCACCTCAAAGTGCGAGATTTGTCTTCACTCCCCATAGGAAGGGGGGACTGGAAAAAAAAACTACATAATATAGGTGGAGCAAGGGAAAAGGCAATACCTATCTCTATCGCTTGAGTTGGCATTTAATAATACCACCTGACCACCACAGTGTAAAAAAATGGGTCTAAAATTGAAGGGAGAGGAAAAAAAGGGGGAAAAGTACAAAACTCTGGTCCGAAATTGGAATTTTAAAGTGGACGCGCATTGTGGTGAATTCCTGGAATTTTGTTGGAGTCGGGGTGTGGAGTTATAGGTACGAGGGCATATTGTTCGGATTGGGAGTCTGGAAAAAGGGAGAAAAAGTCACCTAAAGTTTTTTAATTATTTTTGTTTAGTTTTTTCTTTGCTCGGTGGACAATCCCTGCGGCAGAATTGAATTTATCATAAAAGTACATGCGTTCTTTTCCTTCTTTGTCCGAGCATATCTCATAAAATCCATTGCAGGCTTTCATCCCGGAAAAAAGTGCCCTCCATGCGTGAATGAAAGAATGATGGCGCGTGATAGTTTGACTTTCATTGTTTTCTTTGAGTAAAGGTAATTTGGCAGTTCTGAATGTTTTAACTCTCTGAGTTTCAATACTATTTGGAATAGTGAAGTCTTGATTAGACCCTCAGCATACCTGTATGTAAGGACTAAATAACCGCATCTATTGGTTTAAAGTTGCAAAGATTCTATTGGCTAAGAAAACCTAAACTGGTTATAAGTCACGCAGGGAAGACTGCAGGTGATCAAACGGACCTATACGTGTGAACCACTCAGAGGGTTAAAATAATTTAGAACAAGACTACAGGCTAAAAATTAAAAAAAAATTTTCTTAACTGATTGCAAATTGTTTTATTAATAAACATATTTTAAAGGTTATATTAACTGGTAAATCGTTTTTTCAATTGGTGTGAGTCTATTACTTAACGCAGCTTGACCAAACACGTAAACCAAAATTATTCTCATTAAAAACTCTTTCATGAAAGAATCAGGAACATTTCCATGAAAGAATCAGGAACATTATCATAAAAGAATCAGAAACATTTTCATAAAAGAATCCGGAACATTTTCATAAAAGAATCAGGTATATTTTCATAAAAGAATCCGGAACATTTTCATAAAAGAATCCGGAACATTTACACAAAAGAATCCGTAACATTTCCATAAAAGAATCAGGTATATTTTCATAAAAGAATCAGGAACATTTCCATGAAAGAATCAGGAACATTATCATAAAAGAATCCGGAACATTTTCATAAAAGAATCCGGAACATTTTCATAAAAGAATCAGGTATATTTTCATAAAAGAATCAGGAGCATTTTCGTAAAAGCCTTGTCAAACAATTCCTCAGTAAATAGCAGCCTGAATCTCGTCATTTATTACACACAGTTGCCAGAGCAGAGTTCAACGAATGCGGCACATTATTTAAAGTACAAAAACGAAGAGGTCCCATAATCCATTTGCCTAACAACACAGATTGCGCCGCACTACTTTAATTTAGGCGGGTAGGAACAGAGAATTCGGGATGGGGTAGGTGCGTAATGATCTGGAAACTCAGACGACCCATCACCGCTTAGAAGCAACATATATCCTCTTCGTTTTTGAAAGGCGGAAGCCGACAACCCAACTGTATCGGGACAGAGTCACCGCCGGTAGAAGTATCAATGTCGAACCCAAAGTATCGATGTCTGCTTGTTTTTATGTTCCAAAGTGGGGATGCTGGAACCCTTTTGATTAACTTGATCCTCTCTTTTTACGCTCTCTTTCAATGCCTTACGTGAATACATAATCGTCGTACGCCCTAAAAGTGCATGGATTATACGTGTTCACAATATAGCTTCTATTGTGATGGCATAGCGAGTGTTCAGGTATTTAAAAACGATAGACACATAGTATTACAAGATGTATATCACAAGAACGTAAAAGCTCGTGAGAAGTCATGCAGGGTACATAGCGAATAAATTCGAATGAACCCTTCATAGGGTTATATTTATTATGGAAATATATTCCGAGGGGGGGGGAAGGGGTGTAGTAACCTTTCTACAGTAAATCGAATTTAAACATTTCTCGTATCATTCACTAAAGCGCCATAAAAACTGGTACACCAGTCTAGACTCTAATACTAGACCACCTACGTGAACGTACTGTAGGAGTTTCAGAAGTACGATGGGCCATGGACTCCACAAGCTTGAGGAAGTATTCTGCATGTATTAAACATCATAATTCTTCCAAAGCGGTATACAGTTCTGTTGTATTCCTAGGTAGTGTTCCACAGCGCGATGCATGGCATCCAAAATGTGTTTGATAACGTTGAAATCTGGCAATTTAGATGACTCCAAGCTCAGATGAAAGTTCATCTAACCATTGTATAGTGTCTAGAGGTTTATGGTGGCACATTCTTACCTTGCAAGAGGAACCCCATAAGACTGAAATCGCTAGAAAGGAAGCCCATATAGAGTTCACCTTTCAGAGTCGATTGTAGATGTACCAGGGATTCCATTGGATACCAACTAAACTAATCTTCTAGCATTAAAAAGACACCATGATCCTGTATAATCCCTTGTTGACAAGTGTGATCCATGGCTTCATGGGGTTTTCTCAACAAACGTATCCTTCCATCTGCCCAAAACGTCTAAACCCCATAGTACATTTGTGATACGAGTCAGAGCGACGCTTACGGACCAGAGAATCACGTCCGAAATCTACAACTGAGCTGAGGGCATTCTTGTAGCAGGAATAGACACAAATACTAATAGCTGTGTATCAAAATCTCGTTGAAAGTATGCCCAGTAGGTTTGTTAGTGTAATTGCAGCAGATGGAGGACCATCACTCTATAAAAAAGCATGTATTCTTTCCCTTATACCATCACATCTTGCTGTCTGGTCAATTTGTGTAGGATATAGTGTATGTTATATGTCTAAAATATCATTTACCCATACAATATAGTTCCTATTCGTAATTTCAATGAGAATATATAATGGTAGAAAACCGAATCAATACCTTAAATTGTAATACAATCAGTCTTACTCAATAAGTTACTCTTCAAGCTGCCTAGTATTCCTAATGTGCTTCCAAAATTTGCAAAAATGTATTACGTTGTCAGCTATTCTCAAATGTGTGTGTTATGTTATAGAATCCAGCTCGATACACTCTTGTAGCTGCTAAATACGGTGTTATCGTGTACGATAAGTTAGTATAAATTGATCGGTTTGTTGAGAGACGTCTCAATAATTCGTTTCTAATGCAAAATCAATCCATGAAAGATTGTACATATTTAATCTATGCGTTCTTAATAGGAACTATCATTGCTGACAATTAAAACTGCTTTGAAGAAATTTAACCCTAATTCTTTCAAGGACCGATTGAAATGCTCTTTATTTGTTTGCAGAACGACATCAATCACAGAAATAAGAGTGTCAACAGCCATACTGCCTAGTACGATTCTTTCAAAGTCTTTTGGTAGATAGGTAGCTACTTGATTAGCACTGGAGCAACACAACGGGCTATAAGCGACGGTTGAGGATGAGTCCAGAAGGCAAAGATCCAAGGACAACGCCTCGTAATTTTGAACTCCGGTGATAAGACGAGAACAACATCTGAGCTGGCACCTTCCATCTCCAAACTTCCACGACCAGCAACGTGAGAACACTTGAGGCCATGACAGATTCAATTGGCATCAGTCCCCATGTACACAACGGTCTTTGGCTGGACCGAGTTTCTAACTCACAACCCTCCGGTTGCTCTAATTCGTTGCTCTTTCAACTACGAAGTCTTTTGGATTTGCTTCGATCAGAGAACGAAGAAGACTTCTTGAGCATGTCCAAAATACTGAAGGATTTTAACAAAAGAAAAGATCCGAGGACAACACCACGTAATTTTGAACCACGGTGCGATGACAAGGTAACACCTGAGCTGACATCATACTCTCTAAGCTTCCACACCTCACCGTAAGGACATTTGTGGCGATGACAGATTTAACGTGCACCAGAACACTTTGTATTCTACGGTCTTTGGTTGGATTAGACCATTAATCTTCCAGCCGGGCTATCGCGGACCGGGTATTAACGTGGATGCTGCCAAAACGACAGGCTGGAGCCATCAGAGAAATTGCTTCGATCTAATTTCAACCAGCTAAGTTCATAGTTTCTTGTTTTACAATTGGAAGGGGTAAGTTTTTCAAACATTAATTATGAGCTACTTCAATATTCAATTGTTCCAAATGTTCCATGTGATGCTCATTCGATGCTGAACGATCCATTCGTATCGTTCCGTGTGACGTTCCTAATGATCCATATACCAAAATGTCATCATCGTTTCTTTTACTTTGCAACACTGAGGTCAATCTGAGGTAAATACGTGTAAAAAATGCTGGTTGGTCTGTGATACATCAACAGTAATTAGACTGAACTCTATGTCTTAACCTTTGTGGTGGCTTATCTTTCTATCGAAAACTATCCTTTATATCCAGCCTCTGATGTAAAATCCTGCCCCAAATTTTCAATTCTAGGTAAGAGACAATTTGTTGGCTGGGGCACGTTAAATAGGTCGTGGTCACAAAGTCCCCCATGTTCCCATACCAAATCAATACCTCTGGGGGTACCTAATCAAGGGGTTATTGGCCTCTGATTGGGATCTAAATTACGATATGTGTGAGTGAATGGATGTGTGAAAGGGGCCTTCCTGTAAAACGGATGTGTCATGTATGAAGAAGTCCTACCTTCCGGGGCAATGGCATCCCCAATTGGGTCATATATGGCCCGTACGACAACAACAACAGACAATTTGTTTTCCGTACTTGGATCTTCTTTCACCCTTGGAGTAACTGAGAAACTTTGCCTCGATGAGGTATATCGTCATTAGCAAAATTGACCACATCTTGGAACAGATTAATCGAAACCACTTGGAGGGTTAAAGTGAATTATGAACTATTGCAAGTATCTATTTCTAGACATCAGAAAACATCGAAAGGTTAAGCTTTCGTTTGAGTTTGCTTAACTAAGTAAACTCAAACGAAATTGATAAAAATTCCATTTCCCGTACATTTCAAGCCAAAAATCCCGACATTAACTCGGAATATGAAATTTAACTCCGTCTCGGACGGAAAAAAATCCATTTTCCATACGAAACCCGAACAAAGAGCACCATAAGGGTGTGTCTTCAAAAAGTTTTCCAGAAACTCCATCGGGACATTTAGTGGGGAAACCGAATAATACCCCGCAAAAATCCCTCCGCACTTACGAAATTCCCTAAGCCTCACTCCCTTCATAATCTATACCTCCAAACATAACTTTAAAGGGAAAACAGGCCAGCCATTGCCTCAAAACCAAAGTCCCCAGACCGTTCAAAAACACTTTAAAGTTTCGAATGACATTAGAATATTTGCCTAAAGTAAAAAAGGGACGAAAAAACCCTCGCAAAATCCCTAAACTAAATGGAAGGAGGAAAAAAAAAAAGAGAAACGGAAAATTTTCTGTACCCCATCAAATTCAAATTCTTTATTCCCTCCAAAATGTATTTCCAGACGTTTCAGTCCCCCTAAAACTGTATATTTATATCCTTGAATCTATCTCTCTTAAGAGCCGGTTACAATAGTATGGGATAGGTAAAGAAATACACTCCAAGGGAATTTTCCAAATAAGGCAGGAGGGGTAAGGATACGTACAGGAGAGTGAAAAAGCGCATGTTCTAGTTTTTCAGCCCCACTTTCCTCTGCTTTTTTCGGTGTCATGAATTCATGCATTCAGGAGAATTTTCCCGGGAAAAAATTTGTTTCCTCATAGCTAGTTTTGGAAGCAGAAAGTAAAATTTCACTTTCTTGAGTAAAAGTAGATTTTAAAACCGGGTCCTCATATATCTATATCTGTGTTAGGGAGAGTGGGGAGTATAAGGGGTCTGGGCTGGCTGAAATTTTATTCATTTATTCAGAGATCAAATGCTACCCGGGCCTTTGTTTAGGCAGTCTATATTTTGGCAGAGAGAGAGAGGAAAAAAGTTTCTTGCCTTCTCTTTCCGTACTTTCGTTATTTACTCTTTTTATTTCCCCTTCCACTACTGCTTTTTTTTCTCTTTTTTTAACTCCGCCGATCAATCAAAAAATCATTAATCATCATTGGATGCGGTCCTTTTTTGACGGTTTTGTGACGGGGCTTGCGGAGAAAATAGAGCATTTTAAATAAAAGGGGGTGTATGTGAAAAAGATGGAGGAGAGGTGGTAGGAAAAAATGCAGCCTGGTATTTTTCGAGATTTGATCTGTCGAGGTTTTTTTTCGCAATCCTTTTTTTTTTTAACTCGTCGTGAAAGGGTATGCGGAAGAAACTGGCCCTCTTTCTTTATTTAACTTTCAGATATCAATAAGCTTCATTTTCGTTTTTTCAGATCGAGTTTATTGCAAATAAAAATATTAGATGGGATTCGAATCGGCTTAAGAGTTTAAGTAACCGGAGGAGGAATTTCGAATCAAATAAAAAGAGAAAGTTTTCTCGGTTTTAAAGATAAGGCCTCTCTTCCAATGGTATCTAAATAAAATTACTTTGGGATAATAAACAATATTCTGGAAATGTATTTACTTTTTCAAATGCAGATTTTAAGTAAAGAGTTTTATTTTTCCCTAAATAAAAAAAATATATATTCTTTTTCTTAAAAACTCAAATGAAGTGAATATTTTTATTTCCTGAAACTAAACTTTGAAACAATTAACAAAAATATTTTTAATTTGTATCTATGTATCTTAACCCTTGACAAGATATCTCGTGACACTCTCGTTTTGACAAGATATCTCGTCTATCAAAACCTGACTGATTCTACTAACAGTGTGAGATAGCTCGTCGAAACAAAATATACTTATTACTCCAAGCGCATAAAGCAAATTGTCGTTTGCTGAGAGTATAGAACAGGTGTAGAATAGAGTTTGGAACAGGTGTTTTGTATCAAAGGCAGGTGTTTTGTATCACTACAATCTGTTCTTGACGCGTAGATGATCAACCGGGAGGGTTATGAGACATAACAAAGTAAAGAAGCTTATACTTATCCACCTAAACTATTTTGTTGCTGAATCATCTTATTCCTTTAAGAAATACTCGTAATTATGTCTACATTCGCCTGAATATTATGTTTTCAATTCCAATAGTATGGCACGAGAGATTTTGATAATTCAATCCACTTCAAAACTGAATTGAGAAATTCCCTGCTTTTCAGTTATTTACTACTTATTTTATTGCAAAATATTTCTATATCGCAATTTAAATCACGGGTGTTATTTAATTTTGCAGTTTTAAAAATATTTTGACAAAATTTGGTTGAATGTTTGCTAACGTTAATTGAAACTCAACAAAATTTAGCAAAAAATACCTAGTACTTTTTCAGATATTAAATTTAATAACTGAAAAACGTACTCTCTCGTCATTTAAAATAATTTTAAAATAGCCATTGCTTTAATCGGCTCTTTGTTCAAAATGAAAGTGTTTAAAATGACATGAGTGTATGGGTGAATAACAAAGCAGTTTTTAAAAATCTTGTTATCAAAATTCACTTTTATATTTTCATCATTTGCTGAGCGTTGATGCGATGCTTAAGTACGCAAATATGATTATGTCAGGAAGAAACACGAAATTCTAATATCCTAATTTGTGGTCAACTTACTGGCATAGTGATTACAATGTTTCTACGTCATAATATTCCATTTGTGTTATCACGATTCCCCTGGATCAAGGTACAGTCTAAACCAAGTCCAAGAGACCGCACTTTACCAGTCGCACAGCAACCAATTCTTGTTAATCCAGGTGCTGTTACACGGAGACACAGATACACTCTAAAATGTGAGAAGAAGTTGTTGGGATTGTGGAGCATGGACAATGTGGTGGTAACTCTTCTCAAGAAAGTCATATTTCTTGTACCCGTTTCCAAGTTTTTTCAGAGTAGTCCTGAAGCTCTGAACCTCCTGGTGATTGTCTTGACAAGGCATCTAGTGATTAGAAGAACTGACCAGATTTCGTCATTGGAAGAAATATGGCAAGATCTTGATCCTGTCTTTATAACAATCTTGACAACATCTTGAAAATGATATATGTCGTCATTAGCAGAATCGACCTGGTCTTTAAAAACGAGGACTAAGGAAAGGAAATGAAATAAGATCTTCATCGAAGCAAGAAACGAATTGGTTAGATCTTGATAGACGACATACCTCATCAAAACTACCTGGTGGGTTAAGATACAATGACAGCCCGTCCCCTCAAGTTCTGTTACCTGCCTCATCGTGGCGACGGGGTGTTACTGAGAGGATTGGCTTAAGATATGTTGGGAGTTTAAGGTCATATTTCCTGCTAAATGCTGATAGGCAATTCTTGAGGTTACTCCTGGCTTAATCTTCTATGGCACCTCACTAAAATTGAGCTGCAATCTCCGAATACCATGAACCATGGATTTCGCATTTGTAAAAATATACCATAAAAATTGAAAAATAAAAACACTTTCTGGAAATCTTGGTCAGCACTCCGGCCACGCCAATAAAAGGAATAGACACGCACACGAGGTTCTAAACCCCCTCAGCTGACCTCGACAAATTTGGAGCGAATGATTTCTTATCCTTTCCCTAAGCCACACAATGACGACGCAGTCTGACCCCCATTGTATCCGTTATTGCGGTCTTGTTGTGAAAAAGGAAGGGCAACCCTAGAGTGTGTTTGACCAACACTACACTTGGAGTGTTCGGGAGCGAAGGTGAGGGGTCCTGCAGGAAGTAAATTACTCCACTACGAATTCTGTTTGTCTTCCTCTCACAAACGCTACTGGGGTAATCACTTGAGAAGGTTGCGCACTCTATTGCAGGGGAAATTGCCATGGTTCTGTGAGTATCATGGCTGGTGGAACTTACAATGATGACGATGATCCAAAAGATAGTTTCCAAATGCGCTGAGGTTATGATGGCTTTATTCAACAGTTGCTCAGTGAATATCGAGTCGAGTGTAATTTTCAATGATGGTGACGATTTGGAAGGTGTTTTCAAATGTTCTTAGATTATGATTATTTCGATTATATTAATTTTTGTTCTTTTTGGACGTGGCTGGTGAAATTCGTGTAGTTTATAAGATGACAATGATCTGATAAGTAGGGCAACTTTTTTTTTTGCAGTAAAAATGGGAAAAGTTGCATTTATCATTCGCTAAAGTTGCATTTATGGAAAAAAAAGTTGCATTTATTTTTGATACACTAAATTCTAAAATAAATTTTTCGTAAAGATGAAAAAAATTCAAAATATATTGACAAGTTTAGTCAAGTACAACAGTATTATAATACATACTGAAATACAGAAGAACGTTGAATGGCCGATCCTTGCCAGTAATTTCTATAACATTCAAAATCTGCGCCAGCCGCTGTCATATAATGTGCTGTATCGTATAGTAGAAGCGCAAAATCCTTTCGCTCAACATTCAGAGATTTTAAAAAGTCATCTTCTAGGCGAACAACATAGTGATGATCGGCACTCACCTCGCAAACTCTGCAGTCGATTACGCAAGTTTTCTCAGGATTATCAAGAGTGCCAACCAATTTGTTAAAGTACTTCTTGCCATTTATTTCACTTTCGTCTTAGGACGAACATCTTCTTACCATGAACTTGTTTGATCCGCAATACTTCAGCGTTCTCAAGATCAGATACACGTGATCGAAGGATTGATTCAGATAGCAAAAATGAAATAGTAATTTCATATTAATTAATTTTAAGCTATATTTTAAAAAGTTGCAGGTGGTTGCATTTATGCAAAAAGTTCCATTTATGCAGAAAGTTGCATTTATGTTGCGGTTATAACTCACTTACTATACACCCCATGTAAGAGAAAATTTGGTTTTAGTACTTTACATGCAGCGTAGAATGCATGAAAAAAGTTGCATTTGTTTCAAAAAGTTGCCCTACTGATAAGATAGTTTTCAAACGTACTGAGGTTGTGATTATTTTACTTATATTTGTTGATCTGTCAGTTTCAATCCTGGCGTAATGGTAATGGTAATTTTAGTTAATGCCGTACTAGAGCAACACAGCGGGCTATTGACGACGGACCGAGATCAGTCCCTTAAGGGAGAGATCCGAGGACAACACCTCGTAATTTTGAACCACGGTCAGATGACAAAGCAACACCTTAGCTGGCACCCCACTCTCCAAACTTCCACACCAACCCAACGTGAGGACTTTCGGCCACGACAGATTTAAGGTGCACCAGCCGCCTCTACACCATACGCTTACAAACATCTATGCCCGGACCGGGATTCAAACCAGGAACCATCAGATCTAGAGGCTATCACCTTAACCACTATACCGGTTGGTCGCCCCAATCCTGGCTTTACAATGATGGTAACGATCTGAAAGATATTTTTCAAATGTGTTGAGTCTATGATGATTTTAACGAATTGTTGAATGTGATGTAGTCTCACGTTTGTTTTTTCACTTACGCATAAAGATGTTTTGTCATAATAAATTAATGATAGTAATACATTGAAAATACAGCATAAGAGTGGATACAGTTTTTGAAGAGAGTTTTCAGGATAAAGGCTTTTTAAACAAAGTAAAAGTTTTTGAATTAACCGATTGAGAATGAAGAAATAGTACATTATCACTGAATTACAAGTTGAGTTAAATTTAATCAAAATGATCTTCTACATGCTGCTAAACGTCTACAATTGTTCTACTGGAGTTTCAATTGTTCTCCATTGAAATCCACAGTGTTGTTGTTGCTGCACATCCCCCCTGGTGTAGGAAGACGGTCCAGAAGGCCCCGTCGTGCCAGATCCCCATATACTTGCAAAAAGTCCTGATCAATCAACAGCTGCTTATACGAAGCGATAAGACAGAGAAGAAGGTGATCAGGACTGGCAGGTAGGGAACAGGAACAAGGAGGGAAAATTCTCTCCCCGTTCTGAAAATTCATACATTTAAGATGGTCACTTCAAAATCTGGCCATGGCCGATTGGAAAGGCCGAGGGCCACAGCATGAGATTGATGAAATCCACAGTTGTGGCTATATTTCAGAATGTATGTATTGGCAGTCTTTCTACACATTAAACAAGAAATTATCCTTTTAGTTATGGAGGTATTTCATACGATAGAGGTGTGATGGATTTTGTTTAGTTGACAGTTTGAATATAAAACACTCACATAATCACTATTAAGACAGCATAAGGTGCTTCCAGTTGTTTAAATTTGCGGAATAAGAGTAAAAAAATGAATTTTTATAGTTAAAATAAGTTAAAGTTTTTAAATTAACCGATCGTGAAGGAAGAAAAGGTACACTATCACTGAACCGTAGGCGAAATTAAATTTAAATTGGAATATTAATTACGTAGTAAATATGAAACACGGAAGTCAAGAAATACGTGAATTTCACTTCCGAATCCAATCGACTGAACTAATAACACGAATACTTATGACGACAAACAAGCAGCTGCTGAACCACAAGAAAACAAGACAACACCCGCAATATTTCTCAACAGCCCGCTGAACACGTTTTTTCTCCACCGCATCCACGGCAAACAGCCCTTCTTTCTCCAACGCGGCACAACAAACCACCACGCCTATCGAGCGTAAAAATATATCCATTATGTCGTCACACTTTTCAAACAATCACAGCTGACACGCTACGGCGGAAAAGAAACCAAAAAAACGCATCACCATCAGCACAAACAAGACAGCGCTGCCCTGTTCTAACAGCTCTGATCAACACTTCGTTGTCACCCACCGTTGCCACAGCCCTCCAACTAAAGAGGTACACCCCAGAGGAGAGTGCGCACCCCCTTTTTGCTTTTTTCACTCCAGTTCCTTGCCTTCCTCGAGTTCCTGCTACATTTCAACACGTCCAACGTCCCCTCCTATCTAATTAGTTTAAAGAGCCGGTGTGTAAATGATGAAGAGTAATTAATGGCTTGACTAAGTATTTCAGGGTGTGTTGGATGCTCATTAGGCGGCGGGGACGATATTGTTGGGGAGGGAGGACTCCTCTGGAGGAGAAGGGAAGAGGACTCGCTTCGGTTCTTGGAGGTTGGACGGAAAATGATAGCTGCGTTCAATGGGAAGTGTGGTTTTTGAGTAATAATGTCAAGTATAAACGTGAACCAAGAAGACAAATACACAGAGGGTAATAAAAACAATTTATGAGTTTCCTCTTTTGAAGAAAACTTCCCGTTTAATATGAAACGAAATGAAGAGTAGTTATACTCTTGAAGGATGGAGGGTTACGGTACCCCGGTTGGAAGAGTTGCGAGTTCGAATACAACAAAAGACCGTAGTGTATATAGGGGGTTTTAGATCCTCCACCTCCCGACTCACCCGTTATGGTTTGTATTCTTTGGCTGGGAGGAGCAGGGCCGCCCATAAACTTCCCGGGCCCCCGACAAAATTTTCGCGCGGGCCCCTAAGTTTTTTCTTTGGTTAGAAAGTTTTTATTTTCTCAAGTATCCATATATTTACAAATACCCGACTTCTGAAATGTACAAGCAAACCCACAGTAATTTAATAATGAACTGGTAAGTAATTATGGAATTAAATATGTGTATGTGTTATACGCCTAAAGCCAGAAGTGGCCACTTTGGGATCGAGCAGGACTTCGATAAGGATAATGAAGTGTAATAAAAAAAACTATAATAAATATCTCTATATAAAGATTGTAAGATACCCATGAAAAAACATACCTTAGACGCTGAAGACTAGTCGAAACTACAAAATCTTTTGCAGATTTAAATAAAGAAAAATTTTAAATAAGATTTTTTGCAAACTTTTTCTAAAATGAGGCAGATAATTTCTTTACCAAACCTTGGGGCCGCGGGCCCCTTAAACGTCCTGGCCCCCGACATTTGTCGGGTTTGTCCCCCTCTTATGGGCGGCTCTGGGAGGGGGGAAGGACTTCCAGCCCATGAAGTAAACCCAATGGGGCCCACGCCGACCGGTCGAGCATTTATTGTGTATTTAAAATTTACATGGTGCAAAAGGCCCGGTTCATGAATATAAAAGGACCAGAGATATAAAGGACAGGAGTAAAACATTGGGCAACAGGCCCCAATAAAAGGTCCGTGGAAACATAAAAGATTGTGACGTAGTAAGACATGAAAATAAAACATTGGTAAACATACATAAATAAACAATGATGAAGTGTTGAAGCAATAAAAATAGAACAGTAATAAGATTTAAAATTTTATAAGATTAAGAGAAAGAGGGAACGCATCGGTAGGTCAACAGTACTCAGGGCACACTGGTTCCATTAGCCACTTCTGCCGTAATGAAGATGCATTTTTAATTCGGAATTTGGAGATCGCATTCTTCATGATAGAGATAAGCCATTTCGGGTATATAGGGGGTTGGAGCACGTTCAATCTGCCTTGGCCTCAAATGTATTTTCCCTTTACGCTGCGGCGCTTAGATTTTTTCAATCATCTCACAGAAAACGGCTCTTTCGCCTGCATGTCCGACCCCCCTTATCTAATAACCTAACTAAAACGATAGAGCCTTGAGTGGCATTTACGACAGACGCTTTCCTTCCATAGTACAGGGTGATTCATGAGTACGCATACAGTTTCCAGATGCTGTGAAACAGGAACAGCTTAACATACGGTCCCCAAATGCGAACTGTAAGCTAGGTATACTCATAAAGTTTGGGTCCCCCCTCCAGAGCGAAATGACGTAGGCGATATTAAGCGTGTAACGTGACTAGTCAGTGGAAATGGCTGAGTCTGCACTGAAGAAGGCGTTTTGTGTTTTTGAATTGAGCAAAACGGAATTTGTCACTGTTGTGCAATGGCATTTTCAATCACGATTTGGAAAATAACCTCCAACCAAAAAATTGATTTACGATTAGTTTAAAAAATTTGAAACTATGGGCTGTTTGTGCAAAGTTCCAAAGCCAAGACCACCGAGTGTGTATCAGCAGATGTCATCAAAAACTTAATTCATCCAACTGGATAATAAAGTCGAAAAACTTTATTCTCCAATTGGATGGTGCACTACCACACGGTGACATGTAAAATTACCTCTATTAACATCTTCTTCACCTATGGATTGCACGAAGCGCCGACTACAATATACCACTAACCCAATGGCCACCTAGCTGCCCTGATTTAACACCATTTGACTTTTTCCTTCGGGGCTACGTAAAGGATAAAGAATTTAGCACTCCTCTTCCTGTTGATCTAGCGCAGTTGAAACAGCGTATAACAACCACTATCAATACACTTGCTTCTACACAACCTAACACGCGTCTGGGCAGAAATGGGCTACCGGTTCGATGTGTGTAGTGTGACTAACGGCCGTATTCACAAGTCCGAGTTAACACGAGGATCAACGATAATCCGCGAGTTATCGAAAAAACCGTATTCACAAGTCCTGATCCGTGGTTTAAACTGCCGTTTCGGCGTTACATTTTGATCCTCCGAAATCGGCGAGTTAACTCGCGAGTTACATTTAATCAATCAATTCTACGGCCACGTACGTGCTTGATCTGTATGAATGCAGATTCGATGCGTCGTAACCAATGTAAACAATACCACGTGATCGTGAGGTAGCCAATCACAGCGAGCGTCTCATTTTAATCCCCGGATCACTTAACACACTGTTTGAGAATACCGTTCTTGCTAATCCTCGAGTTAACTCTTACTCGCGGATCAACTGATCCTCGAGTTAACTCGAGACTTGTGAATATGGCCGTAAGGGTGCACACATAGAACATCAGTGACTGTCTCTAAAAGCTTGAAACATTCACCTACACTTCTGTTACAGGTGATATAAAATATCTTACAGTGTCACTGTTATATAATGCGTTGGAAGTGTATACTTTATTATAAATAACCCTGCATTGTGTGGCGTATCATTTGGTGTGAGATCGATATCACGGGAGAGGGGCGTTCTGCTTTTATCCCAAAGCGTTCACACCTCACAGTCGACAGAGTAGGGTACCGATCGCTAACATCTCGAAAATGGTGATCGGTCATTTAAAAGGGGGTAACATCCACTGTACACAGATATATAACATGCCGCTGGTGAAAACGAAACTGTAGTGGTAAAAATTGTCTACTTGCCGCAGCGTAAAGGTTAAGCTGGCATGGTGTGGAAGTTTGGAGTATGGAATGCCAGCTCAGTTGTTGACCTCGTTATGTGACGGTGGTTCAAAATTACGTGGTACTGTCTTCAGATATTTCCCTTCGGGTTTGATCCTGGACTGTCACCAATGGCTTGTTGTGTTTCTCCAGAGCGACGTTAATTAAAATACCTACCTACCTGAATGGATATAGAATTATCATTCAATGAAAAGTATAGATTTTGTACAATGAAGCTAATACAAACTGGTATCAAGAAATTCAACACTTATGTGCAATAAACACCATCCATTAAAAAAAATAATATCTTGTTTTACTAATTCAAGAAGTTTGCCTCCGAGTTCTGAAGGTTGAATGAAAAATTATTGCATTGTGGATTTCGGGTAGCAAAGTCAGGTATAAACGTGAATCAAGAAGACAAATACATTGTAAGTAATAGAAACAGTTTATATGTTTCCTCTTTTGCAGGTTTCTGTTTAATGTGGAAAGAAATGAAGGGTAGTTATAGGTCAGAATTATGAAGGTTGGATGTAAATGATCATTGCATTCGATGGAAAGTATAGATTTCGTACAATAGAGCCACGTACAATCTGTATCAATAAATTCAACACTTTGGGCGATAAACATCGTCTATATAAATCATTTAACAATATATATAGTTTGAGTAACTGAAAAAGTTTATTTCAGAGTTCTAAAAATTGGATGTAAAATTATTGCATTCAATGGGAAGTGTGAATATTGCACATGAATATGCGGACATGTGGATATCGCATGAACGTGCACAAAAATAAGTGTGGGTTTTGTCGAAATCACGTTTAAACTTGCACCAAGAAATATCACAATGAGAAACAAAACACGCTGCGCATGTGAGTTACGTTCCAATTATATCCTTCTTTTAATAATTTAATGAGTTGAGGTATATTTACCAGATGAAGGTTCGATAGAAAACGATCATCGCATTCAATGAGAACTGTTGATTTTGAACTATAGTATCATATAAGACATGCAGCAATTAATCCAACACTTTTGTGCAACAGAAACTATGTATACGAATTACTTCATTTCATAAAGATATCCCTCTTTTAGTAATGGAGTAATGTTGGATCCCCCTCGAACTGAAGACCATTTGCCATTCTGAAGATTCGACCTAAAATAATCGTTATGTTTATTGGAAAAAGTGGTTTTCCATAACAAAGTGATGTTACATGCTTTTGCAACTTGCACCAATAAATTAAATACCATCATGAGTAAGATAAAGTCTCTAAATACCCCAGTTAAACAATCAATTCAAATTTTAATCACATTTAAAATACTTCTGACTGTCTTGGTCAAAACTTTCTCTTTTAGCTGGTGGTGTAAGTTAAAGTTCCGGTATATTATAAGGTAAGCATTAACGTGCAGGTAGTAAAAGTTTAAAGTTCAAATTTGCGTATTCTTGCCTAACACAAATTTTAAAATAATTATTTTAAAACCTACATAAAATTCATAGTAAACACGTAGAGAACATTGAACAACCAGCCTCCCTTCTTTAACTCACCCAAAGAAAGTATAACTTTATCACACCATTGACCAGTTTTCAACATATTACAAACATATTCCCGCACAATATACCCAGTTTATCTGTTACCAAAGCACAAATATACTACTCATGCCCATGAACCCTCATGCCATGTTCCATTGTTTCTCTTCCAGTGAAAAACCAGTAAGACATCCGCCAGTTTAGTTTACTCTTGTCAACACGTAATTTACTTTGAGCATTTTTGCCAAAAATAGACTTTTAAATAATTACCTAAAATGTACAAAAAGTATTAGGGAATATAACAAGCACGTAGAGAACATTGAGCAAACAACTTCCCACCTTTAACTCGGCCAAAGAAAGCGCAATTTTATAGGACCATTAACCAGTTTTCAACACTTCACAAACATATTCTCACACAATATCCCAGTTTTTCCGTCACCAAAGCACAAACAAACATAATACTCATGTCCATGAACCCTCCTTGCCATGTTTCATCCACCGTTTCCTCTCCCGGTGAAAAACCTACAAACAGTTCGATTCAGCAGTCAGAAACAATCTCACGAGCCAGCAGGCCCCTTGGCTTTTCGGGCCGCCAGCCCCATTGTTGGGCCACCTATGTGTCAACACTTCACTGTGCTTTTCGACAATGCCCTGGGGGTGAGGTAACATTAAACGTTTGGAGGGGATGTTTGTCAGGGGAGGGGAAGATATGAAAATGGTGCGTGTACTGTGCAGTTGCATCTTTCGTGGAGTCTGTCTGGTCCGACCGCGAAGTCTTTTTATTGGAGTATTTATGTAGCTACGGAGTTGGCCTTTATTCTGGAGATAAGTGCCTCAACACACATATATATTTGGTTGTAGACCAAAGGATTTGATTTATAGATTCGAAAGGAAATATCTTGTGGTTATTGCTACCTAGCAGGTGTATCCGAAAGTTACAGAAATCTCATCATGTTAACTTGATGAAACTCCTGAAAACATAGTCGTATACTTTAAAGGTGTTTAGTTTTGTAACTAAATAACATTTAGTTTGATATATATTGCTGGAAATTTATAATTGAGCTTAAATCGATTTAATTAATTTTTAAAGAATTCCACTTTTAGTTTCAAATCTAAAATTACAATACTATAGAATATTCATGTAAAAAATATTAAAAATGCAAAGTCTGGTAGTTTTAAGCATGTTTGTTTTACGACATTTTAAGGAATTATTTTGCTTCGGATGTTGAAATTTTTATTTCTTCTTTAAGGTGAAATGTCAAAACGGTCTATAGATATTAAACCATTCAAATTTATACGAATTGTGTAAATGTAAAAAAAAATGTTTATATATAGTTTCTTAGAGTATTTTACAGTTAATGCATACAAGTGGAATAGACAGTGTGAAAATATTTTTTACACACTTACAAGCAAACAAAATTGCAACATATTGTTATATTCAATCAAAATTCGATAATTCAGACAAATGAAAAATAAATTTAATTAACTTCAAAACCATCGATATATTTTAAATTAAGCTTAAAACTGTTTTAATTTTAGTGTTTACTTCAGAATTTATTATACATTTTAAAGAAATTGTACTTAGGAAAAATACGTTTATTTTAAAAGTAAACCGCAGTGTTTCTTTCAAGATGAAGTAATTTAAACGTAGGTTCTAATATTTTTCTTTAGCGGAAGGCTCTGATTCGACCTGCTTATACGATTATTCCATCTACAGCACTCAATGAAAACAAATTCAAATGTGTCAGTGGTGATGCATAGTAATATCAATACTTAGTTAATAGTTACAGCAAAAATGACACACAGCATTATAATGGGTTATTAAACGTGAAAGTTAGAAAGGCGAAGTAGCAAAAAGCATGTATCGAATATTTCCATGTAATTTCTAATTGCTCGTCGCGTTTCTCCAGTGTGACGTTAATTAATTATCATTCCATAACCCATGCTATTTCTAAAATGAATTCTCAGTTTGACAAACTATTTTAAAACAGATATAGAAATTATGAGTTATTCAAGAATTATATTTATTAGAAGACACATTTGTTTTTCATCACTTCAAAAATTGGTTCTTACGTAAGATTTCAGGCTCCATTACATTTCCTACCGACGACATTTACTACTTCTGACGTGTTACAATTTATCTATTTGATCAAAAACACAATGTAAATAAAGGTATAACAAAAAACATAAATCAGCTGAAGCTAAAATAAACTATACTAAAAACAAAGCTAAAAAAAGCTCAAACAATAATAAAATAGCATAACTAGAAAACAAGAAATTATGTTTTTGAAACGGCAGTTTCAGCAATATCTAAAATCAGTTTTACCAGTTTTGCAATAACAGTTTTTAAAATCTAATTTAGCGCCTGCGATGAACGGATTCTGTTGTACTTCTCTACACAGAAGCAATTGTCAACTATGAAAATTACTGAGTAGATTCCAAACCTATTTAAGCTTCGTAATGAACAATATAAACTCAGTGTAAGTATATGAAACTATCCAAACAAATTTAGCCCCCCGAAAATAAGTCTAGAATCTATTTTAAACTTTGTTGATGCTTACTATGCACTTTCCTTACTTTAACTGCTGTAATTTGCTGGACTCAACAAATTTCGCTCGGAAACCTTTAACGCTATGTAACCATATTTATTCATTTTAGCAGATGAATAGTATTAATTAACATAGAAAGCAGACATTTGTTTATACTATTTGCAATTAAAAATTGTTGTTAAACAATGTTTTAATACCAATCCAACTCTAAAGTTCAAATTTTTGCCTTCGTTTAAAAAAGTAAATGGTTTTATAAGCAATGACTTTATTACTTCAATATCATTGCTAAATTTCGTCTAAAAAAATAAAGTTCCATTTTGTATTGATATTGAAAATGAATAAAATCTTTATGAAGTGATAAACATGTTTTCAATTATTGTACTGTTAAAAAGTCCTTGTTAAAATATTTCCTATCCATCAAATTTAAACCTTTATAATAGAACCGAAGTCAATATATATGTTTTCCTATTTATATATATTTAGCTTTATATATTTCCTTCAGCTTCGACAATGTGAGGTCCCAAGTGAAGGCCATTTCCAACTTTAAAGCTTCAATTTTTGCCTACGTTTGAAAAACTAAATAATTTTATTTATTAAGATTATTATTTCGATATCACTTCAAAATTTCGTCAAAATATTAAAATTCCATTTTAGAATAATAATGAAGAAAAATAAAAACATTAAAGTGATAAACATGTATTCAATTATTTTCCAGTTTAAAAAAGTTCTTGGTAAAAAGTTTTTAGATCCGTAAAATATCTACCCTTCTAAAGGAATGGAAGTCAACAAATATGTATGCTCCATTTATATACACCTCAGGTACTTCACAACACTTTCACCTTCAGCTTCGAAGACCCGAGGTCACAAGTGAAAACCATTTCCATTTTGCCACCTTAACGCTAAATGGCCTACATAAGTGGCTCATTACCATGACATTAAAATCCTCCAGAACCCACAACAGACCCAAAATGTACTTTAAGCACTTTAAATTATAAATAATTCATAGCACCAGAGAATTAAGTGCATCTAAACCTATCGCGCAAAAATGGCCGGCCCGCCAAATCCACACTATCATCAAATCACCATGAACCGAAGGGGGGTCAGCACGAGGTATGAGGGGGGCTGACGAAATCTGTTTGAGGGGAGGATCGAATACGAAGGGGGTACCAAAAGCAAGCGGATTACTCAAGGAGACCCGACGCGAAATTTTCCGCCACAGGGACCCCTTACAATAGCGAGGGGGCCCCGTAGTCGACAATTGGGTTGGGGGTCACGTGAGCGAGTAGCTCCAGACAGGACATGTGCATCCATGCTTTGTGATCGGGGTGAGCTTTTTTTAGACTGGCTACAATGGCGGGGTGGTGTACTGTTTTTCACAGTTCCGCACTGGGGGGTGTCCGTGTACCCCCCTTAGAGCGTGCGTATGTGCGCGCTGCGAAGAAGGCCATTTTATGAAAAGTTATGGGAGGGTCGATGCCATTTGTGTGTTGTAGGGTATTGTGGCGAGAGCGCGAAAATCTGGTGGGGCCCGTCAGCGATTAGAAAAACAGAGTCAAAACATTGAATTTATGAGTACGTCAACGCTCTGTTGGCTTAGTATGCCCTTCTGCGGAGTGTGGAGAATGAGGTGTTTTGGAGTATTGCTGACGGACGCTGTTTTAGAGGTTCATCCTCTTGCTTCATTAAGCTGGTTATAGGTTATATCAGTGGATTAGAATGAAAGGTGTGTAAGGGAATTCGGCACTCATTTGGAGGACGAACTTGGTGACGAGCAACAAAACATCATACCTTTTAAATCAGATACCCTGCTCCTCTAAATGTAATTATCTTCGAGTCACTTTGGACCCTTGTTTAACGTAGAACAACCACATCTCCTCCCTTAGAGCTAAAGCCATTGCCGCTAGAACCAATCTTTACCCCTTAATAGGTCGAAATTCCATGCTTAATATCGACAGTAAATTGATCCCTTACAAAACCATGATTCGACCAAAAATCAGCTACGCCAGTTTTATCTGGAGATACGCAGCAAAAACTAATATCCATAAACTGAAAATTTTTCATAATTGTACTCTCCGTATTATCAGCGGTTATCCCCGGTATTACAGAAACAATAAAATCCGCGAAGATCTCAAAATTACTGAACTCAAACAATTCTTCAGTAAACTTGCAATTAAATTCTACAACAAACTTGATAATATTGATCACCTCGCAATTCAACAAATCCCCATATACGACTGTCGTCTAACCAAGTTCCGTAAAAGGCCAAGGGCCATTCTTTAAAATTAATTTTGAATTTGTTTTCTTATTCCTTCTTTTCTGTTTTTCTCGAGTATGCGTTAAATCTGTCATTTTTGTATCGGCTGCAGCAGTCAAAATCGAACTCCCACTCTAACACCAATCATTCTGATTCGTCGTACCACGACCGAAGCTCCATAACATATAAAGTTCTGTGTCTAATTTTTTCGTTCAGTTACAGATACGTTACGGAAGAAGGTACAGGGCCTACGGCCTATCCCCTCCATTTTACCTTTTCACGAGAAAAGTGTCACTTCTTAACACTCCATTTGGTTTAGACGATATCTCGTCCATCGAGATCTGAACAATTTTACTAAATGACGGGTTATCTGGTAATAAACAATACCAATTGAATTCCGTTTGATGAATATATTGCTGTTTATTTGATGGTGATCAGGTCAAGATCAGTCAGGTTTTTCTTTTGACGAGATATCTCGTCATCGAGTTCTGGTAAGTTTGATAATGACGAGATGCCTCGTCGAGACAATCACTAAGAGGGTTAAAACGAAGACTATAATTTTAGAATTAAAAAAACGAGTGCCGCAGTATATCAGTTGGTGAGCTGCGAATTCTCTTCGGGATTGATTCCAAACCGTCCTCAAAAACCCCTTGTGTTGTCCCAGTGTGATGTTAATTCAACTATCCGCCAACTATTTCATGGTATTGTGATCAACGCCATAGAAATTTCCAAAATATAAGGAATTTTGCCATCATTTTAAGTACCCAATAAACCAATCGAATCTCTGTAGAAGTCAAAATTGGCTTCTAGATATAGCTAAATATAATGCAAAAGAAACCCTTGAAGAGTCGGATAATTTTTACACGTGCTCAAAATTTGCCACTTAGTTCAAACTTCTTCTTCATCTGCATTATCAAATGCTTTTCAAGCATTTGATAATGTAGGAACGGGATTGAAATATCGATAAAATCACGCACAGTTTGGAAATTTCTGTCACAATAAGCCTACAGAAAATATTATCTGGCATGAAACGCTCCTTCATCTTGAGGTGTGCCACGCACAAGTTTTTAGAGATGCGACCTGAAACTTTTTGATATCATATTCATCCCATCCTATTATATGCCTTACCTAGGTATATGATAATTCATTTTGCAAACACACATATTACAACAAACCTACAGAATGCAAAATCGACTCCATTTAACTAAAGTTTTTTCCAATGCCTGGTCAATTGGACCTTAGTCATCATGGCCCAAAGAAAGAGGAATTGTAAGCCACATTTCGTTACACTGTTGTATCACGGTGAGTGGGTTCACATTACACCTCATGTTTTTACTATAAATTACACCAGACGGACAAGCATCCTTGTCGTACCAGAAACCTACCTTTAATTCTATAAGCAAACACCATGACCTGACCGTCAGACCTACTTTTAGGTATTTATTTAACCCTCCTGATGGTTGTCATCTCGTAATTATAAAAAATCTGCAATATCTCGATGACGAGATATCGTTATTAGCGAAATTGATCCAACTTTATGGATGTCATGTCTAATCATAACAGCTTGAAAAACTAAAGTAGCATTCGTCTACTCCTTCTTACCTCTGGACTGAATTAGCCCGGTCGAAAGTCGGAAGAGTTACGGATTATCAACTGGAGGGTTGCTAGTTCGAATCCAACCAAAGACCGTCGTGTACAAGAAGCTTGGTGCACGTTAAATAGGTTGTGGCCTCAAATGTACTCATGTTGGCATAGTGTGGAAGTTTGGAGAGTGAGGAGGCAGGTCAGATGTGACCTCGTCATCTGACCGCCGTTTAAAATTACATATTTTTGTCCTCGGATCTTCCATTTAGGATAGATTCCGGATCGTCGCAAATAGCCCGTTATGTAGCTAAAGTGTGACTTAAATCAAATACCTAACCTAACCAATTCAACCCTTCATGTAAAAATGTCATATATGGCAAATTTCTTTCCTTACAAAGTTGATTAACCTTTCGACTACGGCCGGTACATCAATTGTACCTTGATCGCGCCAAGAAAGAATTTAGATAACTCCCAGTACAGGAGTTGTACTTGAAAGTTATAAGAATCGTGCCAAGAAAGAATCGCACCAGTTATATCTATAGCCGTAGTCAAAAGGCTAAGAACTTGAAACGATCAATTAAAAAAATTCTGTTGGCTTCAAAATTCAAATTAAGTCTTTGAATTGAGACACATTGGCCAGAATATTCACTCTTTTCGAAATAGAAAATATTCTTCTCAACATTCCTTAGCAATTTGTACGTATAATTCCAAGCATTAATTTTGAATTCGAAATGCATCTATATATTAGGTCTGATTAATCTGCAACTACGAACAAAACAGACTCAACACACGGTAAAAGCAAAATGACCAACGGACGAATAAGCGAAACGAATCCAGAACGGAGAGATCGGGTCACAGCACACTTATTTCCGTATAAATATATACATCTCGTCGTGAATCAGAGCCACCCAATGTTGGGAAAAGCAAATCTAGCAGAAATCTTGGGGAGCAATTTTGCTTCTGCTCGGCCGCCGATATCTGCCATTCCTTGTCAGTATAGAGTGGTGGATGCTTTATCAGGCTGCTTAGTATGCAAGGCGACCGTTGGATGCCGGTTCTTGGCGATTTATCGCCTTTATATCGAAAAAGATGTGCAAAAACATTGCTGTTTTTTGAATTGTATTTGGTTGACTCTTGGAAGCTTATTTTTCCTTTTATCTGCATTAATAATGACTCAGTTACCTACATGTGGATGAAGAAGTTAATTTTACGATTTATTAATTTTTGTATAGAGATGAATTAGAAAATAAATTTATTCCACCAATTTGTCTAGACGTGCATGAATTAGTGTAAATATTTATTTAATCATTTATCCATTTCTTCACGCGTGAATTAAAAAAAAAATTTAGGATGATTTTATCCTTTTTTTCTACACGTGGATTAAGAAGTAAGGAAATTCATTTTACAATTCTACTATTTTGTTATAAGTAGATTAAGAAATAAAGACATTTATTTCACGATTTATACTTTTGTATATTCGAGGATTAAAATGAAAGGACATTTATTTCTTGATTTATCACTTTCTCTACCATGTGGATTAAGAAGTAAAGATATTTATTTCACGATTTATCCATTTCTCTACACGTGAATTAACAGGAAAGGAAAGTTATTTCGTGATTTATTAGTTTTCCTACAGTGTAAATTAAGATGTAAATACATTAATTTAACGATTTACCCATTTAGTTACATATGGATTAAAAACCAAAGAAATTTATTTGACGATTCATCCATTTCTCTACTTGTGGTTTAAGAAGTAAAGAAATTTATTTCCGAGTAATTTTAGCAAATTTTTGATACGTCTTTCGTTATTGCTTTAAATTAAAATGAGGATTGGAGGGAAAGGAAATATACAGATAAATATATTTTTACAGTTAATTGTATTTCAAATGGATCAATCCTGTTTCTAATACGAGAACATCAGAAGCATAAGATAGTTTGAAACAATTCGGCATTTTCTAATAATAGCTTTCTTGTATAAAATTCCTGTAAAACATTTTATAATTTCACTAATACTTGTTTCAAAACATTTCTTTAACAACATTTGGGAATTTGCTTAACATTCCTATAAAAAATTGAAGGATTACTCTGACAGTCGTTTATTTGCATAACATTTCTTTTAACAAAGAATTTGAATTTCTTCAATATTTGTTTTTTACCCAACAATCCTGAAAAATATTTTGGGATTTCTTCCGTGTTTGTTTTTTAATACAATTCTTTTAATCGAGTTGTAGTTCTCTGACATTTATTTTCTGTCCGAAAATGTTTGTAAAATTCTATTGTGTTTCGTTACTAAACATTTCTGTAAAAACTTTTAGAATTCCTTTATTTGTTTTCTTGCTTAGCAATTCTACAAGACATTGTAATAGTAAGTACTGTAGTAAAAAACTAGTTTCTTTATGTTAAAATACTTTGACTTTAAAATTTAGAAGGAATGAGTTCTGTGAAATAAAACCTGCAAAACCTGAATATAAGTGTTTTTATTCTTTTCCAAACAAGGGTCTTACAAAAGTTTGATAAACTTAACGAAAAAGACCCGTGACAAATTATTAATGAAATTATATTCTTTAATTAAAAAAAATTGCTTCCTACTAATATTGAAAGTTTGAAATTACTCATGCTTTGCATTCGAACATAATTCAAGACATATATCCGTCGTATTGTTAAAAAAAAAAAAAAAAAAACACCTTTTTTTATATATAAAGATACCATTTGAAGTTGGTACTTAAAACCCTTCTTTAATTAACTGCAGTTTGTTAAAGTACACTTTTATTACATTTATGATTTAGAAATGTAATACAAAATAATAAATTGTTGTATAAATTTTTCCAAAGGCATTTCATCTAAAGGTGACAATAATAAGTGTCTTCTATTACAAAAAATATTTAAGTAATTTAAAATCACCCATCATAGTTCACACAAAATATTCCAGCTAATACAAAAACACAATAAGGTTTTGTGTTTATTAAATACGCATTTTTTAAAAAGTTTGTTTCTTTTAACATAAGTAAGAAGTATGTATTTATACCAAAATCTTTGAGTACCACATTTAAATACCAATTGTTAGTAAAAAAAAAGAAAAATTCACAACTTATATAATAAATAAAAGTTTTATACCTATTCAAATGTCTTAAAATACCCACATTTTGGAAGAGATACTTAATATTTACATGATTGATAGAAAAACGGTTAAATAGGAGAGGGGGTATAAAAACGGGTAAAAGGATATGAAAAATGGGTTAAACCGAATCTCACCATATTGAGATGCATTTATCTTACGCTTTGACTAAGAAATGTGAATTAATAAATCTAATGTTTACAACACTTAGACTATTTGAACGTATAAGGTCTCTTTTAATGACTACAAATTCATTCAAAAATACATTTTAATAGATTAATCTTCAATAGTTTACTTAAGTTGTATTCAATAAGGCAGACAGAAATGTCATGACTGTATTGTATATGTTTAAATATTTCCTGTTCCCAATAATTAAAATACCAATATAAGACTATATTATGAAAAATACTGGTCAGAGTATATTAATAATGTGCATACATATATTAAATTCAGATTCAAAATTATTTTAAATCGATTTAATGTTTTAAATCGAATGGTTCTCACAGAGTAATACAAATTTATACTAAAAATTAATAATCTTTGAAAGTGTAGCTCATAATATAATAATTAAAGTACATGGATTAATTTTTTTTGTCTTGAAAAATTAGTTGTTATGAAAGAAACTAGTAATTTAATGACAGTACATTTACGAAACTAATAAGGTGATGCGTAAATAATACATTATATCCACAACAAATTCATTGTTTTTCTAAAGATTTAATAAAAAAATTATATTTTATATGTGAAATAATTTGTAATTTTTAGTTATGAGGAATTTTAATCAGCTAATCAATGCAAAGTAATGAATATTAGCATTAATATATTCATCACAAATGCTAATCCCTAATGTATTTTATAAAATTTAAAGAAATGTGAGTTTTGTCGGTCTGGAATATTTTTAAAACGTAAATCAATTCTCCAAGTAAACAGTCTGATATAAAAACGAGCTAGATATTTTAATGAAATATGTAATTTTCAATCGTATTAATAAAGCTAATTGTGAATTTAGATCCTTTTCTTTTGCAATAAAGGGTCTAGACCAGTTACTGTTTTCCTGAAAGTAGAACAATTTTTAAGTAAAATAATATATTTATTAGAAGGAATCTAATTAAGTACCTTTGTATTGCATAAATACAATGATCAGAACAAAAAGTTCCAAATCCATGAATTTCGAAATGTATTATAGTTCGCTAGGAACAAATCATCATTAACTAACATTTTTCGAAGACCCTAATTGCTTATTTTGACGGTGAAGAGAAATGCATTGTCACATTGTAATCTGCTTAAAAGATATACGTAAATCATTATGAAATGTTTAAATTTTCCATTTTAGACTTAGACTTAAGCTAATATTTAGTCTGTACAGGCTGCGTGGAATTTTTGTTTGTAAGTAGAGTTTTTGCTCTGAGACGATGATATAATTTGCATTAAAAGGTAGACTTTCATAGAGTAGTTTGTAATAGAGAAAATATTTTGTGGGTTTTCGTTACTATCAAAGTATTTCTGCCCTCCAATTATGAAAATTGAGGCTCAAACTGTTCACAATACTTCAAAATATATCCTTCAAAACAGGAACTTGGGCTTAGAAGACGAATCAACACAATATATAATTTGTTATGAGTTTTTAAAATGCATTCCGATTGGGTGTTATAGCTACTAAAGAGTATTATAGTATAGCTATAAAGCCTGTGCTATAGTACAGCCATATGACCTGTATTACAGTATAGCTATATAGTCTGTATTATAATACAGCTACAAGGGCCGTTCGGAAAGTGATATCCGTTTGAGCATGCGCACCACTGTGACAGTGGCAGGTGCACCGGTCAAGGTCAACCAGTTTTAGGGACTTGTCTGCCAGCTGTTTACTGAATTACATCGCATTATAACAGTAGTTGTTGTTTTGGTAAGCAAACAAACAGTCCAAGAAAATCGAGCATGTCGCCAAATGTGAAATGATATGTGATCCTATTTCTAAACGCAAAAAATATGCGACCAAGCGAAATTTATCGGGAAATCAAAACAGTGTATGTTGATGTGATGGATGAATAATATGTGCTACGTTGTAGCCGAAATTTTAATGAGGGAAGAGAAAACGTCCAGCGATGTGGCCGCCCAAGTGTCATTACAGATGAGCTAGTCAAGTCTCTCAGCAAATTCATCAAACAAGATCGGCGTGTGACTTCAGATGAAATTCATGATAAACTTTCACATGTGTCTCGCACTATTATGTACGAAGTGGTAACAGATCAAATTCAGAAAAGTTTGTGCAAGTTGGGTACTACGCATGCTCAATGACGACCACAAAAGACTAAAGACGTTACTGCTTATCTGAATGGACTGGCGGCAGAGGAGTAGGATGCTGATATTCAAAAGCTCGTCACAAGATATGACAAATGTTTAAATTTGTAAGAGGATTAAGTAGAAAAGTAATATAAGGTATAAAACATGTAAAATAAAAAGTGTGGTTAAAAAATTGTAATTGGTCTGTATTTTATTGGAAAACGGGTATTGCTTTCTGAACGACCCTCGTATATAGTCTGCATATAATCTGTATAATAATATGCCCTGTTTTATAGTGCACTTATGGTATAGAGTGTTAAGTTTTTCAAAGCAGTTCAAGTGATAAGTTTTTTTAGAGTTCTATGTAGAAAGCAATAATTAGGTCTCACTATCGGTAAATTAATGACCGAAAGATTCAGTTATGGTTTTTAGTTCCCCTGTTTTTCGCAGGTATAGCTGCTAAAAGATGGATAGACGAAATAACAGTTTCAGCATGCTTCTTTTGACAAACGATTAACCATATTTTCAATCATTTATATATTGAACTACATGTCATAGCTCAAAGAAATTTCATTGACGTAACTCGTCTTTTTGAATGGCAGTTCAGAAAAACAAAAAAGGCTAAAAACACTGATACTAATGACCAAACTAGTGCCTTCTCTGGCCATTTTACGTGGCCTGGAATGGATTACTTAAAAGAGTGACTGGTAGCATTGCTGTTCTAATATGAGGCTATCAGAGCAAGAGTGGCCTAACCCACGAAAATCCCAAAAGGCCAGAATAATTATTTTTGGCACCTAAAGTGCACTCGATTGGCATTTAATGTGTTTGAAAAATATATTTTAAAACTAGTCGATAGATGGTAGTACCTTGGCCTATCCCAAAGAGGCGTGAAGTTTATTGAGTGGAATGCAACACTGGCCTTAAGCCACTGACGACTGGATCACGCTCTTCATGTGAGTGCAAGTGATTGTTTCTGCCCTAACTCATCCCAATTCGAAATCATGTTATGTTTCACAGCTCTATATACCAACTTCTTGCACTATTAATTTGTTAGGGAAAATAAATATCATATCCAAAATCAAAACTGTAGTCATTGATATTGTAATAATCCTTTTTTATTTTTGAATTTGAAAATGTATACTTGGAATGAATTGGTTGCTTCCAGAGGCCCCAGGAAATCGACTCTTTCGTTAAAACTAAGCAACTAATTATGTATTCGCATCAATGTTGAGGGGGGCAAAATAGGAACATAAAGCTCTTTTTGATGTGTGATATTACTACAAGTCCATACTTTAATGTCTTTCGAATTGATCACAAATTTCTGTGTAGTGGTCGATCAGGATACCAGACTGATATGATGATGACCAGAGGATACCAGATCAGGACTGCGATCAGGATACCAGATTGGTAGGAAAAGCAGTATCTCCTCGATATTTACGTTTCCAATGACAGGGAAGAAGTGCACGAAATAAGTGTTCCAATCCAAGTTCTTACAGTGAAGAAGGAGCATTTTTTTAATTCAAAGCGTTTGTAAAACAACATAATGAAAAGAAAGATGTACAAGACCAAAGGAAAGGTGGTGTAGCTAAGGTTTGAGATATCCGAACCTTTCTGCGTGAAATACAAATATACAAATCAGGATGGCATACTCTATAATGAGCTAGACATACAAAAAAGAACATTTGAAGGTTTTAGACTCCGACCTACCAGTGTGATTAAAATTTCCATTTTTATTCCCAGGAATTGATTTGAGGAATCATACTATCATGGTCAATTAACCTTTCAAGTGGTTGTTACCGAAGAGGTGTCTCATCATTGGCAAAATTAATCAGATCTTCATGGACGGGATATATCGACATTATAAGAAGATTGACCTGATATTGATCTCGTCATCATAAAAAAATCCTCAGCATCATAATGACTAGTTATTTCGTCACTAGCAAAATTGGTCAGATCTTGATGAACGAGATATCTCGTCTAAATAACTTGGAAGGTTAATCACATTTATCAAGGTTGTATTTGGTAGAATAGTTCTGCACATATCTTCAAGTACTTCTTGTTTTATTATTATTATCACCTTGAATATTAGTTCGACTGTGAACTGGATTTCTCAACAAGGAAATGAAAACTATCAACTTTCCAAAAAATAACAATATCATTCTCTTAGATACACACATACGAGACGGCAAACAATTACTTCTTTGATTTATTACTCCAGATGCATTCCATTACTTTGACGAGCACCATTGTGCACCCATCGATACTATTGTCGCATCATCGTTATCGGAACTTCTATTTCACGCGAAGAGGAACTTGACCACGTGTTCCCGACTCGTAGTTCAACAAACCTCAAAAGTCGAACACAATGAAATAGAAAACGATTTTACGTTTTGTGTCGGGAAGGGGGAGAAGTTGGCAACGGGGTTGGGAAGACAACTCGACTCTTTGTGGATGACGGTCGGGGGTGGTGTTCGGAAATTTTGTCTCGTGCTCGCTTGTCGTCTGCAGCCCACCAATTTACATGACATTAGCCTTGCCTTCCCACAATGCCCGGCGGTTATGAGGGGGCGCGCGGGGGCCTCACCCCCTCCTACAAGCTCTTAAAGGAGCTAAAAATCAATGGATGATAATGGCGAGAGAGAGGGGCGACTTTGGAGTTAGGAAAATTTCGGAACCCGTGATTGGAAACCGAGTTGGAGATGCTTTGTTATTTCCGCATCTGTCGGATTTGACTGAAAGGTAAATTGGAGGTGTCTGAGGAATGTTTTAGGGGAAGCGGTAAATATGCATGCGATTTGGGTTTTTTCCGCGTTCTTTTGGAATTGTACGTTAGATTCATTTCTGTTCTAGATAACGGTGGTATTGCGGAAGGTAGAGTTGGGTTCACTTTGATTTTTGTTTTGTTAACGTCACGTGGAACTTTTGTATTGAGTAAAGAGATTTCTTTTCCTTCAACTGGTTGACTTTCTTAAAATGTAAAGTTGAAAAATTCAGTAAAAATGGCCAGACCAACTTGATGGGAATTATATATGAAAATAAACCAACTTCCCTTGACTAACCATTTGTCTTTACCTCTCTAAGGAGTTCAAACGTATAGATTACTTATGTAATCTAAGGTCGTCCCAGCATGGAATCAGACTAGTTTTGAATTCATCGACCAAAATAATTTTCTCTTGGATTCTTTCAATCAATTGATGTTGTTATTTAGTCATCGTGTATGTCGTAGAGAGAAAAAAAATACTGCGTTATACTCTGAAATCTCGTAATATTCAAAAGGATTACATAGTAAATGTGCTCATAATTATTAAAAATGAGTGAAATAAAAATAGTTATTATAATGCCACAGTTATATAAAATTATTTTGAGCGTAAATAAACAATCCACTGGAATATGAGAGCTTTACTTTTGGTTATCCATTGCTCTCACAAAGTAGATAATAGAGTTACTTTGTATCTAAGTTATGTCACTTCCGGAATACTTAGAGGAAACTCGTTCTACCACAAAAACACAAGCGTCATCTACATTTAGCTGAATAGAAAAACTCTGTTATGAATGGTTTAACAGTTGAATAAGGTATCAATATACGCAGTATAGAGTTATCTAGTGTGAGAATGAGTTTAAAAAATTTGAAGTGTTGAAGAGTATTTGGAAGTCAAACACTTATTAAGGTTTTCACATTTTGTCATATATTTTACAAAATGGAGTTAGTCATTAAAATAATGACTAAAATGACAGTCATAATTTCGTTTATTTATTTTGTCAGTGAATATCTGATTTTGTGGACGACGAGTTAATAAATTTATCTAATACTTATAATGAAGATATGAAGTACTCTACTTTTTTTGGGGGGCAAAAATGCTCTTCATTTCTTCATTTATTTCTTTTTCTTCATTAATTATTTTTCTATTTATAAACTTTTTAACAAATGAACTCGGTTTAAATTTTTGCTAAAAACTTTCGAAGTACTACCTTCTAAACTTTAAAAAATTATTCTGTTCTTTGAAAGAATTTCAAGTTGCATTCTTTTTATACTAATAATCGAATCAGATAGCAACATGTTTAGTATAAAAATAATTTATGTAACTAGTAATACAATAATTTTTGGTATAAGTATTTATGGTAATGTCAAGTCAAAAATTTTAAACGATAGTTTGAAGCATTAAAAAAGGATTAACATTTTTTTTTATGATTGTGAAAACATGACGAGTAGTGAATGCAAAATAAAATAATGACAGTAGCAGGATTGCATTTCTGACAAGTTAATAAAGGGAAGATGAACGAAACATTATTAAAAATTCACCATGCTCCTTTTCAAATGATTTAAAATAAAAATTACTGAAACGTTTTTTCACAAGGAACATATCTAGAGATTATTTTATAACTGTATTTTAAAAATTGCTGTAGAGACTATTGCGATTTATAACACAAATTTTACTTTGTGGATTTAAAATTAAGTAATTTTTATAAAAAGGAATTTGGTGTATCAAAACGAATTTTTTTCCTTCAAATTACTATGCTAAAACTAGATGATAGCGTATTTAAAATATCATTATTTGCTTTCAACAGATGAATGAAATATTATGGAATTTACTTATGGCGAAGTACTAAATTATGACGTAACATCCTTAAATGAGGAATATTTTAGTAAATATAAGTTCATATTTATATATTAACACATTTTGCTTTTCTATGTTAAAAACATGTTAGCTAAGTATAGTTACATTTGATACCTGCATTCTATTTTCACAAATGAATTCATGTAAATTCATTAAAAAAAATTTTGAATTCAATAAAATTTCAAAAATTTCAAATTTAAATATTTAGGTGTAATGTTATAGCCCTAGAATAAGCTTTTAAATGTCCCCAAATCAACAATCTAAGTATCAGTATCATAACATTTACTCACGATATGCAATAAGTTATGACTAAATATTATATTTAAAAATAAAATGTAGCATTCCACATACGGTTTATACTTGCATTTGTATGTTTTACTAGCCGATGTTATGTAGTTTATTTATACTTGATCGATGTATTACGTTAATGTATTTCCGATTGAATTTATAAACATGCAGTACAATATAGAGTAAGAATTCAGAAAAACAACAACATTTACAAATTGAATTTTAACGGTTTAGTTTTGAAAAGTGAGTTCGGCAAATTATTTAAATGAATTTAAGTATTATTATTATTACAAAATATCATGAATTGTTTCAAAGTTCTTTTTACCAAGTCCCTTTAGAGCACAAAGGAAAGGTGATTACTATTAATTTTTCTAAGTAAATTGTATTTTTTGGTGAGCAGAGTTGAATTTTTGTAATTAGCTTGAGTGCACTGAGATAAAAGAGATCGAAAATCACTGATTTAGGGGATACATATGAGTTCTTTAAAATGGGCTTTCGATATTCCCCAAATCAGCAATAAGTCGCCAAACTGGCAGCCCCTTTTACGTAAGAGATAAAACCGTCAGTATTTTTCCTTCCCTCTTTTTTTATCTATTAAGATAGCCGGGATGACACAAGCAGAGCGAAAGATAATTTCAGATTCGCTACAGATTTCCACTATAGATTTGTCCCAATATTTTAGGGTCGACTTTTCCCGTATCGAATTCACTCCCGATTCCAGGAGCAACTAGTTGCTGATAAAGAAAGTTTTCCTTTGTTCCGTTTTCCCCCGTATCAATTTCTGCCGATGGAAACTGCTTAATCTGGCGTCAAATTTGGGAGGTTTATTTATATTCTTGCTTGGCTTTTTTTTGGCGACTGAGAAAGAAGCTGATTTTTATCGATACGCATTGGATCAGCTTTTTGGAGGGAACTTGGAGGGAAAAGATAAAAAGTTCCTGTTATCATATGAAAGTGATGATATTTTTAAGGATGGCGTTTGGAATGAAAGTGAGTTTTAGTTTGGAATATTTAAATGATTTGGGTTGATTATGTATTCTTATATTGCAGTTATCAATGCTTTTTTTTCTTTTGTGTCTTCTAAAACTACCTAACAATCTTGAGAGTTATAAAAAGGTACCTTAAGCGGTTTTGTATTAAGTCATAGTATCGGTTGGAATTGAAAATATAAAATTATTTTTTACGTAAAAGCATTTATTTACGTTCCAAGAAATAATAATTAGTTAAGAATATCGTCGTTTTACTTTCAAAACCTCGTGAGGCTTGAAATTAAAATTCTTCAGCAATGACAAGAAACTAGGTATAAGTTTCTAGGTATAGGATAAATATTAAAAAAAATTGTGTTCAATTAAAAAAAATTCTACGATGACAATTTTTAATATGTATTGTTATAAGTAATTAAAAAAAACTATGTAATTTGACACACAAAATTTTAAGATATATAAATTTTTAACGTAGTCAAAATTTTGCACTTTTTAAAATGTATTTAAAATTTTTTTTAAACATAAATTAGTTAGTTCAATTGCACAAAACAATGTTGATCAACAAAAAAATTTTCAAGACAATTCCTTAAAAATTGAAGATTTTAGAATTTTGGGTACCGAATCCCCTTAAGAAAAGATATTTGGAAAATAACTTCATCCTAAACTTTATTCCAATACAAATGAATAGTCCTACATTGTTGTTAGCACACAAAAAGCTACCATTTTATTCGAAAAGTTTCATTTTAGGTCTTGATAACCACTTACAAGCTTAACAAGAATCACTTGATCCTCAATGCACAAGTTTTTCCAATTCTTATTCCCTCGCAAAACACCCTCAGTACAGCAAGGTAAAATGAATATGTCCCATTCCATCACCAAAAGAGAGAGAGAGAGATCCCTAAATTTAAAACTCCTCTCAACACTTGATTTTCAGTCATTAAAGATGATTTGAAACATCTTCACATGTAATAGACTACATATTTTTCACTAAACAAACACAAATGAATTATTCTGTTTAGGTATAAACAAAACAAGCTGCTATTTTATGCGAAATTGTTACAACATTCGGTACTGACGAAAACTTACAAAAAAAAACATTAAGCACTTAATCCCCTATGCACAAGTATTTATACAGAGTTTTGTACTTAACAAATCGTCCTCAGTATATATAATAAAATAAAACACACAAAATATTTTAAAAACAAAGAACCAAACAGCCGGGGTAATAAACCAGATAACCTGCAATTAACCAGAAAACAAAACTCGAAACTAAGCATATATATATATATATATATATATATATAGCAAAAATTGCTCGCAACAGTCGATTTTAAGTCTAAAGATGTTTGATGTTTGCAAACATCTTCGCCTGTAAACTGCCCAGGCTATATGTTTTTTACCAAACAAATACCAAAGAATAGTCCTGTATCGCTATTAACACGAACGCGCTTCCATATTGTTTGATTGTTCGAAAGCATTAACATTTTCGTTCCTGAAGACCACATGAATCCGGCAAGAACCACTTAATCCTCCACCTACAAGCTCTTACAGTTCTTATACCCGCAAATCTTCCACAATTAGTAAAACAAGGCAAAATGAGTGTATCCCGGACCATGACCGTGGGGGAGAGAGCGCTGAGGTTTGGGCTGATTAGAGGGACACTCTGAGGTAGGCAGGGGCCTTAAAGTGGGTGCTGAAGCAGAAGTGATCCCGTTAGGGTGGTTTGCCGAAAGGGGGTGGCGTCGGTGCTGGGTAGTCAAATTAATCCACCCTTCACGGTGAGGTCACGCAGCTGAACAATGATTTCGTGAAAGCTACCATTATGTCATCCACTAAGTCGGTTTAGCACAGCTGTAGCTCTACAGAGGTGTCCCTTCTGTACTGCCGCTGTGACACCTCTGGACGTTGTGGTACAACAGGAGGATGTCTAGTAGTCAGACATGTCGAGGAGTTGCTGTGGTGCTAGGGCTATGGGTGTAGAGCTGGATGTGGATTGTATCGGCAGTCTGAATTTTAAAAGCTTAGACTGCAAAGTATCTTTTATCTGCAAAGTAAAGTTAAAGAGTTGGAGGACTTGATTAGTGTAGAACTTGATGGTGAATTTTATTAATCGGGAGTGCGAGTTCTATTGGTGGTCACAATTTTAAAAGCCTAGTCTGCCAATAATCTTTTTATTTGTGACAAATGAGGAAAATTTGGTGTGGAAACTAGATGGTGGATTCTATTAATTTAGAGTGTGAGATTAAGAACTGGACGTGGATTTGATTAATAAGGAATGGTGTAGAACTAGATGTGGATTCTATTGGCAGTCGGAATTTTGAAAGTTTAAGCTGTCAAGGATCTTTAAATTTGTGACGATTTTGAAAGATTTTATTAAAGATAGTGTAGGACTAGTTTGGATTCCATTAATAAAGACTGAGTGTGGAACTAGATGTGGATTTCATTGGCAGGATGAATTTTAAAAGTTTAGACTGTCAAGGATCGTTTTATTTGTGACAAAGTAGGAGGATTTGATAAAAAGTGCAGTTAAGGAACTAGATGAAGATCAAATCTGAATGTGCAATGTCCTTACAAAATAGCGTAACGCTTACTACTCAATACACCGAAATGCTAAACAATGAATTCGTGCAAATATACTCTTATATCATCCATTAACTTGGTTCTTAACATGGCTGTAACTCTACACAGGGTTAGTAGGCAAATGGTTGACCTGATTACGACTTGGAGATCTGAATGACGCTGTGCAACAGGAGGATGTCTATCTGCTATATATGTCGTAGACTCGATTTGGTTCCAAATATTGTCACTCAAAATGCAAAAGGTCGTTTGTCTAAAAGCTTCATTTTTCAGGAGAGGGAATTTTTTCCCTTGCGATTTTATTTTATTATTCTATTCTTTAGTTTTTGTTCTTTGTTAATTGGTGACATAAGCTGATGGCATAAGAGATTTTGCCACCAGATGGAAATCCCAAAATGCCACCTTTTGCAATAATAAAAGAAATAATGGAATTTTTTACTTACGATTTTTTGCACTTTGAGTGATGATATGTGATTGTGGATGTTGAGTAAATGACATTAGTTATCTGAAGTTTAGAATGCTAAACTGTTCAAAGATATTTTTATTTTGAAATGGCTACGTAGGGTAATATTTGGTCTAAGTAGTTTTTCAGATTCATTAGGTCTTTGATAAAGACAGTGTAATCAAGGAACTAGATTAGATAAAGCTTAAATTTATTAATTTTGCTAACTATTTCTTGCCACATATTTTCAGTGCGATGAAACGAAAGGTTATAAAATTATTGTTCTTAAATTCCTAATGCTTAAAATGCCTCAATACAAAAAGCTTGCATTACTAATATTCCCGAATCAACCTAATTACTACTCGAAATAGTTTGTGAAACACTCCAAATAGTAGCTTTAGTAGTCAATTTTAAAGTAGATAACTCATACTAAATATTTAAATTGATAACCATAACGTCGGCTTAAATCAGGAATTAATCACCTGACATTTTTTGAGGAGACACCAAATACATATTTTAACGACATTAAAAAATACGGTGTCCAATCCTATTTGAAAAAAATATCATTATCAAAATATTTAGAATCCTTTTTTCCCCTAAAACTAACAATTAGTCTTTAAACAGCCGTGTTAAAATTTTTTGTGTCAATATATTTTTGCTTTAAGTCGACGATACAGAAAATGATGATCGTCTTAAAAATTAAGCATTGTGTCGTTAATACTTTATATTCATTAAATGAATGTTGACTATACAGAATATTAAATGTCCACCTATACATCGCACAGTTAAAGGTCCGCAATACATTAATTATGAAATAAAACAAAAGCTCCAAACAGTACTTAAGTATTATCCCCCCCCCACTCCAGTAGACGAAATACTTCACAAACTTCTACAAAGAGCTAACACCTCCAGTTAAGTACCTTGCGAATCCTCTTAATTACTACTCCAAATCGTTAAAACGTGAAGCCCTCCAAAAAAGTAGTTCCAGTAGGCGGTTTTAAAGTAGTTCATAACTTAGCTTAATGCTTAGATTGATAACCATAGCGTTGTCTTAGAGCAAAAACTCATAAATTGACATTTTTTTTGGAGTTCACATCATACTGTTAAAGATCTTAATACATTAATTTATAATAAAAAAAATGCAGAACTTGTTATACAGAAATTAAGTATGGTATATACCAGACAAAATACCTTTAACAGACGCCATCCCAAACTGCTAGAAGAAGCTAACACCACCAATTAAGTACTTTGCGAATCAACCTAATTACCACTCCAAATCGTCAAAGCGAAAGCACCCTCCAAAACACCACAAGAACCTTAGCGAAAAGAAAAAGAGAAAATAATTCTTTTTCCTACACCCCCTCCTCATTCCAAACCACCCCTCGGCCCCTATAAATCACAACAAATCTTCTCAAATTGTTGACACTATGTACTATGCTTGCGCACTGGGTATAAAGAACCTTCTCTATGTCCTACACAAACACATAGAGCGGTACATGGAGGTTTTAAGGAGCATCAGAATATATCTCCAGGGGTGAAAAGAGGGAGGGAATAAATAAAATAATATACAAAAGGGGGGGGGGGGGCAAACGATTTATACAGAGAGTCTTTTGCGCAGAAAACAGACGATTCGGAGCACGTATCCACCATGCGATTCGTGAGGTAACTGCCTAAAGATTCTTTCTCTGAAGAACCTTGCGAATAGACACAGCTGGTATGTTCTTTTAGGGTTAGGGAGAAAATCGTCTGCAGCAAACGGGAACGGGGGTGTTTTCTTCTTAAATTGTTCCGCAAGAAGTGTTCTTTTTTAGTCTCTCTTTGGGAACAATTTGGGCTCAGTCGTTTCTGTTTAAAGGTTTCCTGCGATTTGGTTTTAAAATATTGTAAACAGGAGACCGTAATGTTAAGTAAAAGTTATGCTCAATTCTCCAGACGCTCAGTATCTCTTTTCATGTTCTTTGTTTTTAAGAATCTCGAGTCGATTTAGAGAATGTTTTGGAGTGCACACTCGTTTGTTCTAAAGGAGTAAGTGCTGTGATGATTAGTTCGCTGTTTTGACAAACTGCCCATTAAATTATTTTAAACTATTTAATTACTCTTACACGCTACCGTTAATCACTAAGACTTCACAATAACAGTCCTTCTATATTAACATCTTTGTAGTTCCTAAATTGTAAATGACTATAGTATGCATATATATAAACCTAGTTCAAAAATGAAACCTTCATAAGAAAAGCATTCGAAATTTGTTTAAGTAGGTAAATGTATTTTAACTAGCTGCATTTATGATTTCACTTCTGATTGAATGTAAATATTTCATTAATCAAAATTAACGCGCGTTTAAGTACTTTCAAAGCAAGGAAATAAATTGAAAAAATCAATAGAATAATGATGATTCAATGAAATAAATCAATGTTTCGATTTATTTCTGTTTGGGGAGTACACTTTTATTAACAATAAACTAAAAAACTATAATGAAGACAAATAGGAGTGATACTATAATTGCCTGTAAAAGTAAAAACTGAAATTGCATTTGAGCCCACGAGATATTAAAAAAAAATTCATCGAACTTTCAGAAGCATGTAAAATATTTTATGACCAAGGAGGTATATTATTCGATTTAATTGTACGCTGTAAGGAAACTTCTGTGAGTTATTAAAGTTAGAAAGGGTTAGTTGATGTGTTTTTTTAATGTATTTACGTAAAAAAAAAAACATTCCATCATTGTTAAAAATGAATTATTGACCGAAAAAAATGAATAATGCTCTTTGAAATAAATAAATAAAAAAAACCATTTCTTTCACACAAAAAGTTACATTGCTGTCTGATTTTAGACTGAATATTTACGAAATCTGGTTACCGTCTTAAATCGGTTTGGTATAATACAAATATAAATAATGCATGAAGGTGATGAACTGCAACTAGTTACAAAAAACTGAAAAGTAATGATATTTTCTGTTAAATTTAGCACCATTTAGAATATCATCAGTCTCAGATTTATATTAGAGTAATAATTTTCATGCTTATTGTAATGTAAATATGGGTACACATTAATAAATCTGCTTCCAATTCAATGGTTTGGTTTTAAATGAAAAATTTTTTTTAACATTATTGAGACCAACTACAATGGTTTCTTTCAAAACATAACAGAAGTAATTTGATTTGATGCAATCATTGTGTCTAATTTAACCAGATTTGAAAGGAAAGTTTACTCATAATTTTTATACATGCATTCAAATTTTTTTAATACGCCATATAGCATTGAACATTACCATGCCTATGATAAATTTACTTCGATTTTAACACATATCGTCATACTAATTAGCAAAACATAACTCCTATACGTTAACAGAGGAGTTACGAGTTTTGCTTATTTGCATGACGATATGTAGATAATTATTTCGATTAGAATTATTTGTGGTAATACTTGTAGTCTATTCAATACGTGATTTTGAAATTTTAGAATTATGGTCATTTCGAGATACAAATAAACACAAATATTTTAGTGACTTTCCAAAAACTTTTGTCCACTTTTACTTGCAATTTTTTTTGTCAAAACTGATGTAATTAATTTGAACATAATGCGAGTATAATTACAATTTGCACTTTATTCAATGTAAAAACGTGTTGCATGCTAAGCAAACATGTTTTAAAGTGCTATAAAATGTTACTGTATTATTGAAGTACGAAGTATTATTTTATTATAAAGAATGCATAGTAATAAAAGCTTATAAGAATGTAATTATGCTTCGAAAATGATGCTTTTAAAATTTGGGTTAATGACTGAAAAAGAGTTATTTTTTATATTCATCATTGATTTAGATAACTTATAGACAGGGTAATGTAAAATAAATTATATGAGAATTTTGATTATTATATGTGTAATGGAATAACATAGTGAAAAATGTGTTTCGTAACATTCAAAAAATAAAAAAAATATTTGTAGCTTCGATTTAATTAGGTATTTGACAGTCGGGAATACACGTTAAGGAAATATAATTTTAAAATATACATCAAAAGAACCGTGGAACAAAATAAATATTAAAAATAACTACAAAAAATGAATCAAAATATAAATCAGCCAATATTGGCGAAGTAACACATTTGATATAAAAATAAATAAAATAAAGACACATGTTTCAGAAATAGCATGATTGGAGTCAGAAAAATGCTAAATAGATTTGAGTAGAATTCAGATGTTAATATAATTGATTACAGAGAGCAGGTATTGATTACAGAGTGCATATAATTGATTACAGAGTGCAGGTATAAAATAGTGCATTACAAACCTATTTGTTAGACAATCGAACAATCGTTTTTAGACTATGATTGTTATTTGTAGGGATAAATTAATTACAGTGAATGTAATAAAAGTTTCTTCCGTAAAAGTTGACAAAAATATGAAATTCCACTTCATTTAAGCGACACGTTATTTAGAAGAAAGAAACACAAGGCAATATTACCATTGTAAAAATACGAACATTCAGTATCCTCATGTTTAAAAACACACTGCGCATAAAAATACGGAATAACAGTTTTAAATCATTCAATAGTTTCTACGGAAATAATAAATTTGAGAATTAAAAAAAAAAAAACGCATTGGAATCCTCAAAATAAAAACAGAAACAACAAATCACGACAAAAACATACAAAACATTCGCTGCATAAAACACGGAAGCCACATTCGACTTTAAACCCGCCACGAAACAAGGTCAGTGTGAACATTTACTGGAGACCAAGTCACCGCTTTCGCCATGTAATGAAAACCGATTACGGTGAAGTTAGCGGCATGGCCATCATACCCCATCGGATCATCGGCTTCCCTACAGCGGGATCGCCGCACCAAGGCATACGCCCCGCGGGGTTTCTCGATCCCCGCCGGACGAACTGCTGCGGGGTCTTCTCTGCCGTCGGGACCCGCGCTGGCTCTCCCAGCGGAGTTGGTTCGGGCTTCTCTGCCGTTGCGGATGAGCCGGAGCACGGCGACTGGGGATGGGATTGTCCGGAGAGACGAGGCGGATAGTTAGGGAATAGGTTTAGTGGAGAGACTAGATGTTGGAGATCTCGATTATGGATGGATTTCGTTGTGGATGCTTGTGAAGCAAATGAGCTTCACAAGCTCGTCACTTATCATGTTTCCTGATTTTGAAATTTTGGTTCAAAATATTTCTACTTTGTTTGAAAGATTTTAGGCATTTTAGCACGAAAGGTTTTAGTCTTACAGTTGAATGATACATGCCAAACGGAAGTGTTAATTTGATTGATGTGTATAGAATCTAAACTGTGATCTAAAATGTTGACTACGCGGAAAATAAATGCACATGGGACCTAACATTTTTTGTTAATTTATAAAAAATTCGACGATATTTTTTACTATAACTTCCACTCAGTTATATATATATATATATATATATATATATATATATATATATAGAGAGAGAGAGAGAGAGAGAGAGAGAGAGAGAGTATGAGCAATTTCTTCAGCCTAGTGCTGCTCATATGTAGAAAACACCATTTTATGTTATCTGGGCCAGGCTCCTCCCTGATGACGCTCTGATCCACCTACATTTCTTCATATTTTTATATTTTTTAACACTTGTAATTTTTTTAATGGATTAATGGATGCTAATTGTTGGATTAATGGATATTCGTTTTGAGATGGTGCTTGTGATTGATAGGGATTGGTATATTTAAACTTCGAAACAAATTATAATAATCAGCCGAAATATAAAGATTTAAGAAGCATGTAACGGGCTATTGTTATTGTAAATGTTATAAAACAATATGTTGCAGACCGAGTTGTTAGATAATTGGCTATCCGTTTTGAAACGATAATCGTGATTGATTTATACTGGGACTATAATATCTAGGCAATAATTATTGTTAATGTAATAAGATAATGCATTAAAGAACTAATTGTTAGATCAATGGTTATCCGTTTTTGTGATTGGTAGTATTATCTTCGTAATAAATGATAGTTAAAAACATTGTTTTATTAAATTGTCATCCAAAATCTAAAATTTTTATGACTAAATCTAAGAAAAGACTGAGGGATTAGGATTAAGAACAAATGATAACCACAAAACTTTAGTTAGGAGGATATCTTAGTAGAAATTCAGTAGTCATTTAAGGATAAATGGATTTAAAAATATAGAATAAAAATAATAACGGTTTAAAACACAACTAACAACAGTTCATGGAGACTTTATATTAGTTTAGGCGAGTTATATTTGGTAAGAAATATAATTATAAAATGATTTCGAAAATTTTTAAATTTTACTTTGGGAATGGTAATTTGTCTTTACCGATATGTGTATGTTCATATTTAAAAAAAATTCACATTCATACTGACTACACAAAGAAATATATGAGAAATACGTGTGCGTGGAAAAATACCGGTTTACGTAGAATAGATTTAGTGTTTTTAAATTTTTTTTCAAAATATTGTAAAAATAAAATACTTAACGAACTTGTAAAGATACTAAAAACCTCACCACTAGAAATCAATAAAATTTAATCCATTTGAATGAATACTCTAAACATGTTATTAATTTTCATTTTAAGACTTTTGGAGGGAATGAAAGGATTTATATTTCTGAATATAGAAGCAATTTCGTTAGTACAAAAATACTCAACCTAACTAAATCTTATAATTCTGAGTGTGATTTATATCTGTCTTCCTCAATATTTGGATAATCTTCTTTTATTTGATAAGTACTGTCATTATACCGTTACAGGAAAAATCAGGTCGCTGCATTTTAATTTTAACAAAACCTGTAGTCACGTCGTTTTATGTTTAGAGTACTTTATGTCTAGACGAATATTTGTGTGTGGAAAAAAGGAATTAGTACTTATTTGTTTGAACTGAAACAAAATGAACTTATACTTCTAAATATTTTGTCTACACGAAACAAATTTTAATATAATAATTTTAAAGTTTTGCATGATAAAATGTTATGATAATCTCTCACAACCCGAAAGCCAGCAGATGTATAACAAAGACTATAAAGCAGTAATATAACAATATTGCATAGATTAAATATTTTAAGTATAGATTTTGCACAATTATATCCTATAAATAAAAGCAACCTTACCTTCGATAGTATTATTTCGATATAAATTAGGATTTCATTTCGTTCGACGTTACAATCAAACCTGAAAAAAATACCTTGATTAATCTTTAATTATATTGATGAAAATAAAATAAATACACTTTTTCCTCTTTTAAAAAGTAAGTTCATAAGAGCTTAGTCTTTAAACAGTTACACTATTAAATCAAAGGAAATTGACTATTAGATTTGACAGTTAAAATATTTTCAGCTATGTTTTCAAATGATTAACGATGGAAAAAAATATTCCATTGATGTACGAAAACAGTTTTATGCAATATGCCTATCAAAATAAAATTTATGTTGGAAAGAAAATTACACAAATATTAATACATTTTGATGCGAGACTAGCACGAGATTACAATCTCTAAAATTTAGATTAAATGTATGTTAACAGAGGCAAAATAATGTCTATCAATTTGATTTTACTTTGCCTGTAATTTCTACAATTACAGTACTTACAACTTCAAAACATTTAAATTAAAAAAATGTTAAAATTTATTTTATTTTCACCTAACTAAAAAAAACTATTTCATTCAATAGTTTTTAAACAGTAATAAAATTGAAAAATTCATTTGAATTATTTTACACAATAAGAATTTCTTCAACTCAACTTCAATAATAAACGAAATTCATATCTTTAATTAGACACATAGTATAATGAATGATTTTTATAGTTAAAAATATTTTTTACTGGGAACACTTTCGAATGATATCTAATTCTGTTAATAACTGCACACAATAATATCTTTAAAATGTATAAAACGTCTAAATGAATAGTTACTTGTTTAAGATATTTTGTTCAGAGTAGTAATTCTATTACATAAAAAGCAAGTTTTGGGACGAAATGTTTAAATTCCAGGAATATATATACACAAAAGTACCAGGAATATATTTTACCAAACGATATTTATTAAAAGTAAAAATTATGATTCAAACTTTATCAGATGATGATTGTTCATTCAAAAGCAATAATTCATTACTTTTACAAACGATTTTTATTAGTTCTTATTTTCCTATTTTCAGAACTTAACTATATATGAGAATTTATTGATAGTCTTTTGGCTTTTTGGCTACAGCAAAGAGATAAAAACAATGAATTAGTAGATGTTCCAGAAAAAAATCAGAGGGGAGATTCTTCGAATTTGTTAATGGGAAAATAATGTTTTATATAAAAATAATTAACCTTCATCACGCTTGTCCTGTTTCTTTCATTTTCAAAGAAAATATGTGCAGGAAAAAGCCTACAGTTGCAAGTTCAATAAACATTACAACTTCCATTGATATATTGTATATTTAGGATTTTGTAACCATTTCAAGTTTAAACTGGATACTTCATGTCAAGGATATGTTTCAATGCACTCATTATTTACCATTCCTTCACAAAAGATAATAACTAACGTTTGAATAGCAATAAAAGATTTATAGAGCCCGTTGTAATATTATATCAACAGTGTTTCCAGTTAGTGAAATATTAAAACTCTTGTTTTAAATTTTCGATCTTGGAATTTATTCATTTCTAACACCTACTAACCCTTTCCAACCAATTACGAAGAAAGTCACGAGTAGAGCTTTAATTTATCAGTTTCTAAAACGTCACGTGATACGTCGTCATCTCATACCATTAATAAAATTGATATTTCCGAAAAACGGAAACTCATGTCGCAAGCCGGTCACGATTCCAGTAACGAGATTATTTTCAAATTATCAACTTATCATCTGGTGAAGAAAATTCTAAAGGTAGGTAATAACTCCCGTTCTTAAATGACACGACATATTGTGGCGACTCTTTTCTTATATTCTACTTCACAATCCTTGGTTTGGTCATCAAGATTATGATAGTGGTTTCCTTTACGAAGATAAGGCCAAAATCATCCGTGAAAAATTATGACATAAAGGATGGCTTTTATCTTGGGATTTGAGAAAGTTTCACGCTAACTCTTACATTTCTGAATGTTATTATCTCTCCATTCTTCTGCCTTGTTTTTGTTGGACGTGGTACGACTAGAAGTTCGTATAGTAAAATAGCGATTATATGTATAAAACCCTAACATATTATATATACTATAAAAATAATGTTGAAAAATACCAATGAGTTGAAACGCTTTGTAAAGTGCTTTAAATTTAACAAATTTAAAAATCAATAAAAATGCGTCTTGGCTTATTTTTTAAATAGAAATACATTTAAAAAGTTTCTGCTGGTCGAAGTGAAAAATCAATCGCTAAAAGTTTTATTTTCAAATTAGCTTAATCGCATAGGCATGTAACCATAAACAATCAACTTCATATAACTAGACGGTATCACCTAACGCAATAAATTTGTTAAATCGATAACTTGCAGATTAAAATCGATGATAATTCGTATTATTTCAAAACATTCTTCCATTCAATTGCATTGTTGAAATTCTTAAATTGTTCTTAAAATTAAGATTAAATTGGACATTAAAATTGTAGTTTTTAAGATTTTCTTTACATTATTTTACATTTGATCTCTACATGCGTTATTATTTAGTGTGCTATATACTTTATAGTGGTACATGATGCCAAATCCAAATCACAAACCTTAAACAAATAGCAACTTCAAAATAACACCACATATAATACTGCACAAACGTAGGAAACACTGCATAACAGTTTAACTGTAAAATTTCGTTTGTGTCTGATGACAGAACCAAACTTAAATATAAAATTGTGAATTTAAAGTATAAAATTTCTGATATTCTTATGGCTAATAATCATCAAACACTTTTGAAATCAAATAATAGAAAAATAACCATCAAACAATTGTGATTTAAAACTAATTAAATGAATTGACAATTTTGTGTCAAAACATGCATTAAAACAATTTTATCTAGGGCATATTATCGATTCAGAACACTTTTAAACAAGTCTCAAAAGCTATAAAAGAACAAATATATCATAGAATGAAAAGTAAATTAAATTATGATAAAAATTACATATTACCTCTTTTTCGATGGAATCATCCAATTTAAAATCTTCACCGTGAAGTTTCTCGCACAGAAAGAATTTATCTGTACATCACAGAATATGAAGGCTTTTAAATTAAGTAACGAAAATTAGTTATTGGCTACCCGCACTGTTATTCGAACAATCAAACCTTTAAGACTTGAATTTTTCTTAATTATTTTTATCGTGGTTATCAAGCGTATAAATAAGTACATTTCAAAAAGAAGGCATTGATTTTCAAGATTTCTACATAAAAGCAAAAGTTTGAGGAAAATATGATCACCGATCCGAGCATTTTATCAGAAATATCCGTCTTAAAATCTACAAATGTAAAAATTGCAACTAATTTTAACTAATCACCAATCTGTTCTTCATCTTCTTTCGCTTTGAGGATTCCTACACTTCATGTAAATGGTAAAAAGCTTTGATGTTACCGGCTTAAAATGATTTCCTTAGTTGAAAACACATGGAAAAAGCAAACATTGTTTACTATATGGCGTACTATATTTACTTTTCATATAGTAAACAATGCTGGCCTACATGCATTACCTCATTAAATTTTACTCTTTAGTCGTATTGACATTTCACACTTACACTGTTATAAATCTTTTCAGCAACGAATATGTTTAAGACATTTTGAATTAGAGAGGAAAATAATTAGAATATCTTGACACTAATGTATTTGCAATTATTGAGCTACACCTACAATCTTTTTTTGAAATAGCTTCAATTCGCTGAATGATTTCAATAGTTCGGATATTGAAGTCAATGTTTGATGTCTTTGACATAGTTGCATACTTCGTTTTCTTTCATGGTTAGTAGTTGATTAAAAAGTTATTTCATTTGTTTGAAAGCTGGTAATACCAAGAGAAAATGTCCAATTTATTTATAAATAACTTTCTTAATAAGGTTTGAAGATACTATGGAAACATAAGACATATCTTTGATAAATTTAAAATTTACGCTTTCAATTATTTCTTCAATTTGGAAAAATCAGAATTATCCTATATATCTCCTTATCTTTTAAGGCTATCTTGGATATCGAAAATACATATTGTTTTTCAGTAGTCTTTCATTGCAATTTTTGTTCATAATTCTATTTCTAACTGAAATTTTAATTTCATTCTCAATGTAACTGACTTGATGTAGAATAGCTGATAATTTCAGACTCCTTATAATAAGCCTTTTTTTAATTCTATCATCTAGGAAAGAATAAAACTCGAATTTCTCCTGCAATACTTTTTCAGTTAGCTGTGAGCAATGTTCATAAGATCAAATTCTTCATGATTAGAAAAACAGAAATGTATTTTTCAGACTTAAGTAGAGCTCGTTAATCACAGTTGGCGTGTAAAATCCAATTAGATCAGATATCAATCAGTAGGAGTCCTAAAAGCACTTCATATGTCATACTTAATAATTTCAAACATAGCAATAACTCTGTTCGTCTGTATTCTCTAGAATTCTTATGATTTCAAATTGATACACCTTGAATTCAATACGCATTCAAATTTAAAATCGATACACATTCTTATTCAAAAGAGTACACTGACTATTCTTAATCACCCTGTTACGGAAGAAATACGAATGATGTGGTGGCAAACATTTAAAATCACTCTGGCTGCAATTCAGTTGTCTTTAATAATATATAACGAAATGTCTTTGCTTCACACTATATCTGTTTGTAAAGGATGTATCGTACTTTACTTAATGTCTGCGATGTTTTTCAGTTGTACGAATTTAATTAGTACCATTTTTCACCTTAAGGTAATTTTAATTTATACATCAAGTAATATTTCCGAAACCGTAATGCCCTAAAGTCATCCGATTTCTGCAGAGGGTAGAAATAAAGACTATAGTCATTGATATAGATAAATATCCACACAATTCACAAACTTCACGATTACTGTGTTTTTACTTCCAGATTGACTTTTAATAGGTTCACCTGTTCTGCAAATTGGATTCAGTACTAGATATAGATTACTCAATATATCACTAAATAATGTGGTAGTTCCGTTTGAACTCAAACCTTCCACATAGATAGATGTCCCAGGAAAACAAAAAATGACGCATAGCTTTATAATGACATAATTTCAGGATATTTTTCAAAATTTCCCATCTAGTAAAGTTATGTTTTGATACATGAATTTATTTGTCCAATTCAAGTAATCTCCTACAAGCGTCGAACTTCAGTAATAGTTGAATGAACTGAAGGATATTAAAGTGATTGTAGAACACTTTCAGCTGTTTAAACAGGAAAATAACTCTAACAGCTACTTACTTTCGAAAATAGTTATTTGAAGTATCTGGAGTACTTGGAACCCTCGGTAATCTGTATTAGCAAAGCTTCTTGTGTGACTTCTACTTACGCAACATGGTCTTCAGAGAATTTTTCGAATTTCTAAACTACTTCAAAGATTTCTAGCAAGAGCCAAATTTTTAACCTAAAATTTGATCAATGAATATGAAGCAGTTGATGAATATAAAATATCCATTACCTGGAAGGTTCTAGGACAATAAATAAGCAACCAAAGTTAGTTTACCATACTCATGTTGAAACCTTTGTCTCAGAAACTTCTTTTAACTCTTCAGGCACGAAGATTATTTGACGTGAATCATATAACAACCTATGCAATGTTTGTACAAACAAAATTCCTTAATGAATTTCCATGGTTCAGTTTAAGTTCCAATTGCTTTGGTGTCAAAAGTTTGATTCAAGGTGCATCAACCATCAGTTGTTAAGCGAACTCTTTGAGACTACTAGCAATTGAGTTGAAATCATGCGACTTTTGATCTTTCAATATTTTTGAATGTATAAGTCACCAGTCAAAATATTCCATAATCAGCCAGCCTAATGGATACTAAATCATAAACACGAGGTGCATATTCTGATCTTTTTTGATGATACAAACCAAGATCTTACTTATGTTATACGTTAATTTCACTCTAAATACTATGGGATTTAATTTATTACCAATTTTGGATGTGCTTCAACAAAATAACCTAAGTTGCCCTATTCTATAGATAGCAAACATCAAAACTTTAAAAAACGTTTTAAAACAATCAAATTTATCCAAAGCAACTGACAAGAGGCTTTTGCTATTCACATTTTATAAAAATATTTTATCTAAAACTTCAAACCACTGAACAATAACTTGTTAAATTCAGATTGGAAGATCAAAACAAACCATATTCAAGAAACTTTTTAATTCAACTAACTCAACCTCTACAACACCTTCGGTTTCACAATTATATAATTTTTGATTGATTCAGGAATTAATATGAATGAAACTTGATCCAAATCATACATATACCACGAAACTTCAATAATGAAGAGAAGTAATCTGTACACAACACAACACACACACACAACCATCATTTTCAAGGAACGTTCAGCATATAATTTTACGATTATTTGAAACACCTCCGTCTTTCTAATTATAAGCTTTCTAAAAGATAGTTATAATCAGGGATAACATTTTATCCAAATCACACTATAAATCTCCACAGAAATAACCAGAGATGCCTCAAGAAATCCTATAAGAACTCCTTAAATAAGACTTCACCAAAAAGCAGCCTTCTCTTTTAGAATCAAGTGATATTTAATCCATCGTCAGTCTAGAATGTGGAACAATGAGCATGATCCAAAAATTCTGCTGACAACCCGATTACAAAAAATCACTAACAAAAACAAAATTCCTTAAGCATCCGGAAAATCTGATATGTTATATATATATATATATATATATATATATATATATATATATATATATATATATATATATATATATATATATATATATATATATATATATATATATATGTAATATATATATATATATATATGTATATATATATATATGTATATGCATATATATATATATATATATATATAACGGCTTTGGAAAGACACCACATCAAACAAACACAGCAACCGAAGGGGACTCTTTGAAGTCAAAGAAGAATCTCCCACAGAACAAAAGATACAATCTTTTTAGGGGTACTAATCCAAGGTCCAACGGATCTAAAAAAAAAGCGTCATATGAAACTTAATACAGAAAGATTCTGGTATACAAGAACAGATATCCATGCAAAAAGTCCGTTGAATCGAAGATTACAAACGATCACACAGCCGAAAAAAAACTATCTTGACCGTAGATAAAACTTACGTGGTGTTGTCCTCGGATTGGGGATTGATACAGGGCAGTAGATAATAGCTCATTATGTTTCTCCAGTGCAACGTAATTATCTACCTACCATAGCATAATCAGCTTCCGTAATAGTATGACACGTATTCTACCCCGATTGTAGAATGGGAAACCGAATTTAATGATGTACGGATTCTGGAAGACACTGAACCGAAATAAATCAGGGGTTAAAGATACAGATACTTGAAATGTATATGAATATAAAAAATTCGGATTTGGAATGACACCATATAGAACAAGCAAAACATCAGAACAGAACTTCCTAAGGTCGTTTAAAAAAAATCCCACGAGGAACCAAAGGTCCTAAACGTTTGGAGGTACCCCCATGCACCCCACAGTACAATGCACTCAAAAGCAACAATGTTTTGAAATTTAATCTCTTGCCTGGATTTTAGTATTACGTAACAATTGATATGAATAAAAAAAAGTTCAATGAAGATCAGATAATAGAAAACACGACCAAAGAAACAAATTTGTGAGACAACCAGGGAGTCGACCAAGTAAGGCACCTAGTTTATCTCGATTCAAGCATGTGCAACCAAGTCCACTCACAAACTGCTTCTGGATAACAACTGAATCCCCCCGACAAAAAACAGCAGTCCAAACCACGATGACAGTTATTCCATCACTATTCGAAAATACGCAAGAATAAATATGAATTCAAAAAGTCCGATGACCAACGGATTATGGAAGACAAACCAAAAATAAATAAATTCATACTACACCTCATACACTCAGGTGCCATAATAGCATGACATCTATTATTTCACAAATCTAGAATGTGTAATCAAGTCCAATGGCATACGGATTCTGGAAGACACTGAACCAAAAAGAAAAAAAAAACAGGAGTCCAAAACACAATGAAACTAATTATTATAACGATTTTAAGATTTACAACAATGAATATGCATTCAAGAAGTCCAACCATCAGATTACACAGAAGAGATAATCGAAAAATTCGTAAAACTCCAGGGCCTAGAATATATGGTTCTTTTTCTACCATGATTCCGGAATGTGCCGCTTCGTCTAACAACAAAAAATTTTGGAAGATGACCAAAAAATCTAAAAAGTCGGATAGCTAACGGATTTGGAAAGACACCATATAGATAAAACCAAACCCCTGAAGGTGACTCCGACAGGTCGAAAAAAAAACAAGAAGAAAAGAACCAAATTTTATTGGGGTACCACCCAAAGTTCGATGCTCGGAGTCGCAGTCTCATGAAATGTACTCCATTCCCCGATTCTGGTATTATGCAATAATGGAATGTTCATTCAAAAGTCGTATGACCTGCAGATTACAGAAGATATAATCGGAAAAAAAATTCGTAAAATAACCAGGTGTCGGACTAGCATGTCACTTATTCCATACCATTTTTAGAATGTGGGGTTAAGTATATTTTTTCACAATCAAACATATCCAGGAACACCACAAGAACCCATGGAGTCTCAAACAATATGACATTTATTTTACCTCGATGTTAGAGTGTGTAACAATGAGAATTCGAATTGAAAAGTAGGATGGATCTAAAAAACTTCATCCAAAAAACGCAATATTCAAAGCTTACTACTACCATTCGAAGAAAACATTCGAAATGGAACAAAAGAACCATACATTTTAGGGGATACCACTCCAAAGTCCAAACGCACCCAAAAGAGTAGTGTCATGAAATTGATTCTACAACGATGTTTGATTTTTACAATGGATATTAATCGTAAAAATCAAATAACCATTAGATTACGGAAGACACATCGATGAAAAAACATACTCATAATACACGCGCAACTAGGGTTTATGATAGAATGACAACTATTCTACCAGATTCCAGAATATTAAACAGCAAAAAATGATTTCTAGAAGACATTGAACACAGTCCAGTAGCATAAAATACTATGACGCATATTCGATCACGATTTCAGGAAGTTCAACAATGAACAGGAATCCCAAAAGTCGTATGACCAACAGATTCGAAAAGACAAACAAAAACGAATAATCGAATGGACACCTTACACTAGAAGAATAAAAGAACCAAACATTTTTTTGGGGTACCATCCCAAAATTCAAAGTATCCACAAAGAACAGCTTTGTATGAAATTTAGTTCACCTTGATTCTGGTATTGTACAACAGTGGCTATTAATCCAAAAAGTCGTCAGATTACAAAGAACATAATCAATCTACAGAGTAAAAAAGATAATGAGAACAAAATACCATGACAACTATTCAATCACGATTTTAGAATGTGTCACAATCTACTGATCCTGGAAGACCATCAAAAAAGCCTGGTATACAAAACACTAGGACCCTTATTCTATCACAACATGATAGTCTGTGCAACAATGTACATGAACACTAGAAGTCGAATGATCAACAGATTGAGAAGGATACAACATCCATTAAATGAAAACATTCAATGTGAACTCTCATCAGGCGAAGAAAAAAACCGTTATAAAACAAAAGAATCAATCTTTTTTAGAGGTATCACCCCAAAGTGCAATGAATCCAAAAAAAGCGGTGTCGTGAAATTCAATCCATCATCACCATTCTGGGTACAATGCAGCAATGGCTGTTAATCCCTGAAATAGGATAACCATCAGATTACAAAAGGCACATCACTTATCTGCAGACCAAAAAAGACCGAGCCAAAACACAATGACACTTATTATATCAAGACTTTAGGAAGTTGGATAATGACCATGAATCCAAAAAGTCGGATGACCAAGTGATTAGGAAAGACACCACATCCAAAATACGAAAGATCTGAATTGGACTCACAAAATCAAAGAAAATACTTGACACAAAGCAAAAGAAGCAAAAATGTTTGGTGGTACCACCCCAAACCCCACAAAGGTTTCCAAAAGGAGCACCGTCATATGAAGGTTAGTCCGTTTTGATATTATGCAGCAATGGATATTAATCCAAAAAGTCGTATGACTATCAGATTACAGAACACTTTTATCTACAGAGCAAAAAAGACCAGAAAGTCCAAAATGCTAAACACTTATTCTATCACGAAGTTTGGAAGTTCAAAAATGAACATGCATCCAAAAAGTCGGATGACCAGTGAAATCGGAAAAAAAACATACAAAGTGGACTACCTCCAATCGAAAACAAATCCAATCAATAGAATCAAAAATCAGACCAGACCAGAATCCTGAAGACAACCATAAGAACGACAAAGAAACCAAACGTTTTGGAGGAATACCATCTCAAAAATCCAATGCATCCAAAAGGATCAGCATCAAATGAAAGTTAGTCCACCACGATTTTGATATTATACAACAATAGTTGTTAATGCAAATGTCTGAGGATCATCAGATTACAGAATACATTTATCTACAGAACAAAAATGATCTGGAGTCCAAAATACTATGAAAATTATTCCATCAGAATTTTAGGAAGTTGGACATCAAACATGAATCCAAAAAATTGGAGGACCAACGGATTTGAAAAGACAACATCCAAACAACGAAACATACGAAGTGGAACTCCCTCCCTCCAAAGAAAAAACCAGTCACGGAATAAAAGAACCATACTTTTTTGAGGTACGACCTCAAAGTCCATAAAGGTTTCCAAAAGGAGCAGCGTCATATGAAAAATAATCCACCTTGATTCTGGTATTATATAATATTGGATGTTAATCCAAAAGGTTGGAATACCATAAGATTATAGAAGACATTTATATTGATAGTAAGAAAGACCAGTTCAAAATGCTATGACACTTTTTCTATCACGATTTTTGAAAGTTCAACAATGAACAAAAATTCCAAAAATCGCATTACTAACTTATTCGAATATCCAAAGAACAAAGCATCCGAAGTGAACTTTTTCAGTCGAAGTAAAAATCCGATACGGAACAAAAGAACCAAACCTCTTCCATTCATTATCACGATTCTGGGTACTATGCAGCAATGGATATTAACCTCAAAGTCAGATGACCATCAGATTTCAAAAGGCACATCCCTTATCTATAGAGCAAAAAAGATCAGGAGTCCAAAATATTATTGATTTTTCCTATCTATAAAGGATGTTAGGAAGTTCAACAAAGAACATGAACCCAAAACGTCGTATGGTCAACGGATTCTAAAAGACAACAACCAAAAAACGAAACAACCGAAGCGGACTGCCTCCAATCGAAGAAAAAACCCAACACGGGACAAAAGAACCAAACTGTTTTGAGGTTACCACCTAAAAGTCCAGCGTATCCAAGTAGAGCAACGTTTATAAAAATTATTCCACCACGATACTGGTATTACACAACAATGAATCGAAAAAGTCGGTCGACATCAGAGTCGGATGTGTCTTCTGTGATCATCACTTATCTACAGAACAAAAATGACCAGAAGGCCAAAACAAAATGACACTTATTCCACCACAATTTCAGGAAGTTCGACAATGAACATGAATCCCCAAAGTCGGATGACCAACAGATTCGGAAACACACTTTTCCAAAAACGAAGCATATGAAAAGAACTTGTCCCCAGCCGAAGAAAAAACCCGACACGGGACAAAAGAACCAAACTGTTTGGGGTCACCACCCCAAAGTCCAACGTATCCAAGTAGAACAGCGTTTAAAAAAATAGTCCACCACGATTCAGATATTACACAACATTGAATCGAAAAAGTCGGTCGTCATCAGAGTCGGATGTGCCTTCTGTGATCATCACTTATCTACAGAACAAAAAAAAGACTAGAAGGCCAAAACAAAATTACACCTATTCCAAATCGATTTCAGGAAGTTCGACAATGAACACAAATCCCAAAAGTCGGATGACCAACGGATTCGGAAACACACCATCCAAAAAACGAAACATCCAAAGCGGACTGTCTCCAGCCGAAGAAAAACCCCGACACGGGACAAAATAACCAAATAGTTTGGGGTCACCACCCCAAAGTCCAACGTATCCAAGCAGAGCAGCGTATGTAAAAATTAGTCCACCTCGATTCAGGTACTACACAACAACGAATCCAACAAGTCGGTCGACATCATGTTTCTTCTGTGATCATCACTTATCTACAGAACAAAAAAAAGACCAGGAGGCCAAAACAAAATGACACTTATTCCACCACGATTTCAGGAAGTTCGACAATGAACTCAAATCCCAAAAGCCAAATGACCAACGGATTCGGAAACACACCATCCAAAAAACGAAGCATCCAAAGCGGACTGCCTCCAGCAGAAGTAAAAAAACCGTCACGGAACAAAAGAAGCAAACTTTTTTGGGGGTACCACCCCAAAGTCCAACGCATCCAAAAGGAGCAGCCTCGCTCGACGTCTGCTTCGCGCGGGTAGCCGAGCTGCACTAGAGTTTTGTCCGTTCGTCCTCACCCTGGCAGCCGCGCACTTTCTTGTATTCGTTTGTAATTATATGGAAACTACCTCTTCATCTGCATTGCAATAGCTTCAGCGCGGCACCCCCCCTTCCGCGACGGAGAGAGAGAGAAACCAAGTTCGCTTTTAAGCGAAGCAGCAAAAGGGGGTGGATAAGCGCCGAAGGGGGGGCTAATTATCAAGTTAATATGGATCATCACAGAGCCCAGCGCCTGGGCTCGCTTGTTAAGTGAATGAAATTAAGGCAGCACGGAGCCCTTGTTAAGTTCTGAGGCCGAGAACGCCACGGCATCACTAAGTTGACAGATTCGGCTTCCACCCCTTCGCAAGAATTTATTCTTTCCATCTATCCTTCATTTACAACTCTGCGGTGGCATCTGTGGGGAGGGAGACGGAAAGAAGGGAGGGGGTACGGGGATCGAAATGTCCACCATGCTTCATGCCGGGGCTGCTTTGGTGGCTGCGCCGTATTCATACATTTTAAAAAGGTCGAGCTTTTGTTTTGATAAACATATTCCGGGTTTTCGTTCCCTCTCTTTTCCGGTTTTTTTCCCGTTCGGGTGGGGATTAAAGTCCGTTCCTGCTCTTCCTGGAGTTAGCGAGGTGAGCAATTTTCTATGGGGGGTGCTCGTTTTTGCAGTCGTACCTTTTTTTAATGCCTTTTCCGCGAAAAAACAAGATCTCAAATATAGGGACCTTCTTCTCGAATTGACCCTGTGTCGTAAAAATTTTAATCTTAAAAAAGGGAGTGAGAAATGCTCCCAACTTCTTCCGATTCAAGATCTATTTTAGAATCTAAAGGATTCCGAGCTTCTTTAAAGGATTTACTCTCTATTTTGATCCGCATCTTTTTTTTAAATACTCTTTTACACATAAAAAATAGGATATGAGTTTAGTGAAAAATACAAGTGCTTTCGTAGAATTGAATCGCAATTAGTAACAAAACCGAAATCTTCCTAAAATCTTTTGTGATTCCGAATCAGATTTAAGAAGCAAATGAATTCTGTTTCAGTCTAAATATTTACTTTCAATAATTTCTTTAAAGTATTTTGCAGGTAAAACAATTGAACATCAAAATATTTATGCTAAGAATAAAGCTTCTGGTATATACACCCTTTGTTACAAAAATTTTAATCTCAAAATGAGGAAAAGCAGAAATATTTCTAAATTTTCAGGATCTCTTTTTCGAATCAAAAGGATTCTCTTTTTCACTTTAAGGATTTATTATCATTTTGCATTTAACGATGTTATTTACATGTGGTTTTGCATAAAAGAAATAAGAAATCATTCTGTGAAAAACTAAATTATTATTGACCCCTATATTTGAATCTGAAACAGTAGGGAAAAAAGTGCTCCTAAACTCTTCCTATTGAGAGAATTTTGTTTAATAATTAAATAAATATTTTCTATTACATGAAAATTCTTAGAATTTCTCTTTCAGCTTTTAATTTTTTTAATAAGAAAAGAGAATTTTTTTTATGGGAAAATTACATTGCAGTTTTCATGAAGACAGGAAACTTTTTATTGAACCTTTAGCATAAAAATTTAAATTTTAATAGTGGAAAACTATAAATACCGGCTTCTAAATTATTTCAATTCAGTATCATACTTAAAAATCCATAAGAATCAAATTAATTTCACCTTCTTCTGAGTGATTCTTTGCGAATGCTTCAAAAAAGTACTCTCTAAGGATTTTCAAGGACATTTACTCTAAGGATTCTGTATTTTAAGTTCCATTTTTAATATAAAATAATATTTTCCATGTAAAAATTGGATAGCGGTTTTAAGGAATATATACAATCTCTTCTTTGCATTGACCATTTATCATAAAAATAGTGAATAAAAAGAAATACACACACCCTTCCCCTAAATTTCTTCGATTCGATATCACATTTGAGAAGAATCCTCCAAAGATCAATTGAATTTTCATTAAAATTTTTTAGTGAGTTTCTAAAGAATGGTATAACCTTTTTTTTAGTAAGTTAAAAAATACAAAATTTTTCATTTTCTGATTGTTGAGACTACAACAATGTTTAACTGAAATTAGTACCCCTGCATGTTCAATGAACACAAAGTTATCTTTTCAATGGGAACGCGTTAGAGTTGGGTTTTTGTGGATGCTACCATTCCGTAACCAAGACAACAGCTATTTCACAAATAGCGAAACTCAAGCTAAAATATTTAAAACTTTTAAAACTAACAAATTCCACAGAAAACAGAGAATACAAGTGGGTCCTCTTTGTGTACATTTACGGTACTGCGGAAACTGGAAGTAAAATTATCGTCTTTTAGTGGTTTGTTTCACCCCTATGCCCAGAAAATCCCTTTTACATTATATATTATTGGTAAAAGTACCTTGAAAGTTTGTTTCTCGATGATTTTTTAGCTAAAGAAATTATTTGCTTACTTTCTAGTTAATTTATCAGTTAAAAAACAGCTCTATATTCAATTTATAGGGTAATTTAAGAGAAGCTTGATATGTAAAAATTTGTGGCATTCATTAAAAAACATTTGTTTAATGACATACATTTAAAAATTGCGCTTCCTTAAAATATATTGTATTTTCATGATTGATTTAAAGCATGTCTTTGTTTTTAACGTTACTAGAATAATTGGAATGTATAGTAAATATATTGTAAATTATACGATGTTCGTTTATTTAATATAGTAAAAACCACGGGGAAAATGTAAACAACTATGTAAAGTTTTCTAATGTAAAACACATATATTTTTGTGACATCGGGATGCATACTTCTATCATTAAGAATGTAGAACAATTCGGAATTTATTTAAATTTATAAGCCGCAAACAGTACCTCAAGAATTTAACAAACTTTGAGCTTCACTCCACTATCTATATATGATTTTTCTAAGTGAATAAATCGTGCAAATGCAATGGACATTAAAGTTTCCAGATCTGAAAACAGTTGAGCATGCATGGGATGTTATGTGAAAGAAAATTACGTCTGACGCATGCTTAATGGGATTCATATCACGAGACTTTCATGACCACTGTAGTCGACGTGTATCTTCAATTTGAATAATAGCCTGTACAAGAAATGGCGTCCTGTCAGTCCTACTACTAGATTGGAAACAAATAGGAATTTTTTAAACATAATTCATATATAATATTGCAAAAAGAATTAAAACAAATTCGATACGAGACTCTACGAAATGTTTTCACATATCATTCATTTTTATGTATCAGCGTCTTCTCAGATTTTCTTCAAAAAAGATTAATAATTATGTTGGTATATTTAAATGCATGATTACGTTAAATACAGTTTTTGCAGTTTTCTTTCTTGTTTCATTTACCTGTATCTCAACTTATTGCCATAATAATACCATTTAATTCAATTTAGAATTTTGATTCGTGAATGCATGCAGATTATGCTGAAGTTTTGGGTACAAAGGCGGAACTTTTCAACAAAGAGTGAATTCGGATGGGTGAGTGCAAAGAAAAACCCCAAACTACATTATTCGAAAAAAAATTTTAATAGAAAAAATTGATTATAATGACTCTGAGATGTTCCTCTTTGCCAGGCTATCTGCCGTTTCACTTCCGCTGAGGTCCATACGAAAAGAGATTCCTTGTAACTAAATCTCATTGAACACTAATAGTTGTCTTAGTTTATTTAGTATATCAATTATCCAATCCTATCTCCGATTTCCCACCAGTTCTTTGAATATTAGATGGAGCTACAGCAAAACATGCAAGGGTATGTTAATACACAAGTAAATCACGCTGTGAGTTTGAAGACTGGGCCATCTCGGAAATTATTTTTCTGAATATAAACCTGGCTTCAACAGCTCTCGATTCCAAATTATAGCTGTCCATTCTTTACACAAGTACAAGGTTGACCAAATATTCACGTGGTAATTACTTGTGCACTGTTATACGAACGTCAATTACATAAGAAAATATGTGGTAGATTAAAAGACTGGCCACCCCGAAATGATTTTCTGAATATGTGCCTGATTTAAACAGCTTTCGTTTGGAGGGTAGGGTGCCAGCTCAGGTGTTGCCTCGTCATCTGACTGTGGTTCAAAATTACTTGGTGCTGTCCTAGGATATTTCACTTAGGGGATTGATCTCGGACAGTTGTCAATAGCCGATTGTGTTGCTCTAGTACGACGTTAATTAAAATAATCTTACCTTCAACAACTCTCGATTCAAAAGCATAGATGTCCAATCGCTATATTAGTATAAAGTTGACCGAATATGCACGCGTTATTTACAAGCTCACAGTTATCCAAACGTCCCTTACATACGAACAATTTACGGTAAGTTAGAAGACTGAATTGTTTTTCTGATATGCACCTGGTTTCAACATATCTCGATTCAAAAGCATAGATGTTCAAATACTATGCTAGTAATAAGTTGACCAAAATGTTTCACATGTGAATTACAAATTCACAGATATCCGAAAATCACTTACATAAGTATGGTAGTAAGTTAGAAGACTGGAACACCAACGAAATTATTTTCTGAATATGTGCCTGGTTTCAACAGTTCTCGATTCAAAACCATAACTGTCGAATAGTTATGGAAGTAAATGTTCAAAAGAGAATTCTGGTAAAAACAGAGCCGAATAAGGCTCTAAGTCCATATGAGCTAAAAAGGAATAAAGAAACCAAGTCCCTTTTCCTGGAACTAATCTGGCTTTTCGGGAAGCAATTTGACTTTCATGCATTCCACAGCTGGCGCTGAGATACTGTATACCACTTCTTATTAAGTATACAGCAGGGACCACCTATTAGCCCCTTGACCCCTTAGACAAGAAGCTGCTATCCCCCCTTTTCTTCTCACCAAATCAATGTGTGTAACGATTTCTCTTACTGCTTCCTCTCTTACTTTAGTTCGGACGCTAAGGTCTCTGATTTGAACTTTGACCACAAGAAATACAGACCTCAAAATTAAAGTGGAATAAAAGTTGAATCTAAGTTCATAATGTTTGTTGTATTGACTACAATTTTGGATTATCGTCTCCGATTACTACCTTGACCATCAAAAGCCATACGAAGGAAAACTGAAATTGAGTTCGTAAGTTTTGGGGTATTGGATATTATTTTGGACTGCGATCAGATTTTGATCCTGATAACTGTAAATTATGATATTGGTTAAGCAATGCAACACATATTTAAGTTCTGAGAGACTGAGAGCTCTTCGAATTTGTCCATTATCTTGAAAAAAAGATTATCTAGGTTTAAAATACCAATAAATTATAGGCATACTTCTCATAATATAGGTAGGTTTTCCTCTTAATGTTAGGAGTTACAAATATCATATAATGACAGAGAAAGAATACAAATCTCTCACTCCATTTTACTTCACCCTTATGATAGACATAATGAATACTGAAACATTTCTTGCAACTTAATGGTAGATAGCTGCTAACAGAATGTTGGACAGCTGCTGAAAAAACTGACGGTTAACTACGACGATAAAAAACGGCAAAATTTTTCAATTCATTGTTGTTAGCTAATGCCTAGTATCATATCATCAGTTCATAGGTTCCAGTATTTTGGAACAAGTACATTATAGGCTTCAAGAATGTGTGTTCAACATTTAAGAACTATTAATAAGTCCAAAAATGCTGGAGAGTCTGTAATCTCAGAACACTATAGTCAAAGGCGCTGGCAAACTTCTTACAATCAACAAAAAAAAGTTCAGGATCATTCAAATTCAGATAAATTTAGGATAACTACGAGCTTCTGCAACATTACTGGTTAGCTCGTAAGCTAATGGCATAATAACTGAAAGCTTGACTTTTGGCAAGATTTAGTAAACGTCTGACAATTTATTAAAGTCTAAAGTCACTATCTTAAAAAGACAGATATATCCTGAAAGCACATTCTCAACAATAGAGAATATATCAAAACATTCTGTTTTTTAAAGAAATTTTTTACCTGCATTCGAATGTTAAACAATAGTGTTTGCTCTTCTCTATCAGAACTCACTTTTATTGACAAAAATTTGAAACTCTTCAGGTCTAGTGGTTGGTTGAGTTGGGGTGCTAAAGACAAGATAGACAACGTCAGTCAAGGGACATATATACATAAAGAAAGTTTAGTTCCACAGAAGAGATGAATACTCCTGGGTAAGTTACAGCAATTGAACCTGCTCCATATTCAACTCGCATGTCGTTAACGTGGTGGGAAAATCCATTGAGACACAACGGTCCCGTTTTGGTCAAGTGGAACTTTGTAAATACACATGCGCTTGAATATAGACACTTACACCAATTATCTTTCTCTTTCCCAAAGACTCTCTAAAAAGACCTGATAAACACAAAAAAATCCGTTACTGCTTCCTACTCAACACTTAAGTCCCAGAATATTATAAATGCTAAATATATACTAATACATAGATATACTTATGTCTCCGGTCGGTCATGCTTTGGAATGACTTCAGCTAAAAAGACATATATCCTGAAAGCACATTCTCAACAATAGGGAATGTATCAAAACATTCTGTTTTCTAAAGAATTTTTTTAATTGCATTTTAATGTTAAACAATAGTGCTTGCTCAATTTATTGACAATCTGACTGAAATATTCTCATCCAAATCCTACTTTATATACTTAAACTAAGCTTTGAATGCTAACAAATTAACTTACGCTGCAAATATCTAGGCAAACCAAAAGGTGGTCACTGTTTCCCAGGAATGATACAGTGACCACCTTTTGATCTGTGAAAATGTCTGTATTATAGCATATCCGATGAAGTTATTACAAAATATGCAAAAAGATCATTCAAGTCATGCTTTGTGTACTAAAACTGAGCTTTATATACCAACACATTACACCTTACGTAATCAAACTATCAGGAAGAGCTTATTCACTGCCATCATAGAATTGCAAACATTCTATTTTAAAGAATATTTTTGACCAAAACTGGATTGTTGACCAACATTTTTTGCGTTTCTGAATCAAGATAAGCTTCTGGACAAAGTCGAAACTCGAGAGGTCCAGCAGAATTTTCTAAATGCGCATACGCTCGAACTTAGACATTCCCACCACACATCTTTCTCTTTCCCAAAGACTCTCTGACAAGACCTGACAAACACAAAATAATCTGTTACTGCTCTCTACACACTACAAAAACCCCAGAATAATATAAATGCGAAATATATATTGATACATAGACATACGTCGCCGGTCGGTCATGTCCGGTCTGGAGAAGTCATTTCAAAGTACAGAAAAATATCATCCTTGTCCTACTTTATATACTTCAACTGAGCTTTAAATGCTAACAATTTACACCTTCAAAACACTGGAAGACGGCCGCTTATAAATCTTTAATATCCCATACGTCGGTGGTGGTTGTTTTTGACAAAACACTTTATCTGGAGCTGAAGTAATAAAATTTAATGCATGTATTTCTGGCTGCGTATAATGTATACGCTAGTGCTTTTATGTTTTATACAGTTGTATTAACGTGTGATGTATCGTCAGTGTCTCGGTCGAGTGATGCCAATACCATTCTCGGAAATGTACCCGGGAGAATACGATTTCACCACGCAAGCATAAGTTATGTGCCAGTTCAGATAGATATATCGTTTGTTTTTTTATTTTAATGCCTGAACTGTATTGTCTGACAACTCTGCCCAGTAGGGAACAGTCGATTTTTTTAAGTTTCTTACTGTAGCCTCTACGGAAAAGGTCTTAAGAGAACATCTTAAAGGAACTATTTTAATCAATTATTTACCAAGTTAACCTTACGAGAGAGCATTGTTATTATAAACTAAAGTAACCAGACTAAGTTTTAATATGAATTTCACTTTATGAATAGTTTAATAGTCCATTAAAATAGTTTTGCTTAACCTTCCCGGTGGCTGTCTTGACGTGGTTATCTCGTCATCAACAAAACTGACAAGATATGATGAACGAGATATCTCGTAAATAGAAAAAAACTAACCAGATTTTGATCTCGTCATCATAAAAAAAGTCGATAGTATCTTGATGACGAAATATCTCGTCAAAATCAAAATTGATCAAATCTTGATACGCGAGACATTTCGTCGAAACCACTTGGATGATTAAAGAGTATATTCATATTCTTTAGTATAGTGATGGTTTATAAAAATTGCACCACGTTGTTGCATTCAAAGATATACTTTCATGAAAAGCAAGTGACATACTTTAAATTTGCAAGCAGAAGTGACTGCACGTTAATTGCAGAATCAATTATGGAAAGTATGTATATTTAATTCTAGATGGTATATCAGGCCTCGAAATATATTTTTTAATACAGGTGCACAAGGTGCGCCTAGCGGGAAAAAATTAGGTGCATAATTTTATTTTCATGTGCACAGTGCACCTGTGCACCCGGGTATTTCGAGCCCTGTGGTATATGGTACATATATCTAGTTTTTTGTTACCATATTTGATCGCTCTTTAAATTATTTCCTGTTACTATCATTTTAAGGTTTTAGAAACAAGCATGACAGACGAGATTACGTCTTATTGGTGTAAAATTGTTTATATTTTGTGTATTGTAAAGGGAAACCAAGATAGGACCCTACGAACTTAGCACCCTAAAGGGATCAGCATGGATCTACTTCTTAGAATCAACGATTCTTTGGAAATAGACATGTTTTTCATTTGTTTTACATCGCGATTCTTCCTACTTAAAAATGTCAGCGATACGATTCATCTTGTATGAGATATAACTGAAAGGTAATTCATGTAATCCCTTGCAAGTTTTTACCAAGAAATAAATATATTCTGGTCATATCTTATTACGAATTGCTTCATTTAAACTTATGTACATTTGTAATATTTTCCAAGTATATGGGTGTTAAACATAGACGATATATTAAAAAGAAATGCATTTTAAATTTGGGTCTTTAATATTGCATTTGGCTGAAACCAATTAGAAAATAGCGAAATTTCTTTTCTCGTGAAGATTTGTTTCAAACAATTTTATTCGTTTATTCACAATTTTACTACTTCGAATTATTCGACTGAGATATTCCGATAAGTAGGCAAATAGGTCAAATAAAATATTAAAAAATTGAACTACCTTTACAAAATCAAAAAGGTTTATAGTCAAGGAATTTATTACATTAAAATATAAAATTATTCTTAAAGATGTGTGTATGGAAATGTATCTTAATAGTGTTAAATATTACTTGATGGTAAGTACTATAACCAATTGATCGACTGTTTAATTCACTGTATCAGAACAAATCTGTATCTATTTGCATATTTTCTAACATGATGTAACTCGATTCTTCAAAATGGAATCTTAAATGACGATCTAACAAAATGTGTGAAAAATGACAAGGATAACTTAAATTGTAAAATTAACGATCAGAGTTTTTTAAATGCTATCACCGGATGTGTTTTTCCTCCCGCAGTAGCGTTATCTATCTCAATAAATTGGAATAGATAACAGCCACTTTCAATCGATTGTTTCAAAATCTACACATTTGGCACTACGCCATTAATCTATTGACTACCCAATAACTCTGAGTTTCACAGTTGAAGTTTTTAAATGCTCTGTATAATTCCAAATGGTTAGAGTTCATAGGTTAATCGAGGTCTTGCAAAATAAGGAAGTCTATCAAAACACTACATGACATCCTCAACTAAACTTTAAAAGTAGAATAAATTTCAAATAAGCATATGAGTATAATAAGTTGAATATATTTCACCAAAGAATTTTCGAATGTAAAAATAATTCCTATTTCGTCAAATGATAATTATGTATTTAAAAATTACAAATTTTGATATATATTTTGCAAACGATTTTTAGTAGTGTTCTAATTTTCCTAGGCGCGTAGAAAAATACATATTTTTATTTATCTTTATGAACATTTTTAGATATATGGTCATAAAAATGTTCATAAAGATAAATAAAAATACATATTTTTATTTATCCTTATGAACATTTTTGGATATGTGGCCATAAAAAAAGAGATGACAATAATTAATAAATATTCCACAAATATTAAGTCTGCTCTAAAAATTCTTGGAATTTGTTAGTGGAATAATAGTAAAAATATTAACTTTTATCGTAATTTCCACCTACAGCTAAAGAAAATATATGCCTGCAAGAACCTATAAGACCGCAGAAATATAAAAAAGATATATTTCCTGCACAAGACCTGCTCATTGATCACAGTAAGTCAAAAAATATTCTTCCATTTCACGTTTTTATTCTTTTCATAAATTTTTTAAGGATGTAGTTAAAATTAAAAATGTAACCCTTTAAAAACTATGACTTTCAATATTAGCCTCCCATCAAAATATTGTAGTTAAATAATTCTTATATTTGATAAAAATATTTAAAGTGCAACGTAACCCAAGAAATCAGACACATAAAAATATTCGACAGCTTTCCGTAAAAAGTACAAATTTTAATCTCAAAAATTGATGCCTATACGATTTTCTTTGCATTTTGTCTTACACTGTAGATTGTCTTAAGAATAAATATCTTTATTTGACCAGGTATTTGGTCGAACTAGTAAAATTTTTATTTATTCTGTTTGAAGGTAAATTTTCAATAGATTTTACTATTTTATTGCAAAAGATGTGTGTTATCTTATGATTTCCTCAAAGGTACTAACATAATATTATACAAATCTTTCAGTTGAGGTCAGATTTTAAGCCTTTTTTAAGCGGGGGGGGGGAGAACTTTTATATACCAACCAGGCCCTTGTAAGTGTAAAACACTACTTTGCAATTAATGTAATGGTAGACAAAATCTGTACTTCAATTTAAATTTACAGCCAAAAAAAATCAGATTATTATTGACGTATCAATATATGCGTATGGAACATTAATGCTATTAATAAATTCAAGCGTATCTATTCTAATTTTCGATACACATACCCAGATCATCTCATTGTATACTCTAAATTTGAAAATCAAGCAGAAAATACACTGACCAAACTCTGATTTGACATTATTTCGCTAAGTTTTCTCCTTTTCTGCAAGAACGTTAATTCACGGGTTGAAAATTAACTGTCAACTCTTTCGATCCGCTCACAATATCACTTTTTAATTCGAAGGAATCTCAAATTAAAGTTCAATCAATAGCCAGTGTTATATGCCGAACACATTTTGTTTTGATTTATGTGTGTGTATCAACAGTTGGAGAGAAACACTTGAACTTATCACTAGTAATAATGTTAAATATGTATATATTGTAGTTTTTGTAAAAAACTTTAAAAGTTTCGCGCGCTCGCGCGGCTGAAAATTTAAATTATAGATATAGGTCCACCATGACAGTAATATAAAACAAAGGATTGTGGATGCAAATATGTTGTTGAAATATAAAAGACTAAAACGACATACAATCTGACCTCAGCTTAAAGATTTGTATATAATTATATCACTTTAATAATGAAATCTGAAGATATTCTTTGTCAAAAAATAATTCAATCCTTAGTAAATCTGTTTTCAAGCAGAATAAAATGAAATCGGTTCCAATTTAAAAAAATCCCTTGTCAAACAATGATATTTAGTCTTAAAACAAACTATGGTGCAATACAAAAAACAAAAGAATTATCGTACAGGTATTAAATTTCGAGTTTTAGTTAGTTACATTAGTACTTTTTATGGCAGGTGGCGAGTACATTTGTGTTTTGGTTTCATGGGTTTTGCTACCTTTAAAAATTTTTAGCAAAACTAATAAATTATTATTTAACTATTTTAACGGGAGGCTGAAAAAGAAAGACTGACTTTCTATGTGGTAAATCTTTAATCGTAATTTCAACTATCCTTATAAAATTCACGAAAATAGTAAACAACGTAAAGTGGAAGAATATTTTGCGCAACGTTAAGATATTAGAGGTAATAGTTCTATATCGACTATGAGACAATACTTTTATTTTCCTTCTTAGTAGGTGTCTTTTTAAATGTCATACATTTACCTGTACTAATGATCATAGGCTTCATGTATCTGTGATGAAGACATTGTCTGTGATAGGTAATTGATGGCCTAATGTAATGGACTGTATGGCTAAATGTTATTTATGACTGTATGTATAGGTAAATGGACTTTATAGCTAAATGTTATTTATGACTGTATAGTATAGACCGTATGTATAGGTAAATGGACTGTATGGCTAAATGTTATTTATGACTGTATAGTATAGACTGCATGTATAGGTAAATGGACTGTATAATTAAATGTTATTTATGACTGTATAGTATAGACTTTATGTATAGGTAAATGGACTGTATAGTTAAATGTTATTTATGACTGTATAGACTGTATGTATAGGTAAATGGACTGTATAGCTAAATGTTATTTATGACTGTATAGTATAGACTGCATGTATAGGTAAGTGGACTGTCTAGCTAAAAGTTATTTATGACAAATCTTTGTATGCACCAGCAGAGGTCGTGACTCTAATATAATGCATACATGTAGAGCGTATTTGACCGTGATTCAAAGCTACAAGGCGTTGTCCCCTGAACTTTCCCATCGGGATTGATATCGTACCTTCGACGATAGCCTGATGTGTCACACCAGTGTGACGTAAATCCATCTATCTACCCATGACGAGAGCTTCCATGCGCCTTACAAATAATTTGCGCTAAAGCATATAGGTCGAGAGTCAAAAAATTTTAAACTGACGAAAAATTCTAAACAATACAAAAACAAAAGTTCTAATGATATTTTTCAAATGTTACCACAACGGGCAACTGAATAACAAAACCAAAATGAATTGAAGTACAAACTTATCTTAATTCTTCCAAAGATAAGATATATCAATGCACGCGTGCAAACGATAATTATTTGGCAAGCGCGTTAACGATTATCATGCGGCTATGCAATCACAAACAGATATTATAGCTCTATTTCATCTTTCTCTTAAATTAATTCATACCATGTCACATTACTGAGATGAATGCAAATCGTTCTTTTTCCAAAGTGAAGTATTCACCAAAGTTCTGAACTCGATTTATCCTTAGGTCAGGTTTATTTCTCTCTTATGTGTCACTAAAGCCTTCCTTGCGTGTGTACATCCGTATACTCGACTTTGTTTGGGCACAGTTAGGCCAAATTTGACCCTTGATTCATAAGACCCAATCAAGGGCTGATTAGGTTTTCCTGAAAGTAGTAATCTAAAGTTACCAGAAACTTAACCTCAAGCGATTAAATAACCCGACCACATTTTAAAATAGCAAAATTGTCAAGTTGAGTTATATTTTCTTTTCGTAAATCAGAAGCAAAATTATCTTATAGTTTTTCACCACCTCATAATGTTTTTGAAACATAAACACTAGTATAAGTATGTTCTTTCCCCAGGACGAGACGTACATACGTCAAATTTGTGCGTTAAGCTTCATAATTTAATAGCTTTAAGAAATTAAATACGACACATGATATTTTCTTGTCAATAAACCAAGATTACAAGTCAGAAGATTTTATAGATTTATCTTAAAGTCAGAAGATTTTACAGATATATCTTAAAGTCAGAAGATTTTATAGATTTATCTTAGTCAGAAGATTTTACAGATATATCTTAAAGTCAGAAGATTTTATAGATTTATCTTAAAGTCAGAAGATTTTACAGATATATCTTAAAGTCAGAAGATTTTATAGATTTATCTTAAAGTCAGAAGATTTTACAGATATATCTTAAAGTCAGAAGATTTTATAGATTTATCTTAAAGTCAGAAGATTTTATAGATTTATCTTAAATTGACAAAAAACAGAACAGTAAAGGTAGGTGACAGTACAGTTAAAAAAACTAAAAGTTGGCATCCCCTATAGAGAAGTTGCTAAAACGAAAACTAATTTATACAAATTCAGTATAACCAAACGCGCACACATTACTAAACGAGGTGTAGTAAGAAAAGAATGTAGTTTATTCTCTTTTTTTTTTTTTTTTGGTAGGCTTAGTTCTGAATTGGCAATGTACATACATCTCCAGCGAAACATAATTCTTATCTATCTCAAGTTTTAATCTCATTGTATCGAAAATTTCAGTTAATTTCACTTACTAGCTACATCTATTGCCCTCATTTAAACTGGCAAAAGCGAAAAACCATAGACAAAAATACTTCATCTGAGATAATACTGTTCTAAATTATTAAATATAGCTGCGTCGAGAAACGATTACTCAAAGGAGAAATGGATTGCCGAAGTATCCTTAAAACAAAAGTATTTTTTAATCCGCAATTCGCTAGATGGCGCCATAGGCTCTTACCTGAACAGGTGGACTTCCTCATTTGTCATCCACGAGCTTCCAAGTTTTCCCACTTCCACGGAAATGATACCGATTTTTCTGCTGGTTTTTCCGATGTATCAGTTTGCTCCTTTTCTTATGATTCGTTAGCGATAATTTACAGAGCAAGCTGTTTCATGTTTACTCAAATTACATTTTTTATCATGCCCCTAAATTATGAAAAAGTCTAATTAATTACGTACTAACTGATTGGAAATCGACATTTATAATGCATAAAAAAACAAACACAGTAAATTAACTGGAAAAAATTGTACAAGTTTGTTTCATTCGCACAGTTTGGAATTCCGACCATGCAAATTGGATCACGTGATATAATTAACAACACTTTAGCACGGAATGGTTTTAATTTGAGAAAAATAATTTCACTTTTAGTATTATAATACAATAATACAAATTGATACGTTGTTTAAAAGTTACAAGACCTCGTAATCACTGAGTAATAAAATGATAAGTGAATGATAAGTATTTTAAAATGAACCCTGCACAATTCCAACACATTTAAAATGTGTAGATTTAAGTCATTGGCATTTACATCCCATTTAATAATTTCTTAAAAATAATATAAATAACACCTCAACTTCAGTGAAATGCCGATTAAAAAAATAAGTAATATCAAAATTCTCTACGAAAAGTTATGTATGCGATACACGAAATTAAAAATTGTACAAGTAAAACGAAATATGTGAATTGATATTTTTTTTGCATTTTCCATTTTTAAACTAATGGAATTTATTTCAAATACCACGCTCTTGAGTTTTATTCCATCTTTAACCTGTATTCCACAAATTTTGACCATCTTGACCAACATAATCTTTCTTCAGATTATTGCAACCAATATAGGTGGTTATTTAATCAATATAGTTTACAGCAGAACTCTTCAACACAGTATAGTTCAACTGGTTTGTGTGAAAATTTGAATCCGGTACGTACATTAGAATGGTTTTATTTATGATTACGGTCGTTTACACGAGAACTAATTAGACAAATATATGAATCATCATAATAATCAACGATAATTTGTCGCGTGATCGAATTCTTAAGCAACAACAATTACTCCAATTTATTCATGGCGAGCGAGGAAAAATATCGAGAATATCAAGAAACGTAAAAATTTTAGTAGCTTTAATGTATCCTTTAAACTCCTGGCAAACTGGATATTTGTTAGTCAGTTGAGTATGATATATATGAGTGTGTTGCTATATGTAGCCAAATTTACAGGATACTATATGAGACTACAGAGAAACGCCAAGTTCAAGGGGTCATCCCTTGAGCTCACCAAATACTTTACTGGCTACTCTCCTTTTCTCAATAATCATGCAAATTCTTCTGTCCTTATATAAGTTCTTCTTTCCTTTACAATTAAGCAAATTATTTTTTTATTCAACAAGCATACAAATGTGTTTCTCAAAAGGCATGCAAAATTTTCTTTCCTTAACGAGTACGCCAACTCTTTTTTAACAAGTATATATATTCTTTTAATAATAACGATATAAAAATTTATCCCTTAATAAACATGCAAATTCTTGTTAAGCAAGCATGCAAATTTTTATTTTTTTAACGAGTACCGCCAATACTTTCTTTAACAATTTCCTCTCTCCTCAATAAGTACATGGATTATTCTTTCCTTAGACCTCGAGAAGTCGACACTCATATATTTCTTCTACTATCTGAAGCCTACACATTCTGATTTACTCAACAAACATAACTGTTCCTTCGATTCTTGCAACCAATAGATATGTGTATTCAGACTTTATACGTATTCTGGGGTTTAATTAGAACTGCAATACCGGACAATTTGTGTTGCTCAAAAGGTTAGCAAACATACGAATCCTCCAGGAAGCATGTGAATACCTTTTTCTTTAACGAATATACAAATTCTGTCCTTTACAAAAATGTATATATTTTAATAATCGTATAAATTCCTCTTTCCGAGACAAGCATAAATTCTTCTTCATTCTTTTTTCTTTACCAAGTATGTAAATCATGTAAATTCTTCTTTACTCCTCAAACTTGCAACCTCCTTAGAAAATATGCAAATTCTTTATTTTAACAAACATGCACATTCTTCAGCATACATGCAAAATATTTAACAAACACGCAAGATCTTTTTTCTTTAACTAAAAGCCAAAGCCTCTCCTTTGCAAACGTGCAAATTTTTTCCTTTACAAACGTGCAAATTCTTTCTTTTACAAACATGCAAATTCTTTCCTTAACAAAGCAAACCTCTGATCGACGGGCTTCCCATCTTTTTTCTTTAACTAAAAGCCAAAGCCTCTCCTTTGCAAATGTGCAAATTCTTTCCTTTACAAACATGCAAATTCTTTCCTTTACAAACATGCAAATTCTTTCCTTTACAAACATGCAAATTCTTTCCTTAACAAAGCAAATCTCTCATCGACGGGCTTCCCATCTTTTTTCTTTAACTAAAAGCAAAAACCCCCTCCTTTGCAAACGTGCAAATTCTTTTCTTAACAAAGCAAATCTCTGATTGATGGGCTTTCCATCTTTTTTCTTTAACTAAAAGCCAAAGCCTCTCCTTTGCAAATGTGCAAATTCTTTCCTTTACAAACATGCAAATTCTTTCCTTTATAAACATGCAAATTCTTTCCTTAACAAAGCAAATCTCTGATCGACGGGCTTCCCATCTTTTCTACAGGTAATAAAGCCCTTCAGAGAACAAGTTCAACCCTTCACCAACTCAGCGAATGGAGTATCGATACATACAAACTGCAAAACACAGCAAAACTAAGGTTCTCCCCTGCTTAAAAACATGCAGATTTCAACTCAACGAGACTAACCCATTTTCGTATTTATTTCTCCCACCCAGATCTCACGAAATAAAAATCCAATTTCCCACGCAAATAACATCGCGCGAGCTCGTCCAATCAAAACACAAAAAAACAGAGTGGGTACGTGTGTACACATACACTCTTGCACCGCAATCTTTGAAGAATCACAAGCCATGTAAAGCGGGGCGAACTGATATAAGAAGCCATTGCGTTTATCCCCGTAGTTCGAACAAACAGCTCCGGGGTAGAAGGGTTTACCCCTTCCCCGTCCCCATCTCGATCCCTCAGAAGAATTCTGCCCTAGGAAACGAATAGGAATTGAAGATAAATATGGGATGGTTTCTTTTGCATACGCAAGGATGTTTTTATAACATGGTGGCTTTATGCTTTTTTTTTATTGTTGTTTGGTTCGTGGTGCGGATGGAGTTCTTTATTTTATCTGGGTGGCTGGGGCAACGTGACCTCGTTTCGTTTTTGTAGATTGGGGGAGGCTAAAGGGTTTGGCTCTGAGTATTAACGTCTAGACTTTAATTTCAAATGGCTGCACAGCATTAGGGAATATAATGGTGGTACAAAATGCCTTTCTGAACTGATATAAATATTTATGTACAAACACTTAATATGAGGAAAAGGTATGACATATATATATATATATATATATATATATATATATATATATATATATATATATATATATGGGGATGTGGGTATGTTCCAACAGGAGGATTCCTATTGAGGATGGGTAATTGGGCCCCAACAAAAAAAATATTTTGGGGCATGATGATCGTGGCACAACAGTTAAAACACTGGGGTATCTGCAGATAATTGGGCCGAAAGAGTAAACACATTGGGGAGCAGGTAATCTGGGCCCAACAATTTTAGCATTAGGTGGAAGCAACATAATCTGGCCCTAACTAAAAAAACAATGGGAGCAAGACAAGTGGGCCCGAACAATAAAACATCGTTAGGGCAAGGTAATTGGGTCCAAACAATAAAAACGTAGGGAGTAATACAGGGAGGTAATGGGGCCCCAACATTGAAAATTTTGTGAGTTGCAAGGTAAGAGGGCCCCAACAATAAAATATTGGAGGGGGTAGGAAGATAATGGTACCCTAAAAATAAAAACATTGAGGGCAAGATAATTGGGTTCCAACAATTAAACCATTGGGAATGGTGGGATAATTTGGCCCGAACAATAAAAACATTGGAATAGGAAAAGTAACCCTGTCCCAACAGTTAAAATGTTGAGAGGGTCAAAGAAATGGGCAATTGCAATAAAAACATTGAGAGTGGCAAGATTTATTAGGCCCCAACAGTTAAATCATTGGAAGGGGGAGGGGCATTTACAATTAAAGTATTGGGGTACCTAATTGGGCCTAACAAAAACAAAAATATTAAGGAGGCAAAGCAATCAGATTCTCCTGTTCTGGAACTGGTGAAGAAAGCTTCTGTAAGAGAATTTTACTAACTTCTTCGCCTCAGGAAAAGAGAAAAGTTGGCGTTCTACGTAATATAACCGCGTTATTAAAAAAAAAGAGGTTCCCCAAAACAAACCACCCTCTGATTTCTCCAGGCCAGAATTTAAATTCAGTGGCGTTATAAAAGAACCACACACCTGATCACCCCCCTCCCTTTCCTACAATCTCCCACTCACTCCGACACCACGTGTTATTGACATCCATATCAGATTTCTGTAATCAAGATTTTCCCCGAGACTCAATGCTATCAGCTTTCGCATGACGTTCTGGCTTCCTGCTCGTAGGGGGGGGGGGGGGGCTCTCCGCCAAGAAGGCCCCACCCCTCATTTCCATAACCGACTTTTCCGCTGCCCCTTCTCCTTTGTTACGTCATACTCCCCCTCCCCTCTTCCAAATCGTCGGAAGTTATCGTATATAAATATATATTCCACTCATCCATCATACCGCCGATGGGATTGGACGAGGGAAAAAAAAACGATAAATAAAAACTGAAAAGAAGTGAAATAAGTCCATCCCAGGCGTGTCACACACGCGGATTGATACAAACCCAATATAACGCGCGGGACCGCATCACAGCAGAATTGGGAAGGGGGGAGGGCAATCCGTCGCGGTTACCGCATTTTTACTCTCCTAAAACCGTTTCTGGTTCTTGATAGCGAGGCTTTGATGAATTACCCACCATTTTGAAAGCGTCTGAAATCTCGTCTGCGTTTTACGACCACCCCCTCCCGCAGACGATGTCATACTTATAGTTCCTTATAGCGATTTGGCATCAACGGTGTCAAAATGATAGAACATTAAAATATAAAAAAACGAAAAAAATCCTTTCGTAATGTGACGTCGTTTTTTCACCTTTGTTTCGTTTTGTTTGTTTATTTTTAATTCCATCCTTCCTCCACCCCGGCAAGTGTTGCGGTGACGTTCGGTGGGGGTGGTTTCGAAAATTACCTGTCTCCCCATGCAGTAACATCCCCCTCATCAGCGGCCGTGAAATATGCCCGGGTTGTTACGTGACGGTCGATCCTATTAGGGATGAGGTGGGGTAAAAAAAAAGGGGGGGGGATTGGAGCTTTTTATTGAATAAAACGACAGGATGCAGAGTGAGAAAAAATAAATAAGAGTGATGAATTAAGGTTCTTTTCTAACTTGGGGGTGGCGTTAAGCGTTCTTTAATGCGTCTCCGGTGGTGACAGAAAATGTAGCCTTCACCACAACGAGGTGCTTTTGTCATTTAATTCGAGATGGGTCTGTCAGTAAAAGTCATCAGTCAGTTTTGCTTTCTACGCTTAGGTTTATCAGAGTCAGTTGTTGTGTCACTGTGTTAATTGCTTGGCATACTTTAACATGCACACGCATTTAGTTTCTGTTGAAGAATGCGTTTTACCTTTCGAAACCGGGGTACCGCGCTTAATTTTTATGCGTCACAAAAAAGCGTAAGCACGAAAAATTTAATAACTCGAAAACTACAAATTACACACAAATGAACGATATCACGTTCAAAAGAGCATTAAACGAGAAATGTTATAAATGTTCATTGATCTTGCGCTGACGTCATCGGCTAATGCAGTCTCAACGCAAATTTGAGCCACAAAAATGCGCCATGTCGCTCACATTAATTTAATCTAGCTCCGTCCTCCTTTGTGCTAGAACGATGGTGAGGTTCATTTTTTTAGTCTCTTTGAGCTTTATTAATAATAATTGAAAAAAAAGCTAAACATTTAATACTTGTTTAGATAATGGTCTTCAAAGTGTGGAAAATCGTACAAATTTCAAAATTTTCAAATATATGCTTAATAAACACCAGAAAAACTATAGAAAACATCAACAGAGGCAGAAAGATCGAGAAATGGGGAATCCGAGAAGATCCGAACATCCAATGCTGAGTGTCAACGGGCTCGGAGGAAGTTCTTGAAAGTATAAGCGTCGCACCGTCGAGGTGAACAAATGCCCTATACATGTGCCCCAAGTACCTCCACCACTGATTTCGACACAAATAGCATATCTGATGACATAAACGTTTTATAATCGAATGACGTTGTTTAACCCATGGAGATCGGTAATGATCAAAACCTTCACCATCAACAGCGAGTGCACCAATTGTGATATACTAGTATGTGCGGAGCGATGAACATTTGATGTGTGAAATTCAAACAATGTATTACTAATTTCTTTCATTCTCAATCAAAATATGGTCTCACTGACGTATTCTACGCCTTAAACCTAGCGGCCGTGTCACGAAACAGCCCTGTCTATTTTTTGTATGGATTTTTTTATGGTGCCATATTTGACCAAACAACGGATTTTAAGGTAGCCCCGATAAGTCTCATTGGAAAGCATTTGCGGCGTGTAAGTTAAATCTCATTTTGCCAGGTTTGCAAGTTTGCACTAAAAATTCCTCTCATTCTTTGGTTTTTGATATCTGCCAAATTCAATTTTCTCCTGTGTGTATTTCTTTCTTCAATATGGTAATGGAATAACGTCGTACTGGGGTAACACAACGGGTCATTCAGGATGGCTCAAGATCAATCTTGGAGGGATAGATCTCAGGACAACGCCTCGTATTTTTAAACCATACTCAGATGAAGAGGTGGGGAATTGAGCTGGCCCCCACTCTCCAATCGTCCACACTATACCAAGGTGAGGATATTTTTCTGGATTTCTTCAGGGACGTTTGTTTCAGTGAATCTAATGACGTCAATGATGTGTTCGCGCAAAATACATAGCGCACCCCGGTAAGAAAAGTGACGCAACTCAAAATTGCAGAATTTTGAGCTGCTTATATTGAAATAATACTTATAATTGCCGTAAAACTTATAAATTTATTGCCATAAAACTTATATTGAAATAGTATAAGCTTCTTTTAAATTTTAGGTAAGTATTTATGGTGGTAATTTCTGTTATATTCCATAGAATAGTAAAATAACACACTGGGGCACCTCATATGTATTTTCCAATGATATAACATCAAATATTTTATTTTTTGAGTTGTATCACTTTTCTGACCGGGGTGCGATATGGAGTTGCTTTAACAATGTTGATTCATAAGACACATTTTCAGGAAATAAAATTTTTTAACCGAATAATTTTATATTTTGTTTATAAGGTTTTAATAAATATAGACACATAAAAAATAACGGTTTCCCCCTTTTCGATGTAAAAATTACCCTAGGCCCGTGCCTTGGTTGCCTAGTGACCCGTCACAGAGAGGATCACTTTCAAATGACTACAAAAAATAGTTTTTAACCTAGTTTAGACTGTTTTATGTAATTTTGAGCTTGATGAAGATGTATAAATCTTGTGTATGGTACGCATTTGTGTAACTTTCAAGTAAACATATTGCATGTGGATGCTAAACACGAAATAACCAAATCATTTACTTAATGGCTATAAAAGTTTACCAATTTTTATCATCAAGAATTTCGATTCGACAAGATACTCGTTACCAACATATTGCCTTTTTTTTTTAAATTACAGAGAAAAACAAGATTTGGCCATTTAGCTCTTATTGACGTCTTATTTTATCCATCCATTTCTGGACAGTTTTGTTAATAACGACATATTTTGTTCATTCATATCTGACCAGTTTTGTTAACAACGAAATGACGATATACCTTGTCAAGTCAATCATTAGAATAGAGTTGTTAATGACGATATACCTAGTGAAAACAATAACTAGGATGGAGAGAGAGAGAGAGAGAAAGGGGTAGAATGAGAGGGGGTATAGGGAGAGAGAGAGATAGAGAAAGGGGTAGAAGGAGAGGGGGTATAGGGAGAGAGAGAGAGAGAAAGAGTTGTACTGAAAATTTTCATTCCCTTTTCTGCCCTGGCCATGCTTTCAAAAATTCATTAATTTATGGGAAGATGAAAACCTTTTTTTACAGTGAGGTAAACAGTTCACGTACTATGAGGGACGTTATAGACAAATTGGATCTCCAATTTCGATCAAGACAGAGAGGCAAAAAAAAAACTGAAATAACATTTCCTCTCGGTAAAGATGGTACTTTTACATGCGTAATAAACACATAAAACCCACGAGTCAGCAATAACTATTCTTTGAATGGGAAATTTTGTCCAACACTGTGTACAAGCTGTACCACATGCAAAAAGTTTGGTTTTCCCATAAACCAGTCCCAACTCGTAAATCTCTTCTTCCTCCGCTAGATTACGCTTTTCTACGGTGACATAAAAGCAACTCAGTTGCGCCAGTCAACGGATAAACCATAAAACCCGATCCTGCTGGATATTCCAGCATGATCAAGTGATTAGATATAAATAACAGCGTCTCTTGACGGTTCTTTTATGCTACGGGGCTCTGTCTTTCAAGCAGGTTTAGGATGAAAATCGTAGAAGGCAGAATTTGTGCTTAGAATTCAGTAATTGCCTTACATACATTTTTTTAAATTAATATATTGAGTGATGAATTAGCATGATTCGAGTGATGTATGTACATACTTTTGTGATTTGAGTGACGTATTTATGGTTATGATTTCAGCTATGTATGTTTTTAAGAGAGTTTTCCAGTGAAGCCAAAGTTTTGGTAACTTCCTTTTTGGCGTATACCTGTTACTTCTGTCGGTTAAAATAAAAATAAAAACTTATATTAAATTTTTAAATTAATATATTGAGTGATGAATTAGCATGATTCGAGTGATGTATGTACATACTTTTGTGATTTGAGTGACGTATTTATGGTTATGATTTCAGCTATGTATGTTTTTAAGAGAGTTTTCCAGTGAAGCCAAAGTTTTGGTAATTTCCTTTTTGGCGTATACCTGTTACTTCTGTCGGTTAAAATAAAAATAAAAACTTATATTAAATTTTTAAATTAATATATTGAATGATGAATTAGCATGATTCGAGTGATGTATGTACATACTTTTGTGATTTGAGTGACGTATGCATGGTTATGATTTCATCTATGTATGTTCTTAGGAGAGTTTTCCAGTGAAGTTAAAGTTTTGGTAACCTCCATTTTGGCGTATACCTGTTACTTCTGTCGTTTAAAATAAAAATACAAGCTTATATTAAATTGAGAAGCTTTGGCGGAAAGGCGAGTAATCAAAGTATCGACTTATTTCTTCAGTTGAAGTTTTTTTTTTCCATTGAACATATCCCTCATAGGAGAAGAACCGGAGGATTGTGGGTTCCATACTCGATCGAACCAAAGATCATGGTTTATGGGAGGGGGGGGGGGAGTGTATGTCAAATCTACCTGAAATGTTCTCACTTTGGTGTGGTGAGGAATATTGGAAAGTTGTTTGAGAGTTCAGCTCTTGAATTCTTCATCTCACCGTGTTTACAAATTACGAGGTGTTGCCCTCGGATCTTTCCTTTCGGGATTGATCCCGGACCGTCGTCAATAGCCCGTTGTGTTGCACCACTGTGATGTTAGTTAAACTAACTACCTCCAATATGAGATACTTTTTTTTAAATAAAAATGTTAATGGTGCTGGTTTTTTTGGTACGTTTTGTTCTATATATACCGGAAGTGACGTCACTTGGTTTACATTTTAAGGAGTGATAGCAGCATTGTTGGTACTTGTAGATCTGCAAACAAATTTGCTAAATTCAAAAAGAATTTAACTGTGAAAAGCTAGCATTTTTCTTCTATGACTGTTTAATGCGAAGCTCCTTTCCTATTTGAAAACTAGATACTGATGTTTCTGTAAATTTTATAACTCTTTAGCATATGGCAGTTTATAATTCAAACCTCCACAGAGCTTAGTTGAACAGGAATTATTTAAAATTTACGATTTAAAAAACATTAAAACTGATAAAAAATATGACTTTAATTCAAATTTAATTAGTAGGATCGATATATGCAAATTTTTAAGCTAAAGCATCGTTTTCAAATTTCAGAATAAAGAGTTTTAAAAAAGAAATGTTCAGAAACTAACCAGAACAGTTTTTACAACAGCATTTCATTTTCATACGATTCAATAGTACGAATTATTTGACTATTTGCAGTGGCGTAAGTTATTTTTTGCTTAGTTCGGAAACACCCAAACAAAAACTACTGCAAAAGGTCTACTCACCGCTTCCGCACTAGAAACGATAAAACTTCAAACGTGTTTCCGAAATTTTTAAATGAGAAAAATCCTTCCTACATGCATATACGTGACGCTTGGACATCATTATGAAAAATTCGCATGGGAAAACATCCCCTCGAAAATCCGCAGCAACTTTCTCGCAACCCCCATAAACTGTCACTTTATTGTCCCGGCCCACTCTAGCGAACAGGAAAAAATTGTCGCGGAAGTTCAATTTTCCAGGGCTCTAAGTTTTCGGCCCTCCGCACGCCCCATTGGCCCATCCTGGGGCGCGTGACTTCCATGAGAAAGCAGCCCCAAGAAGAAACGCTTGCCAAAAAGGAACATGGCCGTCTCCCGAAAAGCCATTTTTCAAACGTCTATTGTCACCATGGAAACCCGCGCACGGATGCCACCGGAAAGAAAGAAATGATGCTAAGGCAAAGTGTAATGAAACGGTTTTTACACGTACTCTTTTAAAAGCTCGGCAAGCGACATTTTTTATTCCTTTTCCTTTCGGGCTTTATACGGACTGGGCTGGTATCAAAAGGGAGAGTTCAAAGACGGGATGTGTTCAGTTTGCCTCTCCGTGCGTTTCGAAATGAAGTGAGGATTTTGAATGATGAGTTATACTCTTTTCATTCTTTCGCGTGGTGGGATATTTGCTGGCGCCCATAGCGGTGTTTTATTAACAGTTTAGCTCAGCTATGCATGGAAGATATTCGCGGATTCCATAGGCCTTTGTTAGCGCTACTTATATTTCGTTCTTTGCAGATCCTTTGTTCTGTTTTCAATACAAATCTGCCGTTGGATTAATGGAATTAAAAGTAATCACTTCAAGAGGTTCCGATTATATCTAATTATACTCTTGGAATTTTGAATTTTTCTGCCAGTTTTCCTGAAAACATTTATTTGTCCTACGCCAGACCTCAGATTTTACTCCATTAGTCTTGCCTGACAGTCTGATGTAGTCTAGAAACAGAAATAAATTATGGAGCTCTGTTATTCGCTGTGACGTTAGTAATATCATTACAACTATTGAGGTTAGCTACAGTTATTTCTAAAAGGACACGCAAGTAGGAGAGGTTGACAAGTAGAAAACAAGTTTAAAAGTAATCTCTTCAAGAGGTTCCGATTATATCTAATTATACTCTTGGGATTTTGAATTTTACTGCCAGTTTTCCTGAAAACATTTTCTTGTCCTACGCCAGACCTCAGATTTTTCTCCATTGGTCTTTCCCGACAGTCTGATGTAGTCTAGAAACAGAAATAAAGTATGGAGTTCTGCTATTCGCTGTGACTATAGTAAGATCATTACAACTATTGAGGTGGGCTACTGTTATGTCTAAAAGGTTGAGAATTTGTTGAGCCAATGCGCTATAGATGATTTTATAGGTATTCGTTCATAGTAAGTACACAAAACAAGCGACTCCTATAGCTCTCGGTATATCCTGGGGCAACTGAAACTTTACCAAGGAGTTGCAGTCGTCCATTCTGTAAGTATTAACCCACCTGGTCTCATCAATTGAAAATTTGACTATGACTAGATTTTGACGGGCGAGTTATCTCGACATAAAATAAAAAAGCTAACCAAATCTTGATCTTGTCATCAAAAATATATCGGCAATATCTTGATTAACGATACATCTCATCGGAACCTCTTACGGGGAGGGAATGTTTAATTTTTGTTCATTTTATATTTATAATCATTTTGCTATACGGTATTCCATGGTATGGTAATTCAGAACTGGCCTTCGTGAAATTCATTGCCATGATTATCACTAAGACTGGGGATACATTGCAGAATGGTATGATGACCACTTCCAAAAAAGAATCATGACAAATTAATTGCATCTTTATATTTATTGTAGGTGAAGAACGCATTAGGCGGGGTAATGTCAACTCAATGAACTTTTCTTGGACGAAGAAAGTTTTAACCCAAGTTGTCCTGAAGTTTTAGAGCAAAATTTGGTTCCAAAACTTATAAAAATGGACAGGTTTCCTCCTCAAATGGAAAATAAAAATCCCACAACTTTCCATCCAAGTAGAATTTAGAGTCCAAAACTTTGCAAAGTAGTTTCAAGACCTTATATCTGTAACATCAAACGACGTAACTGAGAACCTATGTTGGAAATCGGTGAAATTTGAAAGACATTGAAATTTCAGTTTTAGTAAAATGGAATATATGGGGCTTATATCTTATTTTTTGAACCAGATCGAACTTTTGACATGATTGTGTACGTTCCAGTCGGTTGTAACTATTTTATTCAAGCTTTTATTTGAAGACCTAATTTGGCCCTTTTGGTTTATATAGTAGACATTGGGTTCAGAGTGTGCATTATTGTGTGTACAATTAAAGAATATATATCTTTCCATACCGGAGAGATCTTTTTACACAACGTTTGACAAGACTGTGTCTTCCATTCAATTAATACTGTTCTATCTAGTTTTTTTTGGATAACAATTGCTTATAACAGACAGCGTGAAATATTAGCTCCATGTAATGTACTGAAGTCTCGTTATACAGTCTCAGACTTCAGGTTTGGTCCCGGACTGTCACCAATAGCCCGTCCAGTGGCCCCAATGCAGCGTTAATTAAAATACCTACCTACTGTCCCATACATCCTGATAGGAATCAGGGAATCAAAAACATCCTGTCATCCTGATAAGGACTAGAGTAATTTTCGAGGATGAATACCCCATACCGACACACACTAACAGCACTAAAGCAACCAGTAATAAAATCTACTTGAAATGCAGGTTAAACTGATTCAGAGGTAACAATAAACATTTTAAATCAAGGCACCAAGGACAATCTAATCAAGGGCATTGAACAACCTTCACCTTCGAAAAACACCGATTCCAGCCTTCAGTCCACCCCTAAACACTTGAAAATAGCAACGCATCTCCCCAACCTAACTCTCCACTTCCATCACGTCCAACCTCAACAACGACCTCGGGAAAAAGCACACTCCCGAAATTCCCTTTTTATTTACCATTATTTCCCCAACCCGTGACAGCCGATGTATTATAGAAGTGATGGGGGATATTAAGGGGGTAGATAGCCTATTATCCGCCGAAATATCCCTTTCCGAAGCCACTGACCACAGCTGTGAGGCCGCATCATCCCTTTTACGCCCTTCTCTGTCTTCTCTTCCTTCGCCCAATGATCATTTACTGACATTGGCCACCTCTTCCCCGCGCCTCAACCGTCACACGCAGCCCCAAATACTGACGGGATGGTGTAGGGGATGGCGGCGTCAATCTAGTGGGAAATTAGAGGGGCTTGAAACATATCAAAAATGTTACCGGGACTAACCCGGTCTACTAATCCCGGTTACAACTACTTAGTCTTGTTAATGAATGCGTTTTACCATGGTTCTGGGGCCCATGGTTCTGCATTTATATAAACTCCGTTTGAATTATTTTCGTGTCTTATGAAATATTGAGCCATTTAATATTTTTAAAGCCATTTAAAAAGGACTCGCTATTTTGTTGATGATTTGAAAGTGTGTAAGTGGCTGTGATTGACCATTCTGGTGGTCCTCTCAACGTGATATCTCGTTACTAGCAAGACTGGTTACACCTTGTTTGACAAGATGCCTCATTATTAGAAGAAAACTGACCGGGACTTTATCTCGACCTCATAAAATAATCGGTAACATCTTGATGAAGTGGTATCTCGTCAGTAGATAAATTGGTCAGATCTTGACAGATGATGTATCTCGTCAAAATCACTTGGAGGGAATGTACTGAATTATCAACCGTTACCAACTGGTACCAACCGTTACCAAACGACCGCTAACCCTGAATTCATCGAGAGTCATCACATTCGAGTGCTTCAGGTTTTTAACCAAATTGAGCTTCACCCTTTTTCACCCTTTACCTTGGTAAAATTCAGTTCTAAAGTAAATTTAAAAAATTAATATTTTTTCTCTTCATGTCAAAAGCCAAGTAGGGTCTTCAGAGTCAAACACTTTGCAAATAATAGTCATAAATTCCAGTGTAACATCAAATTTGTAACATCAATTGCTGATAATCTAAGTAATTTTAAGGTGAAATTCAGTTTTAAGAAAATGAATAAAAAAATTTCTCATTCTGAAATTAAAGTCAAAAGTTATAATCACTCATTGAACGAGTTTTCATAGTTAAAAACTTTGCAAAGTACATTAAGAAAGATATATCATGTATAAAAATATGTACAAATTTGTGTCTTGTTAAGCGCACTGATCTAGTTCGTTGGTCTGTATTATTTATACTCCATTACTGCATATTCCTCTTCTTGAGCCTAAAGTATCCAAGTTGTAACATTATGTACTTTTAACTTATTTGAAAATTACTCGATACATCTTTCTCGATGACTTAAAAAACAGATAAATTGTTTAAGGATTAATATTTTCGTTATTTAAATTTAAGTATTGTGAAAATCACATAACTCTAATAACAGCTTCATATGTACTAAAGAAGTACAGCGCTAATGGAGAGTTATTACTGATTAGGATAACCAATAATTAACCCTCCTGATGGCTGTAGCGATAAAATATCTCGTCATTAACAAAACTGACCAGCTCTTGATGAAGGAGATATCACGTCATTAAAATAATACTGACTACATATTGATCTCAAAATAGTTAAAAAATTGGCAATTTCTTGATGAGGAGGCATCACATCCTTAGCAAAATTAGTCAGATCTAAAATTACGAAATATCTCATCGAAAAAAATCGGAGGGTTAATTGTAATGCAAAAGGAATATTTTGAGAAATAGCTAGCTAACAAAACGGTTTTGCGTAGTATCTCTAACTATTTAACTAATTGTAATGCCAGTTTAAATCTGCAAATTTTGTTTCAGGCAAGGAAGGACATCACAGCCTCGTTGCCCAGGCTGCGAAAAGTCTATTTTCGCCTCTTTCCTTAATCACAATATTCCTTTAATATACCGCACGTTTGGCGATTGGCAACGCACGGAATGAATATTCCACATAGGAAAATTATCTTTATTTTCTTTAACCTTTAGACTACTGCCGGTACAGCAGTTTTACCTTGATCGCTCAAAGAATTTAGACTATGGCCAGTACAGCAATTTTACCTTTAAAGTTATAAGAACTGCGCCAAGAAAGAATTTAGACTATGGCTGGTACAGCGGTTTTATCTTGAAAGGTATAAGAATTTTGCTAAGAAAAAGTTTAGACTATTGCTGGTACAGCAGTTGTACCTTGATCGCTCCAAGAAAGAATTTAGACTTCGGCCAGTACAGCAGTTTTACCTTGATCGCTCAAAAAAGAATTTAAACTATGGCTAGTACAGCAGTTTTACCTTGAAAGTTGTAAGAATTGCGCCAAGAAAGAATTTAGACTACTGCCGGTACAGCAGTTGTTCCTTGATCGCTCCAAGAAAGAATTTAGACCATGGCCAGTACAGCTATTTTACCTTGAAAGTTATAAGAATTGTACAAAAAAAGAATTTAGACTACGGCTGGTACAGCAGCTGTTCCATGATCGCTCCAAGAAAGAATTTAGACTATGACCAGTAAAGCAATTTTACCTTGAAAGTTATCAGAAACGTGTCAAGAAAGAATTTAGACTACGGCCGTTACAGCAGTTGTACCTTGGAAGTTATAAGAGAGAATCGTGCCAGTTATATATATAGCCGTAATCAAAAGGTTAAAGCGGCAAAAGACAAACAAGTACAAACATCCCACACTTTTTTGTTAATGTAAATATTTAAAAACTTTGAGTCCTCCTCAAAAACTCATCATCGTGAGGAACAACCTTTATCAATTCCCTCCATACTCTGCTTCCATCAGTGAAAAACACGACTGATGGATTAGACATGCATTATTAAGTTATACATGCAGGACGGACTCTCGTGGTCTGCGAAATCAAACGATGCCCACTTTTTCAGTTAAAAGCCATCCCATAAGAGGGAATTGAATTTTCCAAAATAACCCCTCGCTTCAAATCGAATTTAGCCACCCCACTCTGCTGCGTTTTAACTTGCGGTGAAATTAAAAGGAAGTCTGCAGAACGTACTTCCCATCCCATGAACAAAATTCGAAGAAGGGGTATTCTAAAAAGAGAGAGTGGGAGATAGTAAGCATCTCAGCAACTCAACTCGATGGAAAAGTGGTCAGCTCGTTTGTCATCAGCCGACTTGAAATTGAATAATAAAGAATAACAATTTTGGTGACATGAAATCTTGTTAAACTACTTTTTTCGTCAGGATGCGCTGTCGTGAAAACTCAATTTTATGTTGTATTACAGGAATTCCTTATTTTGTGTTGTATTACAGGAATTCCCTATTTTATGTTGCATTACAGAAACACAATCGTAATTGAAAATTTTACGTATAATAATAAAGTATCATAAGTCTAGTTATACGTTTTATGTCTAGTAATAAGTCTAATAAATATAGTACTAATAAATCTCATAATTATGGTAAAACGTCTCCATAAACGTAGGATCATATAATAAAATATCATAAGTCTTATAGTAGTCTCATAAGTCTTATAATAGAGTCTCATAAATATGATAATAAATCCCATGTCTTATAATAAAGCCTCATAAGTCTTATAATAAAATCTCATAGGTCAAATAACACTGTCTAATAACAAAGCCTCATGTCTAGAAACATAGGGCATTACACTGGAAAAGTAAATTGATAAATTCACCAATGATGACTGTCAAGTAAATTCACAAGATCAATGGGGCATGCATAAACTTGTAATGTTAAAAACAATGTTATTTTGCGTTTAAAGCTAGTTAAAAAGAATTATGGTTAAGAGGGGAGATACCAGATTGTTTTAAAGCGGCCGTATTTTAAGTTTCAAGATGACCGACAGCTCTACTTTTTCAGTTGACTAGCTATTTAGTCTGAAGTCAAATCGTCAACATGTCCAACAAGACTATCTGAAACACGACATAAATTCCAACCAAACAAAGTAATTTAGCGCGCGCGTGTGCTTCCAGAGATATCTCAGCTTTCAATTCAATGAGGACATACGTCCTATCCAATATTGCGTCACGGAATGTCTCACCGTAGTAAAAATAAGCTTGACAGCCGACGTCCATAACTTGAAGACTAGAGAAAAATCATATAACCGCAGTTCTTGAGGCAAATTGCCTGGGCTTAGTAATGTTTGACTCCAATCACGCTGATGAGACGTGTATGGATGAGAGAGCCTAAAGATATTAATCGTTGTTTGACCATGTAAGGTAATGCTATACAGCTTAAGTTTTGCGGATCATACATGTATTCCTTAGGACGTCTTTCTCTTGGAGATTGCTGTCATTGGCTTGTTATATTCTCACTTACTTCTTCTACAGAATTCTACCAAGTCCATAATTCCGAGCAAGCACAACATGTCAGTCACTAAACTGTGACTTCTATAGATATTCTCTCTTGACAGGTCAGAAGACGGTAGCTTGTAGAGGCTTGTTCACTGTTACCTTTTAGACCCGTTGGAAACACCTTATGGCCTTAAAACGAAAGTTGAGATCAGATGTGCCTTCTCAAATCTAGAAAGGTCATTCTGACGCTTTTTGTCACTGGTATATTGCGATTGGCCTAAGTTTGATAGGAATCTTTGACCAGTTGATGGTACAAAGGTGCCAGCACTATTGAGTAGGAATGCATTACAATATACTTGGCCATCAATTTTTTTTGTTAAATAGGATTCTACGAGGAATTAATTTCTCTATCTTAATTGTTTATAATAATTTAATAGAAGTCTGAAGTTATGTATTTTATTAGAGAAAAATACATGTAAAAACATTATTTATAAAAATTTAATTTAATTTGTGGATGTAGTGTCGTTTTTTGCTCAGATAAAATTTATTTTCATTAGCGAAAAATTTGTTAAACTGAAAATGAATTTTGTTCGCTTATCATGATAGTGACGAAAGCGTTCGCAATAAAAAGAGCTTCGTTTTCTACATTTTGTTTTAGCAGATATTAATATTTTTAGAATGTATGTGTTATGAAAAACAAATAAAAGACCAATACACAAAAACACTCGAAAATAATGCGTGTTCATTTGAAATTTAAATAACTTCTGTATAATTGTTAAAACATTGTAAACTAATTTACAATGAAAGGTACTCAATGAAATAATATTAAAAAAAATGTGACTTATTAAATATCTTAAATTCAAAACATAACTCACCTCTTTTTTATCACTTGACAGAATAAGATTTTTAATCGTTAATCCTTATATCATGGTAGAAATCCAGAGAGTTTTGATTGAAGGATTCATGAATATTTCCTTTCATCTATGATAAAAAATTAAAAGTTACCATAGGTGGATTCAAGAGTATTCAAATATATAGAACATTTTTGCTTCACACCTTGTAAGACTTACAAAAGTAATGTAAATGAAGCTATTAAAATACATATTATTTGAAACACACAACAGCAGAAATTATATTTATTTTTGTGAATAACAACTTTGTTGATGGAAATTATCGTAACAACAAAAGTGAAACTGGTTAACTGAATTGATCTGTGCAAAATTGAACGCCGCAAACAACATTTGTTTACAATCACACGTATACTCGTATAAAAGCTATTTAATATTAGTGGCTTTTTCATTACCTAATTGTTTCTCTTCCAACAACGAGAAAAGGGGTATTTCGAAGTCAGCAAGTGCCATTCATTGGTCTTGAATTCGAGACAGCAGAGGTTGCAAGATAGAGCACTACACTATAATGTTCGCATAAGATATTTTATTGATTCACTCATAAAATACGTCAAGGAACTAAGTGTTACCAAATACCTGAAATTTTTTATTAACCTATCGGCGATTGGCAAATTTGGTAACCAAATGACGACTCTATTCCGATTGCTTATCCCACTCCTCAATAACTGACTCATGGTTGTTTAAAAACAAATGCTGTCCACATCCTGAACTCAGTACATCAGATATTGCAAAACAGATTTTTCCATTGTAAAGATCATAAAATATTTTATCAGTTCAGATATTAAATCTGCAAGAAATTAAGTGGTACACATATCTGAATTTTGTACATGACCCAACCACGATGGTCTACATTAGAAACCAAAAGACGACTCCATTCCTATAAAGACATCAAATCAATGGCAAGCATGATTCTAGTGACTATTGCAACTTCAAAGCATAGTCTGATGAACTCTATTGGAATAATGGAATATCGATTACGAGGGTTCGTGGTAATAAATTTTGTAGATTTCACAAACCCCGAGCTTTAGTATTATGAATCTAGGTGTATGTAGGTACAGCCAGGTACAGTTAAACCAAGTAATTTATGAACATGAAACGGAAATGTGGTATGCATCACACAAGTAGATGATTCTCTTCTGACGTAGTGACTTCGAAAGATGTGCCTAAATATCAAGAGTTTTCATAGTAGTAGCTCGGGGATGAAGCTCCCATTTCGTTATTCCACAAGTATATGATGCTTAACCACAATAAAGCATACATCATGATTCTTTTTGGTACGATTATTTAATTATAAAATGAGAGTCGTTGGTCAAAAATAATAGAAATTAAGGGCAACTCTCAAAATAAGGCAACCTTTCTCAGTTCCTCACATGATGTAAGTCACAGATAGCATGAATGTTTTTCTCATGATACATTCAATCTACAGGGCAGAAGATACAATAGAAAAAAGCCCGTAAAAGTATTCATAGTTAGGATCAATCTTGAGATTTAAGTTTTATTTGGCAATGGAAAAGTGATAAAAAAAAACCTATTAAAAATTAATTAGAGGAACTACATACGTGAATACTGTAGTGATAGACAAAAATACATCTGATTTAAAATGATTTTAAGCTGGATAAGGTGGAAGGCCTTATATAGGACATGTATTTCCCAAATTTGTGTTATTAAAATTCATACAAATCACTTGATGAAGGATCCCTATCTACAAACAGAGAAGAAAATGCATGCTTACAAAACCAGTCTTTGAATCTACTTCACAATACGTATTTCCTATTAAGTAAAAGGCACCGTCTGGAGCTAAACATTGTGCTTCGCTAACTCAACTCCACCCCCTGTCGAAAAAGAAGCACTTTCACTTATTGACTCTCCCACCTTTTCATCGCTCCCGGGAGATAAAAAAAGGGATCGGGGGCTTTGGGGGAGGCTAAAAGCGGGATGACGGAGGCTAAATAAACCTCCAAATAAAGAGGAGATAGATTGCTATGCCGTTCCATCTCGATTTGGAAGAACACCTCACCTTGAATGACCACATCCAGGGAATGAAAGCTGTCACTGTCCGACTGGGGTGGGAATAAAAAGGAGGTATGGAGGGCAATTTGTCTGATGGCTCAGATTGGGTGATGCTAATGGCTGCGTTAATTCATTCACAGATGGATCGCCGTGAATAAGTTTCGTTTGAGAGATTGTAATTCCTTTCCTGCTGGGGTGAACATTTGATTTTCTTTCCTTGGTGGGTGAGGATGTAAAACTAGCATTAAGCTCTACATTCGACCGCTAACCTTCAAAGTATTTTCGACAAGATAAATCGTTCTTCAAGATCTGCTAATAACAACATATCTCATAATTAAGATAGTGCCGGTTTTTTTATGAAGACAAGATCAAGATCTGGTAAATTTTCATACAGACTAGGCATCTCGTCTCTCAAGATCTAACCAAGTTTTCCAATTGCAATTTGTACATTGTCAAGGCAACCAACCACCAGGAGGGTTAAAATGTTTCATATATAGATGGAAAACATGGAAAACTTATAGATCAAAAAGTCTCGAAGATTTCACGATGTGATATAATACACAATAAATTCTTATATCTTCGATCTGATTCAGCCTTTTGAATCGTGGGAACCTTCCTGAGCACCAAAATCACTTAAAGATGTCCTTGTGCGCTGGGGTCGGAACGAAAAAAAGATATGGAGGGTTATTTGTCTGATGGCTCAGATTAAGTGAGGCTAATAGATGCTTTATTTCATTCACATACAGATAGCTGTGAATAAGTTCATTTGAGAGATTGTAATTCGTTTCCTTCTGGGGAGATTTGACTTCCCTTGGTGAAGATGCAAGACTGGAATTATTAAGTTCTGCATTGGTACGTTAAGAGGGCATCATCGATACAGTGGAGAATATAAAAACCGGTAGATCAGAAAGCCTCGAAAATTTCAGGGTGTGATTGAAACTAACGTTTTATATCTTCCATCTGATTATGTGACTCTTGAGAATATTCCTGAGCACTTCACCCAGGTCAAGCAAGTAAGTATCCAACTGGGGTGGGAATAAAAAAGATGCGTGGAGGGCAATTTGTCTGATAGTTCAGATTGGGTGATGTTAATGGCTACGTTAATTCATTCACAGATGGATAGCTATGGATACGTTTCGTTTGAGGGATTGTCATTCGTTTCCTGCTGGCATAACTTGATTTTGCTTTCCTTGGTGAAGATGAAAGAATGGTGCTTGGTTCTACATTGAACCGTTAACCATACAAGTAGTTTCGACAAAGTATCTCGTCCTTTTCAGTTCTGCTAATGACATGATATCTCGTCATTAAGATGTGGCCAATTTCTTTTATGAAGGCAAGATCAAGATCATGCCGATTTTCTTCCAGTGACGAGATATCTCGTCCATCAAAACATGATCCGTTTTGCTAATTACCATATACCTCGTCAAGGCAACCAACCAACAGGAGGGTAATAATGTTTCATATATACATGAAGAACATAATAACCTATAGGTCAGAGTCTTGAAAATTTCAGGATGCGATTGACATTAAATTCGTATATCTTCCATCTGATTCAGTCTCTTTTGACTTTGGAATCTTCCTGTTACCCAAACATGTCCATGCGCGACTGGGTTACGAATGAAAATGAGCATGGAAGCAATTTGTATCATGATTCAGATTCTGATGCTAAAGGCTACGCTAGTTATTTCATAGATGAATAACAGATTATGTTTCGTTTGAGAGATTGTACCTCCTTTACTGCCCAGGTCAAAATTTGATTTTAATTTTCTTGGGGAAGATATAAGACTGAAGTTAAGTTCTACACTGGTTGAAATAAATACTTCATATACTTCACGTTTGCGCAGAGCCTGATACTCAGATGCCCTTGAAAATTTTAGAATGTGATTGACTACACGTATATCTTACGTATGATTTAGTGGTTCGATTTTCAAGAATCATCCTGAGGCATCACCTCGAATGACCACATTCAGGGAATAAAATATGTCATTGGTCGATTGAGGTGGGAAAAAAAGAAGGCAAGTAGGATTTATGAGGAAATTTATTTCAGATTGTCTACCATAATTCCTTCGCTGATGGATTGCTAAATAAGTTTATATTGAGATAATACGAAGTATTTCAAATTCTTTAGTGCTTATAAATTTTCGGCTGAGACCGACTCTGCACCCTCGTGAGTTCTCTCTGATATGTCTACAGTTTTTAATCCAGTTTTTAAGAACCTCAATGGTTAAACATAGCTCATAAGGCTTGAAATAAGTAACACAAAAATGAAGTAGATAGAGAGTTTTCATTTTTGTGTTTTGGAGAATTCACCAAAATACATCTTTCTGTCTGAAGTGTTGAATAGTAACCCTTCCTCCTTTGAACTTCTAATATTTCTCTTTAGAGTCTTTAAAAATTTTCAAAGCGGATCTTTATGCTATGTAATTAAGTACTAAGGCCATGCTTGTAGAGAGAAATCTATTTAGCACTAATATACTATAACTAACTCCATTGCTTGAAAAGTTACTTAATTTCCAGAACAGATGATTTAATTTCTTATATGACAAGATGTTACCAACCGAATTTTGTGTTTATTCACATAATGATGTTATGCGAGTAAATTTCAGAACTTGTAAGCTTGAGACATGGAAATAAATTAACATATTTACGGATAAGTTACTTTATTACGCATTTTAAACGCACAGGACTGCAGCATATATTTCATGGCAGTGTAGTTGATTAAAGCATCCGAATAAAGTTTTAGACTTTTGTGACTGTAGCATCATCTTAAACTTACAAGACTGGATAATATCTTTCTTTCCCTTACAGCTAAGTAGAACGTCCAAATAAAATGTTTAGAATTTTACGAATGTAGCAGTCACAGAATTGTCTTCATAAAAGGACATAATATGGCGTTTATTCTTTATTTCGTTTGTCAAGTATAAACAAACCCTCAATCACAAAAGAAAAGTAAGAATTCACAAATGAGCTCGAGTACACTGCTAAATAACAAACCAAATATACGACATCTATTGTTAATTGAAAAGAATTTCAAAAGCAATTTATTCCACAGCTGATAATTAACTCTTTTACTTTCTAAAATATGCGATTCAACTACCATAACTTTTTAAAAATAACAGGCACGATAGTTAGCCAAAACATAAAACAACAGCAAATGAGTATAATCTCTAATAAATAAAATGAATAATAAGTATATATAAATCCATCTCACGAAGAAACAATCCTTCAGCTCAAACGTAGCAGTTGACATACTTTCAAGCTAAAAAAACCAAAAACAATAATTTAAAAAATGAAATAGGACAGTCAGAAATAAGTTCATATCTTGAAAGATAATCATCCACATTGTGAAACTCTTTAATTTGTTGTAATATAAAGAAACCTTCAATGTTCTTCTTCAAAAAAATAATAATAATTTCATTTTTAAAAATAAAATAATTTAATTTTTATAAAAATATTTCAATATTTTCAAATTCCTACTCATTTGCAAATTTAATTTTTTTCCAAATATATTTGTATCTACTTTTTATGAAGAAGCATTCCTCATAATTTTGCGTATGAGATTACAAGTACCACAACTTATTTCTTTTACAAACATTTTTGTAAAAAATACCGTAAAAAACAATTTATTATTGATTTCAGCACTTTTTGAAAAAATAATTATCTTTCCAAATCCTTATTCCACGCACAGAGTTATTAAATATAACTTAATAAACAACAGAAAAAGTTTAAAATCTGTACATCAATTACTGCAAAGCCTAACCACCACTTTCACATTCATCTGTACTTTAAATCGTATGTGTCCGCAGAACCCTTTCCAAGAAAAACGGGGTTGGCATCATTTCCCCTCCAGAACCTCAGAAAAATCGACGACATGCAAGTCATCAAGTGTCGGGAAAGCATTTACATTTTACAAGAAAATTAACAGGCGGCCGGAACGGTAGCTGGAGGCAATGGGAATTCATGCTGAATGTTAATCGTATTGCCAAGGCGAAAAAACTGTGTGATATAGTTTTGCACGAGAAAGGAAAAATATGAATAATGGTGACAGTATTAGGAATAAATGAGCTCTTTCTCAAGGTGATAGCACACTAAGATTCGCATGCAGATAGCGTTTAATTTCCTAATAACCGTTTTGGCGGATTTTCGTGAGGAAATCTTTGCGATCGCGTTGGATAGAAAGGATTACGCAAGAAAAAATTTCGTTTTTGAATTGACCTTTTGGTTATGAGGGAATGTTAGGTAGATTTACTTATTCCTTTTATAGATGTTGTTTTCACAGACATAGCTAAGTTTTACAAGAATTGTATCACCATTTAAAAAATGCCAAATTTAAGTAAAGTCGTCAAGAGATAAGCAGTTTATCTACATGAAAAAATAGCGTCAATTTCTTATTAATAGTTTTGCTGGATTAGCGTTAAGAAATCCTTGCGATAGAGTTTGGTATTATCCAATACACGGAAAACGAGAAGAATTAATTCTAATTTCAATTAACAAAAAATTGAAGGCATAATACTTTCTGAATTCTCAAACGCAAACTTTCCATTGAAGGGATTTGGGAAATATACGTACGGATTAGGAAATAAAGCTTCAGGTTTTGCCCTTTCGGCAATTTCATTACTGATGAAATCAAGTATTATTATCTCATATAGATAAAATATTAAGGAGACACGGTACCCATTGATAAATTTTTGGTTTTCATATTCACAACAAAATGTTTAAATGTACTTTATTCCAATGTTCTTTGACTATACATTACAACAGGAAAAATATAATATTTTCATTCTTAATAATTAAATAATTTAATTTTTATAAATATATTTCAATATTTTCAAATACCTACTCATTTGCAAATTTTAATTTTTTTTCCAAATATTTTTTTATTTTACTTTCTATGAAGTATTCCTCACAATTTTGTGCTTGAGATTATAAGTACCAAAGTTATTTATTTTTTTACAAATATTATTGTTACAAATACTGTGAAAAACAGCAAAAAAAAAACAAATTATAATTGACTTCAGCAATTTTTGAAAAAATAACTATCGTTCCAAATCTTTATTCCATGCAAAAAGTTATTAAATATAACATAATAAACAGAAAAAAAATGTTTAAAATCTCTACATCAATTACAATAAAAGACTTAGCATTTTAAACAGAGTATAGTCATAAGAAATAAAAGAAATAAAAAGCCAAGAAAAAGCACTTGGAAGTTTTAAATGCTTTCGGTTTGGGTTCTTATATTCGATAGAAAAGTTTGAATACCTCGTTAAATAATCAATCCAAAGCTATAAAATTTTGTGCATATATTGTTTAAAGTTGTATAAATAATAAATGATAATAAATTTTTTTTCAACATTTTGATCAGTTTTTTTTAGTGTGCCTTGTCCACTTAATAAATATTGGAATACATGGCAATGCAATCACTATGGGGTCATGAGGACTATCTACAGCCCTCCAACAAAGACAGCTTCAATAGAGGTGTACTGAAGATCAAGTAAATTTTTAAAATAGTGCTTAAAACGTGGGAGCACGCAAATAATTTTCCCATACTTGAAAAATTAATCTTTGATAAAATTTTTTAATAGAACTTCTCACAGCTAAAAGCATTAAATTGAAAACAAACACCGAGTACGTTTGCAATACAAGTCCTACTTTGGTACACGGGCCAATAGTCGTCCTTGAAGAACAGTTTCAGTACGTCCAAACAAAATGACCTTGAGTAAATGAATAAGTTAAAAAAATTTATAGGAAATGTATTATCATACAACGCACAAGTTACCACCTACAACTTCCAACCTTTCCCAATGGTCATATAAATTCTTTTGAGCAAAACTTCAAACAATAGATAGTTAAAATATTAAACGCTAACAAATCGAAATGCTTACAATGCAATAGCAATAATGGTACGATAACTAAAAACAGCCCTTTAAAACTAAGACAACTTAAAAACTGTCCTACTGTATTATGTATTACTGATTATACTGTACGATTTAATAAATTTATAAAAACTGCTCAACACTCTCCTGATGGTCTTGACCAGGTACCTCTTCATAAACAAAACTAACAACAGATCTTGATGAATGAGATATCGTTTTAGCCTGATCAAGAACCGACAAGTGGAAATTGTAGAATTCATAAACAAAGGACTAGCCTTGTTGTGCTTGAGCCTGTAGCTATATTTGTATTTGTATTAGCCTAAAAAGCTGAAAAGCTCAAGAACTGACAAGTTCTCATGAAAAAAATTTGCCATCGGATCTTGACGACATCTTGTCATTAGCAAAACTGGCCAGGTACTGCTGGATGAAATATTTCGTCGAAACCTCTTAGGGGGTTAAAATTGGTACCATGCAAAAAAATATTTTTCCCCACAGGAAGATTTTATCTTTGTTTGTAATTTTTAACAGAAGTTTAACTACAAATATAAACATTAGATGAATTGGCAATACGAGCCCTACATTGGTTTACGGACCACTAACCGTCCTTAAGCAGTTCCAGTACGTGTATACCGGATGACCTTCAGTAAACAAATAAATTCGGAAATGATTGTTGGAAAAGTGGTATCATACCACACACGTCACCACCTACAGCTTTCCAACCGTTTCCAACAGTCATATCCGTTTCTTTTGCTGCGAAACTTCAAAGAATCCATCCGTTCTCTCTCCCCGGGAACCCAGCGTTCGAAAGAACTATAGTCCCTCCTAATCGAAACAGACCGGTCTTTTTATTTTTGCCCCAACAGGTCACTCAGCCCGTACCGTCCGGCCAAATTGGATTAGAGCAGACCTAGTAATGGGCCAATTCTGTCCCTAATCTTGTTCCGGAGACTCCGCCGCCCCACTCCTTTTATAGTAGGTAGAGGCCTTCTTAAGAAATTGGATCGTGATCGCCATGTTAAGGACGGTATCGGGGTTCACTAGGCGGAGTGATGGGGCGAAAGTTTCGGCCACGTGGGGCGGCCGAGGAAGGAGATAACATCTCTGGTCCAGTCCTGATCGTTACTTTGAAGAGACTTTGAAGGGGTTTCAGTGTTTCTTTTGGTTTCGAATATATACTGTCCGCATTGAAATTTCTTTGTATGAATAACATAATTCCACAACTAAATGTCTCCATATAAATGGCTGCTTTTTAGAAAATCTTAAGTTGAAAAATTCACTGTTTCTCCGGAAGAAAAAAAAATGTCTGCCATGATTCAAATAATTATTTAGATATTTGTAGATTTATTTAGTTTCGATTTTAAGGACATTAGTGTATTATTTTTAAAATTAATGATTTACGTAACACCTTTGGACCAATCAAAAGTTAGACTTAACTACTCTTACTCGAACACGGAAGATATATGTATTCATACAATGACCCAAACTTCGGCATCAATTGCATGTTGGATTGGATTGGACCCCGTAGGCGGACACTGTTCCACCTGTGCGGCTTTCAATTGTATAGTCCGCCTTCCGGATTTGGTGTTATGGGAGAGACAAGCAATTCATAATACATATTAAACATTAAAGTACGCAGAAAAAGAAAAGGCAAGTGAAGTGCAAAACATGTTTGCACACAAATAGAAAATGACGGAAGTAAATGTTTACATAATTTGAGAATTTACAAAGAAAAGAGAATGTATGTAGGCGAATGTCAACAAGCGAATGTAAGCAACATAAAACCAATTCCTACAGGATTCATTCGCCAACTTTGTCGTCTAGTTTTATTAAGCCTTATTTGATTTATGGAGTTGCATAATATTGCTAAAACTACGCGAGAAGAACTTGTCTGCAGAAACGAAACTCTACATCAGTTAGTTAGATTACCATTTTGTACCATGTCACGCCTCATAATCACTCCATTGCTCGGTCTTCAAGTAGTTTCGACGAGATATCTTGTCCATCAAGATCGGATATATTTTGCTGTGATGAGATACCGTGTCAGCAAGACATTGCAATTTTTTTATGATGGATGGGAGGTTGGTAGGTATTTTAATTAACATTACACTGGAGAAAAACAACGGTAAAGGTCTTGGATCAAACCCGAAATGAATGTCTCCCGCGAAAGACAAAAATATAACTAAAAACAGTATTGATATTTCTGTTGTTTATTGAGATCGGTTGGTCGGCAATTAAAATGAGATTGATTGAATTTAGTTTTATGCTGCAAGGACCATACTTAACCAAACTAAACTAAACACAAGACAACGTCAAACAAAAAACGTCGTGTAAGGGTAAAAAGGATCGGGAAATAGAGTAGTAGAAGCAGAAAAATATTGCTTGGTTATCGCATGAACTCTACCCCCACATTATAAATTATACTATTTACTGAAAACAGTAAACCCCACGGGAAAAGAAAAGATCACTAGAGTTCCTCGAGACCATGAAGCTGGTACGTGCGTAAGAAAGATATACCCATAAGTACCCCTATTTTAACTAAAAGTCAGCCCAGTATCAAGTTCCAAATACAGGTAACCATCGTAAAACACGGTTACTTGGTACCGTACTATAGAAATTCCGTGTTATACGAAACTTACAATTCTAACAAATTTTGATATTGCGTACTATGCTATATGGAATACCGTAAAATAGGAAACTCGTGCTAAATAGAAACCGTGTTAACCAAAACTCAGAGGTCATATCGATGTGATAATGCGTATCGTGGTATATGGAAAGCAAAGGACTGTTATATGTGTTATACGGAAACCAACAATTTTCATAAATGTATTAAACAGTGTGGATGTGTATAGGGCACACACAATACAGACATACAGATGAGCAGACCAGACAAGACAGACCAGACCAGACAAGACAGACCAGACAAGACAGACCAGACCAGACAAGACAAGACAGACCAGACCAGACAAGACAGACCAGACCAGACAAGACAGACCAGACAAGACAGACCAGACCAGACGAGACAGACCAGACCAGACCAGACAAGACAAGACAGACCAGACCAGACAAGACAGACCAGACCAGACGAGACAGACCAGACTAGACAAGACAAGACAGACCAGACCAAACCAAAAAAGACAGACCAGACAAGACAGACCAGACCAGACAGACAAGACAGACCAGACCAGACAGACAGACAAGACAGACCAGACCAGACAGACAAGACAGACCAGACAAGACAGACCAGACAAGACAGACCAGACAAGACAGACCAGACAAAACAAGACAGACCAGACAAGACAAGACAGACCAGACCAGACAAGACAGACAAGACAAGACAGACCAGACAAGACAAGACAGACTAGACAAGACAGACTAGACAAGACAGACCAGACAAGACAGACAAGACAAGACAAGACAGACCAGAAAAGACAGACCAGACAAGACAGACCAGGCAAGACAGACCAGGCAAGACAGATCAGACAGGCAATATAGACCAAACAGACGAACAGACAAGACAGACGCGCAAGAGGCGGATTTGGCACCTGAAGGGTCCAAAACGAAAAGAAAACTTGAAATGGGTCAAAAATATCCAATGTAAATATATACAAACACTTCATATTTATTTATATAGATTATCATTGTTATGTTAAACCGCGTAACATGGAGAACCTAGGCGTGTTATATGAGGGATGTCGAATTTTGGTACCGTGTTGTAGAGAATCCGTGTTATAGAAGTACCGTGCGAAACGAGGGTCATCTGCACTTTTGATAAACACATAAAACCTATAAGTTACGTAAAAGTTAGTTCCAGAGGCGGTTTTGCTCATGACAATACAGCAGTAGCGACACACCCTCCCATTCCCCCGCCAACACCGCCACCGCTAATTTTATTGCAACCCCGCACTACCCCATATGGTTCCCGGCAGAGGGAGGTGATGCTGGAGAACCTCAGCAATTGACCACAGCCCGGCTCGTTCGATGTGAGGGCATTAGCGGAACACCTTTGGTGTAGACGTGCATCTCCCCAAATGGGGCTTTTACGGTCTGCAGACGATTACGTGCTGAAAACAACCCTTTCTGCACCACCCGCGCTCTCTTGAGGGATGGCCTATCAAAGGGGTAGGCCGCCTTTGTGAGTAAGAGCATGCGTGGGGTGGATCCTAAGAGGTGGAGAATTGGTCAGGGAGGAATGAGAGAATAGATGTTAAAGATATATTCCACAAGGTGATTGTTTCTGATGTACTGTATTTTAAATGTCCGTTTAGATGGTTTTTTACTTTTCTGTTTTACACCAGTCAGATATTGAATCAATTTATTCGTTGCTGAGGGATCAAGTCCACTTTATTTCCGCTTGTCCTCTCTGATATTATATTTCTTGTTCTGCCGCCGCCCAGCCAGTATGGTGTCACCGAGTGGGCCCGGGTTCGAATCCCGGATAAGGCATGGATGTAAAATTGGGAAAAGAAGTCGGACTTTCGCCTGAAATGGATTCTCGTCTTGAAAAGAAAGCAGCGCACCCCTTCTGTTCTTTGCTGGGATCATCGTTTGTAATAAAAAAATATTCTTCTTCTGTACTTGTCTTGAATGTTTTTGTTTATCCCTTGCTTTCATATGTATCCCAGAAGAACATACGACAACACCAACATTTCTTGTTCTTGAACAAATTTTGGAATTCGGAGTGATATTTCTTCTTACTTCTTATTGCAAGTCCTTTATCTGAGGCACTAAAACATTGGAAGCGTGATTGCTTGGTTTTGGTTGTTATGGCGCCAGCGCCATACCTTCCAATCTGGACCGATCACAAGAAAGACAGAAACCATCAAGTGGTAGTTGTACAGTATATAGGTATTTGAATAAAAGTCCCGCCAGAGTAATGCAACGGGTTATTGAGGATGGTCCAGGTTCAATATCGAAGGGATATATTCTAGGGCGAGCTGTAATAATTAGCTGTAATTGTAATAATAGCTAATACGAGCTGTATTAACTATGTCTATGTTCTTACCACTTCCTTCTCTAATTTCTTCTTCTAAAGAAAGATACACTCATAAATTCTTCCCTAAGATCTCAACATACCTAAAATACCAGAACTCAAAGCTGGTACAATTTTTCGCAGGCCATGGACCATTTCCGGCATATCTAGAGCGTTTTCACATTCGAACTAGTGCGCTGTGTATATGCGACCGAGGAGGTGATCCTATCCACTACCTTTTTGAGTGTGATCTGACAAGTCAGTAGCATTTGTTGAAACCTTCCCTGCAACACTACTCTCATTGGTGCCAAAATACTGCCAAGAACAGACACTGCCACCACAAAATCCTTAAAGTGATGGAATTTCTCAGCTCCAACATTGATTATATCTGTGAGAGCTGAGAAAAGCTAAGTCGAAAGTTCTCAAAATAACTTTTCTTTTCTTTCGAAACTTTTATAGGTCATTTTGGCTGTCTGACATCTGTATTTAACGTTCTGACTTCTATATTTAACATTATTATTATTATTTTTGTTTTTGTTTATGTCCTTTTTTGGTTTTTGTTTTCTCTCATTTTGTTCTGTGATAATTTTTCAAACTTTGTCATCCTCTTCTTTTGTTATTTTGTAAAGTTTTTGTGCTTACACGTTTTGCCCTTCTTTTGACTTTCCCCTTCTGTGTACTTAAATGTTTATGTATGTATTGTGGATTGCCTAGCTCACCCTTATCCCAGAATCCCCTCCGTAAGGCGGACTATACAGCTGAAAGCCGCACAGGTGAAACAGTGTCCGCTTACGGCGTCCAATCCAATCCAATTTCTTCTTCTGAGTCGTACAAATACGAAATATATGTTAATATATATATATATATATATATGAAATATCATATAATATATACAATAATATACCACAGATGGGATATTACATGACGGAGGGGGGGGGGGGGGGTGCCGTGAGAAAATTTTAATACTCTTAAGGGTGCCACGACTTGGATAAGTTTGGGAACCCCTGTATAGATTGAATAAGTATGAAATGAATAGTATTTGGAAATTTATTACTGGAGTGTTTATTGAAAGTTGGAGGTCCGTGTGTTTTTCTAGGCAGTCCGTATTCTCTGATTACTCGCAAATGCTCGTCCTACACGCAGATCAGGGACAGTCCTGATCGTGGCCTATCACAAAGCCAATAAACGAAACCTCTACCATGGCTGGTCATGCATTTCAACTTTCTAGAATGTTCCGATGGTTGTTTATCAAATAAAATTGGACAGCTCGTTATGTCTCGGTTTCCAAAAAAAGTCCAAAAATATATCTAAACAAATTGAGAAAATATTACTATCCTAACAATCAGAAATTTTGTAGTTAATTAACATCGCACTGGAGTAGCGCAACAGGATATTTGCGATGATCCAGGATCAATCTTGAAGGGTCAGATCCAAGGATAACACCTCCTAGCTTGGAACCATGGTCAGATGACGAGGTAAACACCCACATCACTCTCCAAACTTCCACAACACGTCAACATGAGGACTTTTGACAAAGTTAACGTCCACCAGCCCCCGCATACACGACGATATTTGTTTGGACTAAGTAAGGAACTGGTAACCTTCCGGTTGCTAATCCCTTACTATTGCAAGTTACCCTATAAAAAATGAATCCGATAAAACCTCTATCATTCTTCATCATATATTTCAACCTTCTAATAGTTCCTTCCGAAATAAAAGTGAAGATTTTGGCATCTGTTGCCAATAAAGTCCAAGAAATATATTTAAGAAAATTGAGTATACATTACTATGCTATCTATCAGGAATGCATCAGACAAAAACTATCATGCTTCGTCATACATTTCAATTTCTTTAAAGTTCCCCCATAAGTAGGGATTGTAATCCGAAACTATTTTCAATCCGGCCGGATTGACACTAATCCGGCTGGATCCAACCGGATCCGAACCGATTGGTACTTTGTTAATAAGTATTTCTGACTAGTATGTATTTTTCCAAAATGGACTGAGTGAAAGTATGTAAAAAGGATATTATTCCAATTAGACGAACAAAACGTTTATTTTAGCATTAGAAAATCAACTTTATTAATAATTATCTATAGGTAGGAAATCAATCACGACAATTAATTATAGTAACTGCTTGTACTATTAGTAGTAAGTATTAAACGATTGATGAGGATCAGTTTTACTAGTTTCCACACCAAAAACATCAGTTTATTTTATACTTAGTACTTTTCTATTTATCTAAAATTAAGTAGTCTCTATCTCTAATGTCGTTGAGCAAAGGACATATAAATTGTACCCAACCTTGTCTCATACTAACATAAATATCTAATCTTTGGCAGTATTTGGTCACCTAACAAACAAGGGAACTCTTAATTCTACTTTATTGCTTAAATCGAAGTTATATAGTAATGAAAATCACTTTTGAGTTTGAAAGAACGATCTAGGGAAACAAATCGTATTAATTGTGTTCATACCCCAACCTACTTCTCAATGAACTGCAAATACAACCAGCAGCCGAGAAGGCCCTTCAGCTTCGACACTAGTTGGTTTAACCGTCATTAAGTAGTCGTACATAAGAGACAAATATTTTCCTTTGACTCCATTTCATATGAAGTCATTTCTTCATTATTTTCTCAAAACCTGTTTCTTTTCTAAAGTTTGTCTTTTTGCAACTGTCTTCATTTACTTGCAGAATTTGCTTTTCTAATTCCTCTTTATTAAAAAAATATTATTTGTACTTTAATTTATTATTTTTGCCAGAATTCTCCAAACTGATGATTGAAAAATATAAAATCGATTAATTCACAATCGACTGCTTAATAAACGATTTTGCAACTTTAAAGTTGGGTTTGAATAATCGATTATTTAATTTAAAAAAATGGGGTTTATAGTATACGGACCGAATTTGATAGATGTTGCTGGATCCGGTAGTTAGCCAAATGATGCCGGATTACCGGATCCGCCGGATCGGATAGCAATGCGATAATAATCCATAAGTGCTTCCCAAATAAAAATGAAGAATTCGTTATGTCCATGTGGCCATTAAAGTTCAAGAAATATATCTAAGCAAATTTAGTTTCCATTAGTATCCTATCTGTCAGAAATGTATGAGACGATACCTCTATCACGTGTTTCGTTACATACTTCAACTTTTGATAAATTTCTTCGTAAGTGTTCACCCCAAAAAAGTAAATAATTCGTCATTCTCTGTTGTCAGTAAAATCCAAGCAAATAAATCAAATTACTATTCTATCAATCAGAAATACATCAGACAAAACCTGTCATGCTTCGTCATATATTTCAACTTTCTTAAATTTCTCCCGATAAATTTATCCCCAAAAAAATATTTCGTCACGTCTCTGTTGCTAACAGTACAAGAAATACCTCTAAAAAATTTAACTATATATTACTGTACTATTTATCAGAAATTATACTATTATATTATTACTATATTATACTATATATACTATTATTATTATACTATATATACTATTATTATTATACTATATATACTATTATTATTATACTATATGTACTATTATTATTATACTATAGATTACTATATTATACTATATTACTATTTATATTCAAGAAATATATCTAAGCAAATTTAGTTTCCATTAGTATCCTATCTGTCAGAAATGTATGAGACGATACCTCTATCATGTGTTTCGTTACATACTTCAACTTTTGAAAAATTTCTTCGTTAGTGTTTACCCCAAAAAAGTAAATAATTCGTCATTCTCTGTTGTCAGTTAAATCCAAACAAAGAAATCAAATTACTATTCTATCAATCAGAAATACAACAGACTAAACCTGTCATGCTTCGTCATATATTTCAACTTTCTTAAATTTCCCCCGATAAGTGTCTCCCAAAAAAAAATATTTCGTCACGTCTCTGTTGCTAACAGTCCAAGAAATACCTCTAAAAATTTAATTATATATTACTATACTATTTATCAGAAATTCATCAGAGGAAAACTTTATCAAGCATCGTCATCTGTTTCAACTATCTAAATAATTCCCCAATAGGTATTCCTCAAGGAATACCTTTCAGTAGAATCCATCTGGTGTTGTTTCGAGAAGCCCGGGTTGCCATTCCGAGAACGTAAATAATGAAAATTAACTCACGGCGAATGCGTGCATGCAGAAAATCAACAAAAGCGATGGCAGGTAAAGATAAGGTAATCGCTCGAACAAAAAATGGATGCTCCGACGAATCTTATTGGGGGTGTGCTATCGACAGTACTGACTCTTTGGCTATGGGGGTGTTTCAGCCAAGGGAGGGGACGGATAGACAGATAGAGCGATAGGGATGTGTGAGTGCATGAAAATCTCCCGAAATCCCGGAGTCGGATTTCACAAGTCATCCTTATCCCGAAAACTCCTGCCTTCCCCACCTTCTTCTACCCCACCCCTTTCATTCTGTTGACAGGGGGCGCCATTCGGTCCAAACGACTTCTGCACCTACCTCATGAATAATTCAGTATTCCAAACGTCATCTCGTCTGCTGCTTTTGCCGCTGCGACTTCTACTTCTTCGACGAAATTTCAGAAGCTTTTTTCTTCTTTTCTTTATAGTCTTATTTTTTTTTATCTAGTTCTATTTCCTTCACTGGAGGATGGGTTCAGATGGAAGTATGGCGCGGGAGAAACGAGTAAAGGAAAAAATATTTCGAGAAGGATCGAAGGAGGATCGTGCGAGCACCCTGGGCGTAAGTCATTTGATGGCTAAAAATATTGAAAAGTGCAATTTATTAGCAAGTGACTTCATTTGCAAGTCCTGTTCATTTCACTCACCAAGGCAAGAGAAAATAGAAAGGGAATTGTAATACTCAAATATGATTTCTGCCATTTATTACAGTCAACACATTTTATGAGATCGATTTTTGGTTGGAAAATAATAACAGTCTCGAATGGATTTAATTTATAAAAATTTTAACCAACCACCAAATTCATTGTAGTTAACCCCTAAAGTATTTTTGACGAGGTATTATCAATTTGTTTATAGTGACTAGATCAATATTTGATCACTTTCCTTTTAATGACGAGAACAATATTTGATCACTTTTCTTTAATAACGAAATCAATATTTGATCACGTTTCTTTTAATGTCGAGATCAATATTTGATCACTTTTCTTTTAATGTCGAGATTAATATTTGATCACTTTTCTTTTAATGTCGAGATCAATATTTGATCACTTTTCTTTTAATGACAAAATCAATATTTGATCACTTTTCTTTTAATGACGAGATCAATATTTGATCACTTTTCTTTTAATGACGAGATCAATATTTGATCACTTTTATTTAATGACGAAATCAATATTTGATCACTTTTCTTTTAATGACGAGATCAATATTTGATCACTTTTCTTTTAATGACGAGATCAATATTTGATCACTTTTCTTTTAATGACGAGATCAATATTTGATCACTTTTCTTTTAATGACGAGATCAATATTTGATCACTTTTCTTTTAATGACGAGATCAATATTTGATCACTTTTCTTTTAATGACGAGATCAATATTTGATCACTTTTCTTTTGATGACGAGATATCTCGTTCATCAAGATCTGGCCACTTTTCTTCTAATGACGAGATATCACGTCCAGAAAGGTCTAGTCAGTTTTGTGAATGACGAGATCCTTGTCAAGACAATCACCAGGAGGTAAAAAGGGAATAGAAGATACACCATGACTGAACGAATCATTAAGTTCTGATAGACTTTTTTCCCTAATGGCGGGTACATTTGACCGAAGTCATTGGCCACAACAAGGCCGGAAGTGATGGCCACTTGTGAAGGAGCACCCAGTGGGAGGACCATCATTGCTCCTAACAATTACTTCGTAATTTTGCACCATGTTCAGATGACGAAGCAACACCTGAGCTGGTATACGCTTACAAACATCCATGCCCGAACCTGGATTCGAATCGGGGACCTTCCGATCTAGAGGCTAACACCTTAACCACTATACCGGTTGGTCGGCAGTTCTGATAGACTAGTTACATTCATATGTATACATCCATAACTAAAAGAGTTGCAGTCTGAAGAGCAGACTAAAACCAGTAAATAGAGATTAAAGAACCATATGTTACGAGTATGTATCAAAGCTTTTTTTTACTCATAAACTAAGCAAGTAGGTAGTTAGATTTACGTTGCACTGGAGAAACAAACACATCAGGCTATTGGCGATGATCCAGGATCAATCCATCCCGAAGGAAAGTACCTCGTAATTTTCAACCACAGGCAGATGACGAAATCAACACCTGAGCTGGAAACCCAGTATCTAAACGTCCACACTCCCATGAACATGATGACACTTGAGGCCACGACAGATTTAACATGCAACTAATCTCAGTACACGTCGATGTTTGGTTGGGTCGAGCTCCGAACTCGCAACCCTTCGGTTGATAATTCACGACTTTAAAAACTACGCTAACGTGGCTCAAGAATTGAGAAAAGCCTTAAGAACCTTATACAACGAACTAAAGGCTACATAACTGTGACACCAATTATCTAAGAACCTATTAAGCTAAAGTGAATTACTACGGAAAAGATCACCACTAATGATCCATTAAAGATGAATCTTTGCTCAAAGTCCGGAACAGTGTCACAACTAAAAAAATCATATTTTGAGATAAAATATGTATGTTTAGTGTTTTTTATAATTTTAAAAATCCACAGCTTCTCTAAAACCTTGATACAACTTGCTCCATCTTGCCACCCAGTATTGAATTTAATTAATTATTGACAGTTTTCAGCTGGAAAACATATTAATTTTACATATTTTGAGACAACAAAGTCTAGTACAAAAATAGTACCCAGGAGCTATAAATTTCTCCTTATTTTACCTTCATGGATTCGATGTTGGGATTTAATGGCGCAAGGTCCAAAAGAGGACAATTTGCGCTATTTTATCTTCTTGTAGAATTGTTACTAAAGCGGTTTTAGAGTTTGCACGGCCTATTAATTGAAAATTTCTTAAAATATGATAAATCCCTTTATCAGCTTTCTAAAGAACTGAATCTAAGATTTTAATAGATCGTATAATGTTCCTCAAAATGTTTTATGAAACAAATCTTTTAAGGGTTGAGTTAAAGTAGAGTCAAAGTAAAATAGACGGCTTGAAGCGGTCGAAGTGAAAAAACTCTGTTGTCAGAAGTTTCCTGAAAGTGAAGGTGTCTTCTCGTCATTTCCACTTGGAGTAATGAGCCAGTTTTGTCTCGACGATATGTCTCATTCTTTTCAACATTGACCAAATCTTTTACGAGGTATATCGTCAAGATACTTGGAAAGTTAAGGAACAGTAAGGTACTTAGCAGTGAAAAGACCTGGACTTGGGGTAATGATAGAATAGGTATGTCGAGAATTGCTGAACCGGTTAAAGAAAAAAAAACTTAAGGATAACTTTACGAGGTATTTCGTGAAAATACTTGGAAAGTTAAGGAACAGTAAGGTACTTAGCAGTAAAAAGACCTGGACATGGGGTAATGATACAAAAGGTAGGTCGAAAGTTACTGAACCGGGTAAAGAAAAAACTAAACGATAACTTTAAGAGGTATATCGTCAAAATACTTGGAAAGTTAAGGAACAGTAAGGTACTTAGCAGTAAAAAGACCTGGATGTGGGGTAATCATAGAAAAGGTATGTCGAGAGTTGCTGAACCGGGTAAAGAAAAAAAACTAAACGATAACTTTACGAGGTATATCGTCAAAATACTTGGAAAGTTAAGGAACTGTTAGGTACTTAGCAGTGAAAAGACCTGGACGTGGGGTAATGATAGAAAAGGTATGTCGAGAGTTGCTTAACCGGGTAAAGAAAAAAACTAAACGATAACTTTACGAGGTATAACGTCAAAATAATTGGAAAGTTAAGGAACAGTAAGGTACTTAGCAGTAAAAAGACCTGGACATGGGGTAATGATAGAAAACGTATGTCGAGAGTTGCTGAACCGGGTAAAGAAAAAAACTAAACGATAACTTTACGAGGTATATCGTCAAAATCCTTGGAAAGTTAAGGAACTGTAAGGTACTTAGCAGTGAAAAGACCTGGACGTGGGGTAATGGTAGAAAAGGTATGTCGAGAGCTGCTGAACCGGGTAAAGAAAAAAACTGAACGATAAGAAGAACAAAAGCCAAGAGAGTAAAAAATATTTGAACTGAAATGGTGACATGAAGTGCCATGGGACAGAAGGTTAACTGTGAAATCTTAACATATATTACAGTGAAATATTTTGATTAACTGTGTTAAAGAGAGGAGGTGGTCTTTTGTAGGTTCTATGACAATTTTAAACACTTATACAGACTTTGTATAACGTTTGTATATAGAAAACGATGTTGTGGATGACTTCCTGCCGTGGAAGAACAGACTCCAAAGATATCTTTGGCGTCAGAATTATAAAATTTATGCATGCACCAATTTTCTAATGAAAACCTATGGTTATGCAAATCACTACACGCTGTTTCGTTTAGTTGTGAGGTGGTAAATTTAAAAATAGCGGTTTTCCTTCTGCACTTCAGTGTACGTATTCACTGAGTTTATATTTGCAGTTAGAGAGATGGACTGTTTTACATAGAACTATGCAGAAAATTGCGCATGTTACACAGTAAATCTGTCTTTTTATTTATGCATGCACCAACTTTCTAATGAATGCCTTTGGTTATGCAAATCATCACACGCTGTTTCGTTTAATTTTGAGGTGATACGTTTAAAAATAACGGTTTTCCTGAAGTTCAGCACTTTAGTGTATGTATTCATTGAGCTTAAATTTGCACATAGAGAGAGGTACTCTTTGATATAAAACTGTACAGAAAATTGCACATATATTATGCAGTAAATCTGTCTTCACATTTATGCATGCACCAACCTTTTAATGAATACCTTTGGTTATGCAAATCATAACATGCTGTTTCGTTTAATTTTGGGGTTATAACATTTAAATATAATAGTTTTCCTGACGTTCTGCAATTCAGTGCATGTATTCATTGAGTTTATATTTGCAGATAGAGAGAGGTACTGTTTTATATAAAACTATGCAGAAAATTACACATATTGCACAGTAAATCTGTCTTCATGTTTGAGTGTGTGTTCTATGATGAATAAATTCACCGTCGCTACACCCCGAGATCGTATACTAATGAATTTATCATCCTCATTATCTATGCGCAGCAATCTCGCATTCCTTTGTCCTCCATGGTCTGACCTTATCCGCTCCAAACAAATCCAACACAAATAAATGTAAATTCATCGACACCCCACACCATCGTTTGATGGTCATCCCGCGAAATGCAAAACGCGTCACAAAGGCTTAGAAATAAGTTCTTGAACTTCGACCTGGTCCTTTGACTGTAATCAAAATGAATATTCGAGCGGGGAAAGCACACACCCCTTGCCGCAAAGCGTGCAAAAGGATGGTTAATCTCCAGAGCTCTGGAGACGTCCAGAAATTAGAGAAAATCATTGAAGTGAGCGGGTCGGAAGTCGGACGGCTCGAACTCCACCATTCGGTATGATAATTGAGAAGAATTACTGGCGATATAATGTTCCACCGCCTTTCTGGAAGAGCCGTTTGCCGAGAACCCTCGCTCTGATGAAATTAAGTTAAACTGGACTGTCCTCCCAGAGGTTTCCTTTCCGCTGGTGCGATTGTTGGGGAGGTTTCAGAGACACTATTGGATTTGTTGGTGATTATCATTTCGGCCATGCCCAAAGTACTCTGAAAGTTAGGAGTAATGACGTATCCCGCTGAGTTCACTGGTGAAGTGAAAATGAGATTTAGGAATGCAGTTGTCATACGTTAATATGGACATCACGTGTTAAATTTTCATGATGGTCTTCGGCTTAGGACTAACAAAAGAAAGTATGCAGGGTTATTGAAAAAGATGGACCTAATTTAGTTAATTTGTAAGTATAATTTGGACATGAAGAGTCTACATACTAATGAAAAGAGGAAGTTTCAAAGTTTTTTAACATAGGTTATAAACTTTGGAACTTATTTCCTTCGGTATGTAGAGTGTTCATATCCAATTTATGTTTTGTGAAATACAAATAAATTAAATTGGGTCCATCTTTTGGAATAACCCTGTAATTCCTCTACTAACCATGATTTGTTTCTAAAATTTCTTAGTACATATATGGTATCAGAAATTTGTTTTGTAAATCTAGTGCGCTTCCTCTAAGTATTTATTTTAAAGTTATTTTTTCTTTTATTATAGTCTGAAGCAGAACCCCCCCCCACCTGTATAAGAGTATAATATTTAAAATTCATATCCTTCCAAAAGAAAAGGATTAATTTTATATTACTTTTAAATAAATAAATAAATATATATATTTATTTGTTTAAATTATTTATAACATAAAACACACAAAATAACAACAAAAAAAAAGAACCAAACAGAAAGGGTGTAAATGAAATTTGCTGCGATTTTCAAAAATAATTTGAACTCTCACATGTATTTAATAGTTATTTTGACACGTTCTATGTATTTTTTTGTTCTTGGTCGGCTCCAAAGTCGATATTTATTGAATTTTTGAAGTCTTATATTTTTATAGTTTACGCGGTGGTGGTAGTGGGTTAGTAGGTTTTCCAACTCTGCTAGCAGCATGCGAGCTTTAGGCCACAGAGGTTGAATTCCACTATCTCACACTGGGTGCATTTTTCTCTTCTATGTCAGTTAAACTTTCTTTGTTTGTGTTCGTTGTGCTTAGCATTGTCTCCTGTTTGTCGCACATTGACCCAAACAGTCCTTTGCGATATAAATCCCAACAAGCAAAACCATTCGCATTGAAAAATTGCTTAATGTAATCGACTAACTGATCCCGAGTGCTCTTCGCAAGAGCATATGTCTATATAGATATGCACTACCCTACAATAATGGACCGGACGCCAGCGGATTTGCATAAAATCCGATTACTTGTTTAGGGATGATTTTCGTGGTATGGCCTGGGACCCTAGCATGTTGTTCCTGGTCAATTGAACGCCGACGCCTACACGAACATTTTGAATAATAAGGTTCTTCCTACACTCTGCCAATTTTATGGAATGGATAACTGTTACTTCGAGGACGACAACGTTCCATATTATGTTGCACCCTCTGTCAAGCAGTGGTATCAAGATATGGATGCAAAACGTCTTCCCTGGTATGCTCAGAGTCCCGGCCTAAACCCCATAGAATATTTGTGGGACGAGTTAGAGTGGCTCTTGCGGACCAGATAACCACGTCCGAAATCTACATCTGAGCTGGCGACATTCTTGCTGCAGGAATGGACACAAATATCCATAGCTGTGTATTGAAACCTTGTTGAAAGCAGGTGTGTAGAATATGTCCGAAAGCGTGAACGAGGTTCAGGGAAAATTCAGGCAGTTGTGGGTAGATTTTTGCCCAATTTAATTGTCATCGTACAAATTTAATCTTACAAATTCAAGGCTACAAATTCGATTGTCATCAGTGATGAACAAATATTTTAGCTAGCGACAGGAAGGCTGCCATTTCTTAATTGTCATCCTACAAATTCAATCTTACAAATTCAACTGTCATCAGTGACGAACAAATATTTTGGCTAGCGACAGAAAGGCTGCCATTTCTTAATCGTCATCCTACAAATTCAAGGCTACAAATTCGATTGTCATCAGTGACGAACAAATATTTTGGCTAGTGACAGGAAGGCTGCCATTTCTTAATTGTCATCATACAAATTCAATCTTACAAATTAAACTGTCATCAGTGACGAACAAATATTTTGGCTAGCGACAGAAAGGCTGCCATTTCTAAATTGTCATCCTACAAATTCAATCTTACAAATTCAAGGCTACAAATTCGATTGTCATCAGTGACGAACAAATATTTTGGCTAGTGACAGGAAGGCTGCCATTTCTTAATTGTCATCATACAAATTCAATCTTACAAATTAAACTGTCATCAGTGACGAACAAATATTTTGGCTAGCGACAGAAAGGCTGCCATTTCTAAATTGTCATCCTACAAATTCAATCTTACAAATTCAAGGCTACAAATTCGATTGTCATCAGTGACGAACAAATATTTTGGCTAGTGACAGGAAGGCTGCCATTTCTTAATTGTCATCATACAAATTCAATCTTACAAATTAAACTGTCATCAGTGACGAACAAATATTTTGGCTAGCGACAGAAAGGCTGCCATTTCTAAATTGTCATCCTACAAATTCAATCTTACAAATTCAAGGCTACAAATTCGATTGTCATCAGTGACGAACAAATATTTTGGCTAGTGACAGGAAGGCTGCCATTTCTTGGTGACAACTTATATAGTCCATCAATGTAAAATTATTTTTTATTGGAATATATATATATTTTTAATTTGTAAGTAATAGTCTTAAGGAGAGTTCTTAATCATCGCTAACATTGTACTCTAATAGTCGCTTGAACTGGAATGAAAATACAGGCACGTTTTCGGGGAAATTTCGGACAAAGCAAATTATGTTCTGGGGAAATATTGGGCCCTGAAACATTTCCAGCACTGGCTGAAAGTATGCCCAGAAATGTTGCCAGAGGAATTGCAGTACGTGAGCGACCATCCCCCTATTAAAGCATGTATTCCTTCCCTTATACCATTACATCTTGCTGTCCGGTAAATTATTCTAGGGTAGTGTATTAAAAATAATTTTTTTTCGTATTGTTTTATACGAATTTGAGAAACATACCCTTATATGTCCCAGAAATTAAATCGTGGTCAGCATTGGTATTTTAAGGTGTGGGGATTGCATACGTCTAGAGATTTGTTTCATGCGGAAGGGATTAAGATTTTGGAAAAATTTATAAGACCAGTTCTACTTAAATCTATTTCACACTCCAGTAATACATTGTAGAGAAGGCTATAAAAGGAAGGTTACAGAGCTATAAATTATGTTTTCTTTGTTCGTAATTTATAAAACCTTGTAGTTACACTCTAAGCTACTGTGAAACTGAAAGAGAAATTATTGGGTTCTGAGAGTTTTTTTTTTGTTAGAGTGTAATCTTGTAATAGAGTGCCCGTTTTAGAGCAAAGTTCATGACCAGAAGTGCATTACCCTGACTTTTCTAAGTTCTTCAAACATTTAGTTATATTAGAACTCTTGGAATATGTATTGTGAATAGTATTGATATTGCTCGTATGTGTGATTGAAGCAATACTAACTGATGGTTAAGGAGTTTAGTTATTTGATACTCTATAAATTGAAATCCTAGTGTTTACTGCATTTATAAATAATCTAATTAATTTCAGGTGTTGGTCTCGTTACCTGACCATATTTCGAAATTACGTGGTTTTGTCCACTTATATCTTCCTTCGGGATTGATCCAGGACCGTCGTTAATACCTTGTTGAGATGTTTTATTCCGGATTAAATTCAGCAAACTATCTATAGCCTAATGGCAACTAGTATATTAGATCTCTGGAAACCAAAAAGATGATTCTATTCTGATCAAAGTATCAAATCCTCGATAAACGATTCTTAGAAGGGTCAGATACCGATTAAATTAACGCTTGAGTAGCAAAATTTGTGCTTACACTGTATACATATACTTCTAGGATTGTTTTGCAATAATCGTATTCCTATGTTTCATTTATTTATTGCTCTGTATTTTGTTCTTATTTATGCGGCTGTAGATCTCTCTTTGGGATTGACCCCGAACTACCCCAATAGACCGTTGTCTTAATCCAATGTGAAGAAAATACGACTACGTTCTAGCGTAGCAAAAATTTATCATAGAACACTACAGATTTTTTTCTGCAAAGTTAAATACAGAGGTTGGAAGTACACTGCTCAAAATAAATTACGGGAGCAAGCAAAAGAGTGAAGAAAACCATGCGAGACAGCCATACATGGGCATAAAATGGGAAGTACATATATATTAAAGCGTGGTACAGAAAACGAGAGACCAAATTATCATGTATGGGAATAGTAATTCGATGAAATGATGTCAAGAAGATGAAGATACGCTCCAAGGCACTAATTTGGATACCTATAAATGACAAAAAAATGTTGTTTGAAGGATTTTTAATATGGTGTATGGTTTTCTCGAACTGCAAAGACTGCTGTAAACCTATTTTCCATCGATGCGATAAGACTATCGATAAAGACTTTGGGAAATTCTGTTCCACTCTTCAAGAAGTGCAATCTCTGTCCCGGACAGTCAACGGATGCATTGGTCTCGCTATAATGCGTCGTCAGAGTGTGTCCCATATAGGATCGATCGGATTTAAACCAGGAGAGCAACTGGCCACTCCATACACAATATTGTTTCCGTTTCAAGCATGTTCTCCATAAGTTGAGCTGCATGAGGTTTGGCAATGGAAAGGAATTATTAAAAGAAAGGAAAATTAAAAGAAAGGAATCGCTAATGGTTGCAGCGTAAGGTACGGCACGAGGTCTTACTATCTCGTCTGCATACCTTTGGCCCGTCAAAGTGCCATTCCGAATAAGATGCAGGTCCGTACGTCCTCCAATGCTGATTACGCCCCATACCATCATTTCACCTCGTCTGTACTGTGATCTTTCCTGTACAAACGTGGGGTTATTTCAAGTTCCCCTTTCCCTCAATACCAGAACACGTCGGGTGTTACACTCCAGACAGAATCGGGACTCGTCAGTGAACAGCACCTGACTCCAATCACGTTGTATGAAGTTTTATTCTTCTGTTTTCTGCTACACTTTAGATTATGGCTGTTTTGTTTTGCGTTAGTTTTAAGTAGAATTATTAGCATAATTTCCTTAAAACCATGTGCTCCCTTAATTTTTCTGAGTTGTGTATTTTGGTAACCTCTCATGAATGTATGACGTAATTGGGATAACTAGACAATACCAACATATCCCTTATAACATGCCTTTTCTGTCAAGCCAAGTGAAGGTGGCGATAGTATTTCCAGTCTGTATTCCGAATGATGCGTCATTTCTCTTGTTTTTATAATACGATTTCAGCACTTTGCCTATAAGAAATCCGGACTCAGTTTCCAGTTAACTTTTAGACTATGGCCTGTGCAGCAGATGTACCATGATAGCTCCAAAATGAAATTAGACAACGGCCATTATATCAGTTGTGCCTTGAAAGTTATATTAATCGCGCCAAGAAAGAATTAAGACTACGGCCGTTACAGCAGTTGTACCTTGAGAGTTATAAGAATCGCCCAAAAAAAGTAATTGGTAATTTTAGTTAACGTCGTACTAGAGCAACACAACGGGCTAATGACTACAGTCCGGGAACAGTGCCTTAAGTGAAAGATCCGAGGACAACACCTCGTAATTTTGAACCACGGTCAGATGACAAAGCAACACCTGAGCTGGCACCCCCCTTTCCAAACTTCCACACCAACCCAACGTGAGCCCAAAAAAAGAATCGCCTCAGTAATATCTATAGCAAGGTTAAAATAGGATAGTTAATTGGTCCTCGGATAAAGCACCAAACTTCGCCAAAATGGCGATGAACTACATTATAAGCTAACCCCGATACATATCAAGCGATAGCATTTGTGTAGAGGAAGTGAAATATACGTTTTCCATCCGATTTGTTTGCACTAAAAATCCCTCTCATAAAACAGCCTTAAATCAAATTAACTCCTAAAGGAAAGTACAATTTCTCTAGTAGTTTGTGTTTGTACGACGAAGAAAAAAAATTCACATAAATGAAGAATACTGAAAGTTTATTAATCGGACGGAATACCAACAGCTTCCGATATGATCAAGAAGCTTTTAAGTAATGGTAATAGTATTTAGTACAATTGGCGAGGAATTTTATAATAAAACTACTTTAAGTAGTTCGATCCTTTCTCAGTATTTGAAAAGTGGAGCGTTATTTCCCCCAAAAGTACTGCCCATTCCCAACACACTTAATGCATCTCTTATTCAAATTCCACATCATTAAACCCCGTTACACATCACAATTTCTTTCCAAATTTTTGACTTTTCAGACAGACTTAGCTCATTGTCTTCCTCAGCACGACACTCCCATAGAAAAGTCGTTGGCTTTTACTTAGAGTTGACTTTAGTCCTTCCTTTAGAGAACTGGGAGGGAGGGATTGAAAAAGAACCGAAGATGGGGTGGGTTATTCCTGAAAAGGAACGATGGGGGGGAGGGGGTGACTAGCGCTTCCGGAATTTCACCCTCCGATATATTTTTTTTTTACCGAAGAAGCTCCCGAAAAAAATCCGTCCCCGCCATTCTTTAATCCCAATAAGGTTTTATGTTTTTTTGTTTACTTACCGACTCGCTGCTTTTTGAAAACCTTGAAAAAATTTCAAATTCTTTCCGGTAGCATCTTCGAAAACAGGAAAATAGTTATCCTTTCCGCATAGTCTAAGAATGTTATTTTTATTCGGAGAACTTGGAGTTTCTTGATATGTTAGTCTGGTTATTCGGAATTACACTGGCAATATACATATTACAGAGAAAGTTAAACTTTCTGGTAGTTGTTGATTCGAAGAGTTAAATCTTAACATTAGCAGATTAGATCTTATTGCACAAGATATCTGGACATGTGAAAAACAGACCAGATCTTGATCTCGTGATCATCAATTTTTTTAACTTACCATACATAGTGATCCTTTTACTTCACAGTAATGACTTCACTACCTGTCTTGACAAGATATCTCGGTATAAGCAAAACGGATCAGATTTCTTTTGACGAGATCAGTTAAGTCGTCATTAGAAGAAAACACAATCATTATCTCGTTGTCATGAAATAAATAGTCTTTATCTTTATATACGAGATATGATGGAGATGCAATTGGTAAACTGATTGGTAAAGTAAATGGTACGAGGTTATCAATCTGATTAAAATTAGATTGAAGTAAGAGTGATTCTGAATGAGTAGATTTGTTTGTAGGATCCTTATTTCGGAACCTAAAAAATTATCACGTCAATTATAATTTTAGAACAGTGTCTAACTAGGATATATGCAGACAGACATGGCAAGAAGCAAAATATCATATTCACACATGTCCTGTCCTAATAGACATATCCTAATGTCCTCGATAGCTCACTTGGTAGTCGTAGACTAGAAATTGGAGGGCTGCGAGTTTGAAACTCGATTCAACCTAAGATCGTCGTGAAAGTGGAATTGGTACACCCTAAATCTTTCGTGGCTTCAAATGTCCTTATAGTGGTCCTTTATACCATTACTCTTACCCCCACGTGCTGAATTATATTCAGTGTTCTGCAGCACAACTCCAAGCGATTGCAATTGTTCTGCATGCATTTTGTCCGAATTGTGAAAACTGCAGTCAAATAAAAAACAGACGTAAAACACAATTATCGGCTAAATGTGTATTACATATTTGTAACAAAACATCAAAATTAATTAGTTTACTTTATACAAAACCAGGGCATACTTTCGGAATTTGTAATTTTATCGGTAACTTTTGAAGTTAAATATTTTGTCATTGACATAGAAGATGTGTTATTTATAAAGTGTGTATGGTAATTTTAGCGGTATAGGGAGGTTGTACCGTAGCTTGAAAAGAAAGAAAACGTGTGACAAGTAGGGCACTTTGCACTGCAGAATATCGTAACTTATGTATAAAAAAAAAATCGGCCAAAATTTTGATAAAATTAAGGAAATATTGTTCTGCAAACACTTAGTTTCAAGCACTTTCTGCTCCTGGGCTTTTACTCACCTTTTAAAATTTATTTAGCTTACGGCTCCCTTTATTTAAACACAAATATCAACGGATAATTTGTATAAAATTCCATTTAAATGGAAATTGCATCCGAATTAGTTCAATAATTTAAAAACATTACATTTGGATAGAATACAATAGAAAATTAAATTGTAACAGAAGCAATGAAATAAATATTGTAAACGGCAATATATCTTCCTCAGTCTCAATCTAATATTTTTAGGAAAAAAACCGAGGCAGCTCTACAACCATAAACAACCATCTATAACCATAAACGTGAAACATAAGTCGATTGAGCATTGCTATTGAGAGGAGCTTGAACGAGTGTTACCAACATATCGACCAATAGTCACGGAACTGTTTCGCAAACACTTAGCTCGGTTGGCTGATTTGGCATCGTATGGACTCGTTTAGCGACATAACATCTTCTAATAGTATGTCCCGTGGACCAATCACATGATGATTGTTCGTTTCCATCCGGAAGAGGAAAATAGCCAAAGGGTTATGTTACTACTAGTTTTGGTCACATGATCATCGTCACATAAAAAGGTAACTATGCTCCCTCTACTTCTATATTTCCTCTCTGATGGCAATCAGAATATGAATCAAACCTATGTCCTTCTGAGCAGGAACTTAACGTTTTCAATGTCATTATTTCACGAGACAAGTGATAATGGAGTACTTATATTCAGAAAATAAATGTATTGTTAGATGAATGATTATGAACCGATGAGTTGTCCTTCAGAGGTGAATGAGTTTTTAATGATGTATAAGAATAAAAAAAAAAAAACAACGAATCAATTAAATATCTCCTTAACATTCATGGTCGTTTTTGAAACCATACGGATAATCACTTACCATCAATGTTCATAAACTTACCTTCATTCAGTAACAACGATATCAGCAAAGATTCTTTGAGGGATGTATTATCCTTAAGACAGGGGATATTTGGGTTTCTTGATTTGGGTTTCTTTTTTTCGCCCCACAGGCATGTAAGTTAAGAATTGAGCACCTCATTCCAACAGCAATGGAAGCATTCCTTGCCAAATCTAATCTGCACAAAGAGAAAATATTGACGTTAGTGTTAAAGACTGGGCTAATTACTCATACCTTAAACACTAAAAATTACAATAAAAGCATGATATGAGCATTTTAGAAAGTAAATCAAACTGCTCAAAACGCAAGGTAAACAACGTCAAGTAATAGTTAAAAGGAAGGAGAGAAGAGCCATCCTAGGGTCATGAACCCTATGTTTACCAGAGACAGTAAACTTCATAGGGGCATTACAGATCACTAGGGTACCTCGTCTCCTTGAAGCTCATACACACTTAAAGGAAATGTGACCCAATGGCTCTATTCCAAGGAATATATTCCAAAGACCAATAGAAGAAATAAGACCATTAGGAAAAAATTTTGACATTCGCTATGCGGCTTCTAGAGACAATAGTCAACCTTGGGTTAGTCGATTTTTGAAAACACGTGAAAACGCGTCAGGAGAAGGGTTGTAGTTGGTTTTACCCACGCCAGTTTGTTCTCACTTATCGCTTTTGGGATCGAACTTGAAACAAGAATTCGCGCCGAAGATGCCAATTAAGCTTACGTGCCAGCCTATCACTTTATTTAGGAAGGTAAGCTAAGATAATTTTAATTAACGTCTTACTAGAGCAACAAAACGGACTATTGAAGACGATCCGGAATTAATCCCCTAATGGTGGCTTCACACCAACGGCTACAAAGACAAAAAAACATGTCTCTTCGTTATTGGGCATGCGTATTATAAACAAATCTTGTTTCTCCCGATTTGTCTCTGTCGCTGCGAGAAAGTTCAACTTTTTTATCTGTCGCCATGCCGGCAGACAATCAGAATAAAGATTGTGACTCTCGCTACGTGCTAGAAGCTTTAAAAGCAATCGTCTTCGATGTAAAAGGAGTTTTATTAAACGCGGACGAGATCTGTCATCCATCTTGCAGAATCAGAAACGGAAATAAATGTTTTGCCTTCGAAAAGGACCATTATGCGCATGCGCAAAAAAATTGTTGTCGCTAGCGGTGTGGAGGCTTTTTTAATAGCAACAAAGACAGGCGACAAAATGTCTTCTGTCTCTGTTGCTGTCTCCGTTGGTGTGGAGCCACCATAAGCGACAGATCAAAGGATAACACCACGTAATTTGAACCACGGTCAGATGGCGAGGCAATTCCTGAGCTGGTACTCCAGACTACCCCACCACGGCAAACTAAAGGCTGATAGAATCCACGGATTCCTTAAAAAATATGAGATGATTTAGTCACTAAGTGTGTTTTGAGGCAAGCGGAAATCTCGCCAAGCTCGGAGGACCCGAGTACTTAAAACCCAAGCTGTACCCGCATCCGGAAAACAACACCCTCCAGTCCCACTCAAGCACCCGAAATCCGGCAACACGTGAACGCCCCGCGGACACTCCCCGGACTCCCCTCGCGTCACGTGCTCACGCGTAATGGCATCCGACACGTGACGCAACGCCTCGTGCACGGCTGGTTGCGTCACCGCGTCATCGGAGGCGATCGGGCGCCGAGATACGATCTCCGGCGTCTCGGATTCGGTTCCGCGGCGAGCATGGGATTTGTAACAAAAGGAGGCGCGATTGCGGATGCTTAAGTGCACTTCTGGGGGCTTGCGGAGCGGTCAGCGTGCCCCGGACAGTCGTTAGGGTACGTACACTACGGAACCTGGATGGGCGCATGTAGCCTAGCTGGACGCAAGGCATGTTGGCATGAGAAGGTAACCTAGTATTAAAGCGTGTAGTACACACAACGGAGCTGAGCTTGCGCTCAGACTTTACGTAAAACTAAATAATTATCGCACGCTTTCGCCGGTATTGCCCTTTTTTAGATGAAAACTCTACAACTTCACTGTTGAAGTTGAAAAAAGCCACAGACGAAACGAGGCGATCGTTCAGTTTTCCCGCACACTTCTATGAAAACAATCTCATTGGAAAATCATCCATCTTCCTGGCTTAACTCGCCGACAAACCGGTCTGGTGGTTAAGGTGTTAGCATCTGGATACATAAAACTAAATAATTATCGCACGCTTTCGCCGGCATTGCCCTTCTTCAGATGAAGACTCTACAACTTCACTGTTGAAGTTGATAAAAGCCACAGACGAAACGAGGCAATCGTTCAGTTGTCTCGCACCTTTTATGTAAACAATCGTATTGGAAAATCATCCATCTTCCTAACTTAGCTCGCGGACCAAATGGTCTGGTGGTTAAGCTGTTAGCGTCTGGATACATAAAACTAAATAATTATCGCACGCTTTCGCCGGTATTGCCCTTTTTCAGATGAAAACTCTACAACTTCACAGTTGAAGTTGAAAAAAGCCACAGACGAAACGAGGCAATCGTTCAGTTGTCTCGCACCTTTTATGTAAACAATCGTATTGGAAAATCATCCATCTTCCTGACTTAGCTCGCGGACCAAATGGTCTGGTGGTTAAGCTGTTAGCGTCTGGATACATAAAACTAAATAATTATCGCACGCTTTCGCCGGTATTGCCCTTTTTCAGATGAAAACTCTACAACTTCACAGTTGAAGTTGAAAAAAGCCACAGACGAAACGAGGCAATCGTTCAGTTGTCTCGCACCTTTTATGTAAACAATCGTATTGGAAAATCATCCATCTTCCTGACTTAGCTCGCGGACCAAATGGTCTGGTGGTTAAGCTGTTAGCGTCTGGATACATAAAACTAAATAATTATCGCACGATTTCGACGGTATTGCCCTTTTTCATATGAAGACTCTACAACTTCACTGTTGAAGTTGACAAAAGCCACAGACGAAACGAGGCGATCGTTCAGTTTTCCCGCACACTTCTATGTAAACAATCGCATTGAAAAATCATCCATCTTCCTGGCTTAACTCGCCGACAAACCGGTCTGGTGGTTAAGGTGTTAGCGTCTGGATACATAAAACTAAATAATTATCGCACGCTTTCGCCGGCATTGCCCTTCTTCAGATGAAGACTCTACAACTTCACTGTTGAAGTTGATAAAAGCCACAGACGAAACGAGGCGATCGTTCAGTTTTCCCGCACCTTTTATGTAAACAATCGCATTGGAAAATCATCCATCTTCCTGACTTAGCTCGCGGACCAACTGGTCTGGTGGTTAAGGTGTTAGCGTCTGGATAGGAAGATTCCTGGTTCGAATCCGGGTCAATGTATGGATGTTTGTAAGCGTATGATGCACTTTAAATCTGTCGTGGCCGAAAGTCCTCACGTTGGGTTGGTGTGGAAGTTTGGAGAGTGGTGTGACAGCTCAGATGTTGCCTCGTCATCTGACCGTGGTTCAAAAATCGAGGTGTTGTCCTCGGATATTTCCCTTAGAGGATTGATCCCGGACGTCGTCAATGGCCCATTGTTGCTCTAGTACGACGTTAACAAATAATTACCAATTTTACCTGCTGAGCTCACTGCGCCTATCTAGATAACCCACCAGGCTCTGTAGTGTTTGCTCCCGTATGCAAACACTGGTCAATTCTACATAGAGGTAAGATAGTAGGCGACCAGCTAGACAACATGGGCCCCTCAAGGTTCCGTATTGTACGTACCATTAGGGCGACGGTTCGCTTTCAAACGGGACTGTGCCTGAGGTTTTGGCTATCCCCGTGTTCGAAAACATTTGGCGTTGCAAGTAAATCACATTAAACTAAAATCGGACCCGGTAGTCCGGTTTTAAGAGTCACGGATTAGCAACCAGATGAGTCCAGCCAGAGACCGTCATTTGTAGAGGAGGCTTTGGCTCGTTAAATCTATTGCCTCCTCAAATGTCTTCACGTTGGACGAAATGAAGGCTATTTGTGACGAAGCACAACAGGGCGTGTCATCGCTACTGGCAAGAGGGATCACTAACGTTCAGGCACTTACAGACCAGGATTCGAACCCACGACTTACTGAGTGGCGGATACATGCTATGACGATATACCAGTTAGGCGGCTGTGTGTGGAACGTGAATAGATAGAATATGAGGAGCTTTATAAAGTGTCTAAAGTAATCGAATAATATTCACTTTATTGCCCTGTTAATAATTGACTTGGCTGGTCTATTTGGCATCTTATCGTCTCGTTTGGCGATCGATCATCTTATGAAAGGGTAGATGTGTGAATGCCCGTTTCTATAGTAGCGAAAAAAATGATGAAATCGTCGAAGTCCGAATGGATGGAAAAGGCGTCTTCTTCCGTACCGTGGTCGAATCATATGATGATAGGGTAGGTAGGTGTTTTAGTTAACGGGCTATAGGCGACGGTCCGGTATCAAACCCGAAGGAAAGAGTCGAGGACAGCACCGCGTGATTTTGAACCACGGTCAGATGACGAAGTCACATCTGAACTGGAACCTCACTCACCAAACTTCCACCCCAGGCCAACGTGAGGACTTTCGGCCACGACAGATTTAACCTGCATCAGCCTCCTTTGAACACGATGGTCTTGGGTTGGATTCGAACTCGCAACCCCATTAACCCGTTACTCTTCAAACCGGGCTATCATGGCCTTAAATCATATGATGCATGTTTGGCTCTCACACTGTATGATACTGTATATGAAATAAGTCGAAAGATCACGTTACAACTAATTTTGATCATGTGATCGTGGACACATAAATATGTTTACAATTGCTTACTCTACTTTTATGATTCCCTTATGGAATGTAACCGAGTGTTAGTGCTATCCATTCAACAGTAGGTAGAAAGAATCGGGTGTTTTTAAGAATAGAATACTAGGTATTCGAGTACTGAATAAGTATTCGAATGCTTATACAAAACATGATTAACCGATGGTAAGAATCAGTCAACTTCGATATAAGGCTGTTAAATAAATGAATATATATATTTTTCTTTTCCTAGCATTGTTGTCGTTATCTGACCGTGGTTCAAAGTTATGATGTGCTGTACTCGATTCTTACCCTTCAGGAACGATCTTGGTCAATAGCGAATCCGTTGTGTTGTTCTAGTAATTCAACTGTAGTAATTCAACTGCATACCTATCTCCTTGTATTGTAGCTAGTGTACTGAATTTATGACGTAGTAAATCAAAGTTCGATCCCACTGCAAGAGAAAACCAGTGGATCGTTGAATTATTATTTATTCCACATTAACCGATAATTTGTGACAGGACTAACACGGTTAAACAACACTGCTACTTTGGAATATGGATACTGTGGCATTCTAATAATTCGGAATAATATTGTATTTGAATTGTTTTGAACACACAACGAAGACAAGAAATCGAGTTCAACGATCACCTTTAAGTATCGAGTACAGGAGTAGATTTGTATTCGAGTACATGGAAAAATTTTAATGGATCTCCATAGGGGATGAATGCTTTTGATTCCATGTCTCAAAATATTAGAAATTCGGCTGAATGACAATAACAGGAATTAAAGAATATGAAGCATTTTGCAGTTTAAAAAAGAAAATTCTTCTTTATAGTTCAGTTTTTCTAAAGTTTTTTATTTTTCCAACCAAAAGAGAGAGAGAGAATGGGAAATATAAGATCCGTATAAGAATTTAATCGTTAGTTTTCGTTAACTTTGTTTCAGACTACAACTTTACAAAAGCTCCAACTGTTGAAAATAATCTCCGAGTTCATGTGAGTCAGTCCTAATTTTTCTTAGTGCCGACTTGATGGTAGTTACTAATGCTTTGTTTGCTCGCAATGAGTGCACTTATCGACGACAGGTCACACTACCGCCCACTTATGTGTTATTTACGCCCCAAACTGCGAGAAAACGCCCAGAAAAGTTTGAAGCGGGTTTTAATGCATTTTAAAATGCATTGCAGAAACGGTTTTTTGTTCGACTGAATGCGAAATTTGTAAAGCAAGTAAAGATTTCTGTAAAAAAGTGTTACCTGGTAATGTTTTCGATAAGGTAGTACCATTATGTTGGAAAATCTATACGAACTAATGTAACAAACGATATTAGATGTGCAATATTTTATAAATTCGTTTTCAAATAGTCTATTTTCAAATTCATCTGGAAAGTTTTTCGTTTTGAAAATCGTTTGAAAAAAATTCTGTTTTCAATCTTTACTAAAACATATCGTCGGTCAAAGTGCAAAAGTTCGTATGACTAAAAACTGCATTTTTCAAGAGAGCGAAAAAACTAATCGTTTTCCTTATGATTTTAATATATTATTATTATATACATTTGGTTGTAACTTTTATTGGATGAACTGATGACATAAGAGATTTTGCCTTCAGGCGTAAATCACAAAATGCAATTGTCGTGATCCGCGCATGCGCACTTTAAGCCGAACTGGCGCGCAACGCTTCCCTGAGACACATAAGAAAAAACGAGAAACGACGGTCGACACAAGAGAACTCTGAACGTCGGCTATTCGTCCAAAAATGTAGAATGTGTGTACGATTGTTTCTATTACATTAATCCCATCCTGCTGCATATAACTTTTCTGTGTGTGTGTCGTCATCAAATAAAAGGTGTAATTCATCTCAAAATAGTATACGTTATTTAAGAAGTGCCTATTACGCTACGAAAGAACACAAGCCTGACATACGAAGTAAGAAGATGTTCACAGCAACAAATAGCAATAGTAAAAGAAAAAAATGGAATTTTTGACATACGACCTTTTGCAATTTGAGCGCCGATATATTCTTTATTTTGTTTTTCTATTATCACTTATTTTATTACACCAATGCATATTTGGATAATGTATTGCAACCTAAAGTTCACTTCAAATTTAGACTCGGGGTTTGAATCCAGGACGTTTTTGTGATTGTAACAACTTTTCCAAGTGGTTAAGTCCATTGGGTTGATATCAAGAACATTCCATTTTTTATTGAAAACAAAGGCGTTTCTGATTACTGTGTAGTACTTACATAGAGAGAAATCAATACTTGATATAAATAATCCCGCTTGATTTGGATTAATTTGTATAAGTATGCTTACTGTAGTGGCTAAATGGAGATATAGTTCTGAATTGGAGCCCATAATTATAATAGGTGTAAATAAGAAGTTGAAGATATAGAAGAAGCATAAGCGCAGTTGTAAATTTTGCAAGCTGTGTGCGAACCGTATATTTCAGTTGATGTGTTCCATGGAAGATTTGTCGATTTGAGGGGCATACAATATGGGAGATAATTTCGCAGGACTAATTTATTTTTGAAAATAAACTAAGATTATTGGGTGGGTGGGGTCTATAATTAATTGGATTGTTATAGCACTAATGAAATAAAAGATAAACTGCTCTATTATAAGAGATAAATTACTTGAGTTTAGAGATTAGACCAAGAAAATATTTTACCTAGAGCTATTTGAAATATAAACTTCCAAATCTCCTTCTTACATCTGAACTACCTGCCCAATCCCAAGTTGGATGAATGGCCTCAGTATCATGATGGAGAGATCTAGTATCAAGCTGGATAACGGGACCCGGTATCACATAAGATAAGGGTACCTAGTGCCACGTTTGACGACTGGCCTTGGAATTATGTTAGATGACGGGTCATAGTACCACATACGATGAATGGCCTCAGAGGTCTAAGATGATAGTCACCAGTGCCACGTTATATTAAGGGCCCTAGTATCGCGTAAGATGACGGACCCCAGTATCACATTTATAAATTGCCTCAGTGTCACATTGGGCGACGGGTCAAAACACCACATTAGATGACGGGCCAAAACACCACATTAGATGAAGGGCCTTAGTTGGAAGGACCTTAGATGACGAACCATAATACCTTGTACGATCAATGACCTCACTATCACGTTGGATAACCCGTTCCTAGTACCCCGTTAGATGAAGGGCCCCTGCTGTACGTTGGATGACGGGTCATAATACCACGTAAGATAAATGATACCACTATCACGTTGGACGACGAATCAAAGTAATACTTTGCAGGACAGGCCCTGCTCTAGATAAGAAAAGCGGCCCCTACTGAATATGTTCTCGAAGTCGCTGTTTGAATTCCATAAACGCATATGTGCAATTTTATCTTCTTGTTTGCACAGTTATACAGCTTTATTAAAAATATTTTTATTGTTTTTTAATAACATTTATTTTAAGAAACAGACATTTTCACAAACTCTTCACCACCCGTTATAACCGAATGCTTTTTTCTTGGTATCAGGGCCCCCTGGTGTCAAGAAAACACCCGCATTTATTCTTTATCAGTCCTAGAAAACACCAAAGCTATTTAAAATAACAGTCAACGAGAGCATAAAAAACATAGCAACAACCAAAACTATAAGCCTAGTACACCCAACACGCTTTTAGATCATTCACTCACAAAACTACTCACATCTCTATTACCCTTAATCCCTTCGACATCCCCCCCCCCAATGTCCTCATTCCTCTTACACAAGTTCAAGAAGTTCAAAGCCCAACGGCGTCATCAACCCAGAAATAAAAAAATCCCCGAGATTCCCCGTTAAGGCCCGATGACATTACAACCGATAGTTGTCCCATGCTGCTATCAAGTAACTGGAAAACGGTTTTGTGAAGGTGGTTGCCTGCCATGCAATGCGACAGGTCATCTAGGAGGGCCTTCACGCTTGCCTGGATCCATACCGATCAAATTGTCCCCGGCCTTCCCATGCCCCCGTGTTCTCTTAGGCCTGGAAGCCCCAGATTGTGATTTTGGATCGTGTTACGTTGCGACGAGAAGTGGTGTTCACTGTGGGCAGTTTAGCGGTTCGTTGTGGGCGGTTTCTGGATCGATATTTGTTTGAATATCGCTGCCGTGTGTTGGAGAGAGGGTGTTAGGTAAAAGGTTTATGAGCGGAAAAGGGTTTATGTGTACTAGCGTAGCTAGGACTTCAAATCGGAGGGGACGTGAAGTTAGAAACGTAACTTCCTGATACCGAATCTGAATATTAGGTTTATAAATCTTCGCTTTTGATTTATATTTGGTAACAAGAGGAAGCTTTAAAAGGTATATAACTAAAAGCAAATTCCATTCCCACTAGTAGAATACTGGTCAATCCAAATCAACTTGAATACAGTAAAAACTGACTAATGCAGATCCGGAAAAGTTGTTTCCATAAGAAATAGCTTGTTCGTCTTAATCATCCAAGAGATTCACGCGCATAATTCCATTATGCAACGTGCAGTCTTCCCTGCATGACTTCTAACTAATTTTGACCTTGGCAATGTAATATTTTAAAGGAATTCTAAGGAAACAAATAATCAATCTTTTCAAATCTATTATTAGGAAACAAGCAATGGAAACTTTCCAAAGGACTATGCTAAAAGGAAATAAACAATGGAATATTTCCAAAGGACTATGCTAAAAGGAAATAAACAATGGAATATATCCAAAGGACTATGCTAAAAGGAAATAAACAATGGAATATTTCCAAAGGACTATGCTAAAAGGAAATAAACAATGGAATATATCCAAAGGACTATGCTAAAAGGAAATAAACAATGGAATATTTCCAAAGGAATCTATTCTACGAAAATAAACTATGGAATCTTTCCAAATGAATCTATACTAAGAAAAGAAGCAATGGGATATTTCCAAAGGAATCTATACTAAGGAAAGAAGCAATGGAATATTTCCAAAGGAATCTTTTCTATGAAAAGAAGCAATAGAATCTTTCCAAAGGATTCAATTCTAAGGAAGGAAGCAATAGAATCTTTCCGAAGGATTCTATTCCAAGAAACGAAGCAATGAAATATTTCCCAATGGTTCTATTCTAAGAAAAGAAGCAATGGAATTTTTCAAAAGAATTTTATTCTAAGAAAGAAACACTAGACTGTATTAAGGTCTTATTCTACAGAATGGGCCTATCTAATCGTTCCTTTCTAAGAAAAGTAGGAATAAAATCCTTCCAAGGGATTCTATTCCACACAATAGACCAATAAAATAGTTCCAGAAGATTCCATTCTGAGTAAAGGAACAATAGACTCTTTCTAAAGATTGAGAGAACCCATGGATTCTGTCATCCAATAGATATGGTTATTTAGTCATGATATGTATATGTAATGAATTAAAAGCAGCAATGCGCAACTCTGAAATCTAGCGACGCTCAGCGGGTTAAAATCTTTCTCAGTGCATTGAATTGGTACGGTTCCGCTTCAGTCCACTTATACCTTCGTTAGGCAGGATTTAGATTGACCAGGATTCTGTTGGTTGTAAAGGCATGAGGATTCTGTTGGCATGAGGGACCCATATTTGGTAGATACTAGTCCTGAAATCACATTTACAATGGTTTGTGTTTGCCAGATATACCAGAATACCGTTAAACAAATTTGTTTTTCAAAATTCACTTTTTATTTTTTTGTAACTTTTTAAGCATTGATGATGATCTTATGAAGCATACAGATATCTGCGAGAGTACCTGAGAGTCACTAGGAAAAGTGAAGTCAGTATTCATTTAATTTTCTTTGAATTAATAACTCAATAAACAATTATTTTTTTACTATTATTTAAGACTTATCACACAAGTACTTAATGCAGTCATAACATTTAGTTTTTAGAGGTATTAAACCTAGAAATAACTTTTGTTTCTGAGGCTGGTGTCCTCAAAGCTCCCAATTTCAATCACATAGACCCATGAGCTTGGGACCGATTATTTACAGGACACTTTTAGTCCCCTGAAAATTCTAGTAATGGCTCTATACGCAATTTTTTCCTCTACGTACTTAGTTGCGACCTTAGTCTCGGCGTTAAATAATAATTAAAACCAATTTTTTGAAAGTGACTGTGATGGAATTGGTAGCCTTTACTTGGGCTCGAAGTGCACGAAATACCAACTTTCATTTGAAAATTTAGCGAATCTAATTCAGCAATAAAAAAAGTCACTAATGTAAAGATTTATAAGATTTTGCTTTTTTAATGAAAAAATATCTAAAAAATGTAACTTTTTATACGAGGACTTCAAACATGACAAAAGTATGAATATTTCTAGATGTGACACGGCACTCGAGAAAAGTATATGTTTCCGGTTTTTGACACACCGAACTCAAAGGTTCGCCATCACTGCTCCAAGGTAACTCCTGGTATGCATCTTGCGAGATTATTTGGGTAACAGAACGTAAAATCCCATCTTCAGTTTGATTTGTTTACTGAAAATCCCTCTCATAGATAGACAGCTGTTAAATTCTTCGTCAGTCCTCTCGTGTGGTAATAAATGAAAATTGGATAGATTTTAAAATCCCATCTTCAGTTTGATTTGTTTACTAAAAATCCCTCTCATAGGCAGCTGTTAAATTTTTCGTCCGTCCTCTCGTGTGATAATAAATGAAAATTGGACAGACTGTAAGTAAACTAATTGACTTTTCATCTGCATATGTATTTGAACTTGTATCAACGCCGTAATACACTTCATACATGCAAGAGAACTAACATTTAAATACATAATAATCACATTACATTTCCATTTAGTACCTCTTCCGGCGCAGATGCTCGCTTTCATCGCCAACTTGGCGTCCAACTTCGCGCCTCTTCGGAAATCTCCAGGGGTGCATAAATTTTCACAGTAGACGACAATTAGTGCAGCTCACTGAGTTTCACCCCTTTCGCGGCATAAATTTCCACCCTCCCCAGCGACATCGTGTGACATCTAGAAGTGGCTTAAGAGACATCCAGGGAAGTCGCTGATAAAAGAAAGAGATATCTTTCATCAGCTCAACCCGGCGTCCTGCGAATATTACGACTCGAAGCTGTCGTATGCAGTTAGAGACAAAGAGTAAATTTTATGGAGAATGCGATTTAAGAAGACAAACGAAGCCTGGATTGCTTGATTTTAATTTTTGGTCGTTTTTTACGATTTCATATGTATTTTCTTCTGCGTAATTAATTGCTTATAAAAAACTTCAGAATTTAAAGTATGTCACAAAAAAAGTAATGCAACTCAAAATGAAAACCCGGTTCTATTAAATTGAATAAGCCATGAAAATCTTTCATTTTTTAACTGAGATAAAGGAATGAATTCTATTAATTTCAAATTAAAACTTAAAATATGCTTCAACCACGCTGGTGTTTTTTCTTGTCAAAAACTGGCCTATAGTATCCAGTCTCTGATGCAAAAACCTGTTCCAAAAAAAAACACCAGTTCTGGACAAGGGAAAATGTGTTTTAATTACTTGGATCTTCAATGCCCTTGGAGAAATAGGATAGTTTTGTCAGGGTGAGATATCTCGTCCTTAGCAAAATTGACCAGAAATTGAACTCGATACCTCGTTGAAACGGAGTTATAATGTTTATTTGGACTCTCCTGTAAATTGTTTTCAGTATAGTTTCTTCAGAGGAAGTGTGATATAGTGCGGCTCCGAGGAGAAGACAGTCAATCGTTTGTCAGTCAAATTTGAAAAGATGAGATGGCCACCATGTGCAATAGCATGAACATTGATCTCCACGAATGTCCCTACCTTCGACGAACTCATTATTGTCTACAGCAGATAAACTTTGTTCTGAAATCCGCCAGTAGTGAAAGATCTTTATATAATTAACAGTCCGTTAATTAAACTAATAGACTTGTTAAAACAACGTGACTCTACTGACGACTCTTGGGAGCTGGACATTACCATGTTCTATAAACAAATTTGTATACGCGAATGAGAGGGTTTATCAGTGTAAACACAAACAAATTACCAGAATTGAATCTGGTTAAGAATGTCTAAACTGAGGTAGGTAGGTAATTCAACTTACGTCGCACTGGAGCACTACAGAGGGCTATTAGCAATTTGCGTGATCAATACAAAGAACCGAGGTAATTGGTAATTTTTGTAATTAGCGTCGTACTAGAGCAACACAACGGGCTATTGACGACGGTTCGGGATCAGTCCTCTAAGGGATAGATCCGAACAAAGAACCGAGGACAACACTTAGTAATTTTAACCTTGGTCGGATGAAGAGGTCAACAAGTAAGTTCCCACTTCTAAAATATACATCAAGCCAAAGTGAGGACATTTGAGGTCACGACATATTTAACGTTCACAATACTCCGCGTACACAACAGTTTTTGGTAGAATGGAGTTTCGAACTCACATCCCTTTGATTGCTAAATCCAATAATCTTCCAACTAGGCTACTACGATCCTCTATATTGAGTTAATCCTTGGATTTGAATATCTCTGTGACTAGGGCAATCTTTAAGTTTGGTTAAAATATTCACTCCAGTTCAGTTCAGACTACATTTTCCTCCAACTACGATAATAGGAGAGAGAGAGAGAGAAACGATTGATCATTTGTCTTTTTTTTATTGTTCTTTTCAATGGCTTTATGTTTAAAACTATATGTGGTGAGTTTTAGTTCTACGTTACATCGAACAGGAACACTCAACACAAGAAAAACTCGACAAATGTGAACAGAAGCAAGAGAACTCTCTCTGAAGTTTAGAGCGAAACTTGTCGAAAATGAGTTAAGAGTTGAGACCCAAGGGACTGGACACTTTGGAGCGTGAGCGAGGCTAAGCGACTTTCACTCAATTTCCGCTTCCGCTTGCTTCGTTACTCAAACTGCGGATTTCAAGATCTGGCCAGCACTGGGAAAATTATTATTTCATAGTAGTTTTTATCTTCTCATGGCATCGCATCCAAACGAAAAACATTAAAAAATCAGATAAAACCCTTTCTAATAATTTATGTACCAATTGGGTTACAAGTATAAAATTTTATCTTTAAAATCCTGCCAAACAGAATGCAGTCAACTATTTACCTTAAAGTGCTGAAGAAAGAACTTCTTTTTCGTTTCTTATAATCTTTAAATTTCACTTTATATTGAAATTTAATCCTAACTAAAAATACAGCGATTTTCTCCTATTTAAAGCTAATCCTTTAATTTCTGACAAAAAATAAAGTAACACAGTGCATTTGAATCCAGAAGTGTAGGAAAGCAATGAGATCTTTGGCTGAGTATATTGCCTCGCAATGAACCCACCCTTGTGATATCCAGACAGTGAAAAGGCTGACTTTCAGGCAAATAAGAACATACGTTCCTCATAAGCCATATAAGCCTTTATATTTATCGTCTTTTAATTCGTTTAAATTACTAACCTACAGGGAGTTTTACATAACAGCGAAATATAAACATCCCCAAGTTGCAGATGGCAAGAAACAAGTGGTATGACACTTGTAAATAAATGGACTTTCATTTCGAAAAAAAAAACAAGATCTGTGTTACGGTTGTCTTTTTTTAACTTTCATCGTGGTTGTCTCAAAGAAGCATCTTGTTATCAGTAAACTGAGCAGATCTTGAGGAATGAGACAACTCATTGGTTATATCTTGATGACGAGAAATCTCGTCATTAGCAAAATTGGTCAGATTTTGATGGACGGGTATCTCATCAAAACCACTTGGAGGGTTAAAATTATAACGGGTATTCATTGCTTGTCTGCCATCTTTTCTATTAAATGCAGCAGCTACTTTAAAAATACAAAATTTCAGAATAGGAGTGGAGAGCACTGTAGACGACAAGCATGTATTGTATACCTACGACATAAGAACAAACGAAGACATAATTATCAGTTGCAAGCTCTGCGGAAATAGAGACATGTATTCTCAAAGGTATTATATAAAACTAGGGGGCCCGCCCCCTGCTCGCTAACGCTCGCCAACCCCCGGAGGATTGCTTCGCAATCCTCATTGGTTCGCTGCGCGAACCTATGCTCGCTTCGCTCGCATCAATGAAGACATGTGTCCTAGCAGAAGGAATTGTTAACAAAATATGATGTTCCAAAAAAATATTTTTCAAATCTAAATTTTATGCTGTTTTTCAGAAAAGATATTTACAGTACCTCTGGAATCAGAATTCAAATGGAAACTTTGAGCAAATTTTGACTCGAAATGTGAGCGTTGATTTGGAAATTGAAAACCCAGCATGTTGGTTGTGTGTACATTTACCCAGCACTCGAGCCACCCACGCTTTTTCATTGAGTTTGTTGTCGAAAGTTGTAATGCAAGCGTCTTATTGAACTATAATAGTTTGCCCCAAAACGGACCTTTTTTTAAATGACCCTGAAAAGATCCTCCGTTTTCTTTGATTTCTATTATTTACTGCAACAGCTCGACTAAAATTCATTGTTTTTCAATAAAATTTCATCCGATAACGCTATAATTTCAATTGAAGCGCGAGGCTTTGGGATAAACAAAGAATCGTACAATGTTGCCAAAACGCGAAAACAAATAACGTCTTTTTTGCGTGCCACGTAAGAGAATTATATATATAGATACGACAAGCTCTTAAGTTTCCGATGTACGAGTATGATGCAATATACTTGTCGCTTCAGCCTGCCTTAGACTAGGCCTCCACTAGCGATTTCTAGTCGCGATGACCAAAAAATCGCTGCCACAGAAAATCTACAAGATGCACACACTGCGATAGATAAATCGTAGAATTAGAACAGTTTTTCCCTTAATGGATGTCATTGAACTACTTGTGCGATCGCAATTTTGCTTCGGGCGAGAAGTAAACGGAGGAAGCATCTTTATTGGGTACATCCAATAATAAGGCAAAGATTATTAAAATGGCAGTTTTACAAGTAATTCTAAGACTTATATGAGAGCACCCTGAAAAGTTTTTCCAGTATTACTGAATGAAAAAAAGTAGTTTTGACGAGTCGTTGGGAACAATTGGTCCATTAATAACAATCTTCAATTTCCTTAAATTCTTCTTTTCAATTCCTCTAATAAGTAACTCGGTATCAATTTCTGTTAATATTTGTCTATCATCACCTCCGGTAATTCGTTGTCAGACATTTTAAACAAGTATTTGCAGTGATTTAAACAGAGACCCGAACAAGACTGCTTCAGAACTGCGACTAAACAATCGCAAGTGAGTGCATGTCCATGCCTGTCCGTATGATCCATTGGTTAGAGCAACAGCTGCGCCATAGCAAAAATAGGACCATTTGCAATTTTTTAATCGCAGCGAGTGTTTAGTCGCAAGTTTGTGCACTTGTATTTGAAACAATTAGCTTATTTTTGCGACTAAAAAATCGCGCTATAAATCGCGCGACAATAAATCGCAAGTGGAGGCCAAGCCTTAAAGTGCGATTCTAATGTGACGACTGAAACGACTAAGGCCATGCGATCAGAACCGCACGATCCGCGCGCGCGAGTCGCTTGTTCAACTTTTAATCGCTATGTAAACGCCGTGGAGAATACATCGCTGTTGGTGCCTTATCTTCTTGAGGAAGACGAAGAAGAGGAACTAACTGTTGACTAAGTTAACTGTTAACTAGCAAGAGTTATTAACTGTTATTAACTAAAGCAGTTAAAACGAATTGAATTTTGATATCTAATCTTTTAACTATCACTCTGATTGGTTGGAGAAAGGAACGCAAAAGCGGCCATCAATCTGAGCATAGCATTGTAAAAAAAAATGGTAGCATTTAAGCTCTGGGTTTTTCTTGATTCTTGTAATTACAAATTTATAACTGAATTAATTAGTTTACTTTATAGAAATACTTTGAAAGTAGAAGAATAATTTTATTAAACTCAAGACTGTTGCATGTTAATGCGATAGTAATCATACTGTTGCACTTATACTTTTTGTAAACCAAAATTATATTTTATAGAACAAAGAATGTGGAATGTTAATGTATTATATGTTGAGTTTTTATTTTGAATTTTAATTGATATCTTGTGAAACTGCATATTACATAATTGGCGCATTAATTCCGTTTTCTGTATAACATTAAACATTATAAGCTATAAAGTTATTATAAATTGAAATTTAATATCATTCGTGTGAATAAAACGAATTTTTAATAAATATATTACTAATTTATGATCTTTCTAAGGCTTAAGATGTTCATTAATTGCCTGACATGGAGTTCAAAATTTAATTTCAGATGACAATCTTACCAACTAAAATATATTTTAAATTAATTACTTATTGTTTAAAATACTTTCATACAGCTAGGCTCCTGAATCTATTCTTTAATAACAATCTCTTAAAGAAACCACAAACAGACGTTAAATACAGTTGTTCGTTCCCAGCTCTGACAAGCATGAAAATAACAGCCTCTCAACAGACGTTTTGTGTCGAGCCATTTTACGACTTCAAGTTTGACAACTCGCTAATATAGAATTCAGCGCCACAATCCGAACTTCTGGGGATACTCTTGCCATTTGCATTGCCACCCAGTAGTAACGAGTACCTTGAAGTCCCACCAATCCACCCAAAACGACGTAACAAAATTAAATTAACCCATCAAAGCGGCGATAAAAAAATGACAATCGGAAATTTAATTAAAAGCGTGCTCTTTCAATCTGTTTTTAATTATTCTTAGCCGTCCAGAGTATCTTAGGATCGAACAGCTGCTATCTGAGAGTGAAGCCGCTGCATTTGTATGCGCGGAGTGTAATCTGACCAGGTGCCGTTCTCAAGTCACAGTTTTATGCAGGTGGTAATTCAGCAACTCACCGTCTCAGACTTTTAAAGGTAGCACCTGCTGTTATAGTTCCTACTGATTTGGCACGGGCTTCTTGGCGGGTTCGGATGTCGATTGGCGATTTGTGGGTATTGAAAGTGACGAATTGAGTTGCTTGCTTCCATGTATTGACGAACTGTCACGTCGTGATATAGTTATTACAAAAGAAGATATACATCTGCTTTCTGGAGGAGAGCAACTTGGCACGAGATTTTTTCTTTCCCAAAAATGATTATTTTAGAGCAAAAAAAAATATTTGAAAGCAACATTCTATTCGTCAAGATTTGAAAGGAATTTCGTCTTCAAAATTCGTGTGAATATAAATGTTTTAAAATGCTTCACTTTGAACTTTAATCTTAAAATATTATGTTAATGTCTAATATTTAATAATGAGATATTGTATGCTGAGGAAGCGGTCTACTTTTAGGACTCGGATGACATCCAAATTCAAAAAAAGTTTTTAACTAAGAAAGTTGGTTGTTTCTAGGTCATGGGAGTTCAAAATTTATTATTTTAGATGACAATCTTACCAACTAAAATATATTTTAAATTAATTACCAATTATTAAAAATACTTTCATATACAGCTAGCTCATGGGCCATATTGGGCCAAACACAAGACAGACTAGTCAAGTAAAAAATGTTGTGGATGAGAAACATTAACTATTTTACTGAGAAAATGCAATGTTTCTTGAAGTTATGACCTATTATTAGGTTAAATAAGAATACCCAGACTTAAATATCCCAAGCATAAATATCTTCAGGATTGATCCCGGACCGTTGCTAATAGCCCGTTGTGTTGCTTCAGTGCACAGTATATTCAATTACCTTCCTACCCAAGCAAGAATGTGTTTCTGTGGGGAAATATTTGACTTTATTGATGAACAATCTTTAACAAAATGCTCAATCCTTGGATTTATAGTCAAATTTTTGTCTATAAATAAAGTCTAAAGGGGAGAAAAGAGGTAAATGACAGAAATAATTAAATTAAAGTTTCTGTACTACTTACAACAGCAACTATTCACCCCACTACAATCTCAGGGCCTCAATCAGTTTGAAAATTTGTGGTCTAGCAAGAAAAAGTGGATAAAAATCAGGATATTCAGAACAATGAACGTAAGAATGTTTCTGAGTGCAATGGTCCCCAAACACACATTTAGTAAAACAACACAATATTTTTGTTAATTCAATGACCTTTTTGACTTAAAAGTTGATTTAAACACAAAAATATGTAAAAATGATTATTTTTATGTTTTATTGTTGTTTTATATGTACTAGGCAGGGTGTATACTTATTTTTGTGGTATAGAATTTTGTAAATATTTAAAATTAAATATCTATTTTTAAAATTATAAAAGTGATTTTGGAATTGTTTTTTAGTCTAAAATACTCTAAGCGTGTACTTTACCTATTCTATAAAAATTAATTTAAACTATAAGTTACATTTGACTGTATTAAGCATTTAGAGAAATATGTTTAGGTATATACTCAGTTTTGAGAGCCAGTGTATATAAATTCACTACCCATTTTACTTTTGTCAACTTAATTTATTTCACTTAAATTATAATTTTTGTTCGTTGAAATGAACAAAATGCAACCCAATTAACTGTGAAATGAATTAATCCAATAAATAAATTACTTTTTAGTATTCTACAGGAAAATTATTTTTTTATATTTTTAAAAATAAGTACGCTATTTGATCTAATAATTATTTATGTTAATTGATTTATATATAAAGATGACTAAATTAATCATTTCCGTCTTTCCCTTTCACCAGTAAACCATAATTTATGATTAATTCAATATTCAAATATTTTCTTTCGCAACATACATTACATCAACTATCTTTATGTTTATTCAGTAAAATTTTGTATGTTTTAAATTTGTTGGTTTCACGTTTCAAGTTCTATTTCCTCTTAATAGGATCATTTTCTTACGTAGACTTGTTCCAGACACTCAGAGGTTTTGTTGTTCGACCCTTCTGATTTTAGGTGGTCACGACCACTTACATAAACATCTCTTTCACATTGAACTTGCTAACTTTCTTAAACAAGTTCAGTTTTTGTGATCTTGACCAAATTATGAACTCTGACCATTTAGACTTGTACGGTGAGATGGAGAACTTTGAATGTAGAATTCAGAGATATGATGATGTTAAATGATTGATGATGTAACGCAGATTCCATGCGTTGTATTTGGAATCAATCGCTCGTTTTCTTTCCTTTCAAATTTAATTTTCGTAACAAAATCTCCGTCGCGTAAATCTACATATATTTTTTACAAGCTTACTCAAATCAAAGATTAAGGTAAATTAAAATATATAGCTTACAATTAACCTAATAATTAGCTTACTAAACAGACTTAAATTATTCAAATACTCATTGGTGGCAATCTCTGTCCTGTAGAAGTTAGGTAATTGAATTTATGTCACAAGTTATTGGCAACTGTCAGGGATAAATCACGAATAAAAAGATCAGAGGTCAATACGTCGTAAATTTCAACAACGCAATTTTTAGAAGTAAAAATATGCTTTAAACAATCTAACTCATTACGATTATTGCTAAATTTTTGGACTTCCCAATGTACATTACCCTAATAAGCAGCAATAACAGGCGATTTTTTATGGGCATATTCCTCAGTAATAACATGATAAAAATTTATTTTCATGAAACAAATCACACGTAATGAATGTTATTATTTGTATTTAATACTTATTGTATAGAGATGGCAACACGAAGACGAGACGATTTATATTAGGGTTTTTGTAATCTTTAATTAAATAAAGTTCATTCTTTTTTAAATCAAGTTGAATGCTAAAAATTCAATTAAGCGTATAAACGATATTTAAATAAATCTACCTATGAAAAGCAATGTAAATAAATCTACAATTGGAAAAGGAATTCTAGGCATTTTCTTTCTTAGAGCTTTTTCCAAAATAGTAAAGAATAGTATACAGCAATATACTTCACTAAATCTATAACTCAATTTGTATGTTCTTAATTGACACTTTAATTTAATTTCGAATGGATCGAACAATTAATCTTTTCATTTGGAAGAGATCTACTGTAATGGATGACTGATTGGAGTGATTGCCGTTTCTAGACATTCATTCTTTTCACGTATATTCATTTACCTCTAGCATTAATTGCATCTCTGGTACATTAATACGTGAGTTAATTATGATATTGTGGTGGATTTTTCGAGAAAGTATTCTAGTTTGCTACATAGAAATAGTATCAGCTTTCATTTTCATGATTTAGGAACAAATTGAATATAGCAAAATAATAATTCTCCACAAGCTTTTCAGGGCAAGGGCAATGTTACAGAACGCTTGGTATAAAATACTAAAATACGGAAAAAGCATAAATGTTTTGTAATCATAAAACACAAAATATGTTCTCTGTTTATTTTGCAAGAAATGAAGTTTGTTGTTTAGTGTAAGGCAGACAAAATGTGGTACATATTTGTATGCAAAATTTCAATTTTACAAAATGCAATGTTTATTACGGCACAAATTTATCGTAACTTTTTTATTCATGTTTGTTTCAAAGTTTAAAACTAGTGATACTTGTACTTGTAACGAAATTGATTTCACTAGACCAGCAAAATCAAAAAAATATTATACTTCCCTATTAGATAATAAAACTTGGACCATTTTCCATAGTAAAATTTAATGATTCGTTAGTAAAATCTTCATAATCGTTATTCTGTCTTGGTGTCTCACGTCATGCTGCTCCACTGTTATGGCAGAATTAATGTTTATTTTGGGTCGAATTTTCACTGGTCAAAATTTGGATTTCCTTTTCATCGAAATGTGCCCCAATCATTGGCATCTAGATGATGTATAGCACGTATTTAACTCATAAAAACGAGAAGAACTTTTGAGAATAGGTTTTGGGTACACGTATTCATTAATTTCTACCCTCATATTTGAAGGACTTTTATTTAAGACGTTCTTAAAAATTCCCCACTGGTTAATTTATAGTTCTATAATTGGAAAACAGATATATTGGATGGTTAAACCCAGGTTGGGAATATACCTCTGTACATAAAACGATTGAGCAAAATTCAACTATATTTAGTGAATACATTTTCCTGAGATTGACTGCGATTTCGTAAATTGACAAAAAAAATTGTTTACAAATTTCCCGTTGAAGTAAAAAAAATGTGGGCTCTAATACCAGAGTACCACTTATGTTATATAAGTTAAAGAATCTTAAGGTTCCTAAAAGGATTAAAAATATCCCATTAATATAGATGTTCAAAGACATAGTACTTACAGTAATTCATCGCGCAACATAATTTAAACTTTATGAAAGCCACATGACAATTCCAATTGTTGTACTCTAGAAACATCAAGCTCAGATATCGTGAAAAATGTTTACAAGGCTATCAGTAATCTCAGGAAACTGATTTGAGAAATCAAAATCTCATGGACAAACAGTGCCTATATAGCACACATCTTCCAAAGAATGCTAGGATGTAACCTCCCTGGAAGAAATGGAACACATTACGGAGTTTCCTGGATTCCCAACAGTTCATAGCGTACAGTATTTAACACTTCCTTTAGCTACATTTTATATATTGGAATCGAAACAAAAATTAAAAATTGAACCTAAAGAAAATTGAATTCAGCGACAAAACCTGATGAAATTAGAATAATATTCTTATAAGATTTTTTTTTTTTGCCAATCTAAATGTAGGTGGTAGCAGTGGTTCTGGGTGGAAAACAACTGCCACCTACCATTCTGTCCTGCACGTATTCAGAATCTGACGTCTATTGGCTCTTTTGTCCTACGACCTTCAGCACTTCGTCATTAAAATTTCCAAAGAATTCTGAGTTGAAGTACTATAATTTATCGACCAATGCTAACACGTCAAACGTCGTCTAAACGGCGATAACCTTTATTTTATTGTACTCCCAATATGTTTCTTGCGAGAGCACTTTGAATGAGAATCAAAATTTTCATTTTTCGTCTTGTTCGCTTACAATCAAAATATTTCTCCAAAATCGTTTTCCTTGCAAGCTGTCAATACAGTAATCCTGATTCCACATCATTACCTCACAAATTTTAGCAATATTAATCAATGTTTAAATTTTGGTGTAAATTTTGACATCAAACTTGATTAAATTTGATCTAACAGTGCACAAAGCTGTAAGCCTTTCCTATTTAACTATAACTACCTAGTATTATTAGATTTGGAACTAAAATTACAATTGAACCACAAGAAAATTAAACTCAGAGATTGCCTTTAAATCGGAATGACATTTCTATAAAATAGCTTTCCTTCCGTTCATAGACGATTCCCCCGTGTAGCAGTTAGTACAGTAACCCTGATCCCGTATCATTACACCACTTTTGGCGTGTATTAATCGATATTTAATTTTTGGCGTAAATTTCGGCATCAAACAACCGCGTCCCCACCTATACCCGATAACAGATATTACGTCGGAGGGGGAAAATAACACACTCGATTCTTAATTGCGAAAAAATAAAAACGAAAAAAAATTCAGCCATCACAGGCTTTTAAACCTTGTTTCTTTTGGATCACGTTCTTTTCGCTTTAACTTCTGTTATTTCGGGGGTTTTATTTATTTTTATACTCCATTCCTTCTCATTTTATTCCATCATTTCTTCATTCTGGTTCTGTGAGTTTTTTTTCTGTATTCTCTTCCCATTTAAACTCTACGTCCTCAATTATTTATACTTCTTCTAATGTGTGTTTCTCTCGGGGAACTCTTTTGGGCAATCGGGGAAAATAGTCGATTATATAAATTACGGGCAATCGTACACGAGGAAGGAAGTGCGTTTGAAAAGAGTGTGTAATGGTCTGTTTTGGGTGTGAGTGCATATTATTGACTCCTATTAAAATCATATTTGTAACGTCTTTTTTTTTTCGTAGCATAACGATTGTTTTTTAAGATATAAAATGAAGTTTAGATTTTTCATTGCGCATGATGGGGATTATGATTAATTTAAAGACAGAGATAATTTGTTGATGGTTTCACTTTTGTTTGGAATATGAATGAAATATATATGATGATTTTAATGTATTACATAATAAAAATTAGCTATAATTTCACTATTAGGATCTGGTGACTGATTTAAACGTATATAAAAGTTTATCAATGTATCAATTATTAATAATATTTTTATCTCGTTGAAGTATATTGCATATTTCTAACAGTATGTATTGGAAAAATATTTGTAGTTCCAAATTTACTCTGAGCTTGCATATTTATGAATAGAAGGACTACAAGGAATATAAATGTACATAGAAATATGCTCTCTAAAGAAAATGGTTGAGAGTTTGAGATAATTTAACGACTTCTTAAACTGTGGATAAACCATTGTAATTTAGAAATTTTTTAAAATTTGAAAATTGCTTGCTTGAAAAATTGTTAATAATTATGTTGCCTAAAGGCTTTAAATTATTTTCTCTATGTTTGAATGATTTTTAATTGAATTTTAACACATTATTATTTAGATTTAATAAAGGTGATCACTTATTTTGTCGGCTTCTAGCAGAAACTTAAACTGACATTTTTCGAAGACACATAATGTATATTTTCTTTTCGAGAAATACAGTCATATTGTAGTCTGCTTAAAAGGTATGCAGCACTTCTACTCAAAATAATTATAGTGTCTATTTTCGACCTAAAATCTAGTATTCCTTAAAAAATTAGTACAGTAAATTTGACAGTTTATGAGTATTTGTGTGCTCTTAGCAGGTTATGTATACGCATTTATATCGTGTTCGTGTACGTTATGCGTGTGCATCGTGTTCATATATCCTACTGTATTTGTCGGAAAAGCAGCATCTACAAGTCTGAATTTCTTGAATTGGTGATCGATAGTTTTATGGTTAGTTTGAAGTTTAACGGTACATGAGCCATATTTGACAAAGCTGATTGTTTTATTCTGCACGTAAATAATATATACATAATACTTGACAACATCAGATAGCAGTATTATTGCTCAACTTTATCGAGTAAGCTGTTTACTCGTATTATGAAGTATCACATAATTTCGTAGTAAACATTTGAGTTACCGTTAATTCTAAAAACCAAAGTTACAGATACTGACTTGGCTTTGACTTGTACACCTAGCTTGGTAGTATATATCGAGAGTTTCCCCTTAACACGACTCATAAAACCTAAGACATGTATCTAAACATGCCTGACAATCTTTCCATGAATATTATAATGATGGAAGTTAATTTTTTTTGAATATCTGAAACAGCTTATTTACGCAACGCAATGTGATATATTCTGCTACAAAATAGCCTCAATTTTTAGATTATTCTACACAACTTTTAAAATAAAGCTCTTCAAAAGATCTGTTTTGCTGATATAAGGAGGAAGATCAGAAATTCATACTAAACTCTTTTTTTTATTCTATTTGTAGTTTGTATAGTTAATTATTTGACAAACCTTGAACTGGGGGGGTTATGGTTCAAAGCAATACAACCAAAGCACAACTATATTCCGTAGTATATTTACTTTAATAAATAAATAGTGGACCGCAGTTGTGAGAATGTTTTGAAATATGTTATGTGCAATTTGGTGACTTGCAATGACAATTGAAACACATGGTGCAGAAAGTGCGTTCCAGTGTACCATAACAATACTGTTCAATTTACGATCTGTCATTTATTCCGTTGTTTAGGGTCATAAGTTGTGTGTGAAAGTGCGATATACATTTTTCATAGCTTTCTTTAAAAGCAAAAACCTTAGAGAGGTGTGACTATTATTAACATGCAAATATGTAACGAAGATCTAATAAACACATACTCAAAAATATTTATACTTTTAAGGATAATATTAACTTGTAAAGCTGACGTGAAAATCAGTATAGAATACAACGATTGAGTTTTTGAATTTTTATGTTGCAAACTTAAGATGGTAACTCTTAATAACATGGTTTACCAGGCAGACTAGAAATTAAAGGCTCATGGGTAAATCAATATATAATGCTACTAATGAACTTTTGACATTTTATGTTACTAACTTCGGAATGTAAACTTCTTAAGATGGTAACTCTTAATAAGATGGTTTACCAGACTGAGACTGGAAATTAAAGGTACACGAGTAAACAAGTATAGAATGCTACTTTCACTTTTTATGTTGTTAACTTTTAGGATGGAAACTCTTAATAAGTAAATTTACCAAACGGGATAGACGCTGATACGAAAACATCATTGCATCAGTAATTACCTCAGTAAACATTTCGAAAACGATGACGTAACGGAGATTTTGCAATGTTCGTCAGAATGGTGGAAGACTGAGCGGCATTGAATGCATTGCTGTGAACGTGGGCGCATTGTATGTATACAGTAATTATGCCCAAAACGAAGCAAAAAGTGAGATACGCTTCCAATTAAGTTTCTGAGAGTGCTATGATAGGTGGTCCGCCTCTTTTCTACAGGTGTGCCTCGTGCGTCAAGTGGGAAAAAGGAACAAAAAGTTCGAATGGAAGTAAAATGCTGTTGACGCCCTCTATTGAGCAGACAGGATAGTTTTGGCGGGAGAGTGCCCATGATTCTGCTTGCTTATTGTTTGGAATGGAAGACGGAGTTCAAAGTTTATGGAAATCTGCATGCCATGCCGCTTTACTAAGTAGTTGAAAAGCTGACAATTTGAACCAAATGGTATTAAGAAAGTGATGTATGAACTGCTGAGACTCAGAGGTTGATTGAAATGAGGTGAGATTACGAACTTGGACCTCTAACGTGTGTAGAGGAACAAGCAATTGAATTCAATCCCATGTAAAGTTCAAACAATTATCCACTCTCATTAAACGTTGAAAAGTAGGTAATTTAAGAATAATTGTATTGCACAGTTGAAATTTAAACAATTAAGAATTGGTTGACTTAGTTGATGATTTTACGTGCATGGGCTTTTGATGAGAGTTGAGACAAAATGTAATTGAATTCAACAAAACGTTTAGTTAAAAGCTACATAGAATACCATTAATCAATGCTATCAAGTAACTTTGTAAGTTTATATTAATGCGAAAGTGTTGGTTTGACCATTGCAGTGTATTAGGTTATGAAATCTACCAATCGAACGGAACAAAACGTTTTTTACGTTTTCAATGTGAGCGACATGTTTCTTGATAAGGTCATGTTCTTCTCGGTTTCCTGGCATAGAAAGCATATAGCCATGGCAAAGAATACTTTGTCATCTGATTAAGAACATTATCTTACCGTAAAACGCTTGAATCACATTGAAAATGTTTATGATTCGTACCTCCAACTATGTAAACATATTTTGTTTTGTTCGATAGGTAAATTTCCTCACTGTAATGGTTAAAACTGTTAAGAAAATCCCTATAAAAGTAAGAATTGTGATATTTGCTAAAATGAAACCCGTTGAGATTCGAATACAACGTGCTCTAGAAATAGCTTATTGCTATTCATATACCTTTAATTTATTGCGGAGTAGTCTTAAATATTAATGCGAAATGAAACATACCCTAATATACTTCATTAATCATGAATGTTTACGACTTAAATCATTCATAATAGTATGCCAATTAATGATTATCTCACAACTCAAAAACACACTTGTCTCAATAATAACCTTACAAAATCTCAGTAATGCAGAATTTAGTATCTCAATCAAACTCGCAGATCAGAACTACATCCAATTATTAATTCTAAATAGAACTAACTGAGGTTGCAAAATATAGAAAATTACATACTTATTAATAAATTATTTATACTATCGCATGCGCGTTTTTAATACATTTATGCGTGAATATCGTTTGAGTTTTCAAATATTTTGTCTATATTATTAAAATGAAGAGGTGTTGTGTGTGTCATTTTCATTATAGAAATATTATGCAACGTAGAAACCTAAAATTTTGCACAAAGATAGCCTAAACACCGAGAATTTGCACCTCATGCTTCACTTTTCAAATTTGTGAGTTTTCTAGAATAGGAAGAGAGAGAGAGAGAGATTTTAATAACCTGTAAAACGTATGCATTTATGTGAAAGCTGGTTACAGAAAAGAACGATTTCACAAGACATCTGTCAAACAAAGAACCGGGAAAAATGATTTTACTAAAATGTATTTTTACAGAATCTGAATTCTAATTTCTTTCTCTTTAAACTTATTTTTATTTAATTACAAACTATGAGCAATATTTGAAAGTTTGAAAAATGGTATAAAAATAATTAACAAGCGTTTAATTTTTAAAATCTCATGATAATAAAAATATATTTTAAAGATAAAATTATACCACAATTTGAACTATTTTGAATATTATTTTGTAGAAGACTAATCCTTATTTACTAAGCGAAGCGTGAGAGAATAATCCAATGATAATAAAAATTATATTTTACTATTCGGTGCCTGGCAAAGCAGGAAACAATCTTTACAATCATTGTTTTATCGGCATTGATTATACTTCTGAGTTGATTAGAAGTTGAAATCCGACATTATCGACAGAAATTTCATTTCTGTTTATCAAGCTGCTACTAATACATTTATGTATGCCATTATGTTATCGTATATTGTGCAAATAAATTAAGCAGATTTTAGCCAATTATTTACTTTTTGTCCAATATAAATAAAGACTTGATTTCATATCTTAATGGTATGCGTGTATTTGAAGTACCCTCAAAGTCTTTAGTTTAATCTATATGATATAGAATTCCGTTTCGTAAAAAGAAATAAAATACACACACTAAATAATTTAAAATAAGAATGTTTAGTAATAGTTCATTGTAATAATTCAGTTTTTTAAATCGTCATATATCTTTACAAGACGATAAAAATCATTAAAGACATTTAATTTTCATGCTGAATTATAGGATGAAATTAAATTACCGAGTTTAAATAGAAGAATTACTCAACAGTTAATAATATATAATTCTAAATACTTACGTGATTTCCATTCAGAAACCGAAAAAAAAAAATCGAAAAATGCCATTAGAATTCGATTTAAACCTGCATGTTTGTTGGACTGAAGTCATTTTAAAATTAAATTGCTGGATGTGGTAGATTATTAATCCTAGAAAAAATCATAAATATGATGTTATAAAAATTAGAAAAACGCCTTCCCGACAGAAGGTAGATGCTGCATACTTTAACGGATTTGATCTATTCTTATTCATCTTACGTCTAAAACGTATGCTGAATACTGATTTCCTTACAAAAAATGCTGTCAAATATCCAGTTTTCTGCAAAAGTTCAATCGCTTACCTTTGTTTTAAAAACACCTCTCTGTGATAAAGGATTTTTAGTACAAAGAAACGAACCGGAAGACAAGGATTCGAGCCAGTATCGAATACGTGCAGCAAGCACGTGCTACCACAAAACACTAGAACCTTTTAACTTTTCACAAAAAGTCTTCCATGAAAGTAAAGTATAATTTTGTAAAGTATTATATAAAGAATGAAAAGTATAATTTTAAAACAAGCTCTTTGTGTTGTTTTGCGTGCCAGGGAATGGAATTTTGAAGAAGGGTAATTACTTTAAAGAATTAACCATATATCAAGGTAAATTCTCATGTATTCGTTAATGGTTGAGTTCGGAAATATTGCATCTCTAATAGAAGAGTGCTGAAAGTAAAAATACTGATCGGTAGCTAGGTAGGAATATTAATTAACGTCGTACTGAAACAACACTATGGGCTATTGATAATGGCCCAGGATCCATCCCGACGGGAAAGACCCGAGGACAACACTACGTGATTTCAAACCACGGTCATATGACGAGATAACACCTGAGCTGACTCCCCCACTCCACGCCAACATGAGGACATTTGAGCCAACGACAGATTTAACATGCACGAGCTCCCTTAGTATATGACTGTCTTTGGTTGGATTCGAGCTGTCAATCCTCTAGTTGTTTATATGTTACTCTTCGAGTGCTACTACGGGCCAAAATAATATTGGATTCGAACTGTCAACCCTCTAGTTGTTTATATGTTACTCTTCCCGTGCTACCACGGGCCAAAATAATGATAAAAAAAACTGAGTACAAAACTGTTTGCCGTAGGTTTTTTAATCTCAACGCCGGATAACATTTTGCATCATAAATACTATCGCTTGAATTATGGTTTCATTACTTTTATATAATGATTTAATATTTATTTATTATGCATGAGCAATTTCTATAGTGAAAGTATTTAACTTTAACCACGAATAAACAATAAAAGGGATTCACGTTACCATAAGTTTGCTTTTTATACAGGAATAATCCTCAATCAGATGTAATAAAATGGAATTAACATGTAACGTACAATGGTCTAATCCCTGAATGTTAGCATTGAGTTCATATAAAATCAATTCCTAATAGAATTTAATCTGTGCAAGTAGTTTTTGTACGGTTGGGCGGTTTTTATGGCACAAGGGTAAGATCTGCCCAAACTGCGTAAAGCAATGCTTTTTTCCTTGAAATAAATAGTCCTCAAACAAGGAATTTAATAACAAGAGGTGAGAAATATGCCCAAGTTGTAGGGCTTGGATAATGCGTCATTGCTAAAAGGTAGGGCTTAATGAATTTCCGGTTTTTTATCGTTTTAAGATTGGTGAGTTATACTGTTACAGAAACATTGCCAGCTTCCTTAATTATAATATTTTATTATTGTTTTAGCTTTATTTTAAAGATCATACTTCAGGGATTAATTTATGCGACTTCAGAACTTGCAAGTGCCGTTGTATACCATTGTTGGTGTGTTTTGTAGTATCCAAATGTGGCCGACCTTAATAAGCTTAACAAGCCGCTGATCTAATTTATAAATTTTGTTTTCTTTTGTCGGATTAAAACGGATTACTACCGTATTTCCAAAGTATTTCTGGAAGGGAAATAAACTGCGCAGTAACTATTTTCAAGCATATATATTTCAAGTCTACATTACCCTACAAATAATGTACCGGATGCCTGCGGATTTGTATAAAATCCGACTACCTGTTTGGGGGTGTTTTTTGTGGTATGGCCTGGGACCTTTGCATGTTGTTCCTGGCAAATTGACGCTTACATGAAAATCGCTTACATGAACATTTTGGACAACCAGTTTCTTAATACGTTCTGGCAATATGAAATGGAATGGACGAATGTTACTTCCAAGACAACAACACTCCATGTCATGTTGCAGCCTCTGTCAAGCAGTGGTATCAAGATATGGATGGTAAAACGTCTTCCCTGGCCTGCTCAGAGTCCTGACCTAAACCCCATAGAACATTTGTTGGGGAGTTAGAGCGACGCTTACGGACCAGGGAACCACTTCCGAAATCTAAAGCCGAACTGGGGACATCCTTGCAGCAGGAATGGTCACAAATACCCATAGCTGTGTATCAAAACCTTGTTGAAGGTATACCCAAAAGGGTTGCTTGTGTAATTGCAGCACGTGTCGAACCATCCCCCTACTAAAGCATGTATTATTTCCCTTATGCCATCACATCTTGCTGTCCGGTCCATTATTGTAGGGTAGTTTATATACGAAAAAGTTGCATTTTATTGCTTTTATCACAACAGCCAAGGCTCTGATTTTGAAAATGGGCTTAAAAACTCTCTAAAGAAGAAACTAGAGTTTAAAAACAGTAGTGATTGGTTTAGTGTTTATGACGAAAGGGCCATATTTGACTATGCTATGCTACTACACACAAGACATACAATTTCAAGACACGCACTAAGTTGGACTGGCACAAAAGAGAGAAATATATCCAGAAAGGAATGAACTTGACAGAAATTTAACATGCGCAGTCTACAACTAGATGTTTGCTAGCGCCGTGTGCATACCCACTAATCCACGACACCTCCAAAACTGATAGAGAAAATTTTTGTTCATGTCTTACTGATAAAGAGATGTTGGTAATTTGTAAGGTGCCAGCAAGAAAGACTGTTATCGTAGAACAAAATGGTGCTTATTTATATAATAAATATTTATATTATTTACCATAAAAATTCCGTATAACTTTCCGGATGACCCAATATATACCGAGACAAAAAACAAAACCAATTATTATCTCTAAAGAGATACTACCAAAAGTATTTCATAGATACATAAATATTATATTATTATACTAAACATATTTTATATAATCCGATATAAACTTAATAAAAGGTTTCTTTACTTCCAATGCCAGTGTATGGATTATATGATTATACAAGCGCTTGCTAAACTATTTGTTTTTACAATGCCTTCTCCCCGTACGGATTGTATGATCATTCAAGCGATTGAATAAACATTTTATTTATAATATGCCCAAACCAATGACGTATTTGGCCATTGGTGGTACATGGGTATTGGTGGTTATTTGTGTACGAGCTACCGTTACTCATAACAGGGAAAATTGCCAACATCTATGTGCTTACAAACCGAGATTCGAATCCGGGTTCTAATGGGTGGCTGATAAGGCCCGCTTAATATATAATTTTGTCGAAATCATATAAAGCCGTCCTGTTTATTGGTATATTAAAATCTTCAACATCCTATTACCGCATTACTATGGAACATTTTTTCCACAACTTGCCACAGGAAAGTATCAAAACTTTCGCCGTTAACATCATTATTTAACACATCAACAGAACGACTGAATGAAAACAAGCGATGCCATTTAGAAGGCACAGGAAACAAGCTATTCTGCACCTGCTAAACATGCACACTGTTTTCCTTCACTCAGAAATGAAAACCTTAAGAGCAAATACAAGGTAAATTGGTCTTAGCTGTTAATACCAGGATTGAAACACACACTCCTGTTTTTGAGGCTTTTGCTTTCTTCCCTGTACATTATGCTTCCCCGTGAATCGTGCGTGTAGAGCGGGGAGGAAATGAGATCAACTCTGCGGAATCTCCCCTCAATCGGCGAAATGCTTCGTTGTGGTAATGAAGTCGAACCCCGCCTTTTAACTGAATTTCGGCGATGAGCCATCACTTTTGAGTTCACTCAAATCCAGGGAACGTTTGTCCGAATTGGCGAAGTTATCTCTTTTTGTCTATTTAGTTAAATTTATTTTCCAATACTTAAATAAAATAAAAATTTAGAAATGATTTGTATCAAGCCCTGATGGTTTGTAGGAATTTTATGGAGCAAGGAATTATATTCGACGAAGCTGAGCCAAACACAAGACATATAGTTTAACGTAATGAACACAAACAGTCGTAAAGCCACACACTGGTCCATCATATTAGTCCTGCGATACATTATTGATAGAATAAGCATGAGCACGGACATGTTTTTTTAAGAAAGTGAGTGCGCATGTGCATATCATACGCTTTATGACATGCTGCTCCAGTGTTTGACCGGGTTTCTGACCCAGGACAAAGAAATACACCCAAGGTAGGTCACAGTGTGGCATGTCCGAATTGGGGCAGATATTTATATTGAAGCACAATTATATATGGTTGCTTGTTTTGGATTTTATGCCACAAGGTCTAATAACGGTCCAGCTGCATACAACTATATAATGTACATATGGTCTTAATCTATGAATTTCTTTCTCGTGTGTTTAGATGAAATCTTGATACTAGTAAGACATATCATGAATAATTTTAGATAAAGAGGGCAGTTTCTGGAAGAAAGTTATTTTCTTGAGATAATGAACTAGAACTGTGCAAAAAATTTAAAACAAATTGCACATATCACATTTTGTTGTTAGAAATCAGGTATAAAACTTTCAGCTAATGATATTAACATTTTAAGTCAGTTTTCCTAACACCATTATTTACTAATAACGTTATATTTTCTAAGTTTCAGCACTTACGCTCTACAGTAAGGACTAATGTGGCTCCAAACTAATCAAAAGAGTCAATGCTTACAAACAACTAACACATTATGGATTTGGATAAGTACGGTGACAAACGAAGGTGAGACGCCGATGATATTTTTTGATCAATGATATTGATACCATTATTTACTAACAACGTTATATTTTCTATGTTTTAGCACTTACGCTCTCCAGTAAGGACTAATGTGGCTCCAAACTAATCAAAAGAGTCATTGTTTACAAACAACTAACACATTATGGATTTGGATAAGTACGGTGCCATACAAAGGTGAGACGCCAATGATATTTTTTGACCAATGATATTGATACCATTATTTACTAACAACGTTATATTTTCTAAGTTTTAGCACATACGCTCTCCAGTAAGGACTAATGTGGCTCCAAACTAATCAAAAGAGTCATTGTTTACAAACAACTAACACATTATGGATTTGGATAAGTACGGTGACATACAAAGGTGAGACGCCAATGATATTTTTTTAAATATTTTTTATACTAATTTATAATATTGTGTTTGATATGAAATTTCATGCAGTAACCCAAAAGAAAGTCTTGTGTGGTTATTTTTTTATTTGTCATTAATGGAATGATACTTTTTCATATAATTTTATCTGTTCTTTTCTTTTCAATAAATAGGTTGCTATTCCAACCTAAGTTACAATGTTTTCGTGCACGGATATCTATTCTGTAGTTTAGACTTAGAGAAGTATAGTTGAATTCAATTTCAATATTCTTTTTTACTACTGTTTATCTGTTTTTCAATGCTTATTTTTATAATCTCTAGTCAGAAAATAACAACTTTTATTTGTTTTGCATTGTCCTAAGGTAAAATATTCCTTAAACTATAGTGCTAGTTATATAATTGTATCTGAGAAGAGAAGCGTATTTTGATTTAAAATAACCCCATTGCAGTTAAATTGAATGTTAGCTTTAAAAAATGCCTTACAAAAACAGTTCTTCGTAGCATCGGAATCACAACATTGAGGTCCACCAAAATACCTCAAAGCTATTCCAGAACATATTAATACATGTCTTAATTCAGAAACAAGTGTAGTTGAATTCTGTTCCAATATTCTTTTTACTACTTTTTACCATTTTTAATGCTTACCTATTGTCCTAAAACATCAATTCAATTTCAATTTGTTTGGTACTGTCTTAAGTTAAAATTTTCCTCAAAACTATAGTGCTAGTTATAAGTGTTTCGGAGAAGACAAAACGTATTTTGATTTAAAAGAACCCTATTGCATATTAATTGAATGTTAGCTTGAAAAATGCCCTACAAAAACAATTCTTGAGTTGAAAGCACAACGTCGAAGTCCGCCAAAACACCCCAAAGCTATTCCAGAGCATGTTAGACGGAAGAAGAGCAAAAAAGACAACATGGATCTAAGATTAGATTTTCTACTCTTCATCTTATCCGAGAAAGTTAGAAAAGAACAAAAATGTGGCTGAAATACGTAAAATATTTTTTTGTTTTGCTTGAAGAAAAAAAGAAAACTTCTCCAACCTCCTCCCCCTTCAAAAATTTTTAAAATCAGATTCACAGTTTTTTATTGCCGTTGTTGTTTTACGACCTCCGACATATAGGCTGGTCCAGATCCACAGCAGTGCTTTGGGCATCCGAGAGTGCTGTTTTTTGTCTTTGTTTTTATTTATTCAACTCCACCCCTGCGGGAATTTGTTAGTGGTTAGCCGAAAAGGGATTTTTTCTTTCTTGAAAGATTCTTTCTTAGTTCGTAGAACTTCCGATTCTTGAAATTTTTAGGTAAATCCTAGTGATTTTTTCCCGAATTTTATTTTATTCGTGTAACTCAATGGTCGGTCACTGTTGAGAAAACTGGAGAAAGACGAACAATTTGGATTTCGTGGGAGTGCAGCAAAGAGTTTAATGTGTACGCATGTGAAATATCTATGCCATAGTTACAAAGTTTATTCAAAAACACACACCAAGTACTAGTACAAGACAGGGGATACGTGCTTCGAAACATAATGTCTGAGGAAGTATGGGTAGATGTAATATTGAAGTTAGTACAATTGCCACCATGATTATGTTTGTTTTAGGTGAAGAGGTTTCAAAATCTAAAAAAAAAAATTAAAATTTTTTGTCAAATGAAATATTTTTGAGTTGTGATAGGTAACATAATGAAAGACTGTAAATTGTTGAACGATGGATAAACCTATTATTAGAAACAATTTTTTCTTTTAAAGCTGATAAGAAAAGATTATCATAAGGTGGGTCTTTTTGAGTAAAAATGTCTGTTAGTTTTCTTTCCGACTGTTTTCTGAAAAAAAAATCGTAAAAAAAACAGTTCAATATGCCTTTTCGTTTCTTAAACATGAACGAATATTGGGGGTGCCTAAGTTCCAGCATGCGTGTTACATAATTTCGTATGTGGGGTCCTTGTGGAAACTTGTTCTTTGGTTGTGGCAAGAAGAAATCAAACAACAACTCAATGAGCCATTTATATTTTTTAGATAGGAAAGAAAACATTTTGATTACCTCAACTCCCTGCTTGAATGTTATTTTGTTTCGCATTTGAGGTTTGTTTTTGTTGCATATTTCCTTCGAGTGTTTAGATTAATGAGTCGTAAATCACTGGTATTTAATATTGCTCTTCTCTGCTTTTAGATTTATGAGTTCCTGTGTTTACCATTATTGTTTCTTGTATACATACTCTTTTCAGTTCATTTGGCTGGTGAAATCCTTTTTATAATGCACAGTGAGTTAGTTGCCTCTGAGTCTTTATGCTGTTCGTATAGTTCTGTATGCTTGTCTATTACGATGTCTCTTTATAATTATTAAATGTTTAGTTGGATTTAAGAGTTAAACTTTCATTTCAGTATTGCAAGACATAACAGTTTCCGCTTTCTATTCTATTAAAGGAGCCAAGTGTCCTTAAAAGTTCGTAAGGGGACTGTATTGTCAATTGTACCTGTAGAAGTTACATATTGAAACTAAAACTACATTTATAAACAAAACATTTATTAGAATTGAATATTTACATATCAACTGTTTAACTGACGCTTTTACTCGGACAGCTATCGTTTTTTAAAAACACATCTCGCAATTCCAGTTGAAGTTGGAATCAAATTTTCGCGGGAAAGTAGCGCAAACGATAAATACGAAAAGGAAATTAAATCGGCACATCAATAGTTAGTTCGAACTCTCGCTCCAACAAGGTTGATTTTTGGCCATTTTCCCTGATTATGGAAAGAACAATTCATAAGTCAAACAGCCCTTGCAACTTCTTTTATGCTTGTTATACATGAACGAACAATGGTACTATCTATATTTTTGTGCGTGTGTTGCTCAATTTAACTACTAAGGGTCCTAAACCCTTGTTTTAAAGTTTTGTAAAGGTAAAATAAAGTAAAAGAAGCTCAATGCACTATTTACGTTTCTTAAAACCGAACGTTGGATTCTTTCCTTCTGAATTGATCCCGGGTCGTCACATACGGCTCGTTTTGTTTCTCCAGAGTGGGACGTAAATTCAACTACCTACCTTAAAACAGAACGAAAACGTCTGGATTACCTAAATTTACTGCATAACTATTTAATTTCGCATTTAGGGGATATTCGGAGCCCTGGTCTCCTTGTTGTCGTAATAAGTCATAAAACAACAGCTTAATGCGCTTTTATGTTTCGTAAATCTAAACGAAAACGTTTGGATTATCAAATTTTCTTCGTTACTATTTCAATTTTGCATTTAGGGGACCATATAAACCCTTGTTCTATTGTTGTGATAGTATGTCATAAAAACAGCTTAATGCACTTTTACGTTTCGTAAATCTAAACGAAAACGTTTGGATTACCTAAATTTTCTGCATGACTATTTATTTTCGCATTTAGGGGGCCATATGTCCCCTTGTCCCCTTGTTGTGATAATAAGTCATAAAACAACAGCTTAATGAGCTTTTACGTTTCGTAAATATGAACGAATACATTGCGAGTGCCTAAATTTCGTGCGTGAGTGTTAAATCATCTGGGGAACTAGTACACAACCGTATTAAAAATCCCCACCCATCACAATTTTATTACTTAAAAACTCAATTGTCTCAAAAGAATACACTCCATAAAACATAGCAGAAACTATATTAAGTATTCACGATCCAACAAATAACACTAAACCCCCATAACACGATAACATTTTCTTATACAATTACGGAAAAATCTCAACTAACCGAAAAGGAATTAGGAGAATTATTTTTTCCTATACATCCAGAAAAAAGGTTTGAAAAAACATCGCGTACCGAAGGCAAAAGATTAAAAAAAATATTAATGCATTTTCGGCGATTTTTTTTCCATCCTCCATCCATGATGTCTAAATTAATTGCTTTTAATCTAAATTTATGAGATACATGTAAGAATTAAAATTACTTAATGACGTATTTTTTTATTTGAAAACAGCAAGCATGCAAAAAACGCCTGCATTTTTCACTTAATATTTCTTCGAGGGAGCTGTTTTACATGCAAAAAACATTAAGATATCCGACAACACGTGTATCTGCGGAACAGACCAAAAAAATACGGAACGTACCAAAAAACGAACAGGTACGGAGCGAACGCACGGCGTTCTGGGGGGCGAAAACTCCCTCTCTTCACTTCAAAAAACTAAATCTTCCACCTTCACGCAACCCACCCATTTGGGCCGGCACAAAATACCTGAACAGATACGTGAGTACAGATGTAATTTTATGAATATTAAAAATAACGCTTCTTTCTCGGTTTTTTTTCCTTTTTCCCTCAGGTGGCGAAGGAGTTCCCTAAAAACGCCCGAGCAGGTAAAAAGTTCTGATTTCCGTCCTTTTTATTATCCCCATTTTTTTGCATCTCGCACTTCTGAGCCGATGCTCACTTGTGTTATCAATTAAAACAACTCTTCCGTCCCACAGCCCTAGCACAAAAACAAGGCCCAAAAAACTGCGCGAAAAAACCACCCCATGATTACTAAGTTCAAATTTAATGAATATTAAGTTCATTCACTTGTTTTTTCCCTGCGTAGTAAGGAAAAGGGGGATTAAAAACTCACTAATTGCGTCTGAGGAAAAGAGATAATAAAGAGTATTAATGCTCTTAAAAATACCATGCGTGAGTTCTTTAAAAGTACTTTTCTCGATGTAGGGGGATCTAGTACGTAGCTGGAACATTTTAAAAGCGGCTACTATGAAAACAGTTTATTGATGATACTTGCTATCTTAATTACCTAAAAATATTAAATATTAACATTTAAAAGTTGTATTTTTAAATATTTTTATAGTGGGAAACAGAAGGAGATGTTGCTGCCCATAATATATCTTTAAAAATGATCTTGCATATCTTATGCAATCGAACTTTTTTAGTATTTTAGCAAGAAAGTCTAAACATGAGGAACATCTGATAAAATATGAAGCCAGTTTTATCTTTTTAAATGTGTGCGAGCAACACTGGCTTCATATTTTATCAGATGTTCCTTATGTTTAGACTTTATTGCAAAAATATGAAAAAAGTTTATGCATAAAGGTTGTTACAAAATATTTTTTGAAGTGGTGCTTATGAAACAATTAAGCAAAAGCGCAACATTTAATAGAATGATGCCTTATCTTTTAAAATTACTTTTCTCGATGTTAGGACAGTTTCTTGACAAACTAATTCACAGTTGGAACATGTTGAAAACGGCTATTATGAAAATAGTTTAGTTACATTATTAATCATCTAAAAACATTAAATACTAGCATTTAAAAGTTATAATTTTAAACATATGAACAAAGGAAACAATTAGGCAAGTTGATAAAAATCGCGGATTTAAGTAATATAAATAAAACGTATAATATATCTTAAAACGATTTTAGATATCTTTAGCAATCATTTGAAATTCATATTTGGAAAGATGACGCCTGTATTCTTTTTTATCAGATATTCCTTGGGTTCAGAATATTTAGTAAAAGTACGAAAACGATTCATTTAAAGTGTATGTTATAAAAGTTTTCATTGCGACAAATAAAGGATGACCAATATATAAAACTAGCCACTGCGTGGCTAGCCCGGCGTTGCCCTTGCCCGTGGTGTTAGTATGCTTCACAAACCAACACCACGGGCAACGCCGTTATGAAGGTAATAATCTGGTGTAAAATTTTCCGCAGACTTCAACTCCGTTGAAGATATATTCAACTAAAAAATTATTTTTTAAAGAAAATCCTATTTTTAAGTATCAGTCTAAACTGAAATTTTCCTCAGATTTCAAATCCGTTAAAATTTTTACTCTATCTTTAACGGTCAAGAGATAGAAAAAAGAACTGACTTCAGTTAAAAGATTTATTGTCTGGCTGGAAATTTATTCGTCCGCGCAAAATCAAAGCGGAAATGAAAAATATAATTTTCTCCGCGTACTGCGGATGAAAAAACTTGTCATGATTCCAAACCCTGACTGCAAGGTCACACGGTTAGAAAAAGTTCCCCGCGTTTGAAAAAGCGATGGAGAATAAAACTAATAAATTCATTTTGAAATATTCTAGATTGAATTTTAAAATTCGCCGCGACCCAAACATTGCAAATAGTTAAAATTTTATAATCTATCATAACCTCTACGCTGGAAATTTATTCGTCCGCGCAAAATCAAAGCGTAAATGAAAAAAATAATTTTCGTCCCGTACTGCGGATGAAAAAAACTTGTAATGATTCCAAACCCTGACTGCAAAGTCACACGGTTAGAAAAAGTACCCCGCGTTTGAAAAAGCAATGGAGAGTAAAATTAATGAATTCATTTAAAAATATTCTAGATTAAATTTTAAAATTCGCCGCGACCCAAAAATTGCAAATAGTTTGGACTACCTGTGTGCCAAATCTCATTGCTGTAAGTGCCATAGAATCGTCAGGATTTTGCGGCCCCAAACAGACGAACAAACAAACACTTCCTTTTATAATATTAGAGATGACAAGAATGATGTCTTAATGTATTAAACGATTATAAAAATTCTTCAAATCCCTCATAATCTCTACGCATTAGCTTTGGCAACAAAGATAAATAACTATTATTTTCCACTAGCTAGTGTTCTTAGGGTACATCTCTTTTAGGCGTCTATAGGCTTTATGGAGCCAAGGTACTCTTATGATCTTTTCTTTTCTCATGGGGTTTACTGCCTTTAATAAACATGGGTGTCGCGTTTCAGTGATACCCGAGAAGTCTTTACCTGTTTTCATCCCATTATTCTACTCCCCAATTCTTCTTTTGTTCTCTTTCAAGATATTTTTTGTTTGAAGTCGTATGTCTTGCGTTTGGAAACCGAGACTTTTTGGCTAACTTGTACAAGTATGTATTTTGCAGCATAAAACCCCAATTCAACCAACACTTCTGTAGAAGTCTCGTCGAAGCTCATTTGGTAGTTAGTTAATTCACACACACGACCAGTGATAGTGGACTGTATGAATTTTATTGTTGAGTCATGAATTCAATCACAAATAGACATTTCTTCCCTGTGAAGAATATAACACAAAAGGGTATTGAACCCCGAGGCAAAATCCCTCATGGATAACATCGACTCAATAACCGCAGCACAAAGAAACAGTACTCAGAAGCTGAAAACTTCAAAATATGACCAAAGATTAAAGCAGGATCTCCACCAATGACCGTGTTTTTTTGCTAGGAGGTGTTGTTCTCGGATCCTTTCATTCAAAATAATTTTCAGACGATCGCAAATTGCTTATTCTGTTGCTCCAGTGCTATATAAGTTCAACAACTCACCTATCAAAGATAAAAGACATCTGCCATCATCAGGAAACTGATGTCGTTGCAAAGGAGAACGTTTCGTTCCTCCAAAATAGGAATTGGGAATTCTTCACGTGCTTTGATCTTTTGTCATAATTTGAAATTTGAAAATTTTGACTATCAGTTTTATTAAGGTTTCATCTGAGTACATATCAGTAATAAAAGTGATAAGAAACTCTCTGCTTAGAACTCGAATGAAACTTCTTAAGAGTGATTCAAAAAAATATTTTAATGAAGCCAAGTTTAGATTTACTTAGCAAAGCAAAAAAAAAATATTTTCTGAACATTATTCACGTTATCACCAGGGCTTCCTCACAATACGATTTTTAATGTTTAATATTCCTATGATAAGTTTCGTCTACTTCGTTGCAAGCAAAACTGCCTTATTTCAGCACTTTTGAACCAACTTGCCTCAAGAATGACACTATTGTTTTTTCATTACAATAGGGGACTCCACCCCCTGCTCGCAATCGCTCGTCAACCCCCGATCATTACTACGCGAACAATACTTTTCAACAATGAGGGGGAGGGGATTGCTTCACAAGCCACCCCATTTGGATCACTGCTGGATTGATTCCGGTCCTCTAGTACGACTTTAATTGAAAATTCCCTTCCCTTACCATTGCGATATCTATCGGATGCTCCCAAGTAACGGAGCAAGATTAGCGGATTCGTATGTAAGCCGACTCCCATACTTTAGCTTTAGAAAACGTTCCAAAAATTCTCGGCTTATACAAGGAAATATAGTGTAAATAAAAACAAAATGCTTTAAAAAATGTCATTAACAAAACATCTCATTTCCACATAAAAAATGTAATATTTTAGCATAACATACTGTTAAAATTCAGAGGAAATCTCATAACTTTAAATGTTTTAGCTGACCCATGTTTGTTATAGTATTTTTTAAGATTTTCGTATTCGACTGTTGATATGGAAACGGCTACCAAATTTGCCGGTTCTTTTGAAAACATTGCAAACTTTCTAGCGCGGGCTCTTGAATTTTATGAATGAATTAATTAAAAAATATAACTGTGTTTATCGTGTACGCGTGTTTATCGTGTACGCGTGTTTATCGTGTACGCGTGTTTATCGTGTAATAGTTTATATGGGCCATGTGGCGAAAAGGTTGCAAATCGCAGTTCTATTGTACAGTATTTCATGCTTCATCAATGAATGCTAAAAAAGAATATACTCTGAAACCAACTTTGATGATAGAATCGTACATGAAAATTCATGTGAAAAACCTAATAAATTTCATATTTCATAGAGGCGATTAGAACTTATACACACAAGAAAACGAATAAAGAAACTACGCTAAAACATTAACGAAACTTCTTAAGAGTCTTATTAAAAGCAAGCACACCTGAAGCCAAGTTTATAAATTCACTCATCATTGCGCACAATAATTTATTAATAGCATTCACATAAACAAAACTTTCTCACGTCGATTTTTTCAATTTTGATATTTATTTCATAAATTCCATATTCTTCGAAGTAAGCATTAATCTATTTTACAGTCCTTCGTGGTGTATCAATATAATGAAAGCCTAAAAGAGAATTACATCTGCAAACGACTTCGAAGGTAGTGTACACTCAAACCTGTTTTTGTGCGGTAGATAGTTACCGCATAAAATCAAACGCAAAAAAAAAAATCTTCCAAAACTTCACGAGCAGCTATAAAAAATATTTTTCACTACGTATTTAAAAAGTATTTTTTTATGCGGTGAATAGGGACCGCATAAAAAAAAAGTATCACGTAGAAAATAACTCAAAACCTATCGAAATAACTAGAAATAATAATAACTAAGAATAACTAGAATAGGCACAAGTTATAACTAAAAAGTGCAAATAATTTAGAAATGCAAAATTAATTCAGAGAGAAAGAAACAACGAGTTTTCGATTTATTCCAGTTCTTTGAAAAATATCGTCTGTCCCAAATATTCGGAAGTCAGTTGCATTGCGCAAAGAACAAAAAGAAGACTCGATATAAATGAAGTATCAGAGCTAAAATTCCATAAAAAAAATTATTTTAGGAAAAAAAATTTTCCGCAGTACCTTTTCAGCAGTACTAGTAAAGCAATCTAAGTACGTATCAAAATTTTTTTAATTAATTTTTATTGATAACTTTGTCAATTATGTTCTAATTTGATTGAAATTTTGAAAGGACTGTAAGTAGATTGTACTGAATAATTTTTTTTTTCATATACCGCACAAAAAAAGATTGCACAAAAAAAGATCGCACATAAAAAGATCGCATAAAAACAGGTTTGAGTGTACTTGCATCCAAATGCATATAAAAAACTACATTAATTTCAATACATGGAGTCGATAGATGCAACTCACTAAGAAACCCTGTTAAAAACATGAATGGAGCTTTTTAAGAGTCTGATTAAAGCAAACACAGCTTCACGAAGCCGAACTCTCAGATTTAATCCTTTTATTTTTTCATTTACTTTTGACCCAGAAAATGCCCTGGCGAAGGAAGGAATTACACCGAAAGTGCTCATTAATTCAATCTGAAAAAGGGTCTCCACATTGCAGCTTAGTTGCGCCAGTATGACTAATACCTTCCGAAAAAAATGTTACATTTCTTTCCGCTTTTACCGGAGTGCTTACATTTAATTGACGTCAAAATCTCAACTTCTCGCGTTATTTATTTTCAACCATTTATGTTTTTATTCCCCTTTCCTTAACGATATCAGGCTTGCACCCAGGTACCGAGTCAAAAAACCGGTACGTCGCCCGAGCAACTCGTTCGCTGCGTTTTCTTCACGGGCTTCACTTTATTTTACTCTCATTATTGTTTTTAAATTTTTTTTTTTTGTTTCGTCCTTGTCGTGCGCGATGAATAACAACACAAAAAAACTGTCGCGGTGTTTCACGATAGCACGCAACGCCCTCTGGGTGTGGCGAACAAAGCTAGAACTCCTCCCACCCACGCCCCCTGGTGACACTTATGCAAATGAGGGTAAATACAGTAGCAATCCGATGTTAATATAGTTATGCGTGATAACTATTATTAGGAACTCCACACACACAAGCGCTTTTCTTTCGCTGTCATTATTGTTTCCACGTTGGGGTAGGTCCGCATATATCGGACGTTTCGCCATTCAGCAAGCACCAGAATTTATGCGCACGGGTTTTTGTTTCTGTATTGTGTCACTGACGGTGTTATTACACGCGTTGGCTGTTTGATGAAGGGCGGGAACTGATACGGTTGAGGACTTTCTTAATAGCGAGACGTCGATCTGCTATTGCTCGGATCAGAGATGCGCGACCAGAACCAGATTATCTGGGGGAACGACTAGATTTTGATTGAAAGAAACCGATGTTCGTGGTTCTGTTTTTGTTGTTTGCTTGAACAAAAAGGAACTGCGTGTTTGAGTCTTTTTTTTAACCATTTTCTCTTCGTTTATTCCACGTAGCTGTAGAATGTGTATTTCCCATTGCATCCAAGAAGTTTTAGATTTTACATCTGATATAAGACCAAACGTAAGCAAGTATTTCAAGTTTCTCACCAGATACAATTCAATCCATGAGCAGCAGTTAATATCACTATTATAGCTTGCATTCTTTTATTGATTTCCAAACGTTTCAATCCAAAAATCATTTGAAAATAATGTTTTCGCAGATTCCTTCATATTATATAATTAAATAGGGCATATGTGTAGACTATAATGATCCTCAAGGGTCATTATAGTGTAAACATATGCCCTATATAATTCGTCTCGTTTATTGTAAGTATATTAAGTAAGTAATATTCTTCATCTCGTTTAATGCAAGTAGTTGCAAGCATGTTTTTTTTTTCAATTGAATCCAAGACGTTTAAAAATTTTTAAATATAATCAAAGATCAAACGTTGGTAAACATTTTAAGTTACTCACCAGATACCTTTCAATACATCAACAGTTAATATCACTTTAATTGTTTTCACTGTTATATTGATTAAAAAAATTATTTTCAATACAAAGACTCCTTTTAAAAACAAACTTTTTAAAAATACCTTGAGATTATAAAATTAAATAGATCATTAGCAAATCTGTATATGACCATAATGATCCTAATTTGTCACACTACCGAGAGTAAATTATTCAGATGTATATTAGAAATATAATAAAATGTTGAAACTTCACATAAAGGGTAATGATATCATCAGTCACTGGAAAGTACTCCTTTAGCTGTAAATTCAGTTTTAATAATTTTCAGCTTTAATTTCAATTAGCAAAAAAAAGTAATAATTATTTCTTAGAACTTAATAATTCGGAGAAAGTAATAGAATATTTAATTTTTTAATGAAAATTCTTTAGTTCTTCAGTAATAGAATGTTTACCGTGGAGCCCCCTGAAATATTGATGTGGACCTCTAGAGGTCTACAGATCTCACATTGGGATTAATTATTTTAGGAGATTAAAAACAATGCATAGCGTAAGTGCTTAATTTTCTCAATTGCTCACCCCTATGAATGACAATGCGATGAATCCTATCGCATTATCTCCAAATGAAATAATATTAGTCGAAAATATATGTGTTCTTTTTCTGATATTTTAATCTTTATTTCCGATCAATTTCATGGCAAAAAGTTTACATCTGAACCGTGTTACTAAAATCAGCCTCCGAACTTCCACTTGAGTTGCATCCCATTCACTTGTCCAAAGACGATTCGGCATTTTTGACGTCTAAACCTATCTTTGCACTCGTTCACATTTTTCTACTCTGATTTCTATCTTCCAGATTTTTAATTGCTTTCTGTAATCAGACTGCTGAATATTTTCTCTAGAGGGCGGAGTTCTTCCGCGTAGTTTTTGAAATATTGTGTGGCATCATAGCTCAAATCAATCCTATAAACATTAAGTTGCACAATTGGTGAATGAATAGTACAGCGGTTGATTATATATTTTATATCCGTTTGTTATCATTCACCAGTACACACATACTGTCTAATTTTGCACCACATACATTAGTGAAATGTATTATAATTGTTATCCCATAATAATAATTCTCCAGATAATACCGTGTTGATAAGCTTTTAATTGTCATTTTTAATAGTTATATAGAATTTCACGATTGATTAATGTTTAAAAGATCTAACAGGAGGATGCAATAGACTACTATGAAAGAGCAAATTACATAGTGCAATCATAGTAGATATGAAATAACTTGCAGAAATGCTACTGAAATAGACAAGGGAAAATTCAGACAAACCCAAATAAAAATAATACGGCATAGTATTTAATAACATATATATTTATAACTTGCCCTTCTAAACTTTTCCATAATTTTTCAGCGCTATGTAACACAAAAGTGTCTTTTTTTCTATTAGAGTCTGTTTTAGTATAGTTTCTAACTTTAAAAGACTAACACACAAACTCAACATGATAAGATTAGCAAAAAAAATTTATACGAATGCTTATGTTAACAGATGCAGATAACGTGAAATGAAACAAAATGATCAAGTATCTATTATACACGTGAAGGTATTAATTACACAAACCCATCATCACTTGCATACTTAAAAGATGAGTTGTAAAGGATTTTGACTAGTTCCTAACTTAAAAGGGAAAATAACAAGCACTAAACTTCTGATAATGTTAACAAAACATGTTATACAGGTACCCTCTAGCTGGTATAGTAGTTATAGCATTCGTCTGATTCACAGTAGGTCCTGTGGTCGTATCTTAGTTTATAAGAACATGGATGGTGGCGATTGTCTCTGCTAGGAGTAACGACAACTTACCAAATACGTGATCCCTTACAAATAACAGTCAGTTTATCCTTTGTAGAACCCCTCGTTTGTTTGCCCTTTCTAGCTGAAGGGTGAATCAGCCAGTGGTCGGGCATTAGAAATAAGACAAACACTACACAAATACTTATGACACAGATGCAGATAGCTAAGATTGAAAATAGTTTTACAACAAGTATCTACTGTACATTCGCTCTACAGCAGATTTCGACGATATAGAACGTCCATTAAAATCTGGCCATTTTTGCCAATGATAAGATCATTAAGATAATTATCAAGACACTGCCGATTTTATCATAATGCCGAGATCAAGAGCTGGTCAGCTTTGCTAATAACGATGTCTTTTATCGGATAACTACCTTCGTCGAGATGGATAAGGTAATCGGTACACAAACCGTCATCATTTGCATATTTGTCCAAATAGCCTCAGAAATTACCGAACCTACATAGTTGTATTAGCTACTAATTAACAAAATCCTGCGCAATTAATTTATGTTAGATACATTTTATGTTACGGATACATGTTATGTTATAGATGCATTAAGTTTAGTTAAAAACATTTAGTTTAGTTCGATGCATTTAGTTACTCACATACAGCATAACCCATGTCTTTTTCATTAGTGCTTAGCATGTACGCTTACATTTTCCTACGCTTTTTCCCGTGTTTTTTTCATTTACTTGTGATTACAAGCAGTTAGACTCGAACAACTTTAATCAACAATTCTGATTAAAATAAGCTCGGCTTTGTGCAATGTTAATTAATGAACTTGGCTCAAACTAATTTGATTTAGTTCCGAAGGTAAAAAAAATAAATTAAAGGGCTTCGGGGTAAATAGGGATAAGACGTCCTCATAAACAATTTCAAGTCTTAAGAAATTCCAAAATTTGAATGGTTTATCATCTATTTAGGTTATCTTAAACTTTCAAGCATCAAACACTGATTTAAACAATCAGAAAAATTCTGCAGTTCCATTTGAAATTTGTTTCTGTTCTTAATTTTTTTCACTACTGAATTATTCTGTGGCTTGTCACTCTGTTACTCCGATCCCTTTAATTTAAAGATTAGTCAATTTCCAAAATTAATTTACCGAAATAGTTAAAACTTATAACTAATTCACACACGTATATTTAGAATAAACAAAGCAATACAACCAAAATGATGTATTGGGATTAGAATTACACAACACCAAGGATGCGGGTTCAAAAAAAAAGCTTATCAAATCTATGCTGAATAATTCAAAATCACTGCTAATAAAAATGAAGTATCTCATTTAGGTTTCGAATTTAAAAGTATGTTAGGAAACTGAGATGCAGTCAGTTTTATATTCCACATTCATAATAAAGATTACATTCATTATATCTTCAACTTTTATTCAACCTTCAGATATCTATAAATTTTCAAAATTTTCATACGTACCTTAATATATTTATTCTCGTTTTTCATGTTGCATCCGTAACATCTGTAAAATTCTAATAGGTTCTCTCGTTGTTGTAGTCAAATATTATCTAATATAGTAAACATTTGTAAATTTGTTCTGCATTTTAGCTTTGATCCAAATATATACTTCCAGCAAGACCTTTGTCATATTCCATGTGAAACGTAATGTTTTTTCCATTATTATTTCTGAGCTAAATTCTTTCTAAATTATGAAATGTCGCTTAGCTTGTTCTATATTAGCTTAATATGCCTTTCAACTCAAACACAATTGGTACATATTCCAATCCCAGAAACTTCGCAAAATGTCCTCTTTCATGCTTGATCCACCTTATCTAAATACCCCAACACACATTCCCGTAGCTAGTGTTATGAGGCACTGTAACTTCATGTATTCCAAAAAAGTTACAAGGAAGTTAAAACAAGCAAAAGAATGACAGTTGTAACAACGTCAGCTGACACAAAACTTTTACTATGCTGGAACAACAGATATCTTCCGAAAATTACAGCCCGTATCAAACAGACACAAATGTTACTAAGCATCCATTAGAAGCACCCTACGATAGAGCTGTCACACAAAAGATCCCGTTTCTAACGTCCAGTACTTTTACAGTGGTACCTCACAAATTTTCAAACATTTAGATGGATCGCAGAATATGGTTTTAGCACATCCAACGCTCAATAAAAAAAAGCTGCTATGGCTGCATTAGTAGTTCCGTACAATAAGGTTTTTACTCTGCAGATCCAGTTTCTGATATCTAGTACACTTGATATAGCACCTTGCACATTTTCAAACATTTAATTAATCGCAAAGGTATATAGTCTAGAACATCCAATAAAACAGATAAATGCTGCTATGCATATATTAGAAGTATCTTCAAGCAGGGATGTTGCACTGAAAGTCCTGTTTCTAACGTCCAGTAGTCTTCATGTTGTACTTTGCACTTTTCCAATATCTATATGGATCGCACAAGTATATAGTTCTAGCACAGGAAGTGTAATAACCTTAAATACTCAGGCAAATATAGAGATCGCATCAAGCCACATGTTTCACAGAAGAGATTAAAAAACGCAGACGTCAGGCCACAAGATATATGAGGTTTTCGACAAGTCGTTATCAGAAACTGGAGAGGAACAGACGCAAAACCTTCCATCGATATCAAAATGACACTTAAAATAAACTCATCCGTAGCTTTAGAAAGCTGGAGGGAAATGCTTCCTTTTAATAATGCCTTTCAGAAGTTTTTATCGCTAACACTATCAACGAGGCTGAGGTATCAAATGATAATTAAGAACCATAAATCATAACAAACCCTTCACTCCGGTCGCCTTTTTGTATGGTATTTTTTTGCATTATTATATGTGCATTTCCTCTCATTTTAGATCCTATCACTGCATTTTGCTTTCGATGCAGGTGGACGGATGGGACCTTTGCTCAGACGGACATGACATCTCAACTACCCTTCCAAGTTCGTCATCCTGTTCGTAAATATGTCGTTTAGCCTTTTTTGATAAAGATCACTCGGTGGTGTCATTAAGTGGCATTTGCATGGCTGTTTTGGAAAAGGTGAGAGGAGGACCTTTTTTAGAACAGAAGAGGGAATCTGTAAGGGATATTTTTTCACACAGGGATTTTTCACAACTTTTTTGACTGATCAATATTGCTGAGTCTGAATTCCTAAGGAGTTAGTTCTGTTTCTTGAGAATCACAAATCACAGCGAGATATCCATATAACTTAACAAGCGAGATCCCCACATTTTAAGTTTTAAGTCTTTGACTTTGAAGATTTTCAGGTCCTATCACTGAATGTCTTTTTTCGATGCAGGTGGACGGTTTGAACTTTGCACAGACGAATATAACATTGTAGCTATCCTTCTAAATTCGTCAACTTTTTTATAAGTACATCGTCTAGCTTACTGGATAAAAGTCATACCTGTGTCATTAAATGTCATTTGTATGGGCTAGCTATAGAGCTAAGGTGTATCTTTCCGAAGAACAGAATAGAATGATATAAAGTATTTTTACCATTCGAGAAGTGATTTTTACTTGACGGATCGATATTTCTCAGACTGAATGTGTTAAGGATGAAATCTGTTTCCTGAATCACAAATCATATCGTGACTTATCACTTTTTTACTTTTAGATCGTCAACTTTCAGACCTTTAACTTTTAAAGACCTTCAGATCCAATCACTGCATTTTGCTTTTCAATGCAGGTGGACAGTTGGGACGTATGCACAGGCACGAATATAACATCTAAGATATCCTTTCATATTCGTCATTCTGTTCATAAATATTTCGTCTAGACTTTTTGATAAAGATCGCTAGGTGGTGTCATTAAAGGGCATTTATCTGGCTCTGTCTTGAAAAAGTTGATGAGTACTTTTTTGGAAAATAGGATGGTATAGTGGATTTTTTTCCGATTGAGAAGAGATTTTTGTTTGACTGATCACTATTGCTGATTGGGTGAGGAATTGGGTGGGGAATCACACAATCATATTTCCTGAATCACAAATCATAGCGAAACCTATTTCTTAGAATCATTGAAGACATCCGATTGAGGTTGATTGCAAAACGAATTCTGGTTGGAACTTCCTTTCAATTTCCACATCTCAGAACCTGCTTCATTAGAAATATAATTCAATATACTGAATAGACGATTCATGAATCCTTTTCTGTAGATAAAATAAATACGTCACATTTTCGTCTCACTTCGTTTCATTCCATAACTGTCATAAAGAATTGGTATGACATTAATTTTAAGCATGTAAATATAAGTAATCATGTCATAAATTTAGTTTATTGCTTTTTTTTTTTTTTTGCGATTGAGAGTACAGAATTTTAATTACCACTTTTGGAGAAATTGGATTATACTACATGAACCTCTACGCTAAGGCCGGTAGACAATTGTTACCAGTAAAATTTTGCTTACACCAGCGGCAGGGTATAGATATGTGTACTGTAGATGTTATCCCCTTTTTAAGTGACCGCTGGCATCGATCAACATTTACGAGCTGTGAGCGACTGACCTTCTAGAGGGTTCCTCCTTTTGTTCGGTACCCTACCCTGTTGACCGTGAGGTGTGAACGCTTTGGGGTAAAGGCAGAAGGTCGCTCCAGTGATATCTATCTCACGCCAAACGATACGCCCCACAATACAATGAAAGGAAACCGTCAGTCGTAAATACGCCACTCAAGGCTCTATTGCTCAAGTTAGGTAATTAGGTAAGGGGGTCGGGCATTCAGGCCCAAGAGCCGTTATGTGAGATGATTGAATAAATATTTGCACCGCAGCGTAAAGGTTAAATTCTACACCATCTTGAAAACTACTGATTTTTAGACATGTTACTCAATATTTTAATTCCAGTGTCTATAGCTAAGAATTCTAGCTACTATAACTAAGAATTGATTAGTTTGTAACGAAGGAAGAGAAAATAAACTTCAAATTGTTTAGGTATAATAAAGCAATTGGAAAATGCATCACAAGTTTACCAAATAGACTATGGATTCACGGTAGCCCAGTTTGGAACAAAAAATGATTAGTAACAGGAGGGTTGCGAGTTCGAAATTATTGACCAAAGACCGTCTTGTACATCGGGGGTGGTGCACCTTAAATATTTTGCTTGAAATGTCTACACGTTGGTGTGGTGTGGTGGAAGTTTGGAGAGTGGGGTGACAGCTCAGGTGTTGACCTCTTCATCTGACCGTAGTTCAATCTTACGAGGCATTGTCCTTGAATCTTTCAGTGCAGGTGACAAATATGACCGTGGTACTGTTTTGAATTACGGATTTTTACGGAATTGATCCCATATCATCTCCAATAGCCCGTTTTGATGCTCCAGAGCAACGTTGATTCAAATTCCTACCTACCGGCCGACTAACCGGTCTGGTGGTTAAGATGTTAGCCTCAAGATCGGAAGGTTCCTGATTCGAATCGTGGTCAGTGCATGAATGCGTATGCATAAAGCGTATGTTATAGAGACGGCTAGTGCACCTTAAATTTGTCGTGGCCAAAAGTCCTCACGTTGGGTTGGTGTGGAAGATTGTAGAGTGGGGTACCATATCAATTGTTGCCTCGTCTTCTGAACGTTGTTCAAAAGTACGTGGTCTAGTCATCGGATCTTTCCCTCAGGGGATTGGTCCCAAACCGTCGTCAATAACTCGTTGTGTTGCTCTAGTATGACGTTAATAAAAATTACCTTACCCTACCTACCTTGGATCTTCCCTTTCGGGATGGATCTTGGACCGTCACTAATAGCCCGTTCTATATCTGCATTGCGACGTCAATTAACTACTTACCTATCAACCAAAAATGCTTTAAATATGCTATATAAAACACATTAGAAATTAAATGTATCCTGGACTTTACTTTCTGCCACAACACCGAATTGCTTAGGCAGGGACGTTGTTAACTTTTTCTTTTCTTTCTACGACACAGAGTCTGTACTTAAACGTCAAATACACGTACTATCTGTACAACTTAAATAACTCTCTTTAAACTGCTTTGCCATACAAAACTAACTCAGACAGCGACGGCTTCAGCAAAGAATTTACATAAGGCCAGCAAGGGAAAAAGTAGGGAATCAGGCAGAGAAAAAACTCCTACCTTTCCTCGAGTTGACAGATGCTGCAGTCCGAGGACATGCGGGCAATCAGAAGTCTATTATGGTGGTTAAGAAAAAGGAGAGGAAGCAGTGATAAGAATGCGGTCCCCCCTATTCACCCTCAACAATCATCCTCTGGAAGTCGTTAATCATTGTCATCCCCCCTGATCTGCAAGGTCCTTTGTTTTTGCGCTGCTCTCAACCAGGTGCAAGGTTTCGATTTTCGACCTGATGTCATATCAGTCGCTTCTGTCGGGTTCTGATATCGGCGTGTTGGAAGTTCGGGACGGGATATAATTTTCCCAAGAGCTGAGATAAATTTTTGTAGTCTAGTAGCTCGTCTGATGATGCACTTTTGCTTTTTTTAGTTAAGTCGTTAGGTGGTAGGATGGCGTTCGTGAAGGGTATCCCTTGTTTAGGCTGTCGTGTATGGAGTTGTAAGTTTTATGGAATCTGAAGAGGATCAGAAATTATCTGGCCAAACTTTAAGGAGTGGTAGTTTGCATCTCAAAATATTACTTTTTTTGTCGAAGAATATATGTCGTTACTGTTCCTTGGCGTCATGTAGGAGTTTGGAGGGGCAGGTCGACCACTGACCTGGTCATTTGACTATGGTTGAAGTTGACGTGTATGGAGTTGTAAGTTTTATGGAATCTGAAGAGGATTTGAAATTATCTGGCCAAACTTTAAGGAGTGGTAGTTTGCATCACAAAATATTTCTTTTTCTCGACGATTGTATGCCCGTTACTATTGCTTGGCGTCATGAAGGAGTTTGGAAGGTGGAGTGTTAGGTCGAGCTTTGACCTGGTCATCGGATCATAGTTAAGGCTGTCATGTATGGAGTTGTAAGATTTATGGAATCTGAAGAGGATTAGAAATTATTTGACCAAACTTTATGGAGTAGTAGTTTGCTTCACAAAATATTCCTTTTTTTGTCGCAGAATGTATGCTCGTAAATTTTGCTTGGCGTCATGTAGGTGTTTGGAGGGTGGAGTACCTGGTCTAGCATTGACCCGGTCATCTGTCCATGGTTGACGCTGTCGCTTATGGAGATGTAAGTTTTATGGAATCTGAAGAGGATTAGAAATTATCTGACCAAGCTTTAAGAAGTGGTAGCTTGAATCACATAATATTTCTTTTTGTCGAAGAAAGTATGCCCGTTACTGTTGCTTGGCGTCATGTAGGAGTTTGAAGGGTGGAGTGCCAGGTCGAGCATTGACCTGGTCATTTGACCATTGTTGAATATGTTGTCTATGGAGTTGTAAGTTTTATGGAATCTGAAGAGGATTAAAAATTATCTGAACAAACTTTAAGGAGTGATCGTTTGTATCACAAAATGTTCCTTTTTTGTTGCAGAATGTATATCCGTTGCTGTTGCTTGGCGTCATGTAGGAATTTGGAGGGCAGAGTGCCAGGTAGAGTATTGACCTGGCCACCTGACCATGGTTCAAAAGTATGAGGTGTTGTCCTCGGATCTTTTATTTCTTGATTGTTCCATACCATCTCCAATAGCTCATTGTGTTGCTCCAATGCGATGTTTATCCAACTATTAACTATCATTTTTTACTGTTGCTCGTAGGTGCCATTGAGTTCGCATTTGCAGCCAAGAGGAAACGTATTTCAATACTTATTCGATTCTTAAAAGTACTCGATTATTGCATCCATATTGAACTACTGGTTAATGTGCTAACCATTTGGCTATCATCCCATCGAGAAAATTTAAAAGTAGAGTGAATAGTTGTAATATTTTTAACTAGGGGGCCCGCCCCCTGCTCGCTAACGCTCGCCAACCCCCAGAGGATTGCTTCGCAATCCTCATTGGTTCGCTGCGCGAACCTATGCTCGCTTCGCTCGCATCAACGAAGACATGTGTCCTAGCAGAAGGAATTGTTTACAAAATATGATATTCCAAAAAAATAATTTTCAAATCTAAATTTTATGCTGTTTTCAGAAAAGATATTTACAGTACCTCTAGAATCAGAATTAAAATGGAAGCTTTGAGCAAATTTTGACTCGAAATGTGAGCGTTGATTTGGAAATTGAAAACCCAGCATGTTGGTTGTGTATACATTTACCCAGTACTCGAGCCATCCACGCTTTTTCATTGAGTTTGTTGTCGAAAGTTGTAATGCAAGCGTCTTGTTGAACTATAATAGTTTGCCCCGAAACGGACCTTTTTTTTAAAAATGACTATGAAAAGATCCTCCGTTTTCTTTGATTTCTATTATTTACTGCAACAGCTCAACTAAAATTCATTTTTTTTTTCAATAAAATTTCATCCGATAACTCTATAAATTCAATTGAAGCGCGAGGCTTTGAGATAAACAAAGAATCGTACAATGTTGCCAAAATGCGAAAACAAATAACGTCTTTTTTGCGTGCCACGTAAGAGAATTATATATATAGATGTGACCAGTATCATGTGAATAAAACCAGTAGTAACGGGATCTTTAGACTACTTTCTTCTGCCAAGAGGAAGATAATATTATTCTGATTGGTTCACGGTGCCTGAAAAGAAACCCATCCACTAATTTATTATCTGATTAATCTACGCAATATGGTAGTAGATTTCACCATTTTTGTCACCACACTACAGAAATGGGCATTCACACATCTTGTCAGAAGGTGTTATATCGCCGAATGAGGCCATAGAATTCCGAATCGGTCAAACGTAATTTTTTAACAGAGTAGTCACGCAACTATTTGTAGATATGTTGGTCACGCGTTTCGAAGGTCCTGTTAATAGCTAGAATATACTCAATCAGCTTACATTTCACATATATGGCTTGCGTTCCTCTTTTTTTCTGCTTTCTAACTTCGTATTTTGTAACGCGGATCTCCCACATGATGGAGTATTACACGAAATCTCAAATGTCTAACATACATGTAACATATGAGGCTGCCTATGAGAATGGAAGACTGCTCAGAGATTGAAACATGTGAACGCTTCAAAAATATACATGGTTTTCTTAACCTAACGTAGAATGCTTCAAGATTTGGAGTGTTCCAACTTCTCGGCCAACTCACATCCTGCCTGCTGGTATGAAATGTTTCAATTTCACCCAACTGTTGGGGCAAACAAACATATAGCAGGCTGTTGGCTCAGTGAACAAGTCCACTGACACAGCTTCCCCATAAGGACTTCTTATGGAGCGGCCATGGTTAATGGCGTATTATTAAGAAGTCATTAATCACAAAAGCTTGAAGGAAGCTGCTTTAACATTTAAACAAGACAAACATTGTTCTGATACTGAATATTTATCTTAAAAGAGCTGTATAATTGTTTTTAACTTTGCATAACCACAACACAATTAAAACCCAGGCATGGCATATTACTTTAATAAAACTCTAGAAAATACGGGCGGAATCATATATTTTTTAATGAGGTTACCAGAGAGAGTGATGCAACGCAATTCACCTTACCAAGAAGAACGTACAACTTCCATCACGGAAACCAATCTTCAAACCTCGCTTAATGCTTCTTGGGGGTGAACTGCATCGCCCATTCCGAGACAACCGATGTCTTGGCGGCGTTATTTTTAACATTAAAACCCGGCCCCTCGTCTTAATTAACAGTTAAGTAATTAAGCACAATACTCGAGATCGCGCGGAGGAGGTCAAGCTGAACACACATAATCATATACAACGGCCTCGGCTAAGTTAAAATTAAAAACCAAGATAAGCTGGCGATACATTAACCCTTCTTACGGAAGATGGTTGCTATGGCTACCAAGAACAAGCGACACGTTGCGGGGTGCTGGAGGGCGCGGAACTGGTTTAAGTCAGTGTGATTGTAAACAAAAGAATTGCGATAGTGCAGTGGGAATTGCTTTTGGATAAAAGTAAAAAGATTCCAGCCCATGCAACAGTATTTAATTAAAGATAGATACAAGAATGTAATTGTGATAAAATAAACTAACCCCTGGTGCCTTACCATTTTGATTGTTTATATACAACGGTATTGCTCGAAAATTATATCTTATTTAAATTAATGTAAGAGAGGGTAGGTAAGTAGATTATTAACGTCGCACTGAAGCAACGCGAAGGGCTATTGGCGACGGTCCGGGATCTATTCCAAAGGAAAAATTTCGGAAAACAACATCTTGTAATTTTGAACTACGGTCAAATTTCGAGGTCAACACATGGTGTTCTATTCTACAAACTTCCGCGCTACTTTAATGTGAGGCCATTACAGATTCAACGTGTTCCAGTTCCCCACATACACGACGGTGTTTGACTTTACTGAGTTCCGAAATCGCAACACTCCACGACTACTAACTGGGCTACTAAGGCCGAAATTGCTTTAAAAAGTGTTGAAATGTTTATTTTAATAATATAAACGTTTATTTCATCAGAAAGAACATAAAAGAAACGTTCATTTTTGATGAAATTCGATAACAAAATATACTAACGCACCTTCTTCTCTGTGCAAATATCCTTCATACTATTAGTTTCTGCTCCTGCACACTTTTAATTTTAAACCAATCCTGACTTCATTTCTCAATCAGGATTCAGGACTACTCGCTGTCTACAATCTACAATACTTAGTAAGCAACAATAAAGGGTAAATTTTACCATTGCTCATTGCATTTTTAAGCAAAAACAGTTGTGATCAACAGTTGCCCATTGAAGGTCAAAATAGTAAGCTATTTCATCCATCGTTTCGTATTTTGCTTTATTTCTAAAGCAACTAGTTGAATCACAAAACGTTCATTCATCATTTTAAATAGACTGGAATTCTGCGTATTCATTCGGATCTCTTAATGTATTCAATCGTTGACACATATTCCTCCAGTAACTGCATGTAATTATGAAACCTCTTCCAAAAGAAAATTGATGTCTATATCAACTTCATCTTTAACTGTGCTTAGGGGTTCTTAAAGTTTAGCTGTTGAGTATTTCCGTGGTACGTTAGTAATAACTATCAATCATTTACAAGGCTCACATTTAACTGATATGTATTCTTTTCGTAGTGTTTTGACAGACATGGTAGAGTTGTCACGTTCCAAATGGTGATTATGCTTGGTTAAGAATGGCATCAAACATACTCAATCATTGTTTATTCGCCTTACTGTTCACGTGATTGGCGTAGCTTGTCCGTTTTTGAAACTTGGAAACCAAAGTCCGTTGCCATCGTCTAAATAATTTACCATCCACCGTCCAAATCGTGATCTCATTTTTCTTACTTTGCTTCCACATTGTATTTCACAACCTTAACAGATTAATAATTAGTCTCAACTGAAGTGGAAGAAGTTCGGTGCTTTCATCGTGGCTCAGTAGGCATGTCCAATGTACTAGCAATCTGTGAGTTTTAGGTGGCGCAGCTTCGATTTCTCCCCTGGGTGTGTTTTTTCTTCTGTGTTAGTAAAAGTCTCCTTGGCGTGTTTTCATTACTTGCGGTTGTATGTCTTGTGTTAGGTTCAGCACGGCCAAATACGACTCTTGAGCCATAAAATCCAACTAACCGTTTTGGAAGACGTTTCTACAGTTACAAATAAATGTAGGTTGAAAATTTGGGTTGGTTTTTCGCTCAATAGTAATATTTTGCTACACGAGGGCTGATTAGACCGGGTCCTATTGGTAGGTTGGGGGAGCGCGTGACGTTGAGTCGCCTATTCAAAGGCCATGAGACGAACCCACTTTGTGGCTTACCCTGTCTACTGGTCTATGTCAAAATTTCTCGGTTCATACAGTTACTTTATGTTCAATTTAGTTTTGACGTCTTCTGCTAATTCAGAATTAGCAATCTAAAAATGGTTATACATGTAGAAGACCAAACTACTTTTCAACATTTTATAGAAAAGCATTTTTTTAACTAAACTCGCAGAAATGTAAGTGCATAGTGAATTAATTGCTGTATAAATTAATGTTTATTAAAAGATAAACTTTAGGCATGCCTTAGGTAATCAACTGGACCTCAGTTTAATAGGCTCTTGGTTCGTGTGGATGCTCGCAGTGGTTCGGAATCCGCTTTCTCCATGGGGAGGTTGATGAAAAGTTATCTTGCAGTGAAATCATAAGTGGGTCACTGTTGGTGGGTTGAGTTTTATAGAGTAAGAGACATATTTAACCAAGCTACGCCAAGCAGAAGACAGACTAAGCTACGTAATAGGCAAGCAGAAGAAAGGTTTCACTGACACAGGTGCCGCTATGTAACATCAAGAGGTTTATTTGATCGTCAAACAGAACTGAAAAATTTTATAATTTTAAAACTCTGTCGACCGAAAAGAATTGGAATGCCTTGTTGAGAAACGAAGACCTTATTTCAGGATTCTTACCCAGAGATGTTGGCGTGTATATATATAGTTTATTTCCGACTTTATAACCTGATATAACTACTTAAAAAGAAACTTACACAACCGTTGAAATAAAGAAATAAGTTCTCTTCAAGAACTGGACGAAACGATTCTAGACCACTTCAAGGACTGTCCTTAAAGTTTTGACAGTACAACTACAAACATTGTAGACTGTGTTTTATCAGATATTTTATAACTTCAGACCTTGATAGGGTTTTTTATTGACTTATGGTTGAGAAGCTGGAGACGGGCGTATGACAAAAAGCTTTAAGCCATATGTCACAATCTAATTACCTCTTGGGTTGCAGAAAATTACAGTACACTGACCTGGCCTGACTATCCCAAAGTATGACCGTAAAGTGACTAACTAAACCTGGAAGATAAAATTCAAGCTACATACAAAATAATTAGGTAAGTCAATGCTCGTTCGATTATTCTATCGCGTTACTAAATGTTTAGACCACATTCACCACGGAATGGAACTGATCCTTAGAGGCATCGTTCTATGTTGACATGCTGTGATAATCATACCACGGTAAAAGTTCATTAATTAGCTATAGGGATTTATTAAAAATAGATGGTAATAAGGACAGTACCCTCCTCGCACTTCTCCAGGTGTTGAATGATAGTATTTAGTATGAGACAAGAGAAATAGACTAAGAACAGGAAATAGCGCGATCTGTTGTCAAAGGCCTGAAACTAAGCGCATACATACACTGACGAGCCAAAACATTATGACCATCCCCACATTTTTCAATGAACTCGTCTGGATGACGTGGAGGGCACGTGATTAAGTGAGAATGGTATTTAACTGCAGTTGGAGGAGGTATGTTTAATAATCTTTATTTAAATTTAATTTTTTTTGGAAATGAGCTGCATTCAGCGGGTGCTCCGAAAGTGATATTCCAGTCCAGTTTAGGTAAGTAATCATTTTTGCACTTACTTTTGAGAGTGGTGGGAAAGGCTGCTGATCTAAGCGAATTTAATAGAGGGCAGATCGTTATGGACCGAAGAATTGGAACGAGTATCACCGAAACTACACGACTGGTCGGTTGTTCACGATCTGCCGTTGTTAGTATTCATGCAAAGTGGATTAAATGACGGTGACACCAGCAGAGACGTCAAGGTGTTGGTCGTCCACGCGTCATCAAAGAAAAGGACGTCGGAGACTGTCAAGCTTGGTAAAGCAAAATCGGAGCGAGACAGTGGCTCAGCTGACAGCCCAATACAATGCAGGTCCATGTTATGTTAATGGTAAATTGAAACAAACAAGTGTGTAAACACAAATTAGTAAAAGATCTGGAAGTGTGTGGTAATAATATCAAAATATAAAAAGTACTGGGATAGACTAGTAATTGGTTCGATATAATTGGAGATATGGGTGTGTACTTGCGCCGACACACATAAATATTTCATTGTAAGCATAATGAACTGTACAAGTGGTACAAAGATAAACTTTATTATTTTGTACACTTTGACAATACTTAAAAAGTATATTTGTTTTAGGGTGTGGCACGTCATCTAATCTCACGCTGAAGATAAGAGGGTGGATGTGGAGGACAGCCCACTAAAGACACAAATTCACTCCTGGCTTTTTATGGCTTTGATCGTTAAACCAAAGCTATTGTTCTCGCTACGTGAAGTTTCAACCTTGTTCTGTAGTGAAGATGACTGTCGTAGAAGAATATATCGTTGATTTAGAGCTGAAACTTGTTAGGTGGAGTAAGGGAAATTTCATGGTACTGCAGCTTAACCCTCTTAATGGTTTATCTTCGCTTCGAAAACTGTCCTGTATTGACCAGAGTCTGAAGCAGAAACATGTTGCAAACTATTACCAGTTCTGGGCAAGAGACAATTTGTCTTTGGAACTGGGCTCTTGTTCTATAAAGATGATGATTGGCGTAGAAGCATATATTGTCGATTTAGAGCTGATATTCATTAAGTGACAAAAGGCAGATTTTATGGTACGGCTGCTTAACCCTACTAGCAGTTTATCTTCGCATCGAAAATTGCCCAATAGAGACTAGCGTCTACTACAAAAACATGTTCCAAACTGTCGAAAGTTCTGGGAAAGAGACAATTTGTCTTTGGTACTGGGTTCTTGTTCTATAAAGGTGATGATTAGCGTAGAAGCATACATCGTAAGTTTAGAGCCTAAACTCATTAAGTGACAAAACGTAAATTTTATGGTACGGCTGCTTAACCCTACTAGTGGATAATCTTCGCATCGAAAACTGCGTTGTATTGACTATCGTCTGGAACAAAAACATGTATCAAACTGTCACCAGTTCTGGTCAAGAGACAATTTGTCTTTAGCAATGGGTTCTTGTTCTATAAAGATGATGATTGGCGTAGAAGCGTATATTGTCGGTTTAGAGCTGAAACTCATTTCCACTTGGAGTATTAGGACAGTTTCGCCTCGATGCGATAGATTATCCTAGGCAAAATTGACCAAATTGTGGATGAGATATCTCTTCGAAACACTTAGAGGGTTAAAGAGTATTATATTTAAGTAAAATATATAAAAATTTTGAAAGTGTTTTATATGTTTAAAGCATATATAACACTTTCAAATAATTATATTTGATGGAACGAAATAATTTTTTAACATTTTAAACCGTTTCACCAACCGTGAGACACATCATTATCATTATTGTGGCATTTGAATATCGCTGTTATAGACGTTACGAACTTTGCTTTGTTCTCTCAATTTCACAGAATAAAACGGTATATAAAAGAAAACGTATAAAACAATTTTTGCATATCACAATACCGTTTTTTGGGGGGAATTTTCTTAGCTTTTTCTGTGCCGTGCAGACCATTTTCTTAAGAGATCTAATTAAAAGACATTTAGCTTGAGCTAAGCCATTTTTAATAAAAACGTATATCATGTAAAGACCTTTTAAATGTTTGGGAATTTATGTCGGCTAATGGATAATTGATTGCAAAACACAAACTTTCAGAGGGAAATATTTCATTGCTTTCCCTTAAGAGTAAGGTATTAAATAAGCATTCTTTCATAGCTATTAAAAGTTTACTTATTAAGCATTCCTCTATATGCATTTTGACTTACATGGATGATATATCGATCATTTGTGTGACTTAATTTCTCAATTTCCTTTTCCTAAAGTAGTCACTAAGCTTAAGTAAGAGATTTGGAAAAGGTTTTGTCACAAATATAAATTAGCTCAGGAATGATCTCTTTATCCGACCTTTGTTTAAAATTACTTGGTACTGTCCTCGAATCTTTACTTCGGGTTTGAACCCGTACCGTCACCAATAACCCGCTGTGTTGTTCCAGTACGACATTAATTAAATACCTACTTACCCCAACCAACGATAAATTATATAACTGCCAAATTAAATCTCATATTAAAAAATTACATATAATTAATTATAAGTAATAAATTTATAAATTATTATGTCAGTAAATAACACACCCACCAATACTAAATTAAATATTCAACATCTGGTTTTGGTTCTTTGAAAAATTTCTTTTGAAACGCCTTAAACAATTTTCCAAGTGTGTGAAATTTAATCTATTCAGCACATAAAAAATGCAATTGAAATTTGACTTACAATTTTATTGCGGAGTTTGGTGGTATTATCTAGAATTTCAATGGTGTCTACTATGCAATCGAAAAACAATGGTCATCACAAATCATCGAAAAGAGTAACAATCGATTTAAAAGTACACAATCTTGTCAAAAGTTCCAAAAACATATCTCTGGAACGTAAAAAATAATATACGCTTTATTACCTCCTCCTCGGTTAAACAAACTAGGCATCTTCCCGAATCCACAAGATAAAATCTGTATAAATATTCTTGAGTAACAACGTGACCGAATCTGGAACGGACAGAAAAAGTGGCAACTGTTCAAGAGACCTCTTATGTAATATCAATGTTAATATTAAAATGTGTTTGCAATTTCTCCCATGACGTTTATAGCTCGATATAAGTATCATCGTTATCTCAATGGAGTTCTGTAACCATCATTTTAAACTACTAGGACATTGATAGGGAGTAAGTGTAAAAGAGGTGCAATGAATTTCGATCCTCAGATTTTTACTTTTGATCTCTATCTTAATCAAATTGAAACAATTCTAACCAAGCAGTTGGAGGAGTTTTTGACTTTTCAGACAGGTCTAGACATTTATAACTAGATTGAACACTAATTTCTGATTCTTTAAACACCAACATTATTTCGAACGTGGCTCGAACCCAGAATATGATTGCTGATAATCTTATTTTTACTAGCCTAAATGTCAACCGAAGACCAATTTTAGACTTGTCAATTGATAATTTGGATATGCTTTTTAAGATAATGGAACCCGAAATGACTTTCAGCAGACCTCGCTGCTTAGGAAAAATATATTTCCCTGTCTCTCACTGAGCCATGACCAATAATTGATGAAAATTAACGCACTAAAGTTTCAAACGTTCAAATAAAATATAATGAATCGACTTGACTTGATTCGATGGATTTTTATTTGTACAAACGGCCAACTTAAGATTGTATTCATGTAAAACCAATTTCTCATCCGTCAATCGGGAAACTGGAGGCGATCTTTTGCAAAAAGGAACCACGAACTGACATTCAGTGGATCCAAAAGCTGCACACCAAATCGTACATAATTGAATCATTCCTTGTCATTTACCTACACGGGGCATTACGCTAACAGAAATTAATGAAAACTAAATCACATAATCAAACATTCAAATATCATGAATCTTCTAGGCTTGATTCAAAAATTGTACTTGCCCAAAAGGCCATTCAAAGATTATATTCACCCCAAACGAGTTTCTGACACTTCAATCGAGAAACTGGATGCACCCTTTTGGAAAAACGGAATACGAACTGGCTTTCAACATCGTAGTTCATGGAAGAACAACCCGTATTTTTCGCATTAAACTAACTGATAATTAGAGCTCGGATCGATATGCAAAAATGTGACCTGAAATATGCGTTACAAAATCTTAAAATATGCACCAAACCCCCAAAATATGCGAAATTACAAAAATAAAAATTTCATTCGTACAAAAAGGGTAGTGAGGAGGATAAAGTCAAAATGAACCACACTTTCATTCAATTGATGCACACTTTTATTTATTAATCGCTTCATCCACTCTCTTGGCGATCGTAGAGTGATTTGTTTTTTCCAACTCCTTACATAAATTAGGATCGCCAGCAGGGGTCAGTCGTACCATCGACATACAGAAGGGGGAATCACCTATCTCATTTTATATTCTTTGTATCACCTTCTCGTACACTGGCGTAATGTAGTTCTTTTTGAATGTCGATTCATGAGGAATTTTTTTACCTGTGTACTTCTTCAAGAAGGCAATAAAATGTTCATTCTCCAACTTATAAAGAGCAGTATTGTATTTCCAACATTGCCTTGATCTTGTTACATCTCGTTCTTCTCCGAAGATTGGGACACTGACTCAAACTTTGACGCGATGAAAGAGTATTGAATATATTTATATTATTGCGCATTTTCCACTTTTTGTATATGAGTAGAGATTGATTTTAATTTGATTGCTTTTGAAAACCTTCCTTCCAAACGCGCCAAGCAAAATTCTTTGAAAAAAAAATTTTTGTTGTAAAAATGTTTAAAAATTGAGAAAAATCTCCAAATATGCACAAAACATGCAAAAAACCCTCAAATATGCAAAATGGTCTCAAATATGCAAAAACATGCAAAATAAATTCGGGTTTTTTTTGTTGTTGTTGTAAATTGCTAAAAAACACTCAATACGGATTCCTATCAACATTAGGGACCAAAAAGAAGATATGCAAAACATACAAAATCCGAGCTCTACTGATAATTAATGAAATTTAACCCACAAAATAACCAAATCTTCAAATCTAATGAATCTACTAGACGATGATTCCAAATTTGTATTTGCCTAGCCGCCATTTTAAGATTGTGTACAGTCAAAACCAATTTCCGACCCTTCAATCGGGATACTGAACGTACCCTTTTGCAAAAACGGAATACGAACTGACTTTCAACGGTCTTAGCACACCAAACCATACACGGAGGAGACACACCAAATCTTCCAACTAGCCTTGACATTAGAATCCAACTACAAAATTTTCGACACACGCTTTTTATACCACTTAGGCTCCAAACAATTGAACGAATCTCAGAAAGCAGGGGGAGCGAGACTAAAAAGGGGGGGGGGAAGGTGTTGTACCGCCAAACGACTCCGTAGCCCCCTCCCCCGAAAAGCCCCCAACCCCTTCACTTTCATGTTTCCCAAAGGAAATTCACCCTCCCCGCCAGAAATACACGGAAAATATGCAAATTCAAAGGCGCTGGGTTGACTAGAGGTAGGTTATATGCGAGTGCGTTTGCCGGCAAAGCCTCTCTTGCTGCCTGCGTGGCATACACACACATCCTGATAAAAGAGACAGTCTGGCAGACTTTATTTCTGTACCGAGTAAATATAACAGTGAAAGGGGCCGAAATTAGGAAAAGGGGGGAAGGCACCGGGGGTGGAGTTGAGAGTCACAGGGTCCACGCGCGCGATTTTATTAAATCAGACGATGCAGCAAAAGTTTTCGGGGGAGAAGGCGACTGGTGCAGGCTAGGGCTGCCTTTTGACTTGTGTTTTCTTTTTGATGGTGGAAGTTTGTTTTGGGAATTTTCGAAATGTTTTTTGGGTTGTGGATGTTGTGGGGTATTTGGATCGGAGCTGTTACTCTTTCTTTTCGTCGTGTTTGGAATTGTACATCTGTTTTGGTTTCGGTTGGAGTTGTATTTTTAATTAACTAAGCAGTTAGTGCTAATTGTGCATCAGGAATAAAGGTGCTTTTATATGGGTTTTCGAATTAGTTATGAGCCTCAGATTATAAAAGCTCCTCGTGTGTTGTGTGTACCCTATTTACATATACTTATACTGCTGGGGTTCACAAAAAATACAATAAGTATTGCTTTGTAAAAAGTGGTTAATGTGTTAAAAGAATACAGACAGACTAAATCAGGGAAAGAAGGCCCCCCCCCCAAATCGGAATTCAAATACATTTTGAAACTCAAAAATGAAACACGTCACGCCCTTCGAAAAACAATGACCAAAATAATTTGATGGGTTGATTGAAGTTATATTCAAACACCTATCAATCGAAACCGTCAATCATATTGACCATAACACTGACAGTCTTGGGACTCCTTTAGAAACAATATCTATTCATCCATATATAATAAATAATACTAAATATTTATTATGACTTCAAATTGATGAACTAAATTGAATTGAAAAGAAAATTGTGGAAATAAAGTTTAAAGTCTATGATGATCTGTGCAAGGTTTTGGTATCTACATGTTAACGTTTTGGAAGGTAGAAATGCTTCTAACAATTTTTTAGCGTAATTATATGCGCCAAAAAAGAAATACAATACAATCTACCAACTGAATTAAATACCAACTAAACAAATTATATTAAACAAATGTTCATGTAACATTTTATCACTTTTAATCTGAATATTTTCGAGTACATGATATAGGAACGTTTTAGATTCCTACTTGATCTTCATTCCCTTACATTCATACTGCATTTGGTCTCTACGAGACATCTCGTATTTAGGAAAATTGACCACATCTTGACCGAGTTATCTTATCGAAACCATTTGAAGGATTGAATCTCTAGGCAAGATCTATTCAAGTATACCAAGAAAATTTCGCTATTGTTTGAAATGAAGAGTTAAAACATTGTATTATTTTGAACCTGCGTAAACTTTTATAACAAATTAAATAAACGCTTTGAAACAATGCTCAGCTAGCTCAGTTCATCCCCGTTTTGCAAGTAATCTAATAATATATCTGCATTTTAAAATGACGGTTCAATCAGAACTGAGCATATTTGTGTTTTTTGTATGTTTATCCCAAGAAAGATTTAAGGATTTTTAATTTTTTTTATGCTGTGTATGAAGTAGTTTTTGTTCGGAAAATTATGCTAATTTGTGTCACATAGAATCATATACTCACCTGCCCTGTTATAGTTTCAAACCATTAATTACCATCCTGAAGAACAACTTTACAGCGATAAATTAATCGATATCTCCAGAGGTGTGTAAAATGCACACGACATCTGAGTCAGAAAATGGGCACTATAATATCAAACCACCAATAACCATCCTGAAACACAGCTTTACAGCGAGAAAATAATCGATATCTTCAAAGCTGTGTAAAATGCACACGACATCTGTCTCAGAAAATGGACACTACAGCTTCAAACCACTAATTACCATCCTGCAGAACAGCTTTACAGCGATAGAATAATCGATATCTCCAGAGTTGTGTAAAATGCACACGTCATCTGACTCAGAAAATTGATACTACAACATCAAACCACCAATAACCATCCTGAAGCACAGCTTTACAGCGAGAAAATAATCAATATCTTCAAAGCTGTGTAAAATGCACACGACATCTGTCTCAGATAATGGACACTACAACTTCAAACCACTAATTACCATCCTGCAGAACAGCTTTACAGCGATAAAATAATCGATATCTCCAGAGTTGTGTAAAATGCACACGTCATCTGACTCAGAAAATGGATACTACAACATCAAACCACCAATAACCATCCTGAAGCACAGCTTTACAGCGAGAAAATAATCGATATCTTCAAAGCTGTGTAAAATGCACACGACATCTGTCTCAGAAAATGGACACTACAGCTTCAAACCACTAATTACCATCCTGCAGAACAGCTTTACAGCGATAAAATAATCGATATCTCCAGAGTTGTGTAAAATGCACACGAAATCAGACTCAGAAAATGGACACAACATCAACAATAGCTAAATTCATTTCCCGTATTTAAAGTCTAAACAGATACTACATTATTGTAGACTCTTAATAACTTTCTTCCTACATACCCTATCTTAATTCTTCTCTGAGTATTATTTGCCTAGGCATTCCTAACCCCTAAGGGTCTTTGCAAATCACTAGACTTTATAACAAACTAGACACTCAAAAAATGATTTATAGAAACTTTCAAGAGTTCCGTGATGCGTTGCAGTCGATACCACATCTGACTCTCGCACATGAAACTAATACCTTTCTTTTCTTTTACAATGACTTTAAGGCCATTCACAATCTATTGCTAACACGATTATTAATGCTTCAGAGTGTCTGGGACGGAACATCCACACAGACCAAAATAATCTTCCCGCAACACGAAAACTTTTTACGCCCGCAGCAGATCGAATGTTGCTGACAATCTCCCAACTTGTTTTTGGACGCACCGTACATCTTTCCCCCTTAACACCTTAAGGTCAGATCAACCGTCACAATCTGGCTTTTTAAAGAACGGCTTCGGTACGCACCTCACCCCAACGATTCCCTCAAGTCCCCAAGGCGATCCAAGTCCCTTTTTTATACCCCTTTACCCCTTTCCGATTCGGCGAAGTCCATCAGGAGCTGGAGTGTGATGAATAACACCCGAAACTGCAATCCTACCCTTTGGTGCCTTAAAACATCTCGTTCCTTTTTACCTTCTCTGCTCGGTCCACCCTCCCTTTATGTAAGAAAAGATTGCAGGGGTGGAGGAGGTAGGTCTTCTGACACCGGTTCAATTTTTCGCTGCTCAACCAGTTCGAAATCTTGCGTTCCCCCGTACTCCCAAAGGTGTGATTAAAAGTTGCTGCTTTTAATTAAAAGACTAGCGCCTTTGGGGTTTGAGAAACAAACGAGCTGGTGGAAAGAGGGACATATAATAGGGGGGATGGCCACCCCCCTACATACTAAACGCGTGTGTGGAGTCAATAGGTGGAAGACTCAGCCCCTCCACTCTAAGCCTGTCTTGTAAATATTATTTTAAACTTTGTGTCTTGAGATGGAAGTTGTATTTGGAGACTGGAAATCCTTTTATCTGGTTCATTTTTTCATGGCGTTTTCCCTAATGATCCAGTATTAATCCCAGTTGAATGTCGCCGGGCTTAATGAAGGCGGATTGCTTATGCATGTTTTAGACATGGCCGATTTGGAAGATATAGGTTTTTCTTGTGTTGATAAATTGTTGGTTTGGATGCGAGGATGGATTCGATATTTATTGGTCTTAATAGCCGGTGAGTGATGCACAAAATGCAGCTAAAGTTCTCAATTTTAAACAATTATCTGAAATTCCTTTATGCTTAACTGTCCTGGTGGTTGTTGCGATGAGGTATATGGTATTACCAAACTGACCAAATCTCGATGGACGAGATATCTCGTCATAAGAAAAAACTCACCACATCATGATCATCGTCAACGAATTGGCAATATCTTGCTGAAGAGGTAGCAAATTGTCCAAATATCTCATCGAAAAATCGTGGAGGATTAATTCTGGCCTAACATCCATGGATTAACCCTCTGAGAGGATCGAGATTTCCAAGTAGTGTTCTATTGTTTTAACACCACAACATGTATAATGACTAAATAACCACATATTGACTGGCTGAAATAGTCTTAAGAAAGATTCTATTGGCCAAGAATCTCTGAATTGGTTGAACAACATGCAGGAAAAGCTGTAAGATATAGAATGGCTTTTAAACCCGTCAGTGGGTTAAGTTAAAGGGTTATGAGTGTGTGGAGGTCAATACGTGAAAGACTCATTCCACTCCACTCTAATCTTGACTTAACATTATTTTAAACTTTTTGCTTGAAGTGGAAGTTTTATTTAGAAACTGGAAATCCTTTTCTCTGGATGTTTTTCTTTTATCGTGGAGTTTTCCACTATTATCGTGTGCTAACCATAGTTTAATGTTGGCAAGGTTAATGAAGGGGGAATTGCTTATGCACATGTGGGATTTGCGGGATTTAGAAACGATCGGTCTTATTTATTGGTGATAATAGTCAGCTAGGGGTACGTAAATAAATAATACCCGAAATTATCAATTTTTTATTCAATTATCATGAATACTTTTATATTTAACCACGGTGAAACATTTATAGCACAAGATAAAAGATTACCGAGGCAATAAATTTAAATTACAGATTTAACAAGCTTATTTTTTGAAGTTTTTCTTCCAGTCTGGTGCGATACTATGTAAACGAAACATGATTTCCTGGAAGCGTCAATTGTTCATGTGTCTTATGTCATATATTTATTCACAATTTTTTTTATTTCATAATTTATCTTCAATAGCATTAAAATGAAGTATAATTTTCATATAACTATGAGGATAAACCTATAAAATTGTAAAAGTATATTAGTTTCTGTTGTATAAATCAAGGTAGGTAGTTGACTTTAAATCGCACTGGAGCAACACATAGGGTAATGTCGACATTCCGGGATCCAATCCTGAAGGGAAAGATTCTATCAGTAACATAGAAGAACTCTATTGATTGAGGAAACATATAATCTAGCGTTTTAAGTATTAGATGCATATATACACAGCACTTAACAAATGGAAACTCAAAATGACCCAGCTTGGAGACACTACTTTCTTGAGTAGAGCAACCCTACAGAGGAAATGAATACTGTAAGCAAATGAATCCCCTATCTACGTTCCCGCATCTCCACGATGCAACACAAATGTACCGGCTACCGTATACAGATCCTATCAGCAACATTGAAGAGCTCCACCCTTTAAATTTCGTTTCTGCATTGTCTTTATTAGATCTCACGTGGAAGTCATTAATATTCCAACCACACCACCAACATCCCCTACTTAACAATATGTTTTTTACCATCATCAGGAACAACATCCATAAAAAATATCATTAGATACAAGTCAATCGTTCCCTCTTTTTCTCCAGCAAAGATCATCCAGAGGATATTTATAGAGCTCTCAGCAATCAAACTGTCAGCAACATTTAATAACGGAACTCATAAATACTATTAAACACTTCTTTCGCTGTCAGTATATTATAAGTGGATATAAAAAAGGGGATTTTTCGTCTTCCTTTCGCTAGTTGAGAGCAAAAGTCTGATGACTCCTCTGCGGTCGTGATAGGTGGTAATAACAATAACGCTTAACATCTCCTAGGTAAAAGTAGGCAAAGAAATGGAGGAGTAATGTGGTTGGTAGGGAAAATGAACAATGGCTGACCATTTATTCTGGATCGGCAATTAGGTTGGTATAGAGTCATAAAGGATGTCAAGGTAATTGGAAGGTAGGGATGAATTTTTCTCCTTCCCAATGTGAAATGAAGACTCATTTTGGGGAATAATCGCCATTTGAGAGAGGAGATTGAATCTATTTTCCTATCAGGGAGATATAAATTACTCAAAAAACGCCGATCAAAATACAACAAGAAAATAAGCAAAAACTAGGGAGTAGGCTTGTGGAAATATATCGTCCAACGGTGGAAACGATGATAGAATGGGTGTGACGTTGATAAAAAGGTAACGAAATATAGTGCACTAAGTTGGAGTAACGCTTCAACAATAAGTTGTTTCATTAAGAATAGTGTTTAATATTGCTTGCTTCCGGCACAAGTTTGTCCAAAGAAAGCATTTTTATGCATTATTTTTATTCATATGTATCAAAAAGTAGTTAAAATTTTAGAATTATCTACCCTTTTGTGCAACGATTCACAGGTCAATGTTCAATCAGACATGATAATTCAGCTTACAGTAGTTGAATATGAATATCTTACAATTATTTTCTCTGAGGCAAAGACACACTGAGAAATTTAGTCTGCAGTTGCCTTTCCCAAATCTTACATAGTATTTTGTAAACAGTTTCAATTAATAAAAACATATTACTTGATTACATTAAAATAATTATGGACGAAATGCACAAGAGAACTCACTGTTGGTGAGATTTGAGTTTTGTTGTCACTCAAACACTAACAAAATGTGTTGATTTTTACGAATATAAAACATTAAAAAAAATTTATGTGTGAATATACAATTAAAAATCAGTTTAAGTATAACAGTGTAAATATTTTTAAAGGTAATTATAAATATTTATTGAAATAAGAAAATAGCATTTAAAATAAAAAGTTCTCATTTAAAATTATCCACTGTAAAATATAAAAAATATCGAAAGAAAAAATCCTCAACTGAAACTAGATCAGAAAATCTCTATTGGAAGAATGCCATGATTTTGAAATTGAATCGAAAGCCAAAGTTTAATAAACACAACCTCATTCGCTTTCACAGAGGCCAATTTGCCCAATCATAAAATGAACCCCCTCCCCCCCCCAAAAAAAAAAAAAATTGTCATTTCTAATTTGTGAAAAATTTTGTAGTTTTCTTGAAAAAAGTGACATTAAAAATGGCTTAAGTCACTTGCTTAGAAGACATTTATCGATTTGAATGAAAATCCGTCGGGACTAAATAAAACTAAAAATCCCAAAATATAAAGAAAAACTTCAATCACATTCACAGAAGACGATTCATCTCACCATCGAATGAACCAATCACGAAAACAATTCTAAATAATGGAAGCATACTGTTGTTTATATTGCAAATTAATGGTACTCGAACATCACAAAAAACTTTGCTCGATTCCTTAGAAAAAAAAAACCCATCTATCAGAAAATATCGAAATAGAAATTGGAAAATAATAACTACAGTTGAAAATTTCGTAAGAAACCCAAGGGTTTATACAAAAACAAAAATAGAGATCACGAAACACAAAAACCTCAAACACTCACAGAAGACCCAATCATCAAACAGGCCCAATCATTAAACCTTACAATTCTAAATACTCAAAACATACTATGATCAGCATTTGAAAAAGACCGACAGTAAAAACCACACAAACAAAACGTTACTATCCCTTAGAATACGACTCCATTTATCAAAAACTACTAAAAAAAAGAAACTACAATTGAAAATTTTGTACGAAGCCCACGGGTTTAAATAACGATTACAGAACACAAAAACCTCAATCACTTCCACAGAGGACAATTCACCCCATCATCAAATGAACCCATCACAAAACCCTTCAAATCTAATTAATGGAAACATAACTGAATCTCCAGATCTACCATCCCCGGACAAGGAGCGGACAATCGCATGTTTATGTATACAGATTAACAAACTCTTCATTAAAAGCGCACCGCCTTTTGTACGACCGGGCTTATCAATCAACCGATCTACTTTCATTATGACATCAGCAAGAAGAATGTTCTACAAAACAAACAGCCTCTCCAGGAGTGGGCGGAAGGCACCCGAAACAAAGGCAGAACGCTACCTGCTCCCACAGCCAGCTCAGAAGAGGCGTGTTTTATTAAACGACACTGGAAAGGCACACTCTGTGCATAAAAATCAGAAAGCTTTTATGTGCGTAATGACGGGGTTTGCGCTGATGAATCCGTCGTAAAACAAGATGGTTGAGCATCGTTTTGTGCAGATTTAACTGCGGTTGGGTTTTCGTTTTTTTGCAGTGCGGGACACGTTCATTGGTTTTCATGGGAGTTTAGTGCACCAGATGGGACTTCCACGATCGTCGGTTTCATGTCTCGTGATGTATTGGTCTCTGTACGTGACTTTCGATCTGAGTAATGAATTTGTTTTGTTTTAGGGAAGATTGAGTGTTTAGAGTTGACACTGGGATCCCAATTAAAGATCATCCTCATTTTGTACGCGAAAATATACCGTATGGGGAACTAGCGAGGCCGTTTAGGGTCACCACTTTCGGTGATTCTGACTCTGGCCTTCGAAAGGACCCCAACTCTTATGCTGGCTAGCAGCAATTGGTTATCCGCTGCTACTCCAACATATTGTCAACTGTATGAAGAATACACTTCAGGAACAGGAAAACGTAATTTATTTAAGCATAACTTTGCAATGACAAATAATACTATAAGGTCTGACATTCGAGCTGAGTAATGAATTTGTTTTGTTTGGGGGAAGATTGAGTGTTTAGAGTGGACACTGAGATTCCAACTAATGATCATCCTCATTTTATACGCGAAAAAATACCGTATGGAAAACTAGCGAGCCGTTTGGGGTCACCACTTTTGGTGGTTCCTACTCTGGCCTTCGGAAGGACCCCAACTCTTTTGCTGGCTAGCAGCAATTGGTTATCCGCTGCTATTCCAGCATATTGTCAACTTTATAAAGAATACACAAGAACAGGAAAACGTAATTTATCTAAGCATAACCTTAAGAATGACAAATTCAATGTTTAGAGTTGACACTGAGATCACAATTAAAGATCATCCTCATTTTATACACGAAAATATACCGTATGGAAAACTAGCGAGCCGTTTGGGGTCACCACTTTTGGTATTTCCAACTCTGGCCTTCGGAAGGACCCCAACTCTTATGCTGGCTATCAGCAATTGGTTATCCGCTGCTATTCCAACATATTGTCAACTTTATAAAGAATATTTATAATAATATTTTAACCCTTAACTATAGTCTCGTAACTAGTGTGGAGGGGTCTCTTAGACCTCGCTCACTAAAGTGCGTATACAGTTGATTAATATAATATATTAATGAAAGATTCTTTAGATAATTATTACTTATACATTTTAAATTTAGATAATTCAATTCTTAACATGAAATATATTTTTTATTACTATACAAGTTAAGTAGATTCCATGTCTCTTCAGGCTCAGCTTCCGGACCTAATTTTGCAGGACGTTTCAACCCTGGAAAATGTAAAACTATATTGTGTTTTGGTGTTCTAACGGCACGATTAGGTTCACCTCCTCCCCCAGGCATCCCATTTGAAGTTATTTTTTCCGTAGAAATATTCTTGTGAAGGCGCATTTGAAATATCTTCATCTTCACCTGCATAAATTTCCGAATCTGTTTTGTGTTCGCTTTCAATAATATTATCCGAAATTTCACTGTCTCAATTTCCGACAAATTATCAACAATATCCTGAATTTCTTTTTGTGTAAGATACACAGGTCATTTCTTAGTACATATTTTTTGCCATTTTAGGCTCTCTACTTAAGTTTCAATAGGGATAACAGAACAAGGGGCCATGGGTATAAATTGAATAAGACACATTTTAATCGGGATTTAAGGAAAAACTACTACTTTAATAGAGTAATAGACAAATGGAACGCGTTGCCAGAAAATATAGTTAATTAAAAAGGAGTGTACGAATTTAAGATACAATTGGATAGTCAGTGGGAATTGGGGAATTCATAAACAAAGGACCAGCCTTGTTGGGCTTGAACCTGTAGCTGTTTGTCAATATTTGTATTTGTATTTGTATTTCTTACTTTTTTACTTTCGAATACCAAGAAAAGGTGAAATATTTTTTTAAAAATAATTTTAATTTCTAGGCATAAAATTGCCACCAGGAATTGGAACATTTTTGTAATAAGTTAAAACCTTTCCAAACCAAATAAATAAGAAACCGCTTCTTTTTGTCAAAATGTATACCATTTATTAGCAGAGAATATCGAATTAACTACGCAAAGTGAAGTTTTATGCCAACGTGTGGATGACATAGATTGTTCATGATAAAGGAGTAACGTCAGCGTATAAGTACATGGATGTTGTAAATTGTCCATATTAGAGGAGTAACGGCAGCTTATAAGCACATGGATGATGTAGATTGTCCATGTTAGAGGAGTAATGGCAGCTTATAAGCACATGGATGTTGTAGATTGTCCATGTTAGAGGAGTAACGGCAGCTTATACCCATTGGGTGCTTATAACAAATAGCCGTCAGTTCACCTCTTGTATCGAAGTGGTCAGACATCGGACAGTAGAAAAACCATCAGATCATATTGTTAAGTTTAATCCTCTATTTGTTGAAGTGAGAGTTTAATTGTTAATACCAAAGTTATAATGAATAACCGGCATGAACTTATTCATTCGGAAAACTATCGTTTCGAACAAAAAGTATTAATCAAAGCCGTATATAAGAGACAAACAAATTGCAAGCTGCCAGTTTCGCGTTGACTAATTACTCCGTCTACCAATTACAACTGTTCCAGCTCAATTTATTTAACTTTGCATCAATGTTATTAAAAATTATATTAGCATTTACTTTAACTGACGTTTATTATCATGTCCAGAAATTAACGACGACAAAACTTAATTACAGGAAAACCATCAGCATCAGAAAAGAGTGCATATACATGACACCGGTTGCTTAACGACCCACCGAAGCAATACAATGGCACCGTCGATAAATAATAATCGACATACGGGATGGGTGACATCAACATTGTCGAATGGAAACAAAAACTTTTTGAGGTCGTTAAAATGGGTGGTGACATTGTAGTTGGATAGGTACACACATGGCTGACATTTCCTCCTCTGTTGTTTGTATTTGATTCTTGCTGTTGGGATGTTTTCTTGTTAAAACGCACCTGTCACACTTTCCATAACTGTTGCGTCCCCGTAACTAATTGGACAGTTATGCAAAGCTAGTTTATATGATAGAGAGGCTTTCACAACTAATCGTTATTTCTTTGGGGCTGTTGTCTCTGGAAGTGTATAGTTATTAATTCTTATCTTCAGGCTAAGAGAGAGAGAGAGAGAGCACGTTTCTGAATGGAGCAGGAATTAGCATTTTAGTTAACGAACGATATCCATCAAGTTTAAATGGAAGACGAGCATCTAAATTAAGTTTATTCTTTTTAGAGCTATTTCTTTGTTCATTAAGTTATACGACCAAACTGTTAAAAGTTCAAATTAATTAACAGTTTACAGTTGAAACTAGCTTTCAGTGAACTGTAAACACGTGTCTTTAATTATAGGGCAGGGAAATCAGTCATTGAAACTAATGGAATTGAAAGATGGTGGGTACATGCAAGTAAAGAATTTTGATTTTGTCTAAACTTCTACTGTATAATCACATCATACATCAAAGTCTATTGTGTGTACCTTTGTTTATAAGTTCTAGATATATTCCATTGAAAACCAAATTGGTTTGGTGGGACACCAGGTAGTTAAAACGTTTAACGCTAAAAAATAACAAGAAAACATCGGTTCAGTAGACGTAAGGACAAAATCATTAAAAGCCGCTAATGAGAGAATGCACTAATATAACCTGGGATGGTTTAAGAAGAATATTTTATATCCAAGGCACACATTAGCTTTAGAAAATGATGTGCATCTGAGGATGGTGACTTAAACTCATTCTATGTATGATATTGACTGGTTTTGTAAATTAAATCATGTAAAAAAGTTTTCTTATATTTCTGTTCTTGAAAGAGTAGTGCTTGCTGTCTTTTGACCGTAAAAATATGAAAAGAAGCAAAAAAATAAAATATATGCACATGCCTTACATCTATTTCGACCTCAAATAGTACCAAGTTACTGCATACTAAGTTCATAAATTCGTTTAATGTCAGGAATCATCACTCAGGTCATATCTTCATTTAAATAATCCTCAATTACTTCCTCTTTTCAAAAGAATCATCTTTTCATTTAAGAAATCGCTACTCATTTCATATCTTTATTTAATAATCTTTTAATTTCATTTCTTCATTTGAGGAATCGACGCTAATTCATCTAGCTCTTATTTCATCTCTTCATTTGAGGACTCACCTCCTTCCAGAGATCTCCTTGCAAGCTATTCCGATTTCACAAAATGAACTCGCTATTCTTAGAGAGTTAAAAGTTATGTATCTTTTACAATACAACACAGTACATGCCTTGCTGATTTGATTCGAAGTTACTTTGACTTGTTACTTTGACTTTGACACGGTCTTCTTTTGATTAATCGAAGAAGAAACACAAAGATTAATCACATCACCACCTACTTCATTGGATGGATTCCAAATCACAATGAACATTCTTGTCTAGATCGAAATTCAAAACCAGAACCTGTTGAGCTGAGCATTAAATAATCAGAATAAGTAATCGAATACGAAAACAAAAAAAAACCGATTTAATCGAGAGAAGGAATCACACAGCTGCGATATAAGGCTATTATGTAAAAGAATACCACATTTTTTAATCTGATTTCCCTAGTATTGTGATTAGTGCATTGGAACTGTAATATAGTGGATGAAGTTCAAACCCACTTTGAGTGGGTGAAAAAGAATGAATGCATTTGATCATTATACTGTAATTTACTCTATATAAAAACGATAATTTTTGACACACACCAACATCGATACGCATACAATATATAACACTGCTACTTTAGTACTTGAGTTCTTTGGTATTCGAACACCTTGGATGGATACTTTGATGCTCTAGTGCTTTGCAATTTGAATAGTTTGGTATCTAGTACTTTGGTAATCGAGTACTTTGATATATGAGTACTTTGGTATTCGGGTACTTTGGTATTTAAGTACTATGGTATTTTATTCGAATACAACTAGAAAGAATCGTGTAAATGAGTTATTTTGCATTTGAAGCCTCCTACTTACTTATGAGGTTGTGTAACGTTAAGCATGATTTTTTTTTTCGATCCAATCTCCGCATCTTTTGTGGCATACTTACACTACTTCTCATTTCCTAAATTAAATATCATGAAACCAAATATAGAACTAGGCAGTATTTAATTGAATGCTCATGAGAAAACTCAGAAAGTTTTATAAGCCACTGAAGCCCAATTACTTCTTTTCCTTAAATACCAATAGCAATTTTTCCAACAAAAGATTACCTATTGCTACCACGCCTTCGAGCAAACTTTTTCTCTCCATTTCCAGACATAAACACAGATACATAAAAACAAGTTGAGGTCGAGGGAATTGGGAACTAAGCATTATGAATATATCTATATAGCTAAATCTTATAGGCTGCAATGTAGTATGCTATCTTATTTCTATTTCCTATGTTTTTTTTAAATTTCCAATGGCGGGTACCAAAGACAAAACTGAAGACAAAAAACAGAACGAAAGCAATGTAAAAAAAAGGCAACAGATGAAAGTCTATGGACCCATTCGTTCCCTCGCTTCCCAGTATCGTTCCCACAAAGTTGTAGCGGAGAGCGCAGGACAGTGTCGCACGTGTGTATAGTCCATGAGTTCCTGTAGGTTGCAGAGTTTTCAGCGTGGATCGTCAAGGATGCCTATGCGATGTAAATGTCTTGCAAGGCAGTCGTGGCCTGTAACGAGGCGGAATTCTGCTACGGCTTTCATTCTCTCTATTTCCTATGTAATATCAACCATTTTTATAGATAGTAGTTTGTACTATGCATTACTTTTGAAGGCTTTTAGCACACATAAAATTTTTGAATTACCATTTGTTAAGAATATGAACCACTCCAGATAGTTCTGATTTTATTTGACGTTGATCTGATTTGGCGTTCTACGGACATCTTTTTTTGCAAACTAAATATGCTAAAACTGATTCATAATTATTTTAAACACCCCTGTCCAAACCGTTATTCAAATACAGGACCTGTTGAATCTATGGTCATAGTATAAAACCAAGCTTTTGTTCTAGAGATTATGGTGATTGCTTAGAGAAAGAGCCGATTACATATGTTTCGTTTACTAAATTAAGTATTGTGAGCCCGACCACAGAGCAACTGGTAGTATTTACTTAAATGCTCATGATGAAACTCAGCAATTTGCAACAGCATCTGAAGTGCAGTTACTTAAGGTAACCTCTCGAAACTTCACTTTTTACCATGCTCTCTCTCTATCTCTGTCTTGAGACATAAGCGAAACTACAGAAAGACGATTAAGGACGCAGGAGAAACCGTTGAATGGAAGTGATTTGTAAAATAAAGATTATGAACTTTACTATACAACTGCATCATTCAGGCGAGCACATTAATATCACATTATCATACAGCTGCATTATACGAAACTAAAATTCATGAATTAAGAACAAGTATCATTCCATATATTTCTCTCATCTGACGTTGATTTGGTTTTACGCATTCTTTAGCTGTCCAAGTACTAAAATGGTTTACAGATCCCTGCAAACAACCATACCATGACTAGGATTAAATTGTAAGACTTGTTGAACTTAGGATTGTAGTGATGAATTAGCCTGCTGGCTTTTGTTTGAAGGACGTCTAAGAGAAATCACTGATCGTATATTACTCTCTTTCATTTATTGACCCATTTATTTCCAACTTATCTACCAATTTGCAACCTCAAAAACTTTTATATTTTTAACAGTATCGGTGTCTCCTCACAACAACTCTTCAGCAAACACGAGATGATTGCTGAGTGACGTGAAAGGTAGGTAGGTATTTTAATTAACGTTGCACTAGAACAACAAAACGGGTTATCGCCGACGGTCCGGGATCAAACCCCAAGTGAAAGATCGGAGTACAACACCACATAATTTTGAATCGCCGTCAGATGAAGTGAGTGACTACGAAAAACATGAGCCGCGGTAGCTCAGTCAGTAGAGCGTCGGGCTCGCATCAGAAGGGTTGTGGGTTTTGTCCTCGGCGGAGCCTGCAATTCTGATGATTGCGAGATCGGCGCTTCGACCTGGTTAAAGACCGTCGTGTTCATTAATGGTGACTGGGGCACGTTAAATAGGCCGTTTTCACAAAGTCCCCCCATGTTCCCAAACCAAATCAATACCTCTGGGGGTACCTGATCAGTGGGTTATCGGCCTCTGATTGGGATCTAAATTACGATACGTGTGAGTGAATGGATGTATGAAAGGGGCCTTCCTGTAAAACGGATGTGTCATGTATGTCGAGCAAAGTCGGGCTTCCTCCCAATGGGGCTCAATAACATGGAAGGCGCACCCAATCGCCTCTTGCCGTCTTCGACGGGCCTGGCACTCCTCTGGTCTGCCAGTGTAGGCATGAGAAACAACAACAACAACGAAAAACATGAACTTGAGCCAGATTATAGCTTGACCAAGGTAATTAGTAACAACAGTAAATTAAATATAATGATCCTGAGCACAGAGCATCTGATAGTAAGTATTAATTTGAATGCTCATGGAAAACTGAGCAATTTGCATTAGCCACGGTATCCCAATTACTTCATTTCATTAAATGCAAACATTTTTTTTACCACCAGAAGGCAACCTCTTGCCGTCTCGCCTTAGGGCAAGCTCTCTCTCGTCTTACAGACATAAACACAGGTACAGAAAGACAAGTTAAGGACGCGAAGCAGGAGAAAACGTCGGAGGGAAGGGAGACCTGCAGAGAGAACCTCTTGAAATAGGTGCAGTAACGGGCGCTGACAGTTTGGACAGACGGACAGACAAGGCGCTCAACGAAGCTGTCACTTCACCTTGCCAATTATTGGAGACCCCCTCCCCCCCCCCCTTCACTTCGAATCTCTCCCCCAGGTTCCACTCGTCCATGTCGGTTTCTTTCCCATCGCTGAACTCCGTCGGGAGGTTTGGTTTCCAGCAATCTGCATGGTGGGGTGCCTTGCTAATAAGACGCCGTGTCAGGTTATTGCGCGTGAGGCATTTTTGCAGTTAAATAGGAACATTGTCCAGAGGCATTTGGGAAAGGTTTGGGTGATTTAAATTCATGTTTCAGCCACTATAAATGAATGCAGTAATGCATGCAGCTTATTTATTTTAAATTTAATTTAGAAAGTTTACTTGGCGGTAGTCAAGTTTAAAAGGGTTGCGGGAATATTTTTTTTCCTCACAACTTTGCAATATTCATGCTTAATTAATAATTTACATAAACGTAGAAATATGTGCATGTGAAGTTTATTGTCTTCGGATGTTCTAGTTTAATTATGGTCAAATATGGCCTTTGAGCTAGAAAGCCTTAAAAAACCAACCAACCTGGTTTGTTTAACAAGTCGGAATGCATTTTATTGGCGAGTCTTGTCTTTTGCAAAAATCTTTTCTCGGAGTTTCTTGGTATCAGTTGTACTCGTATAAATGGAGAGTTAAATGTGTGTGTTTGTGGTGTGTGTGTTGGACATCTGGGGGTCAAGTAGACTTTGTGCGTGGCTGGAGCAGTGGGGGATTTGCAACCACCGTTCTCTACCATACGATGACGGACACAGTTTTCTCTTAACCTGGTGATTGTTCCTTTAAATTTAAATTTTTAACGTATTATATTTTACCTTATCTTTTAGCTGCCTATCTGTTCTTAGATTATTGTTATTTTAATATTTTTTTTGCTTCTTTCCGTCTTAGAGTGTTGGACGTAACTTTGCTACTGATATGATGTACTCCTGCTATCATACTAATCCTATTACTAGTGTTTCTTTCGTTATCTCGGTGGTTGCCCCCATTTTGAAATGTTTGTCATATTTTCATCTGGATCATTTTAATAATCATTGATAAACATGGATTTATCAATTTTTAACTATTTGTTTCTTTTAAAATTAACGATTCATTTGCATGTTTTATTGTTGTTATTGACATAGACTTACATATTTTGTGTACTATTAGTTGATGTTTCCCAAAGTGTTTGGCATTTGACACAGACCGAATTGGAACATGTTGTTACCTTTTAAATGGGATGTTCAATAGTTGTTATATTCTTTTTTGTATTATTTATACTTGATTCTTCTTTACGGTATTTATCCTTCAAAATTGCTGGTTTATTCTGTGTTTCTTTTTGTTCTCATGAAGTAAAATCTAAAGCTGTATTTTAGTTTTGATGTATAATTTGGAATGTTCAAAACTATTAATTCCTATTACTGTAACTTGTATTTGATTGCATCTATATTCTTTTCGGTATTACCCCTTAAAATTACTATATTTAGGTCCTCCCTTAATTATGATTTGAAACTGTATTTTTATTTTAGATTTAAATATTGGAATACCAAATAAATAATTTATCTTTTTGTGCTACTTGTACTTGTTTGTAAACTTACTAGTACAGTTTCCAAACTTCTTTTTGAAATATAAATAAACTCCCCGCCTCCTCATTAAATGCTCTTAACTGCTTGGTGAGTGGGGAGGGGACGTGGGTATAAAAAAAATGGTAAACTTTATTTGAGATTATAATATCATCTTGATTTTATTTGACAAAAGAAGCTTTGTGTTTGGTTTGTCGTGTTACTCTTATTTTTTGTAAGATGGAAGCTTATTAAACTAGGACTAACGGTTTAAATACAAGTAGTGATAAGATTGAAATAAAACTCTCCTTAAAATGTTCTGCTATTCAGAATTCTATAAAAAAAAGTCTCAAAAAGGAAAATATGTCTCGTTGAAAAAGTTATTCCAAATCTAGTTTGCTTTTCAAATGCAAACAGGCTACTCGAAAATTTTGTGCTGTTTAAATGATACCGAAAATATGCTTCAAATTATTTGGTCGGTAAGAAAACTAAAAGATAAGCTCTTCCTCTTTTTTCAAGTTTATCGAATGTATAATCACGGCACGCTAAGGTGTCGAATTCTCATAGTGATTTATATTCTATTTCACAGTCGAAAAGACTTCACAATCTCAGGAAGTGTTCGAATGCTGATACTAGAATAGTAATTGCTGCATCTAACTTGACGAACTTCCGACAAAAATCGTCACCCGGGATTTCTGACAGATCCGAACATCTCTGAAGACGTCAATTTCATTTATCTCGCCAGCCAAAAGGATTCGTTTTCGATTCGTTCCGCCTCATCAATTATGCATGAGGCGCCTGTGATGAATTATTCACCATTCTGTAACAGAAACAATTTTTATCCATTTCGATACATGGAGTAAGGAGTAATTATTGCCCATTACGCACCCATTGATGGAAAATACAAATGTTAATCTTCGAGTATCGCACTTTATTCCAACGAAAAAAAATTAAGTTGGTTCTTCTTCAAAGGACTAAACGCTTTATCATATAATGTCCAATGTCCTCAAATTACGGTATTAATAAACCAACACAGCTTCAATTATTTTGATATTGCTACTGATGTAGCCTATCATTAATCGACTGTATTTAGCGACTTGAATCACAGACTCCTACCCAGGCAAGAAAAAAACTATTAAAATCTTACAGAATCTTGCTCTCAAAATTGCCCATTATTAGATGTACCCAAAGTTCTATTTCTTGCCTGGAGAACCTGGTATGTATCTAGCATTTTCCAGTAACATAATTAACAATTACCCAGTTTCAGTAATTTTCATACCAGAGTATTTTCCAGTAACATCGACTGGAGCTTTATACAGCAGTCTCAACCATTTTCAAGTCAGAGGAATTGCCAGTAACGTCGTTCCCCAACAATCAAATAACTTAAATGTCTTAAATAGACTCTAATAAGATAAGGTGAATACAATTTAATCCTGTGACAGCATTGTTCACTTGTCACTTGTTGCTGGCTTGTACTTAATGTTTTATTTCTTTTTTCATTTGGATACTCTAAATCTGGCATATGCCCCAGATTACGGATGTAAGATAATCAGGTGTCCCAAATTATATGGTGCCATGGCATGATGAAGGTAGTTGGGACAACTGACCTGTACTCACCTTTAAAATATTTTACCTTGCTTTAAACTACCACATCACACGTTTGCTGATTATATATTTGAAATCAATCCTACCACAGTTATTTTTATGCCAGAAGATTTACCAGTAACGTCGTACACCATCCAATTAATATCGTAAAAGTCGCGAATCACTGCCGTCATAACAAGGCGAGAAGACAGGTAAAATTGCCATAATTTTAACCATCCACAAAATATATGCCAAAATCACTTAGAATACTTGCCACTAACACCGTCCAGCATAAATCAAGTATCTTAATCACCTTGGATCAAACTATCAAGTCAAGATGACAATTGAAACACGACATAGCTTTTCCTGATCCAAGTGTTTATCCCTATCTAAAGTACCCGGTTACAAATCGTTCGTCTTCCTAGTGAAACCCTTGAGCGCGAGCAAACGTTGTCATGTGAGAAGTACCAATAGTAGCATCGTTTACTATCGAACAAATACTTCAAACGTCATTGTGTATCAGAATCAATTAAGGGAAGTTGAAGCAGTGTGGTTTGCCAGACTTTTACCACGGTCACTTAAAATTACTTGCCACTGACATCGCGTCCACCTTTAATTAAGTATCTTAAACACTATAATATAACTGCAATAAAATAATGTAAAGACTAGCAAGTCATGACGAGGACATTTGAAACTCGACCACGGCATTGTTCACAAATTACCTGCGTTGCGAGTGCGAACTTTCTTTGAATTGGTGTCTACCCATTTCACGTCACTACTTCGTCACACGTCATACGGTTTTTTAGTGGAATCCCTTCACTGACGTTGATATGTGAGGAGAAGACAGTATCATAGTCCACGATGAAACAAATATCTTGAGCATTGTGAATCCTACTCAAGGCAGGCTGAAGACGAGTTTAATTTGCCAACATTTTACTATCCCTAAAATTGACGCCAATGTCACTTATTAGTACTTGCCACTGACATCGTCCACCATTAATATAATATTTTAAGTACCATGAATTAGACTCAACCAAGTTAAGACGATGACAATTGAAACCCAACAAGTCGCACGTCTTACTGGTGGATTCCCTTCATTAACGTTGTTACGTGAGGAGTAGACAGTACCATAGTCCACGATGAAACGTATATCTTGAGCGTCATGATTCCGACTCAGTCAACGCAAGGTGAAGTCGAACGAAGCTTGCCAATATACTTGAGAAGTACCAAAGTTCACGAGATTACTTTCCGCTGGCATCGTCCATCATTAGTTAAGTATCTTAAACACCATGAATCAGACTCCACGAAGTCAAGACGATGATAATTGAAACCCAGCAAGTCGCACGTTTTGCTGGTGGATTCCCTTCACCAACGTTGATACATGAGGAGTAGACTGTAAAATAGTCCACGATAAAACGTATATCTGGAGCGTCATGATTTCGACTCAGTCAACGCTAGGTGAAGTCGAACGAAGTTTGCCAATATACTTTACCCAAGTTCACTTAGGATTACTTTCCGCTGATATCGTCCATTTATCAGTCAAGTATCTTAAACACCTTGAATCAGACTCCACCAAGTAAAGACGCTGACATTTGAAACCCAACAAGTCGCACGTCTTGCTGGTGGATTCCCTTCACCAACGTTGTTACATGACGAGTAGACAGTTAAATAGTCCACGATAAAACGTATATCTTGAGCGTCATGATTTCGACTCAGTCAACGCTAGGTGAAGTCGAACGAAGTTTGCCAATATACTTTACCCAAGTTCACTTAGGTTCACTTTCCGCTCACATCGTCCATCATTAGTCAAGTATCTTAAACACCATGAATCAGACTCCACCAAGTCAAGGCGAAGGCAATTGAAACCCGGCATAGCATTGCCCACAAAATTACCCACGTTACAAGTCCGAACTTTTTTATTCCTTTGGTGTCTCCCCGTTTCACGTCCCCCCCGACACAAGTCGCACGTCTTCCTGGTGGATCCCCTGAGCATGCGCCAACGCTGTCACGTGAGGAATATGCCGATTTCCGGTGTAACGACGATTCTAGTCAGCCCGCTGGCCATACAGATACAGAGGGAGGTGAAAAGGGTGGTGATAAGGCCATAGAATGGGGGGTGCGGTAATTGGTGGGTTTGTGTCGTAGATGTAATTATAAGCGGTTTTGCTGAACATCCGGGCTTACCAGATGGAGGTTTGTGACGTTGATGAATCGGCGGGATAGTTTTAAAACATTAAGAAAGTTAATTGTTGCCATTCTTTTTCGTTCTACGGTGTCTTCCTTCCCCTCTTTATGAACACTTGGCACATTTCCCCCGTCGTGTCCCCCTCCCTCTTGGTTTTTTGTCTTTCTTTTAGTTTCGTTATTATGATCGGACGGGATGGGAAAAGAATACAAGAGCGAACATAATCCGTTTTCGGTTTCAATTTTTTGTCGGTTGGTTTTTAGTTAAAGCATATACGAGCTTAAAAGGTCAGGCGAGTATTGAATGTTATATTAACTTCGGATAGACGTTGAGGCTGTAGGTCAGTCCATGAAGTCGTTTCTCTGGAAATTGAATCATCAGAACAATTATGAATTGCGAAATCAATGGTGTAACCAGAAAGGGACGGTCTTCTTGCAATTCCCTCCGAAATTGTTGGCATTGGTTTTTTAAATATCTCTACAGATATGATACTATTAATAAATGAGATAGAGAAAAGGTGTTTTTGTTCAACATAAATTAGTCCAAATTTCTCTTTCGTTAATAAAATGCTAATTTATTCGTAAAATATCATACTGTATGAAAAAAAAATTCATAGTTTTACTATTAAACCCTAGCTGACCTGACATATCCGTCTATTAATATGGATCCTGGATTCCTGATCGAAAGGATCCTGGTTCGAATCCGGGGTAAGCATGTATGTTTGTTGGTGTGACGTAAATGTGTGGCCTCGCTATAAGTTGGTTGTGCCTAAAAGGTATACGGTATATATGTGAGGTATGACTTGAACTAACTCCCCGTGTTGCACAAAGATAAGGTAAAGAGGTTCACAACTCTGCCGTTGTAGTGTAATGAGGATTAATATTCAATAGACCCGGCATTGGAAAAAACTACAAAAACCTCGTAAATCTGGAGAAAAAAAAATTTCAGGACCTATAAAAACTAGATACGAGGTAGGTAAATTAACAGATAGAGAGCGAGGGCTTTATAACTGGTGTAGACTGATGAGTTTTGTAAAGATGCTACACAAGCAGATTTGTAAAAAAATAATGCTAAAACCTCACAAAAGAAAAATGAACGAAAGAAGATTTGGTTGTACAATAACGACTTGTCACATAAGATTCCAGTTTAATGACAATTTCCATTATGAAATATTAAAGCAAAGATTATGGAAATTGTTTTTTAGCCGACTCAATCTTCTCTTTTATCTACGAATTAGATCAATCTCCCAAGAAACACGAAAGTAAAGTGTTTTAATTTCATAGTGTTATGTAGTCTAAATTATTTTGTAGGTATTTGCCAAAACAAAACTACTGTATACAGTCATTCGTGCACTTATATCAATTGAGATGTGTCACTTTTTATGTGCTTACAGGAATCTGGTATCCCAAAATGACATAAGAAAAGTAATAAGACCCAAAAAGTAATAAGATCAGCATAAAATTTTATATATTTTTAATTTAGAAAATTGAAGTTCCCTACGCTACAAGGCTTATATTTGAACTACTCATAAATAAATGAGCATTTCAAAAGATTTTAATATTAAAGAGATAATAATATTAAAGATTTATAATTTCTAAGATTTATACATCAATAGTAAGAATCCATTGTGAATAGCTAGAGAGAAGTAGCAAAATATATTATCTCGCAACAAAATGATAGCCCAGAAAGGCTCCTGGCCTTCAGAATTACCAACAAAACCAGTTAAATGATGCATTGACATAAGCTCACTTTGCTCAAAGTGACTTCAGGCTTTCTCACGAAAAAGAAACTAGACTTTAAAAATACTAAAATACCACATTATCTCGCGATATTACAATAAAAAATAAAAGTATACTTCTAGGGAGCACCAATTCTCTTATACATCAGTATGTTGATAGTGTACAGTAGCACAGCACCCAGCCCGCTCAAAGTTTAAATATTAAATAGAAATCCGTCAATACTTACCACCCAGAAATACCCATGATGGATCTCATCAGATACGAGATCTCTCATACTTCTGTTCGGTTAAAGCCCACCGTCACAACCTACTATCACAACCATCATCATTCCTGCCCGATAACGAGACATGTGAAAAACAACGCATCATTACCATTTAATGCAAATATTCTTATTAGGCATACCCCTATACGTGGCTGTCCCCCTGAGGATATTGAAATTAAACATTGCGTCATCCAACCATAACGCATCTCCCGAAGTCTCACCATCTGCCAGTAGCCGATTCTCCATTAATATCGTCTCAAATTACTAATAAACACTTCCTTAAATTAATATTCACGACCCCCTCGACTTAAAACCCCCCTGCGGTGCGTCTGCACACACATACGCTCATCCATCACTGATATTGTGTATTATGTTGCTCTGTTGGGTATTATACCTTTTCGGATAAACAATAGGAAACGATACCAATTAAGCGGCTCAATTGAGCAGAACACTTTCCTGTGTATTGCTGATTTTTATCAGCAGGGGAAAACTCACCAGATGTTGCTGGGTGTGCAAAAAAACGGGCGCATCAATAAAGCAAATAAAAAATTGGGATGTGCAACCCCATAAGAAAGGATCCAGCCGAAATTGGTCAATTACATCGTTGGGTTGTAGAGAAGTTTATTTTATGGGCTGTTGTATCGATCACTGGTTCTGACAGAATTGCTTGTCTTCTCTTAATTTTATTGCAGGATTAATTAAGTGAAGCAGCAGTCTGAGTTTTAATCCTCCGGTTGTTGAAGACACTTCTTTTTTTTTATGAATAAGCAATGCGGGTTTATTATCCGGAAGAAATGTTTCCAATGTGCAAAATTCGACGACGTGTAAGCTGATGCCTTGTGTGAGTACTCTTATTGATTGGACAATGGTGAAGTGTGTCCGTGACAATTACCTGACTCGTAGAATGTCTTCCATCACGCTTCGTGATGATTGGTTATTCAAATTTCGTCTGTCACCAAATGTCGCGTTTTGTCGGATGTCGCATTTCTGAATAGGGTAAGTAGATTGCAACTTTTGGACTAGGAAAAATAAAAACATTTTCACAGCTCTCGATTATTCACGAGCATTAATTTGCCTTCTGGCTTATACGCGACCCTACGTCCTGTGAAATACCAAAGTGTTTTGTCCGCTGTCGCATTTCAAAGTAGATTGCAGATTTTGGACTAGACAAAAATAAAAACATTTTCGCAATTCTCGATTATTTACGAGCTTAAATTCGCCTTCTGGCTTATAAGTGACCAAACGTCCTGTCAAACACCAAAAGTGTTTTGTACGCTGCCGTATGTCTAAATAGGCTTAGTAGATTGCAGATTTTGGACTAAGCAAAAGTAAAAAAATTATCATTGCACTTTTGTGGTTATTCTGACATGCTAGTCAGACATCGACAAACTTGTAACTGTGATGGCTGTAAGCCTAGAAGAGAGCATATCGCACCCCGGCAAGAAAAGTGACACAGCTCAAAAAATAAAATTTTGATGTTATGTCAGTGAAAAATAGGTATGAGGTGCCCTAGCGTGTTATATCACTATTCTATAGAATATAATAGATGTTACCACCGTAAATATTTACCTAAAATTTAACATAAGCTTATAATATTTCAATATAAGTTTTAAAGGATCATTTAAGTTGATGTTTCTCAAATTCTGCAATTTTGAGTTGCGTCACTTTTCTTGCCGGGGTGCGATATGTATCCTATATTTAACAAATCAACAGTAGAATCACTATTAACTGCTGATTGAGCGCACTTACTGTTCTACTTGCACATTGCCGAATGCTATATGTTTCCAGTTACAGTCTTCTTGAACTATGACGTAGAAACAGTCAAATCCCGTCGCCACATAATAGATCACTTGATATTGTAAAAGAACGCCCTTCATCATGTAGGTATTCAGAAAATAACTTTGGATGATCCACATTTTATTAGTGTATAAATACCAAATATTTAACAAGCAATGCGGTTTTCATATCTTTCGACTATTTTCATACTATTGACGTATTCAAACATATTTTGCCTGTTTTATTTACGAAATTTAGATTTCCCCTTATATATCTAGCTGCCACATGTAACCGTCTAGTTCCAAAATCGTTTCGGAAAGAATTCAAGTCCCTTGAGCACCTCCCGTTAGAACATCTCCCTGCCCTTGTTAGATGGTCTTTGAATATTATCATGTAAATTAAGAACAAAGTATGCAACGTCACAAGCTCTTTTATTTCAATCGTAAAAATAATCTAAAAATGAAAGAATAAAAGAAACGCATGTTGCGTATATACTATGAGTATTGCGTGTAAACGAGGATAAGAGTATATGTGTATAATCCATCGAATGGTTAAAAGTATATGACAACAATCGTCAAAACGGTGATAAATTAAACAAGTTCTTAATAGAAAGTTATTTTTTCTTTTCCGATAGTTTAGACTAAACACCTTATCATAATTTTGTTAAAAGTCCAACTGTATTGGTTGACATAATTTCCTATCTGGTGTTTCTGTTTTGCCTTAAATCATAACCATGTTGCATTTTTCATTGATGATTAATGTACTATGGTAATTTGATAATTAATATTTTTCTACATATTTGTATATGTTCTCACTGTTCCTTGTATTAATAAAGTACTTTTCATTTCAATTAACTAATTTTTTGTAATGAGAAAAAACAAAATTTAAGCATGAAACTGCGTTAAACGTTAAACATGTATAGAAATAATTAGAAACACATTTACGTGGATGAGGGGATCTGAATAGTACATTCGCTTCGTGTTTATCTTTAAAACTTTGAAAAGCAAACCAGGGATAAATTTTATAGCCTTTGACAACAAAATACGTTTCTTCTATAAGTGAAGTAAAAACTGGTTTTGATGGAATCGATGAAAAATCTACGATGCTTCAGAAGTGTTTTATCTCCCCCCCCCCTCCCCCGATCCACAGCACATAGTGGCTGTCCTTGTAGCTATAGATAACCGCAAGTTCAGAAACAACAGGCGACCTTGTAGTTCAAGGATTGCTGACAAAAAAGCGATGTATCTCAATGCAACTAGTAAATAAAACCTTCAGCTCGGGCAATGAACAGGTTATAGCCTCTGGAAAACATAACCCTGTCCCCTCAATTAACTGTTTGTAAACATCAAACTCTTTTATATCTTAAAAAATTATAGATAATTTTGATTGGTAATCAATTTTCTTGTTGATTGCATAACTTATAACTATTTCTTTTTGTGACATAATTATTTAAAACGACTTTAGATCTAGAAGTGATTAGTTGACTTAGGTGGAAAATTTAAGTATTTACTCAAACATTTGTGATGGCATATTCTTAAGTAAATAGTTTCTGAAATTTGTGTGTGTTATATTGTTTAGTGTAGTATTGTGTATTTCTTTAGATTGATTATCGTAAAAATACATTTTCCTAATTTTTTTATAGTTTTTGGTTAGTTAATTTAGGCGGATAAAAATTAAATATTTATTCAAACCTTTATTTCATATATTCTTTAGCTGATAGTTTCTAAAGTTTGTTGTGTGCATTGTATATTGTAATATTTTAGATGTATTTCTTTCGACTTTGCTATGGTTTTTGGTTATTCAAATTATAATCATAAAGATACAAACCCAACTTTTGAATATTAACTCTACTTTGTGAGGTTGCAATTAAATACTTCGTGATATTTCCCCTGTGGTATCAGGAAGCAACAGTATGATAATTATAGACAGTTATCTTTAATTTTGTTTGTTGCAGTATGATGATTTTTAATTTTTCTAGAAAAACACATTTCCGCAATCTAAGAATATGATGCTAACACACGAGTATTAGTGTTCTTATTTGAATCAATATGGCGTCAACAACACTTCATTCCATTAATGAATCGGACAACATGTAATAATGCTACGAAACATCGCAATTTATCTTCCAATAGCAACATAATTTCATACAGCAGAAGCTTAACACTGAACTTCGAAAGAAAAACCAAATAATAAGGTATTTATTTCTCAAGAGAGATAGTTTTAATTGTACTGATAAATTTAACAGTTTTGTTCAAAAGAAACTGTAAACAACTTCCGAGAAGAAATTTCAAATCAGATCTGACATATTTCAGGACGAATTGGCATACATCCCACCAATAAATTTTATTTTAAGATGAAATGTTTGGTGGAGAACATTTTGTCATTCAACAAAGTACAAGTTGATAAGATAAATATTTTGTTGTGTTTAGTTCAGAAAAAATGGATGTATATACCACCAATAAATTGTATTTTAAAATGAAAAATAAGGTCTAAAATACATAAAACGACGTGTTCTATATCTGTGATATTTTCTTATTTGTATAGAAGAAGTAAAAATTGAGCCTTTCATGTCTGTTCGCATGCACATCGCAATAATTAAGATTAAATATCTTATTTTAAGGTATATTTAACATATTATTATACTATACATAACTATTTGTAACAGGAATAAATAGCACCCCATGTTATTTAAGTAATATAATTCTAAATTGGCCTGGAACTGAAAGAATGCTTATATGAGAACTTAATGAGAGCAATTAAAGTATACTTATATGTAATTGCTTATATGAGAGCTTTTGTAACTTGAAAACTAGCTCTTATAGAGTAATATATTAGAGATCAATTTTAAGTGCGTGGTAAACAAGGGATATTATCTTTTTTCTGAAAAAATTTACTAAATATATGTGTTATATTATTTACTACAAAATAGACAGTTGATACTGATGTTTTCATTATTAAAATATTTTGTGTAAGATACAAAGTTATAAAATTGCCATAAACGGGATTTTTTGAAACTTGATAATTTTTAAATACTCTATGTGGTTGACATCAGTTTTCGATGTATTTGTCAAGATATTACCTCAACCTTCTTTAGTTTTTTACATCGTCTTCTCTGGAAAGTAAACAGTTGTTTCTGATTTAACTGGTATTACTCAACCGGATGTATTCAGCTTAATATTTAACAAGACTAGTCTTAGTGCAATGCAGTTTGTTCAAATTCCTTGACTTGGCAACTGTTTTCATGAAATGTTTAATAGTGTTTCAAAAGGTGTTAGATGTTAGACTAATCCGACTGTAATTTGATAAAGTCTATGAGTTCTTCACAGATCTTCAATACAAAACTTCACTTGAAAAGAAAAAAAAGGGGAAAACATCCGAAAAGTCATCTAATATCAATCAAAAGTTATTTCACCATGTAATTCATACTAATTTTTGTACTTCTTTTAAAGTACAAGTTATAATGTACAAAATGACTTGAATAAATAGTGCATTAGTAATTTTTGTAGGGACTGACGAGTAAACAGTCCGAGTAAGGATATGTTTACCACATAACAGTGACTTATCGACACCAATATTAAAGTTATATCTATGCATGTGTGTTATGCAAGTTTGATCAAACCTGGTATTAAAAGAACTCAGACATTTGTAACATTGTTTATAACGAATTGAGGCTTTGCTGTTTGACGTCTTCATTCCAGTTGAAATTGAAGTGTTTCGCAAGCATATTTCAATGCACAAAGTTTAATTAAAAATGTTTTTAACAAAAAGTTGATGAAATTTTTTTGGAAAATTTGATGCTTCTAGGCTTATAGAAATCCTTACAAACTGAGTTCTAATGAAACCTATAGGAGAAAAATATCTATACGGATATATCTGCAGTTCATACGAGATGTATGGAAAATAGATGATTATTTTTACACAAATTGGACAAATATGAACCTTTGTATATATGAATGACATTGTCAGGAAGGCTGTCATTAATAACTTATACAAAAGATGGAATTTTGATACTTTAATACTTGAGAAAATCAAATTTTCTTATTACAAAGTCATAACAAAAATTTAGTCATAACAAAAATCAATGGTTTTCTTACACAAATTTCGTTCTTTAACAGCAGTGAGTTTTTACAAATATTTCTTAACAGTCACTATGATTGATAGAGATTTTACAGTCAAACGCCTTTGTAAAGTGGATGAAATGGAGCTTGATGCTTTTGCTCTGAAAATGATTTCTAGAAACAATTTGATTCAAGATATTGTCATTACATCAGTTAAAACTATAACCAAGAATATTATTATATAGTTCTTATTATCAAAATTGTAGACCAAACACGAACATTCTAACGCATTCTGTCAGTTACTCATTAGAATCCTAGGTGATTGCACCGATTGGCAATTAGGATTCGTCAAGAATTTAGAGTTGAAACCTGTTAAAGTGTGGACATAGTGTTTGAAGTTTTCTCTGAAAATGATTTTTTGGATCGATTTGATGAAGGTATTTCCGTTGAACCAGCCAAAAGCCCACAACAACGATCACTAGAAACTAATTATTTATCTCCTATATATTGTATAAAAGACGAATTATCTAAGGTAAAAACCAATCAATGTGAATTTCTTGAAATCCTGTTTCATTACATATTGACAGTGAGTAGGATTTATTGATAAAGGCGTTGAAAACTTTTCCAAAGATAGGAAACACATTTGGTGTTCCCACTGGAAAGTATCTTTAGAAACAATTTTATCGAATGCGCTTCAGTTTCATCACACAAAACCACAAATAAATATCCTTAGAAACATAATTTACTATCGCATTGGTGTATGAAACGCAAATCCCTTTGCGTTATCTTAGTCTATTAAGTTCATCACTTTGTCAGTTGTTCTGTTTCACTGAAACATAAATCGTAAACAATGCTGCCGAAATGATGGTTGATACTTTTCTGGAACTAATCTCTAGAAATACAGATTGAGACATCAGCTAAAACCATAACAAAGATAATTACAAACAAATAACTTATTACCACATTGTAACCATTCAAAGTGAACATCTAAAAATCTTGTACCTATTAACAGTGGTTCTGTGTCATTGACACTTAGACTGATGCAAACCTTGAAGGGAAACTGATGGTTTATGTTTTTCTGAAAATGATCAGAAAGTTGGACTGAGGCGTCAGCAAACACCATTACAAAGGTAATTAGAAACAAATCATTTACCATCAAAATGCTGCTTAAAACACGAATTTCACAATATGGACAATCAATGGAAGATCTTGATCCTTTGGACCTATTGACAGTGGTTATGTGTCATTGAGACTTAAACCTTTGCAAACCACTTTATTGAAGGACAAATGATGGTCTAGATTTTTCTGAAAATGAGATCTGTTGAAAGACAGATTGAGACACAAGCCACAACCATAACGAATATGACTAGGAGCGTTTTAACGTAACCAATAGGTGTGAACTTATAAAAATCCTATGCCTATTGACAGTGCTTGTGTCACTGAGACTTTAACCTTTGCAAAACTTGAAAGGGAAATAATGGTTGATGTTTTTCTGAAAATGATTTTCAAGATGACTTATTGAGACATCAGCCAAAACCATAACCATAAAAACCAAATAAATAATCACCAGAATGAAACTTTAAGCATGGACAATGTACAAAGCTACAAAAACCCAGGCTTCACATCTTCACATGGGGAAAATCCTCCGCTTGTAACTGTAACCTCCATGACCCGTTAGCTTTCTCCCTCACCAGACCTGTTCCAAGAGGGTCACGACCGGAGGGCTACATCCAAATTTACCCTGACCACTCCAATCCCACTCAGAATTGTCACCGGACAGCCCCCCAAAGCCTCCTACCGGGGGGCTTGTACAGCTCTAATTACATAAATCTTACCTTTCGCATCAGAAAGTCCTCCTCGCAGCGACAGGTGGACAAGTCACCACTGTGGTGGACCACGTCCAAAACAAAAAAAACACCCGGGCACCATATAAACCCGGCAAGCGAAAAAGCCGTCGACTGACGACATGGGTGGACCAGAAGCTACTGCAGCGTCCGGTGCTAGCTGCCGCTGCGAGGGTAGACTCTCTATGCAAAAGACTTTCTCATGCTCAGAATTCAGACGAGATTTCTCTCTCTCTCTCTCTTTCTCCTATGCTCCTGCTTCGGCTATTAGCAATTGTAATGAAGCCCTTTCCCCCCAGAGCTGCATGACTTAGTAGCTGCTTTTCCCTTTTATTTAGGTTTTTTTCCCCTTTGCCTTTTTTTTATCCCCCATATCGGGGGATTCGGGCAAGAGTGTGGCTATTAATATTTTATAGGGGAGCAGACCAGTTCGGGTTATAGAGCAGCAGTCCCGATGCTTTGGTTTTTTGGCTTTTTTTATCGTTTGGCAGAGGGGGGTGTTCAGTTGCGTCCGTCCGTCTCTGACTATTCTTGTGCCGGGATGCTTCTTCTGGTAGGGCCGTGCGAGGAATTCGTGATGAGGGAAGGAGAGAGGTTTTGAGGATGCGGCAGGGAGGAGAGATGCTGGGAGAATGGGAGGAGGGATGGAAAATCCCTACGATAAATCCCTTTCCGGGGAAAGTGTCTCTGGAGAAAATCCTCATCATTTGTATACCGCGCGAGAACCAGGCAAGGGTGTGCTCGGTTAAGATTTATTTAGTCATAAGGTTGGCCTTCCTCACTGAAGATTAATTACGAATTTTCCGTGAGCCATCCAAGTGGTGTTGACGAGTTATCTCGTCCATCAAGATCTGGTTGATTTTGATAATGAAAAGAGAAATCTTCTTCAAGAAATAGCAGATTTTTAATAATGACTTATCAGTTATTAGATCAAGTCAGTCAATAGGTGAGTTTTCTTCTAAAGACGAGATATCTCGTCCATCAAGATATGGTCAGTTTTTCTACTGACGAAATACCTCGTCAAGACAAAAACCAGGAAGGTTGATATCTGTGGAACATGTTTTTAACGTGTGGTGTAGAAAACAAACGTTTGAATTCAGTATGAGAGTTTCAAGGTTCAAAACACAACCTTGACCTCAAAGTTTGGACTTTTTCATATTCAACCCCCTTTCAATGTGTGTAGCCTCCGGAAGTTATGAAGATAATTCAAACCTCTAATGAACCCTGTTCTATAACCTGTAGTATTTTCTGTGTGCCTCCGGAGCAGTTTTTAACCTTTTGGTTAATATAATTCTTGGGTTACTATTTACTGCACGTATTTAGTCACGATGTGGGTAAACTTTATTATTTATCATACGGAAAACCTACTTAAACCTACTAAATTAATTTACAATATGATGTGTAAAAACATTCAAGTGTTAATAGTATATTAATATTTTTAATAAAGGTTAGTTGGTCATATTTGCCAATCTCTGTCAAACACAAGGCGAAGAATGTTGAGTATTGGACTTAACACGTGCACAAGGAGCGTTTTACTTAGACCGAAGAGAGAAATACATCCACAGTAAGTTACAGGAATCTATCCTATGCCACATACAATTCGCAGGTTGTTAACTATTTGGGCAAAGTCACTGAATCACGGTGGATGTAATATCAGTAATGAATAGTTAACAATGTACGGCTAAACAGCTGCCTGTGTGTGTTAACTGAGCAATAAATATTTTTATTTAACCGTTCTGGTGGTTTAGCTTCCCGTTGAACTGCCTTGTAGTGTGGCCAGCCTATGATAGAAAATATAATATTTTCCCATTTGGAACTTCATTCCTCTTAGAGCAATAGGGTAGTTTTGTCACGAAGTATCTCGCCATGAACAAAACTGACCAGATCTTGATGGAAAGGTATTTCGTCATGAAAACAAAACTGACCTGATCTTAATGAATGAGATATCTGGTCAAGAACAAAACTGACCAGATCTTGATGAATGAGGTATCTCGTAATGAACAAAACTGAGCAGATCTTGATAAACGAAGTATCTCGTCATGAACAAAACTGACAATATCTTGATGATTGAGGTATTTCGTCATGAACAGAACTGATTATATCTTGATGAAGAAAGTTTCTCGTCATGAACAAAACTGACCAGATCTTGATCAAAGGTATCTCGTCATGAACAAAACTAACCAGATCTTGCTGATCTTGATGATTGAGGTATCCGTCGTGAATAAACTTATCATATCTTGATGAATGAGGTATCTCGTCACAAACATAAATAACCATATCTTGATGAACGAAGTATCTCGTCATGAATAAAACTGACCAGATCTTTATGGAAAGGTATCTCGTCATGAAAACAAAACTGACCTGATCTTAATGAATGAGACATCTGATCAAGAACAAAACTGACCAGATCTTGATGAATGAGGTATCTCGTCACAAACATAAGTAACCATATCTTGATGAACGAAGTATCTCGTCATGAACAAAACTGACCAGATCTTGATGGAAAGGTATTTCGTCATGAAAACAAAACTGACCTGATCTTAATGAATGAGATATCTGAACAAGAACAAAACTGACCAGATCTTGATGAATGAGGTATCTCGTCACAAACATAACTAATATCTTGATGAACGAAGTATCTCGTCATGAACAAAACTGACCAGATCTTGATGGATCTTGATGGAAAGGTATCTCGTCATGAAAACAAAACTGACCTGATCTTAATGAATGAGATATCTGGTCAAGAACAAAACTGACCAGATCTTTCTTGATGATTGAGGTATACGTCGTGAATAAACTTATCATATCTTGATGAATGAGGTATCTCGTCACAAACATAACTAACCATATCTTGATGAACGAAGTATCTCGTCATGAATAAAACTGACCAGATCTTGATGGAGAGGTATTTTGTCGAAACCAATTGGAGGGTTAAATAACCAATAAATGTTTCTGACGACGAATACAGGGTTGCAATTTATAATTGACTCATGATCTTCCAAAATGTTAGGTGAAAAACTAACCTGAAACATCTATTCATATTACGACAACACTAGTGTTCATTCCTACCTTCTGTGTCATGTACAAACACCACCTACTCACACAAACAGCAATCTTCCACGCTTCTCTCCACTCCAGGAACACCGTTCCTCCCAAAAAGGGAAAAAACCCTCGCCCAAAGAAATCCCCACTCCCATTCATCCCTACGAGCCATCGCCGAATGAGGTTCGTGCCTCGAATGCAACTCCGCCGCGAACCAGCCTGAGTGATCCTACCCAGGTTCTTTTTCTCTTCCCTGGCTCTCTTTTTTCCCTTGTACCCTGCGATGGAAACAAATTGCAACGGATGAGTCTGACAGAGTGCTGAAAAAACAAACAAATGCTACCTATCGGTAAAAAAGAAGCACCGAGCGCAACTTCCATATTGATTGTATACCATTAATGTTTGATAGAGCGTCGGCCATTAGGTGGGGATGCATGCCACTACGCTATGAGGATTGATATCTATTCAATCAAGCTGGTGATTGAATTCACTGGTAATGCACTTTTTGAGGACCATATTCCAGTAGTTTCTTTCATTTATAGGAACCATGCCAGAGGACCATATTCCAGTAGTTTCTTTCATTAGAAGTGCGCATTGGTGAATAGTTTGTGTAAACTGTTATGCAGTCAGAAGCAATTCTTGTTAAAAGTATTGGCATAACCAGAATTTTCTTCTTTAAAATGCAGATATTATCTGAATTCAGACATTGTTTGACCATTGTATGAGGAAAGATATTCACCTGAAAAGGGTCGTAAAAGGGAGCTGTGTCAAATTAGATGGGTTGGTTTGTCATCTTTGAGGTCTTATGGCACAAGGTGGGAATTAGAAGTGACACATGCCAGTACGCTCTGATACATTCGATCAAACTGATGATTGAATTCAATGGCTATGTATTTTTTGAAGACCGTTATGCAATAATTTCTTTCCGTAGAAAAAGGCATTAGTGAATAGTTTTGTCTCAACTGTTATGTAGACAATATTGGAGAGTACAAGCCACCATGGAAAACCTGAAAGTTCTTATCAATATGCAAATATTATCTGAATTGATTTAGATGTCCATTGTATGAGAGAAAGATACAAATGAATGGTCCATTGGGGTGTTAGATGGGATTGATGTCAGTATGCCCTGTGGATTTTTTGGACCCTGTGGACGTGAATTAGATGTGATACATGCCAGTACGCTCTGAACCATTCTATTAATCTGATGATTGAATTCGCTGGCTATGTATTTTTTGAAGACCGTTATGCAATAATTTCTTTCTGTAGAAATAGGCATTGGTGAATAGTTTGTGTTAACTGTTATCTAGTCAAAATTGGAGAGTACAAGCCACCATGGACAACCTTAAAGTTCTTATCAATATGCAAATATTATCTGAATTGATTTAGATGTCCATTGTATGAGAAAAAGATACAAATGAATAGAGTCCATTGGGGTGCTAAATGGGATTGATGTCAGTATGCCCTGTGGATTTTTTGAACCCTGTGGACGTGAATTAGATGTGATACATACCAGTACGCTCTGAACCATTCTATCAATCTGATGATTGAATTCGCTGCCTATGTATTTTTTGAAGACCGTTATGCAATAATTTCTTTCTGTAGAAATAGGCATTGGTGAATAGTTTGTGTTAACTGTTATCTAGTCAAAATTGGAGAGTACAAGCCACCATGGTAAACCTGAAAGTTCTTATCAATATGCAAATATTATCTGAATTGATTTAGATGTCCATTGTATGAGAAAAAGATACAAATGAATAGAGTCCATTGGGGTGCTAAATGGGATTGATGTCAGTATGCCCTGTGGATTTTTTGAACCCTGTGGACGTGAATTAGATGTGATACATACCAGTACGCTCTGAACCATTCTATCAATCTGATGATTGAATTCGCTGGCTATGTATTTTTTGAAGACCGTTATGCAATAATTTCTTTCTGTAGAAATAGGCATTGGTGAATAGTTTGTGTTAACTGTTATCTAGTCAAAATTGGAGAGTACAAGCCACCATGGACAACCTTAAAGTTCTTATCAATATGCAAATATTATCTGAATTGATTTAGATGTCCATTGTATGAGAAAAAGATACAAATGAATAGAGTCCATTGGGGTGCTAAATGGGATTGATGTCAGTATGCCCTGTGTATTTTTTGAACCCTGTGGACGTGAATTAGATGTGATACATACCAGTACGCTCTGAACCATTCTATCAATCTGATGATTGAATTCGCTGCCTATGTATTTTTTGAAGACCGTTATGCAATAATTTCTTTCTGTAGAAATAGGCATTGGTGAATAGTTTGTGTTAACTGTTATCTAGTCAAAATTGGAGAGTACAAGCCACCATGGAAAACCTGAAAGTTCTTATCAATATGCAAATATTATCTGAATTGATTTAGATGTCCATTGTATGAGAAAAAGATACAAATGAATAGAGTCCATTGGGGTGCTAAATGGGATTGATGTCAGTATGCCCTGTGGATTTTTTGAACCCTGTGGACGTGAATTAGATGTGATACATACCAGTACGCTCTGAACCATTCTATCAATCTGATGATTGAATTCGCTGGCTATGTATTTTTTGAAGACCGTTATGCAATAATTTTTTTCTGTAGAAATAGGCATTGGTGAATAGTTTGTGTAAACTGTTATGTAGTCAAAATTGGAGAGTACAAGTCACCATAGACGACCTGAAAGTTCTTATCAATGTGCAAATATTATCTGAATTCATTTATATGTCCATTGTATGAGAGAAAGACATAAATGAGCATGGTCAATTTGGGTGCTGGATGGGATTGATGTCAGTATAATCTGTGGATTTTTATCAATTAAGCTTTTATCAATTAATTTATCAATACGGTAGCTCAATTCGTATTGTCACGGATTAGCAACCAGAGGGTTAGCAGCTCGAAACCCGATCCAACCAACAACCGTCATGAGATATGATGATCCTTACATTAGGACATCAATGCCCTTACGTTGGCATGGGGTGGAACATTGGATAGTGGAGTGCCGACTCAGGTGTTTTTCGTCCTCTGACAGTGGTTCCAAATTACGAGGTCTCTTCAGATTTTTCCCTTTGCGATTGATCCTTGAGCGTCAGCAATAGCCCGTTGTGTTGCTTCAGTGTGAGGTAAATTCAACTACCTACGTATATACCATAGCCATTTCAGGCGGAATATTCAACCAACATTTTCAGGACCAAAAGAAAAAGAGGTCGAGATCAAAAGTTTAAATCGCCGTTTTGCAATAAAAACCTCGTAAATCGAAATTTATTGATCATAAGGTTTTAACATTATTTAGAAACAAATATGCTTAAAAAAATTGTTTCAAAAGCTTCTAAGTCTACATCAGTTACAAAAGCCCCTACAGTCGAATTTGTAAACTCGTATCTCGTAAGTGGTTCACATACAATATCTTAGTTTTTATCGATCTTGGACAAGTTTTAATTTCAAGACTTGTGTGATTTTGATAGAATACGAGGTTTGATTGTAAAACGGTTAAAAAGTAAATACACTTCTTAACCTATACCTGGTTTTTCTGGCAACCACTTTCCCACCGGATAAAACAAATCCCATGAAACGGTAGAGAAGCACTAGTATCACTAATTAGTAAGATAAAAATTGATAAGGCTTGTCTGAGAAGAATAGGTTTGGGATATTGTATTATTTTAGGTATAAAGGTGATGAGAATATAACCCATAAAAAATAAATGATGTAGTTATTTTAATCGATGTAAATAAAGGTTTTATTAAATCTGTATAAAATTGGTAGGAAGGTGTCAAAATAGTCGTATACATTTGTAAAACTGAATTCTCATCTGGTTTAATTTGCTAAATCAAGCGAAAATTACATCTATGTTCAGTGACTGGATAGGGAAGAGATTGAACGAAGAAAGTACGATATATATTCACAATGAACTGTCTATTACCATGGGCGAATTCAGAGGAAAGGGCTCACGCCGAGTCTTCTCTGTAAATTTGCAGATGCTGGAAAAACAATTTAAATTCACGCTCAACCTAATTAACCCTCCAAAGTGGTTCTGACTATATATCTAGTTTTACAAGGTCTGCTTGATTTTACTTTTGACTAGATATCTCCTCAGCAAGGTATTGGTGAGTTTTGATGATGACTATATCAAGATCGGGTCAGTTATCTTCTAAAGACACGAAACTTTGTTCAAAAAGATCTGATGAATGTCGCTAATAACGATGTATCTCGTCATCAAGGTATTGGTGAGTTTTGATGAAGACTATATCAAGATCGGGTCAGCTTTCTTCTAAAGACACGAAACTTTGTTCAAAAAGATCTGATAAAAGTCGCTAATAACGATATATATCCTCATCAAGGTATTGGTGAGTTTTGATGATGACTAGATCAAGATCGGGTCAGCCTTCTTCTAAAGACACGAAACTTTGTTGAAAAAGATCTGATGAATGTCGCTAATAACGATATATCTCGTCATCAAGGTATTGGTGAGTTTTGATGATGACTAGATCAAGATCGGGTCAGCTTTCTTCAAAAGACACGAAACTTTGTTAAAAAAGATCTGATAAAAGTCGCTAATAACGATATATCTCGTCATCAAGGTATTGGTGAGTTTTGATGAAGACTATATCAAGATCGGGTCAGCTTTCTTCTAAAGACACGAAACTTTGTTCAAAAAGATCTGATAAAAGTCGCTAATAACGATATATATCCTCATCAAGGTATTGGTGAGTTTTGATGATGACTAGATCAAGATCGGGTCAGCCTTCTTCTAAAGACACGAAACTTTGTTGAAAAAGATCTGATGAATGTCGCTAATAACGATATATCTCGTCATCAAGGTATTGGTGAGTTTTGATGATGACTAGATCAAGATATGGTCAGCTTTCTTCTAAAGACACGAAACTTTGTTCAAAAAGATCTGATGAATGTCGCTAATAACGATACATCTCGTCCTCAAGTTATTGGTGTGTTTTAATGATGACTACATCAAGATCGGGTCAGCTTTCTTCTAAAGACACGAAACTTTGTTCAAAAAGATCTGATAAATGTCGCCAATAACGATATATATCCTCATCAAGATATTGGTGAGTTTTGATGATGTCTAGATCAAGATCTGGTCAGCTTTGTTCTAAAGACACGAAACTTTGTTCAAAAAGATCTGATGAATGTCGCTAATAACGATACATCTCGTCCTCAAGTTATTGGTGTGTTTTAATGATGACTACATCAAGATGGGGTCAGCTTTCTTCTAAAGACACGAAACTTTGTTCAAAAAGATCTGATAAATGTCGCTAATAACGATATATCTCGTCATCAAGGTATTGGTGAGTTTTGATGATGACTAGATCAAGATCGGGTCAGCTTTCTTCTAAAGACACGAAACTTTGTTCAAAAAGATCTGATAAATGTCGCTAATAACGATATATCTCGTCATCAAGGTATTGGTGAGTTTTGATGATGACTAGATCAAGATCGGGTCAGCTTTCTTCTAAAGACACGAAACTTTGTTCAAAAAGATCTGATAAATATCGCTAATAACGAGATATCTCGTCCTCAAGGTATTGGTGAGTTTTGATGATGACTAGATCAAGATCGGGTCAGCTTTCTTCTAAAGACACGAAACTTAGTCCAAAAAGATCTGATAAATGTCGATAATGACAAGATATCTCGTCATCAATTTTTTAATAATTTTTTTGATGACGAAGAGATTATGATTTGACCAGTTAAAAGATGATATATCTTGTCTATCAAAATGAGGACAGAATTGACGCCTCGACAAATACCTTATTGCGTACTTGGTGTTAAGCAATGGCAAATTTGTTAATTTCTTTATTTTAACGTCATTTGACCGTGGTTCAAAATTATGAGGCGTTATCCTTGCATTGTTCCCTTAGGGACATACCAACTCTTTGTGTTGCTCTAACTCTAACTACCTATCTTCCTTTATAACGTACCTCATAAAATAAGTTAATGTTCCTGCAAATCAGATTTTTATGCACGCTTAGTTGACGTAATCCGCGAATAATACACATAAATTATCCAAAACTTAAGTAAAAAATTAATTTGTAACCAAATACCGTTGTGTACGGTAAGATCATGGTGTCGATGTTTAAAAAATGAGTTGCCAGCTTGGGTAATGATCTCGTCATTTGATCGTGGTTCAAAACTTTGATGTGTCTTCCTGGGATCGTTTTATTCGGGATTGATCCCGGACCGTCGCTAATAGCCCTTTGTGTTGCTTCAGTGTAAGGGTAATTCACTACCAACTACTTATCACCACTATAATCAAACATGGGTAATTTTGAATAATCTGCTATGCAAATCTTCATAACCACATAATCAATTTCTTCCGTCTATCAACTCCATTATTTTATGCTTCGAGAAATTGACGCACAGAATCCAAGCAAGAAATAAAAACAGTCTTCTAATTCTAACACCATCCTTGCACTTTTTCTGCTATTATTGCATCACTCCAATCAACGTCATTTCTCAGCGTCGATGTACACACATAAAATCATTTAAGGAGAAAAACGAGCGGAAATACACTTCCACTTTGAGCGATCGAGTCGATATATTACATTCGATATTCACTTTCGAGCCATTAAGAATCCGTTTAGAAGGGGGGGGGGAGATATAAACCAAAATAGAAGATAGGAAACAGGAAAAAAAATAATACAGAATATCCCCTACTATCTTACAATCTTCCTTTTTTTCGTCTGAAGTCACAAAAATACACTTTGTCCCATTCTTAGCTGAGCTGAAAGAAGAACAGATTGGGCTAAGTCTGCCCTCTTTTAAAAAATATAAAAAAGGACTCGGTGAAAAACTGCTCTTACCGTATGCCTATCATGTGGCCCAGCTAACCTAAACCCCCCGCCTTTTCAGCGTTCAGCTTCCAGCAGTACGGCCGGACTTTTATCATTCTTTGTCAGTTTTGCCTGAGGCGCTTTCTCTACGTGACCTGGATTAAAAGCAGAACCGAGCAATCTCCTATTTATTTGTTGATTTATTTTAGTTTAGTTTTATTCGTCTGTGGAGATTCCCTAGGTTAGGGGCTCTGTCCAGGCTTCAGACCTTTCCCTGATATACCCATTGTTTTTATGCATTACAATACACTTTCTGGTATATGTGGAAATAATTTGACTGCAATAGGGCAACGGTGTTCTGACATAGTAATGTTTGTGATAGCAATAGTTGCAAGCTTTTTATTCAAGTGAACTTTCCTGAGGTATGATACGTTGTGGTAGCCCAGTTGGAGGAGCAACGTGTTAGGCGGGTAGGTATTTAATTAGCGCAACACTGGAGTAACACATCGGGCTATTAGCGGTGGTTTGGGTTCAAACCCGACGGGAAAATTTCGAAGACAACACCAAGTAATTTTGAACCATGATCAGATGACGAGGTCAACTCGCATCACACTCAATTTCGAGTTGCGAGTTTGAAACTCGGTCCAGCCATAGACCATCGTGTACATGGATGATGGTGCATGTCCACGATGTCGTATCGATGTCCGAAATGTCCTCACGTTGGCATAGTTTGGATGTTTGGAGAGTGCCAGATCAGGTGATGTCCTCGACATCTGACAATTGTTCAAAATTACGAGGTAATTGGTAATTGGTAATTTTTAGTTAACGTCGTACTAGAGCAACACAACGGGCTATTGACGACGGTCCGGGATCAGTCCCTTAAGGGAAAGATACGAGGACAACACCTCGTAATTTTGAACCACGGTCAGATGACGAAGCAACACCTGAGCTGGCACCCCACTCTCCAAACTTCCACGCCAACCCAACGCCAAAATTACGAGGAGTTGTCCTTGGACAATTCCATTCGGGATTAATCCCTTAACTTCGCCAATAAACCATTGTGTTGTTCCATTGCAACGTTAATTAATACCTACCTGTGGCATGATTCTTTCGGTTGTTTACCAGAACGTACTTTGCAATACACTTTCAGGTAAATGTGGAAATATTTTGATGGAATTGAACACTCCAAATGGTTTTGATAAGATATCTCTACCAACAAGATCTTACTAATCCCTCTAATCACGAACAAGGTACCTCTTCATCGTGTTATTTCGATTTTTTATAACAAGACATGATCAGTTTTCTTCTAATGGCGATATATATATATATATATATATATATATATATATATATATATATATATATATATATATATATATATATATATTTCCATCAAGATCTGGCCAGTTTTGTTAGTGACGAGGTACCTGGTCGAGACAACCACCAAGAAAATTAATAGCAACTATATGTTCTGGATGTATAACACTACAATACGCTTCCTCTATGTAGTAACAACAATGTTTTTATATGTCATAGCAATAGTTACAAGCTTTATATTCAAGCTGTCAACTTTCGGACTTTTCTTAGATGTGATTTTTCAGTTGTCTACCAGGTGGTACATTACAATACACTACCTGGTAAATGTGGAAATATTTCAACGAAATATTATAGGCAACGGTGTTCTGACAGAATACCTTACTATAGCAATAGTTACGAGCTTAATATTCGAGCTGTTAGCAGTTGAAATTTTCTGAGGTATGACTTGATTGGTTGATTACCAGAGCGTACATTACAGTAGCCAGTGTAAATAATTTGATATAATGGTACTTACTGGTAAATGTGAAAGTATTTTGAGGGAATGTAATAGGGGTAACGATGTTTTGACAGAATAACTTGTTATAGTAATAGTTACAAGTTTCATATTCAAGCTGCCATCCTTGTAATTTTTCTGATATGTGATTTGTTCCGTCGGTTACCAAAGCTTTCATTACAATACAGTTTCTGAAAAATGTGAAAGCACTGTCAAAATATAATAGGTGTAATGATATTCTGACAGAATATATGTAACGTGTTACATCAATAGTTACAAGTTTCCCTTTCAAGCTGTCTTCAGGTTTGTAACTTTTTTAAGGTGATTTTTTTTCGGTCGGTTACCATACTGTACATTACAATGAACTTTTTATTAAAAGCTGAAATGTTATGAAACCGATGTCTTGACAGAGCACGTATTACTTTATAGCGTATCATGTTTGGTAATAGTCATAATTAGACATTATGTATTACCGCACTACATTGGTGGAATTATTCCCGTGTAAATAATTTGATGATGAGGATTAACTTAGTACGACTCTGGCGCATCATGGCTGTGGAATCATGTTACATTTCACAAACATACCATACATTCTAGGTATACCTTACTTATAGAGAGGCCGTCTTCACCTTGACCACTTTAGTTGTGTTAAGTGATCGAGAGAAACTTAAGTTTACACTTATTGCTTCGGTACGTATTCTAAAATTGGTGTTTTATAATAGGAATTAATTGGGTAGGTAAATATATTTGCCAAAACTTAAAAGCAAAATTTGTGGAAGGCGTTGCACATCCTTATTTAGATTGTACATAGCTTACACGAAAAAGAAAATTTTACTAGTTTATAAGGATTGCTCTATTTCTATATAGTAAATAAAATAAGTGAATAAATTTTAAATAAAAATATATCATGGAACATAAATTTTTATTAAACGCAAACGATTTAAAAATTAATCAAATAAATGACTGTTTTTGTTCTTGCCTTCTTTAACGCAAGTTCTATTATAAAATCTCCATTCTGCGAGCTTGTCTTGAATAAGATGAAAGAAAGCTAACTTTGAAATGCTAAAACTATAATTTTATTATTTAATGATTGTATTCAAACGGGACTGGAAAATGGATCTGTAATTAGGAATTTTCAATACGACTGCCATATCATTATAAAACTTCCGGCTTACATTCTTCTGAAATCCGAAATAATTTTGGTTTCATTACTTCATAACATATAGTGTGGACTTCGTGGAGACATATCACTTTAACAAAGTGTTCGACAGTCAACAACACAACAAAATCTGTTTGCCCCTTTTAGTTTCTTGTGTTGATTATACCCCCCCCCAAGTATACAACCAGAAACTTTCTACAATTTCTTATTATTAAATCTTTTGAAAATATTGTATTAACAATATTGCGAAACAAAATTAACGATTTTAAAACTTAGAATTAGTTCTCGGAGGTTGATATCTTTTTAATGATTTCAATTCAATAAGTCATCCACTTCAATTATTCGATCTCTTGCTTGTCTGCATTTTTTTAGCTTTTTTTTTCCATGTAGTTTTGCATCAGATGCTTTTGTTATCTGTAATTGAAAAAATAACAATTGAATTAGTAAATAAATAGAAAATAGCATTAATCAATTAGAAGAAAATTTACTACTAATTTATTGAAATATTCTATCCCTTTCAACAAATCGGTTACTACTAAAGATTACAGCTGCTAATTTTATGTTAATTCCCATACACCTATGAAATATACAAGAAGTTCCTCCATTTACTAATGGAAACTTAAACTCCGAACCGCCCCATTTGTCACAAACTAAGCGTTCGTTCCTTTGGATGGTATTGAAACGCTACATTAGCTTTTAGCTGTTGACACATTTAAATGAGTATAAGCAGCTTTCAGTCATAAATATTCTCAATTTGACTATCTTGTAGAGTTAACCTGTTATCGTAACGGTATATTTAAGGGAATTGAAAAAAAAATGTTGCCTTATTTACAAATTTTTCCGTTTTTCACTGTCATCGATATATTATATACTTGAAAGTAGTCATTTTGTAACGGAATATGTCTGTATGTCTTTACATGAAGGATAGTTTTTATTTAGCTATCAGAAGTAAATAATCTACTTTTTTTACGGATAATGACAATATGCTTCTTATGAAGATCCAACTTCTTAATGGATGGAAAATTTATGTTCATTGCACTGTATTAACATAAATAACCCCAGAAAGTTGATTCATAATTTTTTGAATAATGAATAAATTAGCTAGTGTGTTGATTCATAACTACATTATTTATGAATCAACTAACATACATGTGCACAGCATTCACACTAAAGTTTCTTAATTGTTTATACTGATTGACGGGTAATGTAATTACTCCCATTTGATTTCTTATTTAATTTTCTAGGTGGTTTCGACGAGTTATCTCGTTTATCATCATCTGATAAATTTTGTTAAGGACGAGATATCACGTCGAGATAACAACCAGGTTGGTTAAATCATTTATAATGGATCTAAGTGCACCTTTTATATCTCCAAAAGAAATAAAAGTAATCAAAACTATAAAAATGCATAACATGTGTTTTCTACTGGTATTAATTCCTATTTTTAACGCAATGCATGGCAAAAAGGTACCCTTCAGTTTTTATCAAATTATCTATTCAAAAAGTCTACTTCAATTGCATCAATTCACTTTTTGAAGGCGATTCTGTATATTCTCACAGCTGAACCTATTTTCGTGGTCGCTTTCATTTGCTTTTCTATTTCGATTTCTATCTTCCATTTCATTTTGCCTTTTGTAATCAGACTGCTAAAGAATTTTATCACTGACAACATCTTCCATGAAGTTCTAGAATTATTATCTGTGTAGTTCAAATTAATAAAATTCAAAATAGAGGAAGCATTGACGAATGAATACTGTAGTGGTTGTTAAAATTGTACATAATGTTTTGTTGCCATTGGGCAATGTAGAAATATTATCGGGTTCTGTACCACGTGCGTGTTGCAATGTACATACAGAAGATGAATATATATTTCATATGTGAAGTCTTGATTGAAATATATGCTTATGAAGTTCGCAGGTACAACTTTCAGTTGGGAAACAGAGACATTTCACTGCAATCGTATCAATACCATCAGAATGTCTTTTGAGATATATTCTGTATGTAGAGCCTCGATTAAAACACATGCAACATACAAATTATGCATTTACGTACGCAATACTGAAGTAGTGTTTAAATGTAATCGCATCAATACCATCAGAATGTCTTTTGAGATATACTCTGTATGTGGAACCTCGATTGAAACACATGTAACTAACAAATTTTGCATGTACGTACTCAATACTGAAACAGTGTGTCAATACAATCGCATCAATACCATCAGAATGTCGTTTGAGGCCTACGCTGAATGTGGAAAATTCATAAGTGGAGCCTTGATTGAAACACCATGCTTATAAATTTTGCATGTATGACTTTCAGTATTCAAATAGAGTTGTTTCAAGGCAATAGCATCAATACCATCCGATTATCTTCTTAGGCAACTCTCTGAGCCATACGGGAAAGAGTTATGACAGATCTGATTCATTTACAGCATCCTTCCATGTATTCAGGTTTCAAAGAAGTCCTAAACAAAACAAATTTATGTAACATGTCTTCCAGAAAGCGTCGCATGATTCCAAAAAAGAATCCGGCATGATTCCTAGATGATAAACGCTCACGTGTTTCGTATTTTTGACTTTCAGTATTCAAATAGAGTTGTTTCAAGGCGATCGCATCAATACTATCCGAATATCTTCTAAGGCACACTCTGTGTCATATGGCAAAGAGTTATGACAGATCTGATTCATTTACAGCATCTTTACATGTATCCAGGTTTCAAGGAAGTCCGAAACAAAACAAATTTATGTAACATGTCTTCCAGAAAGCGTCGTATGATTCCAAAAAGGAATCCGGCATGATTCCAAGATGATAAACGCTCACGTGTTTCGTATTTTTGACTTTCAGTATTCAAATAGAGTTGTTTCAAGGCGATCGCATCAATACTATCCGAATATCTTATAAGGCACACTCTGTGTCATATGGCAAAGAGTTATGACAGATCTGATTCATTTACAGCATCCTTCCATGTATTCAGGTTTCAAGGAAGTCCGAAACAAAACAAATTTATGTAACATGTCTTCCAGAAAGCGTCGTATGATTCCAAAAAGGAATCCGGCATGATTCCAAGATGATAAACGCTCACGTGTTTCGTATTTTTGACTTTCAGTATTCAAATAGAGTTGTTTCAAGGCGATCGCATCAATACTATCCGAATATCTTCTAAGGCACACTCTGTGTCATATGGCAAAGAGTTATGACAGATCTGATTCATTTACAGCATCCTTCCATGTATTCAGGTTTCAAGGAAGTCCGAAACAAAACAAATTTATGTAACATGTCTTCCAGAAAGCGTCGTATGATTCCAAAAAGGAATCCGGCATGATTCCATGATAAACGCTCACGGGTTTCGTATTTTTGACTTTCAGTATTCAAATTGAGTTGTTTCAAGGCGATCGCATTAATACTATCCGAATATCTTCTAAGGTACATTCTGTGCCATATGGCAAAGAGTTATGACAGATCTGATTCATTTACAGCATCCTTCCATGTATTCAGGTTTCAAGGAAGTCCGAAACAAAACAAATTTATGTAACATGTCTTCCAGAAAGCGTCGTATGATTCCAAAAAGGAATCCGGCATGATTCCATGATAAACGCTCACGGGTTTCGTATTTTTGAATTTCAGTATTCAAATTGAGTTGTTTCAAGGCGATCGCATTAATACTATCCGAATATCTTCTAAGGCACATTCTGTGCCATATGGCAAAGAGTTATGACAGATCTGATTCATTTACAGCATCCTTCCATGTATTCAGGTTTCAAGGAAGTCCGAAACAAAACAAATTTATGTAACATGTCTTCCAGAAAGCGTCGTATGATTCCAAAAAGGAATCCGGCATGACTCCAGGATGATAAACGCTCACGCGTTTCGTTTTTTTTCTCTCTCCGAGCATTATTTTTTATGTCGATTGCTGGAGGAAAGAAAGGGAGGCCAACTGCAGATGCACTATCGCATCAAAACTGTGCGACACTTCGGATCTGACAGTCTCCAAAAAATTTACGACATCCAGCAACGGAACAACTCGGCTCCATCGATAACGACGGACATAATGGTGTCACGTACGCGAGCAAACAGTACGGAAAGGGTTAGAGAAAGATAAAACTGAGAAAGAGAAGAAAAAAATAAGGTCTGCGAGGTAGGGTTGGGGGGTTCCATCAAGGATTACGTACTGTTGGCTCACCCCCCTGCCTCCAAGTTTCTTTTATGGATTGCTGGTGGAACGTTGCGGTATGTATTACTCGAAGAGTGCACTGAACTGGGTTTTGTTCTTCCCGACTAACATCAACCAAGAAAGAGAGCCTCGTAAGGCTTTTTTTCTTCTTTAATTTAACACTGCGTTCCTAAAGTCTAAACCAGTTTGAAATATATGTGTGGGTTTCCTTTAAAGGTGGTGTTGCTCGTAATTTTCCATTGAGGAAAAATGGCAGACACACCTTGAACTCCTCTTCACTTCTGCTCCGCTAAGTTCTCGCTTCCTCCCTCCACAATTCTAGGTATAAAGCGTAGAGTTTTGAACGGATCAGTAACAGTTTTGAGGCTCCACGCAGTCTTATGGTTATATAACACCTGCGCAATACTAATCACCCCTCTGTTATGAAATACGAGGAAACAGCCGAACTTGGATTTTTCTTAGATTTTATTTTGTTATTAAGGTTGGATTTGAGGAGAAATTCTTCCGAAGCCTATAAAACCGCATTCATATTGATGAATTATTACAGTGATTGGGCAATAAAATTAATCCCATCGACTAAGCAATGGTAATCACTCCCGTACACTGAAATATACTAAGCAATGGTAATCACTCGACAATGGTAATCAATCGACTAAGTAATGGCAATCACTCCCGTACAATGAAGAAACAGACGTGGTCTTCTGGTTATATAACACCTGCGCAATACTAATCACCCCTCTATTATGAAATACGCGGAAACAGAGGAACTTGAATTTTTCTTAGATTTTATATTGTTATTAAGGTTGGATGTGAAGAGAAAGTCTTTTGAAGCCTCTAAAACCGCATTCATATTGATGAATTATTACAGTGATTGGGCAATAAAATTAATCCCATCGACTAAGCAATGGTAATCACTCCCGTACACTGAAATATACTAAGCAATGGTAATCACTCGACAATGGTAATCAATCGACTAAGTAATGGTACTCACTCCCGTACAATGAAGAAACAGACAAACCTGAATTCATCTTAAATTATATATATATATATATATATATATATATATATATATATATATATATATTATTATATATATATATATATATATATATATATATATATATATATATTTTATATATATATATATATATATATATTTTATATATATATATATATATATATATATATATATATATATATATATATATATATATATATTATTGAGGTTGCATTTGAGGTGAAGACTTGGACGTTTATTTTGGAGTCAGTAAAATAGTATTCATATCGATGAGGTATTACAGCGATTGGGCAATCAGTACGGTTTGCAAAAATCCCAACATTCTTTTATTTTACATAACAGTTTAGTAGGATGCGAAAGCTGTTAAAGTAATGTGGATGGCTCTAAAAGGGTACATTAAAAGGTGACAATATGCACATATTAGTAAAGTACACAATATGCGAAAAATAAAAGTAATTCAAAACGACAATTTATATTGCAAGCGCAGAAGAATTACTCCATGTAGCTTGGTTTGCTTCAATACATGTTCCACAGCCTTAACACAATCATTATTTTTTGAAACCGGTTGAACTACTCTTCAAACAAAACTAAAAGCCCGCAAGTTAATTATATTTAACCATATTCCATAATTTCAGTTGGAATATTAATTTACCCTAATGATTCCGCTTTCAACCTTAAAACATTATAACAATCCTTCGTGTATTAAAAATTGATAACATCCTCGACATTAACCCACAGAAGGTCACCAGATTTAAGAGTAGCCCTTACTACACAACACACAATAAACAGTAAATAACCACATTTTATATTGATCGAAAGAGTCCTAGCAAGTATTCTATTGACCCAAGATCAAAATAAGCAAGACGTCATGCAACTTTCAGAAAGGATCTCAAGAATTGGCAAAATGCAGAACATCAGAAAGCAAAATAACGTGGTGAACCTGTTTAATATCACATTTGTACCCGTATACCAGCTTAACGTTGAGGAATATCTGTCACTTACAAAAGATGATGTGCAATTAGTTGACACTAGCCCTTACATCCTGACATGGCTTTTTACAAATTTTTCTTTGTATATACGTAGGTATTGATAACGGTCCGGGATAAATCCCCAGGAGAAAGATTAGAGGACAACACCACGTAATTTTGAACCATAGTCAGATGACGAGGCAACACCTGAGCCGGCACCCCACTCTTCAAACTTCCACACCACGCCAACGTGAGAATATTTGAGGAACAGCCTTGAAAACTTGCGGGTTTCTACAAGAAACCCGCAAGTAACAGTTCGGTCTGATAAAATTGACAATTGCCCCGAGCATATTGAGAACAAACAGCGTTGCAAAATATCATCATGCAAAGTTTTACTAGAATAAAATGCACCAAATGTGATGTTCCTCTATGCTTGAATAAAAACAATTGTTTTAAAAATTATCACTCAAATATATTTCAAAAAGTGCATGTTTTTCTCTTTAATTTCTACCTAAAGCTACATTACCTAATGTGCCTATCTATAAAAACACTTAACGAACTATTTGGCTTCCACACCACGCCAACGTGAGAATATTTGAGGAACTGTTACTTGCGGGTTTCTACAAGAAACCCGCAAGTAACAGTTCGGTCTGATAAAATTGACCATTGGCCCGAGCATATTGAGAACAAACAGCGTTGCAAAATATCGAACGAAAATATTAACGAACTATTTGGCTTCCACACCACGCCAACGTGAGAATATTTGAGGAACTGTTACTTGCGGGTTTCTACAAGAAACCCCCAAGTAACAGTTCGGTCTGATAAAATTGACCATTGGCCCGAGCATATTGAGAACAAACAGCGTTGCAAAATATCGAACGAAAATATTAACGAACTATTTGGCTTCCACACCACGCCAACGTGAGAATATTTGAGGAACTGTTACTTGCGGGTTTCTACAAGAAACCCGCAAGTAACAGTTCGGTCTGATAAAATTGACCATTGGCCCGAGCATATTGAGAACAAACAGCGTTGCAAAATATCGAACGAAAATATTAACGAACTATTTGGCTTCCACACCACGCCAACGTGAGAATATTTGAGGAACTGTTACTTGCGGGTTTCTACAAGAAACCCGCAAGTAACAGTTCGGTCTGATAAAATTGACCATTGGCCCGAGCATATTGAGAACAAACAGCGTTGCAAAATATCGAACGAAAATATTAACGAACTATTTGGCTTCCACACCACGCCAACGTGAGAATATTTGAGGAACTGTTACTTGCGGGTTTCTACAAGAAACCCGCAAGTAACAGTTCGGTCTGATAAAATTGACCATTGGCCCGAGCATATTGAGAACAAACAGCGTTGCAAAATATCGAACGAAAATATTAACGAACTATTTGGCTTCCACACCACGCCAACGTGAGAATATTTGAGGAACTGTTACTTGCGGGTTTCTACAAGAAACCCCCAAGTAACAGTTCGGTCTGATAAAATTGACCATTGGCCCGAGCATATTGGGAACAAACAGCGTTGCAAAATATCGAACGAAAATATTAACGAACTATTTGGCTTCCACACCACGCCAACGTGAGAATATTTGAGGAACTGTTACTTGCGGGTTTCTACAAGAAACCCGCAAGTAACAGTTCGGTCTGATAAAATTGACCATTGGCCCGAGCATATTGAGAACAAACAGCGTTGCAAAATATCGAACGAAAATATTAACGAACTATTTGGCTTCCACACCACGCCAACGTGAGAATATTTGAGGAACTGTTACTTGCGGGTTTCTACAAGAAACCCGCAAGTAACAGTTCGGTCTGATAAAATTGACCATTGGCCCGAGCATATTGAGAACAAACAGCGTTGCAAAATATCGAACGAAAATATTAACGAACTATTTGGCTTCCACACCACGCCAACGTGAGAATATTTGAGGAACTGTTACTTGCGGGTTTCTACAAGAAACCCGCAAGTAACAGTTCGGTCTGATAAAATTGACCATTGGCCCGAGCATATTGAGAACAAACAGCGTTGCAAAATATCGAACGAAAATATTAACGAACTATTTGGCTTCCACACCACGCCAACGTGAGAATATTTGAGGAACTGTTACTTGCGGGTTTCTACAAGAAACCCGCAAGTAACAGTTCGGTCTGATAAAATTGACCATTGGCCCGAGCATATTGAGAACAAACAGCGTTGCAAAATATCGAACGAAAATATTAACGAACTATTTGGCTTCCACACCACGCCAACGTGAGAATATTTGAGGAACTGTTACTTGCGGGTTTCTACAAGAAACCCGCAAGTAACAGTTCGGTCTGATAAAATTGACCATTGGCCCGAGCATATTGAGAACAAACAGCGTTGCAAAATATCGAACGAAAATATTAACGAACTATTTGGCTTCCACACCACGCCAACGTGATAATATTTGAGGAACTGTTACTTGCGGGTTTCTACAAGAAACCCCCAAGTAACAGTTCGGTCTGATAAAATTGACCATTGGCCCGAGCATATTGAGAACAAACAGCGTTGCAAAATATCGAACGAAAATATTAACGAACTATTTGGCTTCCACACCACGCCAACGTGAGAATATTTGAGGAACTGTTACTTGCGGGTTTCTACAAGAAACCCGCAAGTAACAGTTCGGTCTGATAAAATTGACCATTGGCCCGAGCATATTGAGAAAAAACAGCGTTGCAAAATATCGAACGAAAATATTAACGAACTATTTGGCTTCCACACCACGCCAACGTGAGAATATTTGAGGAACTGTTACTTGCGGGTTTCTACAAGAAACCCGCAAGTAACAGTTCGGTCTGATAAAATTGACCATTGGCCCGAGCATATTGAGAACAAACAGCGTTGCAAAATATCGAACGAAAATATTAACGAACTATTTGGCTTCCACACCACGGCAACGTGAGAATATTTGAGGAACTGTTACTTGCGGGTTTCTACAAGAAACCCGCAAGTAACAGTTCGGTCTGATAAAATTGACCATTGGCCCGAGCATATTGAGAACAAACAGCGTTGCAAAATATCGAACGAAAATATTAACGAACTATTTGGCTTCCACACCACGCCAACGTGAGAATATTTGAGGAACTGTTACTTGCGGGTTTCTACAAGAAACCCGCAAGTAACAGTTCGGTCTGATAAAATTGACCATTGGCCCGAGCATATTGAGAACAAACAGCGTTGCAAAATATCGAACGAAAATATTAACGAACTATTTGGCTTCCACACCACGCCAACGTGAGAATATTTGAGGAACTGTTACTTGCGGGTTTCTACAAGAAACCCCCAAGTAACAGTTCGGTCTGATAAAATTGACCATTGGCCCGAGCATATTGAGAACAAACAGCGTTGCAAAATATCGAACGAAAATATTAACGAACTATTTGGCTTCCACACCACGCCAACGTGAGAATATTTGAGGAACTGTTAATTGCGGGTTTCTACAAGAAACCCGCAAGTAACAGTTCGGTCTGATAAAATTGAACATTGGCCCGAGCATATTGAGAACAAACAACGTTGCAAAATATCGAACGAAAATATTAACGAACTATTTGGCTTCCACACCACGCCAACGTGAGAATATTTGAGGAACTGTTACTTGCGGGTTTCTACAAGAAACCCGCAAGTAACAGTTCGGTCTGATAAAATTGACCATTGGCCCGAGCATATTGAGAACAAACAGCGTTGCAAAATATCGAACGAAAATATTAACGAACTATTTGGCTTCCACACCACGCCAACGTGAGAATATTTGAGGAACTGTTACTTGCGGGTTTCTACAAGAAACCCGCAAGTAACAGTTCGGTCTGATAAAATTGACCATTGGCCCGAGCATATTGAGAACAAACAGCGTTGCAAAATATCGAACGAAAATATTAACGAACTATTTGGCTTCCACACCACGCCAACGTGAGAATATTTGAGGAACTGTTACTTGCGGGTTTCTACAAGAAACCCGCAAGTAACAGTTCGGTCTGATAAAATTGACCATTGGCCCGAGCATATTGAGAACAAACAGCGTTGCAAAATATCGAACGAAAATATTAACGAACTATTTGGCTTCCACACCACGCCAACGTGAGAATATTTGAGGAACTGTTACTTGCGGGTTTCTACAAGAAACCCGCAAGTAACAGTTCGGTCTGATAAAATTGACCATTGGCCCGAGCATATTGAGAACAAACAGCGTTGCAAAATATCGAACGAAAATATTAACGAACTATTTGGCTTCCACACCACGCCAACGTGAGAATATTTGAGGAACTGTTACTTGCGGGTTTCTACAAGAAACCCCCAAGTAACAGTTCGGTCTGATAAAATTTACCATTGGCCCGAGCATATTGAGAACAAACAGCGTTGCAAAATATCGAACGAAAATATTAACGAACTATTTGGCTTCCACACCACGCCAACGTGAGAATATTTGAGGAACTGTTACTTGCGGGTTTCTACAAGAAACCCGCAAGTAACAGTTCGGTCTGATAAAATTGACCATTGGCCCGAGCATATTGAGAACAAACAGCGTTGCAAAATATCGAACGAAAATATTAACGAACTATTTGGCTTCCACACCACGCCAACGTGAGAATATTCGAGGAACTGTTACTTGCGGGTTTCTACAAGAAACCCGCAAGTAACAGTTCGGTCTGATAAAATTGACCATTGGCCCGAGCATATTGAGAACAAACAGCGTTGCAAAATATCATCATGCAAAGTTTTACTAGAATAAAATGCACCAAATGTGATGTTCCTCTATGCTTGAATAAAAACAACAATTGTTTTAAAAATTATCACTCAAATATATTTCAAAAAGTGCATGTTTTTCTCTTCAATTTCTACCTAAAGCTACATTACCTAATGTGCCTATCTATAAAAACACTTAACGAACTATTTGGCATATAAAACTATTGAAATAAACTGTTTCTATTTATGTAATAATAAAAATTGTCTGTACTTATTCTAACTTCAAAGCTATATTTCACTCTAATCTACCAATTTAAATTATATTTAAAAGATTTTGTAGTCACTATATACACTCTATAACAAAAAAAATTGACGCACCAAGAAGGAGTTGTCCGATGGAGACAAAAATTGGTGGGTAGGAAAATTATGTACAGAATAGAAAATTATTAAAATTTCAGAAAAATTGAATGATTTATTTCAGAGTTACAGTAACGAGCTCAATAAGGTGTTGACCAGCCTCTAGCCTGGATGCAAGCTGCCACACGGCGTGGCATACACCGATAAAGCTCCCGGATGTTCTCCTTCGGTATTTCTTGCCAAATTTGCTCCAATTGTCGGACTACGTCATCAACATTCCCTACCGGATGCAGTCGCCTTCCCATCATATCCCAGACATGCTCGATGGGAGAGAGATCTGGTGATCTGGCTAGCCAAGGAAGTGTTTGACAAGCTTGAAGACAGTTCATAACAACACGTGCCGTATGTGGTCTGGCATTGTCTTGCTGAAAAATAAGCCCACGGTACTGCGAAAGGAACGACAGCAAAACAGGTCTCAGAATGTCGTCAACGTACCGCTGTGCAGTAAGTGTACCTCTAATGACGACAAAAGGGGTCCGGCTATCAAGGGTAAAGGCACCCCAGACCGTAACTCCTTGTTGAGGGCCTGTGTGACGTGCAATAGTGATGCAATGTTTTTACCATAGCTCATCGTATATAAATATAAAAGATCATTAAAAAGTTAAAAAAATATCTGTATATACATTTAAAATGTTAATACATAGGCAGAAACAAAATGTCAGTTGAAGTATGTTGCTGCATGGTGTAACAAATTGGCACATTTTAGTTTTTTGCCAAAAAAAAACATAGTAAAACATAAAGTTTACATTTTTAAATATTTTTTTATTAACTTACACTGTTATAGAAATAAAATGTATTTTTTTTTCAGATGAAATTTTAAAAAATCCGCAGTGTAGGGTTCAAGGGGCACTGGAGAAACGCAACGGGATACTGGCGTCGATTCAGAGGACACTTCGTAATTTTAAACCAAGGGGTTCTATGACGAGTTGAAAGGACTTGAAAACTGATGAACCTCATCCAGTATACTATACTAGAAAATTAACGCTATTTTTTAATAAAAGCTATCATCCCATATCAACGTCATTAGGTTATTTTGTTTAGCTGTTATTCACTGTAGAAACTTAGTACCAAGATCCTGAATTGGATAACACCCATTTCGGTCACTTAGAAGTCCCAATGTAAAACATTTCCACCTTTTTCTAAGTATATTGAAGTAAAAAGACATACGCCCATCAGGAAATGATCATAATTTAAAGACAGGGCCCGGAGAGGTCATTGCAATCTTTTGTTTCCCAGTGATTTACAACGTACACATCCTTAAATGATAGACATCATACACAACATTAGACAGACCCACATAATTCCCCAAAAGAAATTCATTGTGATCGCGGGAAGCATTCCCCGTGGCTCGATCCGCCGCAGCTGTCTTTGTCGCCGTGCATGTCCCACAGAGTGGGCCAATCGCGGGTAGCCATTCTTCATAAAAACCAAAAGCAGCCAATCACTTCATATGCAATAAATCACCCAGTCTGCGACAAAGTCGAGAGCATGACCGAAATGACAAACCAGCACAAGCGAGCGAAACGAAGGGGAAGGATAGCCGAGACCTTGTTAAAATGCGATACAGGTCCGAACCCGAAGGCAGTTATGGCCAATTAAATTTTGCTTTTTTTCTTCTCCTCCAGATAATGCCAGCTTTTCAAGTTTCCCGAAATAAAGTGAAACGTTTCTTTCTTCTTCCTCGAAGTTTCTGATTTTCGGTGTGTGGATGAGAAAAGGTGCATGAATGTTGTCTTCGAAATCTGGCACTTTTTGAAATTGCAATTATTTACTGATAGTCAAAGAATATAATTAATTGTGTTGCAAATAAAACGCAACAAGACAAAATTATCGAGATATGAGTTTGGTGTGGTGGTCTTCAAAGGTGGTGGGATTCACTAAGTCATTTTTTTTTTGCACGAAGACTATAAAAACGTTATTGAATAGCACATAAATATTTACCTTTCATTTTTTTTTTTTTAGAATTTTCTTTTGACAAAGAATGCATTGAAGTTTGACAAAGTTCATTTATAATCCGACGATATAATAATACAAGAAACATTTTTTGACTTCCTTGTAGAATAGGCTGGATTTTACAAAGGAAACCATTGATTTCAAGTTATCAATTTAAAAAGCAATGCTTATTATTCCCTTACGTTTCTCAAAAAATTATATTTATTAAATGAATGAATAGCAATGTGCTCCAACTTTAAATAAAAGTGACCAGCAATAAATTTTTTATCTCGTTTATTTTACAATTTTTATTAATCGACTCTTTTTGGGGGCAATTTTAAATGGCTCATTTGAATAAGCTTAGTTGCTTTGCAAACAGTCAATAATGGTAATCATGTGTTGAGGACACACGTGCTTGAATCTGTCCCAAAATTATATCAGAATTAAAACGCTATCAAAAACGAATGCTAAGGCTAATTATTTACATCTGAGGAAATCGAAGCTTCGTATAATGGGTAAAATATCCGTCTGAATCCGTCAATAGTCTGGAAAAAGCCAGATTGATTTGGCTTAGTTTGTCGTTGTGTGGTCATATTTGGCTATGCGAAGGCAAATTAAGCCTCTGGAAACAGTTGAAAAAATTCATTGAACTCCATGCCATTTAACGATACGATATTTAGGGATCCAGAGGATAGAAGACAAAGTCATCCAATATAATTGAAAAAGTGCTTGATCAAAAGCGTTATTTTGGATAATTTGGATGATTATATTTTAGATGTGTGATATTTTTTAAGAGGAGACGATATGAGCTAAAGTTTGTACGTAGCCAATTCATAAATCAGGAATCTGCCATCGTTTATGCTTATACTTTCACCCAGAGTACAAATTACCAAGGGATACTTTTGACACAAAATAAAATGTGTATGTTTTTGAGGGGAATATTTAATAAGGTTTGCATATAGGCAGTTTAAACATAAGGAACAACTCTACTGTCGTCTATGCTCATACTGTTGCTCGGAGTGTAATGGTAAGGGAGTACTTTTGACTCAAAAAAGAAAATTTGGATGGTTGGATGTATAAGGGTATTTTAATTAACGTCGCACTGCAGCAACACAACGGGCTATTAGCGACGGTCGGATCAAACCCGAAGGGAAAGATCCAAAGGATAACACCACTTAATTTGTAACCACTCTCAGATGACGAGGTCACACCTGAACTATGGTAATCCTCTCCAAACTTGCACCCCACGTCAACACGAGGACATTTGAGGACACGACAGATTGAAAGTGCACTAGCCTTCTTTGTGGTGGTTTATCAACGGATTCGGATAGTATATATATATATATGTTATGTATGTAGTGGTAGTTATCAGCGGATAGTATATATATATATATATATATATATATATATATATATATATATATATATATATATATATATATATAAAATTTCCATGTCACAATGTTAGTTAAGGTACTCCGCCGAAACGGCTTTACCGATTTTTACCAAATTTTATATGCGTATTCAGTAGGTCTGAGAATCGGCTACTATCTATTTTCCATACCCCTAAGTGATAAGGGTTGTTCACCCTTAAAATTTATTTTTTTAATTTTTTGACGAAATTTTTTGTTTTTATTTTTTTATAATGTGGCATTAAAAAATACATACAACCCTTAATTTTTACTTTTTTATCACCAACCCCTATTTTTTTATGGCCATTTTAGTAATTTAATCGTTTTTCATCCCGCTCGATAACTGATCAATTATAGTGTTTTTAACTGTACTTCGATTAAAAATCTAAAATTTTTTTAAAGAAAATAAACATTTATTTTTATTATTAAAGTTTAATCCTGATATATGCTTAGTGTTACCAATCTTAGATTCTTAAAATTTGCCGCGCGTGTATTTGGCACGATTAGTTCAGTTAATCAAGTTTTAGTTAAACAAGTGATTTACATAACCTTAAAAGTACTCAACACGTGTCACGAGCTCCAACCAACAACGGCTTTTGTGTTGTAAGTATACTTTTTTTATATAATTGATTGAATTTTTTACAACTATTGTTTCAAATTTTTTTTCACAAAACTAATATTTTCGCTATAATCCTGGCCGATGCTGATGCACGTATGAGCATGCAGCAATTGCGTCAAGAACAATCAGAAGATACACGAGCTGAGCGCAATGAAGTTATTTCATTAATTCTATTTATATGTGTTTTGTACAGTGAGCAATGCCAAGAAAACGCAAAGGGGCTGATTTGAGCCGTAATACAAGTAGGTCCAGAAGTATGAGAGATAAAAGATCCCAAAGAACCGAAGAACAAGTCCAGCAACAAAATGCTGATGTTTGTTATTTTTATATTCCCTTATCGTTCATAGCGCTCCATGCCCATTTCACGCATATACCACATACTTACACACTTATAATAAGTAAGTTACTTTTTGTCTACACTAGAATTTATCTAGAAACTAGAAATAATTTATAAGGCAAAACAACGTTTGCCGGGTCAGCTAGTATATATATATATATTTATATTTATATTTCCAATGGCAAGGTAATTGGTAATTTTAGTTAACGTCGTACTGGAGCAACACAGCGGGCTATTGACGACGGTCCGGGATCAGTCCCTTAAGGGAAAGATCCGAGGACAACACCTCGTAATTTTGAACCACGGCCAGATGACGAAGCAACACCTGAGCTGGCACCCCACTCTCCAAACTTCCACGCCAACCCAACGTGAGGACTTTCAGCCTCGACAGATTTAAGGTGCACCAGCCGCCTCTACATCATACGTTTACAAACATCCATGCCCGGACCCGAATTCGAACCAGGAACTTTCCGATCTAGAGGCTAACACCTTAACCACTATACCGGTTGGTCGGCCCAATGGCAAGGCTGGGTACAGATTGCAAAGACAAATACAATACATAATGCAATACAGTACAGAATTCACCGAAGTCATTGTAGCCTTATACAAGGCCAGAAGTGATGGTCACTGGTGAAGGGGCACCCAGTGGTTGGACCATCATTGTCCCTAACAAAGGACAGCACATCCATGCCCTGACCCGGATTCGAACCAGGAACCTTCCGATCCAGATGCCAACACCTTGACCAGTAGACCGATTGGTCGGAAGAAAGTACAATATAAGATGTGTTTAAAAATAGATTTGAATGTGGGCAGCTCATACCTTAGGAACATCCCAACCGTCCTTCATGCTGATACTGTCCCCCAAAGTGAAAATGGCCATGGGTTCTTTTGACCCCATATAAAAGGTTAGGTGCTCGAACCCCTGTAGCCTTCCAAACCCGCACGGCCCTGAAAACAGCCGTCAGAATTCCAGGGTTCCTTATCTCGAGAAGTTGACAAATCCCGAAACCAGAGAAACGCGCTCAGGCAGATTCAGACGGAGTCACGTTTTTAACCTATGCACGTTTCACGGAAACTTTGACCAGTTACGTCAGCTATTTAAATTTATTGGAACTTCAACGCACAGGAAGGCCGCCGTACCCAATTTCAATCACGGAAGCCAAACTGATGCACCCGTTTGTCGACCGGTTTCCTTTCCCGGAGATACCATTCCAAGGGCATCCACCAGACATCGCATTCTGGTCGTGGCGACCGAGAGGACTCCGTGAGATTTTTAAAAATAATCCCACAAGTGAAATTTAGTCGAGTGATAAGTATATACTTTGTATGAAAGTACTCGGTTTCAGATTCGAGCATCACTTGAATTCTAATGAAGTTGTTTTGCAATAGAATCGGTTTTGGCAATTCAGCAGAGATATAGTGGTGCAAGATTAGAAACGAAAGGGTTTTTGATTCCATACTCCAGTAACTATCAAGCCGACCAACCGGTATAATTATCACTCGCCTTCGCCGGTATTGCTCTTTTTTAGATGAAAACTCCACAAATTCACTGTTGACGTTGATGGTAATCTTGGTAATTTTAGTTAACGTCGTACTTGAGCAACACAACGGGCTATTGACGACGGTCCGAGATCAGTCCCTCTGTTGACGTTGAAAAAAAAAGCTACAGACGAAACGAGGCGATCGTTCAGTTTTGTAAATAATCGCATTGGCAAATCATCCAGCTTCCTGCTTAGCTCGCTGACCAACCGGTCGGGTGGTTAAGGTGTTAGACTCTAGATCGGAAGGTTCCAGGTTTTAATCCGGGTCCGGGCATGGATGTTTGTAAGCGTATGGTGTAGATACGGCTGGTGCACCTTAATTCTGTCGTGGCCGCAAGTCCTCACGTTGGGTTGGTGTGGAAGTTTGGAGAGTGGGGTGTCAGCTCAGGTGTTACTTCGTCATCTGATCGTGGTTCAAAATTACGACGCGTTGTCCTCGGATCTTTTCCTTAAGGGACTGATCCCGGACCGTCGTCAATAGCCCGTTGTGTTGCTCTAGTACGACGTTAACTAAAATTACCATTACCCGGACCGTCGTCAATAGCCCGTTGTGTTGCTCAAGTACGACGTAAACTAAAATTACCAAAATTACCATTCCTGCTTAGCTCGCCGACCAACCGGTCTGGTGGTTAAGGTGTTAGCCTCTAGATCGAAAGCCTCCTGGTTCCAATCCGGGACCGGGCATGGGTGTTCGTAATAGTATGGTGTAGAGGCGGCTGGCGCACCTTAATTCTGTCGTGGCCGAAAGTCCTCACGTTGGGTTGGTGTGGAAGTTTGGAGAGTTTGGTGCCAGTTGAGGTGTTGCTTCGTCATCTGACCGTGGTTCAAAATTATGAGGTGTTGTCCTCGGATCTTTTCCTTAAGGGACTGATCCCGGACCGTCGTCAATAGCCAGTTGTGTTGCTCTAGTACGACGTTAACTAAAATTACCATTACCCGGACCGTCGTCAATAGCCCATTGTGTTGCTCTAGTACGACGTTAACTAAAATTACCAAAATTACCATTCCTGCTTAGCTCGCCGACCAACCGGTCTGGTGGTTAAGGTGTTAGCCTCTAGATCGAAAGCCTCCTGGTTCCAATCCGGGACCGGGCATGGGTGTTCGTAATAGTATGGTGTAGAGGCGGCTGGCGCACCTTAATTCTGTCGTGGCCGAAAGTCCCCACGTTGGGTTGGTGTGGAAGTTTGGAGAGTTGGGTGCCAGCTGAGGTGTTGCTTCGTCATCTGACCGTGGTTCAAAATTATGAGGTGTTGTCCTCGGATCTTTCTCTTAAGAGATTGAAACCCGGATCGTCGTCTATAGCCCGTTGTGTTGCTCTAGTACGACGTTAACTAAAAATTACCAAATTACCAATTGATTGATTTACAAAACTAATAGTTATTACCAACCCATTGAGTTATAAAGTGGCATTACAAAATTTAATTTTTGTTACAGTTTATTTTTGATACTTTATAGTGAAAAATTGTACACAGAATTATTTATTGGGAATTAAAATACGAGTATTGTAAATTTCTCAAAACTTGAACCGTTTCTTCGTACGTAAGGTCAAATCCAATCGAAGAACGTCCTGTGTGATGGGGAATGGTACACGTTGAATCCTTCGTCGTTACAAATGTTCTCCTAACGTTGGCGTGGTGTGGACGTTTAGAGTGTGGGGTGCCAGCTCCGATGTGACCTCGTCATCTGACCGTGATTGAAAATTACGTGGTGCTGTCCTTGGATTTGTCCCTAAAGTTGAAATTGGTGCGTTAAATTCCTGACCGTCACCATTAGCCCGATGTGTTGCTCCAGTGCGACTTTAATTGGAATACCTATTTATCTACCTTCATACCTACTATCCCCTTAAGGCACACTCGTGTTATGCCGACCAACCGGTGTAGTGGTTAAGGTGTTAGCCACTAGATCGGAAGGTTTCTGATTGAAATCCGGGTACGGGCATGGATGTTTGTAATCGTATGGTGTAGAGGCGGCTGGTGCACCTTAAATCTGTCGTGGCCGAAAGTCCTCACGTTGGGTTGGTGTGGAATTTTGGAGAGTGAAAAACGTTCTTAGTAAAACTATTCCGACCGCTAAATTTCAAAACTAACTCGACTTCTAAACTAGTTTTAGTTTAGTAAGGTATTTTATTAAGGTCACATTAAAGAAACGCCAAGGTCGTTTGGCAACGGTTCGGGATTATTACTGAAGAGAAAGTGGTCCGACGACAGTACGTATAATTTTGATCACAGTCAGATTGCGAGGTTAACACTTGAGCTGGCAGAACAATCTCCAAACCTCCAGACCATGTCAACGTTAAGACCCTTGATACCCCATCTGATTTAATGTGCACCATCCACCTTTGTGCACGTTGATCTATGGTTCGATTCAAACTCGCAATATTCAGGTTGCTATTCCGTTACTCTTCAAACTTTGCTACCGCGGGCAAGTTTTAGATTGGAAACCACTTTAACCAATCAAATATTTTCCAATACCAGTTCGATTGAACATCATTCATATTGGCACTATACGGGTTCACACTAGATTACTAATCACATATCTAGTTTCTATCGTTACTAGAAATTGTTCATTTCCTGATTTACAAGGTTTTGATAAGTTTTGATGGAACACACAATTATCATCATAACACGACAAGGGCAGAGTCCTGGACCGCTTTACGTTACCTTGATGCACCAATGGGGAGGGTTTTGTTACACTGCACATACACTACCTTACAATAATGGACCGGACGCCAGCTGATTTGCATAAAATCCGACTACTTGTTTCGGGATGTTTTTCCTGGTCAATTGTACGCCGACGCCTACATGAACATTTTGGACAATCAGGTTCTCACTACGCTCTGGCAATTTTATGGAATAGACGAATGTTCCTTACAGGACGCTCCATGTCATGCTGCAGCCTCTGTCAAGAAGTAATATAAAGATACGGATGTAGAACGTCTTCACTGGCCTACTCAGAGTCCTGACGTAAACCCCATAGAACATTTGTATGATGAGTTAGAGCGATGCTTACGGACCAGGGAGCCACGTCCGAAATCTACAGCTGAGCTGGCAACACTCTTGCAACGCGAATGGACACAAATACCAATAGCTGTGTATCAAAACCTTGTTGAAAATATGCCCAGAAAGGTTAGTAGTGTAATTGCAGCCCTTGAGAACCATCCCCCTATTAAAGCATGTATTATTTCCCTTATTCCATCACATCTTGCTGTCCGGTCCATTATTGCACCTAACCCCCATAGAACATTTGTATGACGAGTTAGAGCGACGATTACGTACTAGGAAACCCCGTCCGAAATTTACAGCTGAGCTGGCGACACTCTTCAAGCGAGAATGGACACAAATACCCATAGCTGTGTATCAAAACCTTGTTGAAAGATGTCCACAAATATTAATAGTGTAATTGTAGCCCATGAGGACTATTTCCTTATTAAAGCATGTATTATTTCCCTTATACCATCACATCTTTCTTTCTGGTCCATTATTGTAGGGTAGAGTACATACTCTATATTCTAGACACAACCCAATTTTTTTAAGTCATACATTCACTCTAAGCGGACAAACACCTACGGCTTACCCCGGATTCGAACCAGGATCGAAGAAGTCTTCAGAAGCACAGACTTTAATTGGATTTGATTTAAAACTAGTAAAATTGAAGTGGATGCTCTGAAAAACGCCATTCCACGTCATGTTTTTCACCGTCCAATCTCATAAAGCACCCGCTCACAACTCACATACCACCCACTCATCTCAACCAACGCCAAAACTAGTTACACTCCCCCACAACTTTATCAACACCACGTCCCCGCACAAACGAGTGTGAACACCGCTAATCTATATAATATTAAATAAAAATATTTCCAGATAATACACACGCAAAAAACGCTGCACTCCGACGTAAAAAAACGGACTCCCTCTAAACTCCTTTTCTATTGTGGAAGAAGACAAAAAAGGAGATAAAAATTTCTTCTATCTGTAGGAAATCCTTTTCCGCTATTCAATTAGCTCCCAGTCTTTCGACGATTAGCATAAAAATGCTAATGCTATGGAAATTTCGTACTCTCTGACTCTCTTCCTCGACAGGGTTGCCCTGTCCTCCTTTTAAACCTAACTCCTTATTCTTCTTTGCCTTGGCTTTCCCCCTCGCTTCTTTAAAGCAGAATCTATTTTTCATTCCTAACCTAGAGGGGTAGAGCGCGAACGCCTTCCGCGCGATCGCTTCGATAGCCGTTGGCTCGTCCCAGACTGAGTAATCTGTCTGAGGAGATTAAATTTATCCGGCGTTATGAACTTTTGTTTACGTTGGAATCGGATCATCATGTCTCCGGATTCTTCGGTTTGGTGGACTTGTAAGCGATAGGTAGCTGAGTTTTCGTCGCTCTGGAGTGGCACGTTGGGGGTATTGGCTTCGGTCGGGGTGTCGATACCGGAAGGAAAGATTCGAGGAGACAGCACCTCGAGATTTCGAACCTCGGTCGGGTGACGATGTCATTACAAGAGCTGGTACCCCACTCTCCAAGCTTTCTCATCACGTTAAGGTGAGGACATTTGAGATCACGACATATTTAGCGTGCACCGTCACTTTATGTACACGATGGCTTGGTATCGATTCTACCCCCATGTTTGGATAACCACGGATCTTGCAACTCTTCGATAGCTTGTCCACGACTCCACCTACTGGGTTACTGTGGACCTCGACTTATAAATGATGTCCATCTTGGTGAGAACGTGGAGAATTCTCTTACAGTCATATTTACGAGCAGGGAATATTTAAATTTGTAGACATGCGCTTGTGAATTGTTTTTCTTGTCAAAGCCATAACTATACGTCATGGTTAAGCTGATACTAATAGAGGTTGACTAGTTAACAAGATGCAACTGGATGTAGACTAGTTAACAAGATACTACTAGATGTAGTCTAGTCAACAAGATACAACTGGATGTAGACTAGTTAACAAGATACTGTTAGAGGTAGTCTAGTTAACAAGATACTACTGTGTATAGACTAGTAAACAAGATACTACCGGATGTAGACTAGTTAACAAGATACTACTAGAGGTAAACTAGTGAACAAGATACTATTGTGTGTAGACTAGTTAACAAGATACTACCGGATGTCGACTAGTTAACAAGATACTACTAGAGGTAGACTAGTTAACAAGATACTACTAGAGGTAGACTAGTTAACAAGATACTACCGGATGTAGACTAGTTAACAAGATACTACTAGAGGTAGACTAGTTAACAAGATAATATTAGAGGTAGACTAATTAACAATATACTACTGGGTGTAGACTAGTTAACAAGATACTATTAGAAGTAGACTAGCGAACAAGATACTACTGGGTGTAGACTAGTTAACAAGATACTAGTAGAGATAGATTAGTTAACAAGGTACTACTGGATGTATACTAGTTAGCAAGATACTACTAGAGGTACATTAGTTAACAAGACACTACTGTGTGTAAACTAGTTAACAAGATAATACCGGATGTAGATTAGTTAACAAGATACTACTAGAGGTAGACTTGTTAAAAAGGTACTACTAGAGGTAGACTAGTTAACAAGATACTACTAGGTGTAGACTACTTAACAATATACTACTGAATGTAGACTAGTTAACAAGATACTATTAGAGGTAGACTAGTTAACAATATACTACTGGGTGTAGACTAGTTAACAAGATACTAGTAGAGATAGATTAGTTAACAAGGTACTACTGGATGTATACTAGTTAGCAAGATACTACTAGAGGTACATTAGTTAACAAGATGCTACAAAATAATGTACGTATATCTAGATACCCTGATAGCTGCCCATTGCCGATCCGAATGTTAACCCTACAAGGAGTATAGCCAAGATATCTCGTAGATCAAAGTATAGCCAATTTGCTAATAAAGAGCTATCTCGCACATCAGAGTATTACCAATTTGCTAATAGCACGTTATTTCCTCCATCAAGATCTGGACAGTTTTGCTAATAACCAGATGTCTCTTCAAGACAAAAGTGTCCTATTACTTCAAGGCGGAATGAAGATTCTAGAAGGGAAAACAAACTGTCACTTGTCATCAGTTAGTCGGTTGTGTTCGGGGTTTTATGGCGAAAGGGCCATGCAAGGACAATCTGCGTCAAACACAAGACAGAAAATACAATAGCGGAGGAAGACAAGGCAAAAAAGCATTAAGCTAGGTAAGGGGAAAATGAAAAAGGAGGAAATATTACTCAGGTACACTGGTGAAACAGACATCATAGAATGGTCACTACAAGTCCGTTTCGGATAAGAAAATAAACCACCAGAAGGGTTAAATAATCTTGATTGGTTGTGTTCTAGCATCAAAACATTCGTAAAATCAATTTTTGTCTGTTTCCATTGATCTCTGCCATTGGTCTGTCTCCATTGCGATCTGTGGCCACTGATCTCTCGACCATTGGTACAAGGGACGATTTAGTGGATGTTTGTGAAGCAGCACCCACAGTGGGTAAGCCACCGCAGATAAGTAAGTATCCTGACAGGGACATGCACTGGTAGGGGAATGTCCACTGTGTGTGTCCATTACTTCATGACACAGATTGACAAAATATAGCCTTTGAGTCAGAAAAAATCCAACCAAGCCAAGGGAATCACCAATATCTACACACTTGTTCGGAGCTTACTGATTTGGTCATAAACACTGTATTAATTAGAAGATAAACGCTTAGATAAGCGCTAGATTAATTAGAAGGCTTTGAAACGTTAAATAAAATTATAGATTTGCCTAATATGATTTGATAAGAGCAGAAAGAAACTTATTCTTTATCCATTAAGGCTTGTAGGCTTTCGGGTTGTGGTGTAAGGCCTGAGCATATACATATCCAGAAATAGTATGTCTGTTTCTAGGTTGGTTGGGTTAGATTGTACGGCGGAAGGGCCATGTTTGGCTAAACTGCGCCAACAAAAGATAAGGAGGAAAATATAACCATTATTCTAATATTTAACATGCTTATAACCTTTTCAAACTTTCCTATAAGCTAGTGGCTTGATGGGTTTGTGTCATCTCTGTGTTTCTCTCTTATTGCTCTGTGCTGTCCTGTTATTGCTAGATATTTCTTGTTTTCTCTCGTTGCTTACATCTGTTCTGATGATCCTGGTTTTTATTTTTATTTATCATATCCTGAAGTTATAAAATTTTTGTAATGGTCGATATTTCCGAGGTTGTGAGACCAGAACAGAGTATGTAAAGTCTATACGCAGAAACCAAAACTGTTCCGTTCAACAACCTGAAAGGTCCATTGACAGTAATGCTTTTAGTATGTGATTTGGTATCAATCATAATGATATACTCACAAATAAAGATTCATTATTATCACAAAATAGACATGCATCAGTGTAAAGAATACAAATCACACAAAAGACATGCAGCAGTATATTGAACACTTGAAAACATGTAATGTGTCAATACAGGACAATGTTTCAGTGCTAGACCCCACGGATCTTTATTATGTTCTCAGACAACGGTGGGGTGAGACAAAGGTATCGTAATCAAGAACTTGATTCATGCGTAAGACCCTGTGCAAATGGAATCGGTCTGGACCTTCTCTTGGTAGACTATGACGCTTGTCTATATTAAGCAAAAACGGTGGGTCCACCTTCCTAGTGGAATCAATGAATGAATAAAGTATTCATTCTGAATTATTCCAACAAAGTAGTCATTCCACGACCAGATCTTAATCAAAATTAAAACTATTCTGAATATCTTATGGTAAGATATATATCGTCATATGAAATCTTCAACTGAAATTCAAGAACTCGAAGTTGTAAAATCGTTTCCTGGGGTATTCGAAATATTTAGTTCAAGACGTAATACACTGGAATGCAATATTACCATATCTATATTCAACTTTAGTTCTACTAGTTGTTGAAAAGGGTAGTGAAGTGTCATATCCAAGTAATTATTCGTGAAATTTCTGATTCTAAAGCCCAGTGCTCCAAACATTCATCGACACACATGATTACGAAGTTTGAAATAACAAAATGCACCTGCTTGAAAATGAAATACATTAAACTAAATGCACCTGCATGAAAGTGAAGAGCATTTAATAAAAAGCACCTGCACCAAGAACGACACAGACAAACGTATAAAAATCCAGTCTTCTTCTTGTAACGAAATCAAGAGATAATTTTAATGACATGTTGAGAATAGATCCTGCACATGTGACAATTTAATAACTCTCTTAACAGCCTTAAATTATTTCTTCACCAATTTCCTAGTAATTATAGCGTTCTTCCATCATTAGAACGTACTATCACTAGAGAAAATACTAAAACAAAGCCACATAAACACACACACACACACCAACGAAAATAATCATAATTTTTAATTATAACGAGAACATAAAACTAAATTAAATTAAGATTGAAATACATTTACATATTTATGATAATCTGTATCCACATCCTATAAATACAATCATTCCGAGACTTTTAATAGGCGATTAAGATCCCCAAATATAAAGAAACTTCTGAAAGGATGACCCTGTAGTGGTCAGTCAAGGGCACGAACTAAAAGCCTTCACAGAGAAACACTCGTCCGTGAAATTTAATGTTCCTAAACTCCGCAGTCTTATCGATAAAAAAACGATAAAAGAAGCTCACGCCACTGATCTATTAATGTATGATAATGAATTGATGAACTATGCTTGACATAGTCTCTCTTTCTCTGCCATCTCTGAGTCATTAGTGAATGCCCATTTTTTAAATTAACGCTATGAATTATTCAGTCATTGAGCTTTATTCATAATTTGTGTTTTTTATACGAGCACTTTCACGTTCATTCATAATTTGATTTGCAATTTTCAATGCGAAGGAGGTGGAGACATTAGGGTTGAATTTCGGTTCCGATTGGATTTTGATTTTTTGATTCAAGACTTTTCAACTAAGAAGTAGTAATCTTAGTAAATTTTCTAAATATATTATTATATAACAATAGTTTAACCTTTAGACTACGGCCGGTACAGCAGTTGTACCATGATCGCGTCAAGAAAGAATTTATACAACGGACAGTACATCAGTTGTACCTTGAAAATTATAAGCATCGAGCCAAGAAAGAATTAAGACTGCGGCCATTATATACAGTCAGTTGTACCTTAAAAATTATACGAATCGCGCTTGTTATATCTATAGCCGTAGTGAAAAGGTTAATAATATACCAGTACCACACATTTCTGAAACTATGGAATGTGAGTTCTATACTCTCTATTGTGTTCTATACTAGGTCCAGCGAAAGACCGTCGTGTACAAAGGGGCTCGTGCATGTTAAATCTGGCGTAGTCTCTAATGTTCTTACGTTGGCGTGGTGTGGAAGTTTGGAGAGTGGTGTGCCAGCTCAGGTATTGAGCACGTCATTTCACCGGGGTTTAAAAAATAACGAGGCGTCCTTGGACCTTTCCATTCGGGATTGATCCCGGATAGTTACAAATAGCTCGTTGTCTTGCTCCAATGTGTTGTAAATTCAAATGCCTACCTCTAGGTTAAGTATCTATCTACCAGAATATCAAATAAGACTCCTGGGCAATATTATCGAACATGACCCCAAGGTATTGCTTTCAAAAATGACTTCTTGGCAATGTTATTGAATAACATTTAGGTTATATTACCAAATGGTGGTTCTGTGCAATGTTATTAAAGCCTTCTGGAAGAGGTTATCAAACATGACCCCAGGGTGATATTATTAAATAAGACTCCTGAGTGATGTTATGAAATAGAATTTCTTCTCATTGTTATCAAATAAGAAAAGTGGACTCTAGTGTAATGTTATTAACTTCTGAGCAGTTATAAAATGAGATTCCTGGGAAATGTTAACAAATATGACCTCCAGTTAATGGGGGGTTATCCAATAACTTCTGGACAGTGTAATAACATACGATTCTAGAGTAATATTATTGAAAATGACTCCTGATTAATGTCATTAAATATGACTTATTGGCATTCTTATCAAATGTAACTCTTGCATGTTATAAAATATTTTTTTTGAAATAGTATATTAAATATTAAAAATGGTATAATGCAACATTTGTCCTTTATATCCTACGTACACCATTCTAACACAGAACTGAATGTTATATTAGGATATATTACCAAATGGTGGTTCTGTTCAATGTTATAAAATAAGCCTTCTGGGAAAGGTTATCAAATATGACCCCAGGGTGCTATTATTAAATAAAACTCCTGGGTGATGTTGTCAAATAGAATTTCTTGTTAATGTTGTCAAATAAAACTCCTGAGTGATGTTATCAAATAGAATTTCTTTTCAACGTTATCAAATAAGAAAAGTGGACTATAGTGTAATGTTATTAACTTCTGAGCAATGTTATAAAATGAGAATTACATTACATTATATATAAAATTACATATAACATAATTGAAATTACTAAAGAATAAAGTAATAGCTTTTAAAAAAATCTAACATCAAATAGCTAAACAAACCATATTTAATGCAAAAAACTTTAAAATTTCAAACAAATTTGTGTATAAAGATAATATCCTTCTTTAAAATTACTCAGCTTCTAAATACCGAAATATGCAACTTTAAAAACAAGGCAAACATTTAATATTCCACAGCAACACCTTCCAACATCATGAACGCAATAAAAACGCAGGACAGGAAAGTTTACGACAGCGCTGGGACCCGGTACGGCGAATCCGGTTGTCATGCAAACCAAAAACAGAGCTTAATAAAAACAAAAATTAAATCGCAATATGTCTTCGTTTCCTGACGCGAACATCATACCTACACAACTATTTTTTAATTAAAAATAAAGCTCTAGGATCTCCGAATCCTTTTAAGAAAAGGAACGGACGAGATGAAACACAGGCGTAATTTTTATCACTCTTTTATAATGCGGGGAGGCAACAACTTCCGTCACGTAATTGCGGGATGCGTAAATACAATATGAAGAAGAAGACAGCCAGGAACAAGGGAAATATTATCTGAATACGCGGCGTTTTTAGCAACTTGCTGCTCGATACTGTGTAATTATTTTCTTTTTTTTAGAAGTTCTTCTTTCTGCTTTTTTTGGTTTCGTTTCGGTTTCTTTTTCTACCCTCTCATCCGTTTTGAACTTGAGACTTCATCGTTCTCGTGGGGCGGTTCTCGCAATGCAGGTGCTTACTCAATTTCGGGAACACCCTTGCTTTTTGTTTTTAACTCCTGAAACGCCTACGTAAGGCTTAACTCCGCAAGCGGTCACTTCTTTGTACGAACTGCAGAAGATTTACAAGCGAGTGCAAGGCAGTGATCGCTTATTAAAGTATTTAAGTTTGAGTGCTTTATTTATGGGGTAAATTAATAAAAACAAAACTTTTTTTTTCAAAAATTACGTTGAAGAATGGGTTGTATTGACCATTTCCCTTCGTGCAGCCCAATGTAATCTAGCCTTTGAAATATAGTTGACAATAGGTAGAACATTAAAATTTGAATGGGACATGGTAGCACAAACTGTCAAGTGGCTAAAATTCCTAGTCTCTCCAGAGGAACAAGAAGGGCAGTCAGGAATGTCTTTCACACCAATCCGATGGAGATGTCCTTGGAGATAGTCATGTCCGTTTAAAATTCTGAAGTTGGCCGCAAAGATGCGTCTGGGGAGATCCATTGGGACTGGATTACATAATAGGCTTTCCCAGATTTTACCCTAAGCATCAGTCTCTTGAGTTTTGCGTATGTATCTCCCCGTTGATCTTACAATGGTGGAAAATGCCTGGTTGTATGGTAAGGCAATAAGAGGATATGGAAGATTGCAACCCTGTTTAGCCAGCGAGTCTGCCTTCTCATTACAGGGAATGTCGCAATGGCTGGGTATCCATTGGAAGAGAACCGTCCAACTAGAGCAGTTGAGTTTATAAATTTTTTGTTTTGCCACGTGCCGAATCGCTATTGTGGAAAGAGCAGAGCGAGAGAATCGCTGATTGTGAATCAACAAGAAAAACAGCGTGCCTGAAGGAAGTATTTAGGTTGTATAAATAAGATGTAGCAGAAATATTAATGATAAAACACACCTGGTTGGTGTCCAGGAATTGAAGTTGATGTCCAGATTCCCAGTTGAGGTGAACTGTCACGGAATTTCAGAGAAAGCTATCGATCAATATCACCTTCATTCCAAAATAATTATTTCTATTGCGCATGACTTCTCTCTCTTATCAATCAAACCTCTGTTCCCCCTACTATTCCAAGCCAATTTTATATATCGTCACTCTAAGTGAAAAAGATCGTGTGTTAAAAATTATACATTTTCTTTTATTATTGCTATATGTGGCATTTTGTGATTTCCAATCTGGTGGCAAAATCTTATGTCATCAGCTGATCCAATAAACTAATAACAAAACCGAAGTATGTAATAATCGAATCAAATCATAAGGAAAAAATTGGTTTCTGTTGCTCTCCTGAAAAATGCATCGTTTAGACTTACGACCTTTTGCATTTGAGTGATAATATCAATATTTCAGTTTTTTGGCACAATATGTCCCGGAATTGTCTCAGAGAAAGTTGACAACCTTACTCCTGGTGGTTACTGTCTCTGAGAAATATCTAGTCATAAGAAAAGCTAAGCAGATATTACTGGACGAGATAACTCGTCATTAGGAAATACTGACCAGATCTTTATCTCGTCATCATTAAAAAGTCAGCAATATCCTTAGGACGATATATCTCGTCATTAGCAGAATCGATCCCATCAAGATGGAAGAGATGTCTCATTAAAAACACTTGGGGGTTAATCGTTAATTATAATGTAAGAATATAGGCGTTTTTTAAACGTTTTTATCGAAATATGAAAGAGACAAATTCCAGGGACTTGACTTCACGTCCTTTGCCATCTGGCTTCCCAATACTTTTATACTCTATTACTAAAATTGTTAAAGGCAGTGCTCGCGTCTGTTTTGTGCTGTCATAGGTTGTATACTATTACATAAACCGAATGGCTTAGGCTGTGACGGTGGTAATTAGTTTAATACTATTACATAAAATACAGTAAGGAGTGTCGACAATCACAATAAAATGAATATACTCGCAGACAGTCATGTCCTGTCAGGAAGTCAAACTCAGCAACTGAAAACTTCATTGGGGTCTGCGATGAAGTCACTGTAGGAAAGAAGTCATTCTCACAAGATTTATCCTTGGCAGCATTGACAGGTCCCTCTTTTAGGCATTTTTTGGACAAATCTTTTGTCTAAAGTTTCTAAGAAGAGGTTTGACTCCGTAAGATATCTAGTTGTTGCACGAGTTGAAGAAGACTTGCAAGAGAGTGTGAGGCCAGTGATCGCTTATTAGAGTACTTAAGTTTGAGTGCTTTTTTTTATGGGGTAATATATGAGAGAGAGAGAGAGAGAGAGAGAGAGAGAGAGAGAGAGAGAGAGAGAGAGAGAGAGAAATGACAGAGAGCTTAACAACTTCTAGGCGATCTTGGTATACTTTTTGGAGAGATAGTCTACTCTCTCATATTTAAACCGGTCACAATTAACGGGACTCATTGAAGCACCAACACATCGGCTAGTTCGTCAAGGAATTGCCTGCATCGCAAAACTCAAACAATCTTTGACTCAATTTGAAGAGACCGCTTCATTTGAAGATTTGGTCATAAAATAATCGCTTTTTACCGAAGGCATCTTTTCTTAGAAGCTGTATTAATGCCACACAAATTTATTTGACCTCTCAGTTAAAATTATTAGAATAGCTGCCAAGGGGTTTGTAGAAAGATAATAATTTACAAGGTTGTAATGTGGTAAGCCTCCTTGTGGAGTACCCTAGATTACGCTAAATCTACCATGGTTCTAGTTGCTTTATAATGATTTCTTAACCTTCCACTAAAATAATTACTTTTACCTGTGATAATATGATTGAGTCATCTTTTATTGAATATTTAAATACGGTCGTTTAAATTAAACTATTTGAAGAAATAATTTAAATCACACATTCGTACAAATAAATGACAACTATATTGCTACTCGTGCAAGTAAATGACAACTATTTATTTTTACTCGTACAAATTAAAGACAACTATTTAATATTACTAGTGCAAATAAATGAAAACTATTTATATTTACTCGTGTAAACAAGTGACAATAATCATCGATTACTTAAGTATAACTGTATTATTTATTGAAATATTTAAATAATGTACATATTTTGCTCGAATAAAGTTAAAAAGTTTTATTGATAGATTTAATTATGATAATAATTAAATGTTTTGTTCAAATACTCGAGTGAATGTGGCAGCAGTCGCAAATATGTAAGTATGAGTCCTGCATTCTTTTAACGATCCTGTTTAATTAAATCCTTGTCCTTTACTCGTGTGATAATGTGGTAGCAATCGTTTGTAAACTTTTAAAGCTTTTTAGTTTAAATCTTTTATTGAATATTATAAATTATTTATTGAAATTTTACAGTGTGATATTGTGGTAGCAATCATTTGTAAAATTTTAAAGCTTTTTAGTTTAAATCTTCTATCGAATATTATAAATTATTTATTGAAATTTTACAGTGTGGTAATGTGGTAGCAATCGTTTGTAAACTTTTAAAGCTTTTTAGTTTAAATCTTTTATTGAATATTATAAATTATTTATTGAAATTTTACAGTGTGATATTGTGGTAGCAATCGTTTGTAAAATTTTAAAGCTTTTTAGTTTAAATCTTCTATTGAATATTATAAATTATTTATTGAAATTTTACAGTGTGGTAATGTGGTAGCAATCGTTTGTAAACTTTTAAAGCTTTTTAGTTTAAATCTTTTATTGAATATTATAAATTATTTATTGAAATTTTACAGTGTGATAATGTGGTAGCAATCGTTTGTAAAATTTTAAAGCTTGTTAGTTTAAATCTTTTATCGAATATTATAAATAATCTATTGAAATTTTACAGTGTGGAAATGAGTAGTGATTGTTTATTTAAATACTTAAAAGCATTTTACCTATTGATGAATTCCTTACTATTGAGGGTTCGAAACTTAAATTAGCGTTGTTTGTGGTACATTAATGAATGATATCTTAATTGTAGAGAGGAATTGTGTGGGATACTTTATATCCAATATTTGAGGGATTAAAATTATATTTTTCTTAGCGAAGTTTGTCCCATTTTGGATCATTCAAATTAAATTCTATTTACCAACCTCAAATGCTCGTTTGTGAACCAATAGTGATTATAATATTTTCAATTCCCTACTGCTTCTCCATATATTTGAAACTGTATTTCAACAATTATGAAAATATTATTTTATTAAGTTTATAAAAAATGGCAGAATCTGAAAAAATACTATTTTTAGCAGACATAAATATGAAGTATATGGTAACTTAACTTCCAAAGCAAATTTTGTAACCCTGTAAAATATTATATATTCATAAACGGTATTACATGTATGACACAAATTTATCAAAAGAAAATGTTTCGTATTCTGAAACATTTCCATAGTTATGTGATGAAGTAAATACAGATTAGATTTTTAGCTGTACCATATTGTTTTCTACATGCCTTGTTTCGAATTTCATCTCAATCCTCTGATGCCCACAAAATTTCGAGAAGTGTAGTATTACTTTTCCTTAAAAATGTGTATACTTATTAAATAACCGCATCTATTACAACCATTGTTTGGTAGAACCCTAAACCTCATTAGAACTCATTACCTAATACTGCATATTGTAGAACTAATATATGCATGTGAACAACTCAGAGTGTTAAGGTTTCCGAACACGTTAGAAATGTCATTTCAAAAATTCCAAAAAACGGTTTTTTTTTTCTTATTTGATAGAGTATTTATTATATTATTTGATAGAGTATTTATTTATTGATAGAGTAGAGTTTGACTTTCCAAATATAAATGATTTTTTCTAAGTTAATTAGTTGCAGATGTATTAAAATGTTAATCAAGGAAGGAAAACCAAAAGTAGGTATAGAATAAACCGAAAGACCAAAAACCTGTCAAAATTTAAACTTAAAACTTACTTTTTTTGGCAAAGATAATTTTTGAAAGGTTTTTCAAATGTTTAAATGGTTTCTCTTTTGCAAATATTGTGCACATTTTAAAAGAGAAGTAAAGAACAAATTTGTTTGCACGAACAGAAAAAGCAAGAGACAGCAAACGACACACTTCGAATTATTTTGACTCTAAATTAATATTTATGCATTATTAATTTAATTATTGATTGATTCTTGTAATATTTTGAGAATTTGTTTTTTATAAAATGTTGTCTAGATAATGAAGTAGAATAATTATACTAACTTCAAAAGTTTTTTAACTATGGCCCTTTATTTAAGAAATAGGACTGCAAAACTACCAAAAATCTTGTATTCATTTTTCGATCGCTTGCAAAGTTTTTCTTCATTTAAATATCCTTTTGATTTTAGTGCATTCCTTAGAAAAATGCATGTATTTTATTTTGTTAGCATCATTTTTAAAATTGGTTTAATAGATTGTCATTTAGCACATTTGAAGGTTTTTAGAAATTTCTGTAAAATATTTCATACATATTTATTATTTTTACAAAATTATTAATTTATATTTGAAATATTTATAACCCAATTGTATTGTTTAATAACACTAAACATAAAAATACCATTAAAATGTTTCTAAACCACATTAAGGAAAAAAAGATCTCGAAAGTGTCCAGATACCTTAAATATTCAAATGAAGCTTCTAAGAATATAATTTTTCCGTAGGAGATATTAAATCCGAGTCCATAAATACTTCACAACAAACAACACTCGTTAACAATGAATATTTTCATCAGGTATCATTGTCATCGGCAAGCAGTAACTCCTTGTTAATTCAGAGATACCCGTCCCACGCGACTCATTCATTGTAATCATGTTCACGTCCATCATCCAACTCCAGAACTCAATATAAAACAAAGACTTCCAGATTGCACAGGACTGCTAGAAAACCCAAGTGGCTAACAGTCGAACCAGCGGAAACAGTAATCGAGATCTACAGATCTTATCAGGTCGCTATTCAGTCTGATGTTTTTATTTCTTCCTCCAGAGAAAGAAATTGGTATGTGGGTTCTGTGGGGATGGAGCCAGCTTGACAGCTTTATAATTTTCGATAAGGTTTGCCTTTCTTCAATGTACGGTCTTGAGGACTCCGTATTCATTGCGAAACTAGTCTATAATAAGAGACTGCAGGAAGTTTCTGGTGAAATGAAAAATAATTCAGACATACTACTGCAGATTGCGAGACTTGTACATTCTGCAACTTTGTATAGAGGTAAAGGGGTGTAGCAGTGTCGCTTGGACTTCAAATAAGATTGATAAAGTGGTACTCTCTTTGTGGAAGTACAGCAAGGGTTCATAGTGTATCGTTAGTAACTGACGGTCTTCATCAGAACCATAAAAGTATAGAATCCAAAAATTCGTAATTGGATGTTATATTATTTAAATTTAGATATTGATTTTGGTAATATGGAATCTTTTGCATAGGGTGTCCCTAAATTCACGCAAGAAGTAATTTTGATAGAAAACGCAGTTTTAGAATTAAAAATTGTAGATTTTTTATTGATTCATAAAATATATAATATAAGGTTATGTATGGAATAGCATATCGGGTAAATGGCCTCCAAGGCTTTTGTTGGCACAATGGTAATCTTTTGTTAAAATTTTCCAAAACCGTTTTGCATAAATGTGGATGAATTTCGTTGATACAGCGCTCAATTTACTCCTTCAAGGCGTGAGTGGTCGTGGGTATATACCTTATACTTAAAAAAAAACCAAAGAAAGAAGTCCAACGGCATTAAATCCCATGATCTGTACGGCCAATTCTGATCACCAAAACGGGAAATTACACGACCAGGAAATCACTCTGTAGTAATTGAATTGTTTCTCGGGCTGTATGGTATGTGGAACCGTCTTGTTGAAACCACATGCCGTCCACATATCTAGCAATTAGGCACAAATAATTGGATTAACGGGTCGCATATTTTGTAGGAAAATTGCGAACTGTAGCTGCCAAACTCCCTTCATTATTTTTAAAATATTGCTCAACAATGAAAACCTGTAGTTCTTTAGTGTAGCGCTCCATTTTTAATAACCCTGAACTGTTAGCTTTCACGCTGTATTTCTTTTTTCATTGGCTACACATTATCGCACAAATGGTGCAAAACTAGAATCTTGCGTGAATTTTGGGACAGCCTACATAATTTGAGCACTACTTGGGTACTTTAGTACTTAAAGGAATCCTTTTTGTCTTTTCTCGTTCGTTCGAGCTTTCTTCCTTAAAATTTATTGGTTTTCTGGAAAAAAAAAGACTATTTTCCGTTCTTGACCCTCTTGGGTGGTTGCCTCAAGAAATTATCTCGTCATTAGTAAAACTGACCAGATCTTGGACGAAATATTTCGTAATAAGGAACGATCTGACCAGATGTTGTTCTGGTTATCATAAAAATATCGGCCCATTCCAATTGAAAATTTCAATTGAACAAATTTCTAGTTAAATGTACAGAATAACTGTAAATGTGTAAATACATGCTGCAAAACTGACAATTGTACAGAGATGATTCCAATCGAACGCAATTGAGGGTAGTTGAGTTACGTTTTGCATTGGCAATTTCAAGTCCCAAAGAGTTAATTTTCCCAAAACAAACGTGAAATTTTACACTCAACAAAAAATATCTCTTACCCCATCAAGAGGCATTCACAAAAAATGAGTTTGCAATGCAAATGACGAAATAAAAACGCCGAGTAAGTCAAAATAAAAACATCATCTGAACTATTAAATTTTACATGCCCAAGAATCTTTTGTAATTTGATCAGACCACTCACTAACCTTTGCCTCTACCTTTTAATCCTAAATTTGGTTTTCCCGACGAGGAATCTCGTCTTTAGCAAAACTGACCGGATTGCTGATGAGATGTCACGTCATTAGAGCAAATGTGACCAAATCTTGATCACGTCATTTGATAACATCTTGATGATGAGATATCTCGTCACTAGCAAAATTGATCAGATCTTGATGGACGAGATATCTGATGGTAAACACATGGAAGGTTAATCTTTTCAAATGAGATCTTGTAAAGAACTTATTGCTGAAATTGTTTTCACAGATGGAAAAAGTTGCTGGAAAATTCTGCTCGGGGAGCCCAGCGATTCAGTTCAACAACCAGAGTCTCAAGACAGCAGCAGGCTTGGTGGGCAAGAGGCTAGGTTGTGAAGCCTGAGGCAAAACTTTGACGAATCTCCAACAAGAGGAACCGTGTAACCGCCCAGTTTTCAAGCTCTCCGTCTTTCTGATGGGCCGCACCCCCCATACAACACAGCACACACGCGCTTGCACTTCAGGTCACCACCACATGCTGCGACCTTGAAAAGGTATAAGAATGGAAGTTCAATCTCTGATCTGGACAGAGTGAAATTCCTGCAATTATCTTTGTTATGAGGTATGAATAAATAAATTAGTTGTATTAGGCTTATTACGTGTGAATTTTTGTCGTTTGCTTTACTTTTTTAAAGCTAACATTTTGCTTAGAGGTAGCATCAATTACATCTATATATATAATTCTCTTACGTGGCACGCAAAAAAGACGTTATTTGTAATCGCGTTTTGGCAACACTGTACGATTGTTTGTTTATCGCGAGGTCTCGCGCATCGATTGAATTTATAGCGTTATCGGATGAAATTTTATTGAAAAAAAAAAAGGAAATTTTAATGAGCTGTTGCAGTTAGTTTATAATAGAAATCAAAGAAAGCGGAGGATCTTTTCAGGGCCATTTAAAAAACGGTCCTTTTCAGGGCCAACAATTATAGTTCAACAAGACGCTTGCACTACAACTTCCGGCAACAAACTCAATGAAAAAGTGTGGGTCATTTGAGTGCTGGGAAAATGTACACACAAACAACATGCTGGGTATTCAATTTCCAAAGCAACGCTCACATTTCGAGTCAAAATTTGCACAAAGTTTTCATTTGAATTCTGATTTTAGAGATACTGTATATATTTTTTCTGTAATACAGCAAATTTAGATTTGAAAAACATTTTTTTGGTAACATATTTTGTAAACAACCCCTTCTGCTAGGACACATGTCTTCATTGAGGCGAGCGAAGCGAGCATAGGTTCGCGCAGCGAACCATTGAGGATTGCGAAGCAATCCTCCGGGGGTTGGCGAGCGTCAGCGAGCAGGGGGCAGGCCCCCTAGTCGTAAATAATTATACATAATGCCAGCTTATGAGTGAACAACACACTAAGCCAAAAAAACAGTTCTAAGGAAACGAAGGGGAAATCTACTCGGTAGTTGTGTTTCTCAAGAAGAAATCTAACCTTCGAGCAAAGAACATAGGACTCAGGGGACTTCAACAGTCTGAAGATCCATATATTCATGTCTACAAGAACTAAAAATCTCATATTTTTAAATTTCTACAGTATGTCTCATTTTAAGCCGACGAATCTATAGAATCCTTGATAGATATGAAAACTAACTGTTACTATAATCGTGGTCTTTCTTAGTTATAAGTAGTAGGAGTACTTTTTTAGTTACAAGTATAGTAAGAGTACTTTTTTAGTTACAAGCATAGTAGGAGTACTTTGTTATTTATAAGCAGTACTTTTTTAGTTACTATTAGGAGTACATTTATAAGTTATTATTAGGAGTACTTTTTTAGTTATTATTAAGAGTACTTTTTTAGTTATTATTAGAAGTACTTTTTTAGTTATTATTAGGAGTACTTTTTTAGTTATAAGTAGTTCGTTTTTAGTTATAAATATATATTAGGATTACTTTTTTAATTATTATTAAGAGTACATTTTTAGTTATAAGTAGTTCGTTTTTAGTTATAAGCAGGAGTACTTTTTTAGTTATAAGCAGTAGGAGTACTTTTTTAGTTATAAGTGTAAAGTAGGAGTACTTTTTTAGTTATAAGCAGTAGGAGTACTATTTTAGTTATAAGTATATAGTAGGGGTAGTTTTTTATAGTTATAAGTAGTAGGAGTACTTTTTTAGCTATAAGCAATAGAAGTACTTTTTTTAGTTATAATAGCTTTTTCAACGTCATTAAATACTCATGATCCCAGTCATCTAAAACATTCACAATTAAAAACACATTAATTACCACACATTCCTTTGTCTATAAGTTAAAAAACGTCGAATATTTGACTCAAGTAATGACAGTGCAGTTAGAAATTGAGCAATAAAACAACAACTTCCAATATCTTCCAGTACTGACATTTATTAAAAAGTTCTAACTTTATTCTACAAAACATTTTCAATAGAAGGTGGAACCCAATAAAATAATGTCGCAAAGTTTAGATTACATTTATATTAGTTAAAAAAACACGAAGAAACGAGATTGTATGCTCCTTAAGCACCAGTAATCTTCTTTAAAATTCAAGCGAGTTCCTTTTGTTTCAAATCACGGGTAACGTCAAAGTCGAAGCGAAAAGATGTGATGGCTTCAATAAATCCTCATCAACACAGACATCTATAACTTTCACAGTAAAAAAAACACACATTAATTCTTGCACAACCCTTTCTATAAGTTCACTGGACATAAAGCCTCTGACTCTTCCAGTAGTGACATTTATTGAAAGGTGTCACTGTCACATGATTTCGCTGTGGAGAGCATTGAGAGGGAGATGGATGTCCCGGAAGATGGAGAGACCTGTTTAGTCACGTGATTGACACGTGCTGACCCCCATCCCGCCAGTGAGTGGACCCCATCCAGTAGAAGTGACGCGGCCACTTTTCCCGAGATGTGATGTTGCTGGCTGCGATGTCGGTAACAGGGTGGACTGGAGTGGGTTGCTGAATGGCAGGGTGAAAGCGGTTTCTGGAGGTGGATTTTTTGAAGTAAAATATGTATTCGAGCTTGGGTAAATAAATTTTGGTGTTGCGCTGTAGCTTTGCGTTGGTGGAATATGTTTTAAAACAGCATATATTGGTCTAAAAAGGTGATATTTCTCTGTTGACTTCTAGGCCATGATGTGACCCATCTAGAGAAGAGCTCAAGTTATTTCATTTCAGTTTTAATCAGTAGGGTAGCTATTATTTTATTTGGGATGGTAAATAAATTGTATATAATGCGCTAGCTTTTTGCGTTGGCGGAATATATATTCATCATCCCGGTGGGTGTCTCGGAGAGGTATCTCATACACAAAACTGACTAAACCATAGATGGAAGAGACTTATCCATCAAGATCTCGTCGTCTCACGTCATTACATGAAAACTGACCTGATGTTGATGGACTAGATAACTCGTCATTAGAAGAAAACTGACCAGATCTTGAGGGACGAGATATCTCGTCAACGGAAGAAAACTTATCAGATCTTGAGATACGATATATCTGGTCATTAGAAGATAACTGACCAGATTTTGAGAGACGAGTTTTCTCGTCATTAGAAAAAAACTAACTAGATTTTGAAGGACGAGATATCTCGTCATTTAAAGAAAACTGACTAGATCTTGAGGGACTAGATATCTCGTCAGAAGAAAACTGACCATATCCTGATGGACGAGATATCTCGCCATTACAGTAAAACTTAGCTGATCTTGAGGGGCGAGATATCTCGTCATCAGAAGAAAACTGATCTGATCTTGAGGGACGATATATATGGTCATTAGAAGATAACTGACCAGATTTTGTGAGACAAGGTATCTCGTCATTAGAAAAAAAAAACCAGATCTTGAAGCACGAGATATCACGTCATTAGAAGAAAACTGACAAGATCTTGAGAGACGAGATATCTCGTCATTAGATTAAAACTGACGAAATCTTGAGGGACGAGATACCTCGTCAGAAGAAAACTGACCATATCCTGATGGACGAGATATCTCGCCATTACAATAAAACTGAGCTGATCTTGAGGGACGAGATATCTCGTCATCAGAAGAAAACTGATCTGATCTTGAGAGAAGAGTTATCTCGTCATTAGAAGAAAACTAACTGTGTCTTAAGGGACGAGATATCTCGTCATTAGATTAAAACTGATGAAATATTGAGGGACGAGATAACTCGTCATTAGAAGAAAACTGACCAGATCTTGAGAGACGAGTTATCTCGTCATTAGAAGAAAATTAACTATGTCTTAAGGGACGAGATATCTCGTCATTGTTAAAAAATCGGCAATATCTTGTGACGAGATATCTCGTCATAAGAAAGATTTTCAGATTTTTATAGACGATTTTTACAAAACCACATGTAGGGTTAAAACAACATAAATTTATCTCAAAGAGTGTGTTATTTCCCTCTTGACACTTCTAGGAAATTAACTGAACCATCTTGAGAAGATCTAGATCTATTCAGTTCTACTGTTTAAATCACTTGGGTAGCTAGGATTTAATTTATGATTGTAAATAAATTTTATATATTGCGCTAGAACTTTACGTTGGTGGAATATATTTTAAAACAACCATATATTGGTCTAAAAGAGTGATATATCTCTGTTGACTTACACAGGACATCAAAACTACAATAAATTATCTTGAAAAGGGTTCCACGCCATTTCATTTCCATTGTTTTAATCAGTTGCGTGGCCACGATATCAGTTCGGATGAGGCCCAAAAGAAAAATAAAGACATTTTTGCTCGAAAATTTGACATTTTAAAAGGAAAATTTTAGTTTACTTTTGTTTGCTAGGAACATTTGAAAGATTAATTGCATACACGAAGTCAGACACATAAAGGTTTAATCTAACTTCACGTATGACTACACTATGGTTTTACATACCAACCTTTACCAAATGAATTACATTAAACATCACCAAATAAATATTCTTACATTGTTTCTAGGAATTATATTTTTACTTTTGTATCACTGAAATACAGGATGCAGATTTGTAAATATGCGAGATGATTGAATCGTTAAAGAATAAACAATGTCCATGACTATTGTTTTCATACTTCGAATCTTTTTATTATATAAACGCTAGATTCTCCTGAGTTGCCGAGGCTATTAAAGTTTTGATTGATTGCGTGACGTCCTGAGTAGGCGGAGTTTCTAATTGATTTGATTGGCTGTGCGATGTTACGAGCGAAACGAGATACGAAGTATCAAAAATCATTACATTCGAAATTGCCATGGAAATAACATTGAGTATAAAACGATTGCCGTTCGCAGCTCATTGTTGATCAAAAATTAAATTTACCAATAATATTTTTTTACCAGTATTGCCCAAAAACAAAGGCAAGTTGATAGATAGTGATGAAAACAAGTTTATACACAGTCAGTGATCACGTACCCGTAGGTTTTTAAAAAGTAAATAAATTAAGTTTAACCAAACTAAATTAATTTTGTTATACGAATGACAGGTCATTTATCTTAGTATTAATTTATAAAAGCTTAGTTATTTTAACAATAAACAAATTATTATTTTATTTGACGAATTTAAAAGTATCATGTATTTATAGTATTTTATTTGTAGATTTGTAGAGAGAGAGAGAGAGAGGGGTTTTATTCTTCAGAAGGAGATTTAACAATATAGGAATGAGTTCGAGTTCCCATAGCTAGTTGATAGTCAGAGCGCTAACCCCTGTGGTACTAGACCTACCCGAATTATATGGTTGTTGGTTGGTTTTAGGTTTTATGAGGCAAGGACCGTATTAGGCGAAGCTGCGCCAAATTTGACAACATCAAGAGATAAAATATGAAAGGAAGAAAGAGAGGATTGGGGAATAGAGTAAAGAAACCAAGGGACTTTGAAGCCTGAACACACCTAAAAGAGATGTACCTCTGGAGATACCCAAATTAGAAGGAACAGTTGTACCTTTATGTGTGATCGTGTCAAAAATTTCTTTGCTACTATGAAATTATCTGTAGTATGGGCTTATTTCCTACCCACCACATTGACCCCTAGGAAATACATCTTATTTTGATATTTTATCTTCAGGACTGGCATCGAAACATTGACCCTTGAATCCATCCATTTTGCTCTCTCCCCCATTATGGGAAGAGGTTATATTTGAACATTGACCTTCATACGTTTTGTTTTTAAGAATCCTCCTCGATGATCTCTGAAACACATACGGATGGCGCACGCGCTTGGTGTCCTTCTGTCATATCCATCCATTAGATGGACAGACTTGGATCTGCCTACTAAATCAAGTAAACCGAGTTCAAAGTGCTCGTTGACTTCCAAAGTCTTTTTGTCCTTGTGGGATTTGTAAGGCCACGGTATTGAGACAAAGGGGAAAGTAGAGGATTAACTTCTCGGCAAAACCTTAATTGCATTCGTTGCCCAATTGTTTTGTATTTCGTCTATGTGTGAAGAATGCATCAATCACAGAAGCGTTACAGGCTTTGGTTTGGTCAGTCTATATATATCTGTAACGATATCAAGAATTAAGGATCTAAATATAAACTTGAAATTTTTCAAATTCATCTATACTATACTTAAGGTCATTATAAAACACTCCAACACTATACTATTCAATCTGACCTTCTATGGATTTGTATTAAGGTATGTGTACCGGTAATAGATACTTGAAGAGTTTTCAACATTAGCTTGAACCGCATCATTAATATTGATAGGGGATCTTTACAAATTGATTTAGCTGTCAGCAAATTTGTTTTTTCTTATTCTGTTTGCTAAATAGTAAATTTGTTTTATTTTTATTAAAAAAATTTAAAAATTTTATAGTTGATATTGCATTAGTAACAAAGTCTTGGAGTTCTCAAAAATCCATCATGAGACACTCTATTGTACCAGTAATAGACAGGATCTATTTTATTGGAAAATACAATAGCAATATAGAACAAGCAATACAAAACTAAAAGGTTTGAAATATATATATTTTTTATAGAAGGTAACTAAATAAATAATTGAACACCAACCATCAACATTAAACTAACGTTAATCTTTATGTATTATCAATATTTTAAACCATGAATAAAAGCAGAAAAATCAGACTTAAATAAAATTGACTGATGTGATTTTACAATGCTTATGGTGATTAATTAAACAATACTTTAAAAAATATTTCATGAACAAGTATTAGACAAGACGAAGCATCAAAAATAGACGTACGTGTATATTACTAGTTCCTTTGATAAGAATTAAATAATACTTCCACAGATATATTATTCTTGATAAATTACTAAACCATCAAAGGCATAGATCATAGAGAAGTAAAAAATAATGAAATGATTCGGTATTAGACATGTGGGTCTATTACTATTTATATAGCTGAAATGTTGTTCTAGAGCAATATACACTTGGTGATACGGGAACAACAATTTGTTTGAAACTTAATTAAACACAAGAAACAAATTCTGCACAGATGTTTATCTACAAAATGACAAATTTCTGTTTAGTGAATTAAAATTATTCCAAATTATTAATAAAAATTCGAACTAACCTTCTAAAGAAAAGGGATAAAGAAATCTCACTTCGACACCAAGTCCAGCCCCATCAGGAAATCAACAGCTAAGCGGCCATTATGATACGATGTCACCCGTAGCTCAGGAACGTGCAGGTGGCTAGCTCAGTGACCATAGCCACAACGTCCCGGAAAGCTTAATTGAAGCTTTCTCGAAGAAAATATAAATTAAAAAGTGAGTTTCATTAACATTTTGAATAACCTAAGACAGGTATGGGCAACCTTTGATAAGTTGGGGGTTAAACTTTAAGATATTAATGAAGTCGCAGGTCGTAGGTAATATGTAGTTGTGAAAAAGTAATAATGAGAGATAAGGTTTATTTTATTTTATGTATTAATAAAGCAGAATGGTAAAGTTACATAAACAGAATAATATTAAGTATTAAGTATTTACTTACAGTCACCAGAAGTTAATGAGAAGTTTGAGCTTGAACTTGAGAAACAAGATAATCAATGTTGGAATCAATCCCACAAATACATACTATCAATATCGAAATTTATAATTATTATTCTCGATTTTCCGTGGAATTGAGTGGCGTGATGTGTCGCCGATAACTTGTCTGGCAACTTTAAAACCTCATTTTTATTTAATTTGTTCAAGAAAACAGCCTTAGCCATCTCATAAATCCAATACTAATTTTATTAGTAATAATTATAATAATTACTATATAAGGTAGTATTGGAAATACCTACTTTTACATTTTTGTATTCAGGTGTGCCGCAAATAATTCAAGATATTTTTAGTGTGCCGTCAACCAAAAAAAGGTTGAGAAACACTGACCTACGTAGTTCAGGCTTTTGTTCCCCCCCCCTCACTCTCTTGTTGCCGAGAACCGAGAATATTACTATTTTAGCGCGATTTTAAAATGTTCCGCGGGCCGGATCAAATGCCGTGGCGGGACACATCCGGCCCGCGGGCCGGGGGTTGCCCATATCTGACCTAAGATATAGTCATGTTCCCGAGGGAAATCTATGAATGCTTGTTCCATACTTGACAGTAGAATACCCTACTAACGTTAAGCAATGACTCAAATATGTTTGTTAAAATTCATTTAACCTCTTTTATACACTTATATATCGTTCTGTTATTAGTTTATATGTGTTATTTCATGCATGGAATATTACAGAATATCATCTATAATATTAATTTTTAAGGAGAGAAAAATGAAAAACGAGCATTTTTTGCTTTCGGGGTAGGGAAGTCTGGACTTCCAAACCTCCCTAGCTAAACCGCTGTCTCTTATAAGTATGGAGCGCACATCTGCATAATTTATGATATACATGGTCTGTGAAAGAGACCTTATTAGTCTAATCAACAAGCTTGTAAATTCTTGTGCATGGTTACCTAAGATTATTTGGATCAATTTCCCATTTCAGGGACAATTTTCATCGGAGGCCCTCTTTGAATAACTCTATTTCGACTATTAATGCGTGTAATATAACTTAAATTTCAACGATATATTTGTATAACTTTTTGTAGAATTTGAGAATTTCGACAAGCTAGTTTGAAAACTAAACAACTTGAAACTTATACAAAGCTATTAAATGAAATGAAATAACAAACAATAAATTGCACATAAACATATTCGATTGCTCCCTAATTTTAGTAACTAATTCAATAAAATCAGAGAGAGTTTAGCTATATATAATCATTAAGCAAGAATGATGAGCTCATGGTATACTTCCAATTAGTCTATATTAGGTTCTATAATCGCTAGCAGTATCCATAAATCTCCACAGCCAACTATTTTCAGTTGCTTCTGTTTTTTGGTGAAAAGACTTGTTACTGGACCAAATACACTTTCAACAAAACAGGGTGATAGAAATACAATCAAAAATTTAAATCGGAATTTCTTGAAAATACATACAGATTAACAAACGCGTGTTACGTTATGCTTCTTGGTTTTAGCAACTCCACTGCAACTTCCAATACACAACGTATCAATCTTGCGACAATGCATTATTGTACTGAATGTGTCTGTATGGTCAAGTGGATAAGTGTTTGCTTACATTTTCAAGCAACAAATTTGTTTAGAGTCTTATTGCCTACTCATGTACCTCATTGCCTACTCGTGTATCCCATTGCCTACTCGTGTACCCCATTGCCTACTCATGTACCTCATTGCCTACTCGTGTATCCCATTGCCTACTCATGTACCTCATTGCCTACTCATGTACCTCATTGCCTACTCATGTACCTCATTGCCTACTCATGTACCTCATTGCCTACTCGTGTATCCCATTGCCTACTCGTGTACCTCATTGCCTACTCATGTACCTCATTGCCTACTCATGTACCTCATTGCCTACTCATGTACCTCATTGCCTACTCGTGTACCTCATTGCCTACTCGTGTACCTCATTGCCTACTCGTGTACCTCATTGCCTACTCGTGTACCTCATTGCCTACTCGTGTACCTCATTGCCTACTCGTGTACCTCATTGCCTACTCGTGTACCTCATTGCCTACTCATGTACCTCATTGCCTACTCATGTACCTCATTGCCTACTCATGTACCTCATTGCCTACTCGTGTATCCCATTGCCTACTCGTGTACCTCATTGCCTACTCATGTACCTCATTGCCTACTCATGTACCTCATTGCCTACTCATGTACCTCATTGCCTACTCGTGTACCTCATTGCCTACTCGTGTACCTCATTGCCTACTCGTGTACCTCATTGCCTACTCGTGTACCTCATTGCCTACTCGTGTACCTCATTGCCTACTCGTGTACCTCATTGCCTACTCGTGTACCTCATTGCCTACTCATGTACCTCATTGCCTACTCGTGTATCCCATTGCCCACTCATTATTTTCCCTGAGGCCCGCATTGCCCAACATCAGGTTTAAAAGAGGGTCGGTAGAGCTATCTCTCCAATCAATACTGTACATTGAAGAAAATAGTCTTGAACCCTACAACTGGTTTCGACGAGATATCTCGTCCATCATGATCTGACCACTTTTGCTAGTTACGAGGAAAATAGTCATCAGGATATTGTCGACTTTCTCATGATGACGAGATCCTGATCTCGTCAGTTTTCTTTCAATGAGGTATCCCGTCCATAAAGGCCTTTTCAGTTTTTGTAATGTCGTGATACCTCGTCGAGTCAACCACCTTGAGGGTTAAAAACAAATAAGTAAATAACTCTTTTACTGAAACCGTAAATCTCCAAACTTAACATTCCGCATTTCAGTGAAATATACCAAGCTGATGCATTGCATAAAATCACTCAATCATTGCTCAAAATCAAGCTGTACATTCACATGCTCAATCCGATTCCATGAACTTGAATTTATGTGAGCTTTCATGCCCCCAGTTGACTCCAGATAGCAACAAATAAATATCTATACATCAAATTTTTTTCACTTTTATCAATATCCCCTCGCTTCCTAACACTAAATGAAAAGTGGCAGGGCCACACACTAAATAACTCCGATATAAATCTGACATCATTCGTGAGTCCGAAGCAGCAACAAAGCTGCCACACAGAACAATAGTCCTAATCCCCAATATCAACATAGGCGATTGCAGTTAAAGGGAAAGGGGGCCTCTTTCAAGGGTGACTATCTAATTACGGCGACTATCAACCGATGATGGATAGTCCATTGTGAGTTCTCGACTGTCTCCAGCACGATATGATTGTGACGGATACTACGTCCGTCACTCCGTACCTCCCCGAAGAGTTGACACTTTCTTCTCTATGGAAGTAAGATCATTTCGTTGATTCAAAGTGAATACAATGTTGACAAAATAGCAATGACAGAAATGTTACATAGTTTGATACAGTTACGAAATCTAAATTATTTCAGACGGGGAGTTATATGAAAGTGTTGGTACTAATATCCTCGTCGGCTTACAAGTGAAACAGACTGACGTTATTTTCAAACGTTGTATGAAAGTGTGTTGGAAGTAATATTCTCGTCAGCCTACAATTGAAACATACTGTCGAAAATTCATTTCATGGATTTGAAGTGAATACAGTATTGACAAAATAGCAATGACAGAAAAGTTACATAGTTTAATACAGTTACGAAATCTAAATTATTTCAGACGGGGAGTTATATGAAAGTGTTGGTAGTATTATCGTCGTCGGCTTACAAGTGAAACAGACTTACGTTATTTTCAAACGTTATATGAAAGTGTTGGAAGTAATATTCTCGTCAGTCTACATTTGAAACACACTGTCGAAAATTTTAATCTTTATATGAAAGTCTTGGAAGTAATTTCATTGGCTTACAAGTGAAGCACACTGTCGAAATTTTCAAACGTTACATGAAAAGTGTTGGATATTAAATCGTTTTCGGCTTACTAGTGAAACACACTTTCAAAATTTCAAAGTTATATGAAACTGTTGGAAGTACTAACATCCTTGTCGACTTACAAATGAAACAGACTGACGAAATTTTCAAACGTTACATGAAAAGTGCTGGATGTAAAATCATTTTCGGCTTACTAGTGAAACCCTTTCAAAATTTCAAAGTTATGTGCAAGTGTTGGAAGTAATATCCTTGTCGTCTTACAATTGAAACAGACTGACGAAATTTTCAAATGTTATATGGAAGTATTGGAAGTAATATTCTCGTCAGCCTACAATTGAAACACGCTGTCAAAATTTTTATTCTTTATATGAAAGTGCTGGAAGTAAAATCCTCGTCGGCTTACGAAAAGAAACTGTCACAACTGTCAAGAAATAAGGATTTTTCCAGATTTTCTAGAACAGAATGTGGTGACTATTCTTTTATTTCCATCATTAGCCCCATACACTTAAGATGCATGTCAACCATTTGGGAATTCATCTACTAATTCATCACGTGCAATATCCGGGTTGCGAATGGCTTTGTTTAAAAATGACAGACTTGCAAACGCGCCAATCAGCTCACTCTCTAGCATCTCTTCTTGCAATAGTTGCGATATAAATACTTTGACAAAAATTATTATTTTGCAGTATCCTATCACCCTTTATTGTTTTACAAAGTAATTTCTTATCACCTATTCGGAAGTTATTCAATAAGTAGAATAACTTTCGAAATTGAGTTGGTAAATTAACGTCGCACTGAAGCAACAAAACAAGCTATTGGCAACGGTCCGGGATAAATTCAGAAGCGATAAAAATGCCGTGAAAGGAGATGGGATGGTATTTTAATAACGTCGTATTAAAGCAACACAACGGGCTATTGACGACTGGATCAATCTCCCAAGGAAAAAATCAGAGGACAACACACCGTTATTCTGAACCATGGTCAGATGACGAGGCCACACCAGAACTGACACCGCACTCCCCAAACTTCCACAACACGCCAACTTGAGGACATTTGAGGCTACGAAGAATCTAACGTGAAATCCATAATTTTTATAATTAATCCCAAATTATTTAATACTATCTCAATCTGATCACACGAAAAATGATACGGGAGTTTTCATCCCCTAATCATTTTTCAGTAGGTGGATACGATTCAACATGTTATCTCCCGTCAAACACAAAAGCTAAGTTCTTAGTAACCTCCAAGTAGGAACATCCACTGGAGAATTATATACATTATAAATATCAACATAAAGTTAAGTAACATTTTCTGAGGTCTTGTCAAAGCCCCAGAAATGTAGATTCGTTTTAAAGTAATAAAATGTCACAAATATTTCATACGGAAAAACACTATAAAGTAAAATACTATTAATCATAAATCACATGATCAACTCTGTTTCTCATTTCACATACAAATGTCTTGAAATCGAGATGATTTTTAGATCATTATTCCATCATCTGCATTAGAAATACTGCTTGAAAACATTCTCGACTCATTTTATTTAAGAAACTCTAAGAATATGTTAAGAATTTGATACTTCTGTAAATGACAGGACAGGATATAATAGGGTCGTAGTATGTTTTTAAAGTTATTTTCTGCTAGAAATAATATATTTCTCGTCTCGATACTGTAAAGTTCAAATATGAAATTCGCAGAACAACATAATTTTCCTTGTGGCGATTTACAATTGAGTGATGAATGTAAATTTTCAGTTGACGTATGATAACCGAATGATAGGAAAAATAGTTATAAAATTAAGTCTCCAACTAAATATCAAACAGACTTCTCATATTTTCAACAACAAAAAAAACATATTTGGTCTGAAATTACACAATGAATACAATTTAATTTCCATAATCATGTTATTTAAATCCACTTTAACTCTAATCGTAGAATATTATAAAAATTATCAAAGCCCTTTAAATTCTCAATATTATTAAAAATCCATTACGGTCAGGAAGTTACTATAAATGATTTTATACTGTCAATTCAACCATCATTAACAATATCTTAGCTTAACAGTTTCTGTCTTGGTCCTATAAAGACATCTTCAAAATTGATTGAAAACGATGCTTTGCTTATTTCAACTCCATTTATTGTTTTATTGGGTACTTTAACAATATACAATAGACTTATACTTAATACAATAGACTATAACAAAACATAATGAATAAAAATTACTTCCCTATGAGTGTTTTAAAGAAAGTAAAGTTAATAGGACCCTGTAAAGATTATTCATCTCCAAAATTTTCCGATATCAATTTCAAAGCAATTACTAAATGGGCTTAAGAGAAATTACAGATCGCTTAAGCAAAATGGATATCGGTGAGTTAAAATCATTTTCATAGAGGAATTATTTGATATAGTGATTATACAATAGCGACTAGTCTTACGTATCTGGAACAGTTTAATGACGCATGAAATTTCGTTCAATTATATTTCGAGGATATGTTATTTCAGGTATATCACTGACATCACTGAGCATAGGTTTTCTAAAAATAGGTGATTCTCAAGTTTGGTTGAATCAAAATGGTTTTTTGAATTAACAGCTTCTTATAACTGCAGTAAAATAACGTCTAAATAACTTATTTCTTATTTAATTTTAATCTAATTTGTTTTTCCTACAAGAAGAAATATGAGTCTATGATAGCTGAAATTTATGAAATGGGGCTTACAAGCCCAAGATCCGCAGTTCGTATTCAACCCAAATAAGTGACCTGATAATTGGTAATTTTTTAGTTAACGTCGTACTAGAGCAACACAACGGGCTATTGACGACGGTCCGGGATCAGTCCCTGAAGGGAAAGACCGAGGAGAACACCTCGTAATTTTGAACCACGGTCAGATGACGAAGCAACACCTGAGCTGGCACCCCACTCTCCAAACTTCCACGCCAACCCAACGTGAGGACTTTCGGCCACGACAGATTTAAGGTGCACCAGCCGCCTCTACACCATACGTTTACAAACATCCATGCGCGGACCCGGATTCGAACCGGGAACCTTCCAATCTAGAGGCTAACACCTTAACCACTATACCGGTTGGTCGGCATAAGTGACCTGGCAATGACAAAACGGAGGCAACTGTCAGATTTCCCAATCAAAGAACCTCCATTTCAAGTGTATACCCGTCTTTGCTGATATGTACTTTTGCAGTATTAATTTTACTGCAGCTATTTTTAATAAAAATTAAGCACAAGTTATATATTCCCCTATCCTTGCGCTTCTGTGCCGTACCTGATGTATTACCAACTCACCTCCAAAGCTCATCGATCTGCCATCTCCTTCTAAAAACCTCAACAAGTTAAGCAGTTATTCAATGCTTTCTGGTAATTTTAGTGAAAATTTCAAATGTACATGCCAAGTTATTAAATAATTTTTATTACAAGAGCCAAAACGTTCTTAACGAAATAAGGTAGCTATGTAGCTCAACTTATATCGCACAAGAGCAACACATCGAGCCATTAGTGACAGTCCGGGATGAATCTCGAAGGGAAAGATCCAAAGACAGCTCATAATTTCGATTTACAATTAGATGACGAAATCAACATCCGAACTGACGCACTCTTCTATCCAAAGTTCCACACCACGCCAACATTTGAGGCTAAGTAACTAAACTAATAAGTTTTTCCTCTTCATTTTTATCATGCGTAAATATAAATAGTAAAAGTATACTCTGCTTGTTTAGCGCCCCTTCTCAATCCGGAGCCTGGGCACATGCCCATCCCCCCCCCCAAGCTACGTCCCTGAGAACGTTTGACGTGCTTTCATTTTAACCTACAATTTTTCAATTATGTAATATTTGCATATTTTTTATTTAGGATATTTATTGCTTTGTATATTTTTTATTTCGTATATTTGTTGTGCTTTGCATATTTTTTATTTTGTATATTTGTTGCTTTGTATATTTTTTATTTTGTATATTTGTTGCTTTGTATATTTTTTACTTATCTTTATCGGCGCAAAAAAAAATATTCATTGTGAATTATTTGAATGAAAGTGAGGGTCATTTTCACCTTATCCTCCTCACTACCCTTTTTGTACGAATAAAAAAAAAAAATTTGTTGTAGCAATTTCTCATATTTTGGGTTGAACCAGTTGAACAACATCCGGTTGAGGAAAAGGTGTTTTGAAACAAAATTGAAATCTCACTATGATTTTCGTTTTCCAATTGTTTTAAATTTGTGGAACCCTTATGTCCCGCTGCCCATTTAAAAGACTCCTCGATGTCATAATACCAAATCAGAGAATATTTATGTATCCAGTATCTGTCGTCGGATTTCCTCCTTTGGGATTAATCCCGGACAGTTACCAATAGCCGGTTGTGTTCCTCCAGTGTGAAGTTAATTAAATATCTACGCATCTAAATGTACCTAGTTTTTATCATTTTATGGAGGTACGATTATACACATCCCGTGGCACCTGAAGAGATTTAAACCGATAAATATTACATAGTGCTGATACAATTAATTTAGCACAGCGTTAGTAGTATAGTTCAATAAATTAATTAACTCTCTGAGGATGTATATACCCATTAGGAACCTTGTCTCACAAAATCTATTCAATTTTTCTAATCACGATGCATCTTGTCAAGATAGATGGCTCTATTTTGTGGAAGATGAACCGATGGGAAGATAATCTACAGGGTTGACTATGAGTCTGGTCATTTCATCCCCTTTCGAAATGGTAAAGTGATTAGGATGGTAGGCCACTCATAAGTTACGCTAGTGGGTCGAGGATTTTTCGTCTTAATGACACAGACTTTTAGCAGTTTATTTTCTGATGGAAACCTATATTTTTCTCTTGCTTGTCTAAAATCTATTTCTAACTGTGAAATTTTGACATCGTCACTTACTCTTCTACTGCTGAGTTCCTTATGCCCTTCCCCAAGCGGATAATTGACAGGTGGTTTTCATTTGATTGAGTAGGCATGGAAGTTGTTTTCGTAGGCTTTTACAAACAACTTTGCTATGGTTTCTGAGCATTTTTGCTTGTATTATAACTCAGTAAATAGAATTTACCCCTTTCGTTTCCTTGGAAATGATATATGGCTTAGTAAAGTTTCACTTGTAATCCCCAAAGATATTTGATTAAAACAAACAGCAATTTTTTCTCCTTTGGATGACATTCAAAAAGGCGTTATTTTCTTGAATTAATGTTGATAAAATCGACTCTTTTTATGGGTAACTTTTTAATGATAGTTGATTTGATAATTTTTAATTCTTTAATTTTAAATATAGTGTACACAAAAATAATTTGCATTGTTCCACTTTATTATATTCATTAAGGCCCGGTGCACACATCCTGTTTTTCAACGTGCGGCGCCGCTACCGCAACGCAAGTGCGGTTTGAGATACATTAGATCCAATGGAGTAGCACATGTACCTCCGGCGCTGCTGCGGCGACGCACGTCCAACTTGCGTGCAATTTGTACCTCAGTTCCCCCCGGCACCGCTGCTCGCCGCACACGCGTCTCCGTTCTGAAGTACCTTGTTTTCATAAATAAATGGAATATAAATAATAATTAATAAATGTTGTATCCAGTAACGTCTATTTAGTTTCAAAATATACTTTTTTGTACACCAAGTAAGCGAAATAAACACGTTTTTTTCAATAGAATATCTATCGCAAATGGCGCGAAATGAGTACTTGCGTCATTTCACAGCTATATGTGCATAGTTGGGCTTCGGTGCCGCAGCGGCGCCGCGCGTTGAAAAACCGGATGTGTGCACCGGGCCTAAAGGGATTTGTAGGCATAAACCATAGAATTTGGAAACTGAAACTTTTTCAACCAAGCTAAAGGCGTCAAATTATTTAAAATTGCCACATTTCACTTTCAACTGTTCAAGTACCGAGGCCGATAAATCGCTAAATTTTCCCAGATCTTATCATCATAACTGTTTTACCCTTGCTGTAAGAGAGAGAGAGAGAGAGGTGTGTGTGATGAATAATAGAATCCAAAAATCTCCTATAGATACAGGTTTAAGAACCTGCAAAGACAAAGACACGAACCCATTCCTCCTAATCAGATTCGACAGTTCTTTGAAATCCAGCTCTCAAAGCACTGTAACAACAACGTGCGTGCGCCACACAATCGTCAATCAACAGCCACTCTCTACTCGTCATATTCCCATCAACCATTCACAAAACCTATTTAATTCGAATATCGCATTATCGAATCACCTTCGCCAGATTGTGAGAAGCAGATCTTTTTGATGACCGATTGAGAGTCCAAGACATTTCGTACGACCTAATGACATTTGACGTTTTATAGGAAATACGAGCTTGACATGCAAGACCAATTAAAGGAAGCTCTGTAACGAACGATTCGTTGAGTTGAGGAAAACGGCCATTTACGGGGCACTCAGAAGTGCAATTGTGCCTTCCAAGTATCATTCAATGAGTGGCCAATTGTCTTTTTCGTGTTGATTTATGAAGTGTCTGTTATTGGATGGTGGATAAAAGAATGTGAGGTATCATAAGAGATTTGAACCTGGTAAAAGGAAGACACCAAAGGCATTTCATCTGATAATCCATACGGAGGATGATTTTTCCTTCTGTTAAAAGATTCTTGATAAGGATATATCTGTAAATGTGATCATGTTTTTGTTCTTTTAATCATTATATCATATGACAGTAATGCGAATGTATTACGCATTATGGAATATTTTTTTTCTATTTCGTCTCCAAAATGAGATGGGAGAGATTGAACAGTGGAGAATTTCAGTTTGTTTGTTGTTTAAAGGTCATTTGTTGGTACATGAGAGATCAGAAGACCAGACACTGCAGACGAAAGTGAATTCCGAGCCTCTACAAACTTCCCTGGATCTGAGCACAAAGCCTGTTGAACCGAGGGCCAGATTAATTTCACTGTTTGTAAATTGAATTCTATGCATAAATTGAGACTGGAAACCAGCCGAATTAGTTATACATTATTGATACGCATACCAATACACAAATCCGGTATATATTTCATAGACAGTTTTAGGGAAACATGTTTAATACCTTCTGGTGGTTATATCGTCGAGGTGTCTCACCATTCGCAAAACTGACCAGATCTTGATGGACCAGAGACCTCTTTATTAGACATGAAACAGACCAAATATTAATCTCGTCATCATAAAAAAAATGGCAATACCTCTATGACGAGATATATTGTCAAAACCACTAGGTAGGTATATTAGTTAACGTCTCAATGGAACTACACAACGAGCTATTGGCGACGGTATGGCATCAATCCCTCATGGAAAATATCCGAGGACAACATCACGTAATTTTGAACCACAGTCAGATGACAATGCAACACCTGAGCTGGCACCCCACTCTCCATACTTCCACACCACGCCAACATGAGTACACGTGAGGCCATGACAGATTTAACGTCTTCAACGGTCTGGTTGAAGTCGAGCTCGCAACCCTATGATTGCTAATCCGTTACTCTTCAACCTGGCTACCTGAGCCCTCGAAACCCCTTGGAGAGTTGAGTGTACATTTCTGTACACTGTAGTGTATATGTTACCGCTAAAGTGCAGTAATCAGTTATTCTACAGATTATCTAGGCAATGTTCAGATTAACTAGGGTAATCCGTTAAAGTGCCGAAAATTGTTTCAATTTCACAAATTACCTAGGTAATCTGCAAATTACCTAGATAATCTGCACATTACCTACTAGGCACTCGTTAAAGTGAAAATAAGATATTTGCTGGAACAACAGGAACGTACAGTCAACACATCATACCTTTGAATTGTTCGATAATCTCGAGATGATTCTTTTTTTCCTAGAAACTTTTATTCGCTTTACATCTTTAATTATGGAATCATACTTTCGTTTTGTCATGAAAACACTATTATGTTTTAAATCTTCGCTAAAGAGGTTTGCTAAGAATATTTTCTTCATTTTACTCGCCAATTCGGTGCTTGCTTGCATACTAGGAGTTAAATTCATCTGCTTTAAAAAAATCACGACACAAATTGACGCACTAACAGGCAGAAACGAATTTGAAAACCGAATTATCTATGCCACGCACTGGCAGCCGACGCAAATTATGAGAAATAAAAACAACCGGCCACGACAAGACGCTGGCGAAACCAAACTAAAACTAAAAGTGGAGGAAGAGGGGGAAGGGGTAGGGAAAGGAAAGGAAATGAGGGAAACAAAACTTTTGAACTTTAACGATACGGAAGCCGTTAATGTGCACATTACCAAGGTTAAATGCGGAAAACTCTTGATTCCGCACGTTAACGGAGCAAATCAGTTAATCTGCAGATCAGCTACGTAATGTGCACATTAACGGATTTCGAGCTCTAACGGTAAGATATATATTCTACTTTCTATCTTGCATGATATTAATCACTTATATAGGGTACAATCAATTCAAATTCAAGCTATTTTTATAATGGGAAAATGCTACTTTTCCCGAATCCAGAGCTCTGAGTTCAGTACTGAATATATGGGATGAGATCTGAAGCAATCTCGTTTCCCTATTACCAGTGAGTCAGGAGAGTGGAAAACGAGATGGTCATCCCATCGGACATCAAAAGTGGCAAAGCGAACATCCGCAAGCCCAGGGGGCTTCGAATACGAAATTCGTATTCGGAACTGCATCTTGGCCCATTCCGATTGGTTTGATTCTGTCTGACACTGATAGCCCGAATGTTTTGGATGCCCTACTACGGGGCTCCTATCCTTGGAGAACTGTTTGGGAACATCTTGTTTGTACTCAATTTTAGTACTTAAAATCGTAATGAAAACAATTGGTTTTCTTTATCTGTGTGTTCAATGTTTTTACCCGGTTCATTTGAAGAATTTAATGTATTATATTTCTTGTATTCAAATCGAGATATATATTTATTTGAGAACATTATTTTGCATCCCTTATAGTGTTTAGAAATATAAATACTTTATATTTCTGATTGGAAATTTTTTTATAAATTTATAAGTTTATTTTATTTGCCACCCAGAAACGTTACTCAGTTTTTTAGACAGTATTTTCTGTAGAAGCAGTTACTTCTGTAGACAGAATATACAATTATTTCTAGCTTAAATGATATGAATCGCAAATAGAGAATACTTAATAAAATGTTAGCGAAAATTTTGTCATTGTATATTTTACTCTCTTAGCAGTTTGAAGGTTAATTATATATCTAAATTAACTGTTGTGTTGCTCTAGTGAGACATAAATTCAACTACATACTCTACCTTTATTTCTAAGCGTAAATAACTTCTTATAAAGTTAGTACTTTATTTCTATGCCCGCAAAACCCTATTATTTTACTTTTGCTTAAAAAATTATATAAACTACAATTTGAACACGTAATGCTTTGAAAATGGTTTGGTTAATTAACTTTTTGTTTCATTTCAAACTTTTCTTAATATATTTAAGCATGCTTAAGAAGTCCTTAGGAAAGATGTGCATGTTTTTTTTGTGATATGTGCTTTGCAACATAGACATTTCACGGAAAACCTTTCAAATAATAAAAGTGTTGAGGATTATAGGTATAAAGAAGAGCTATAATGACAGACGCGGAGTGAACGTCGAGGCAAAAAATCTTGTTATTGCAAAAAATTACAATAAATCAAATAAGAATTGGAAAGAGACCAGACTGCATACATTCATGACATAGTTGTGTCAAAAAGAGAAATATCTTTAAAACATTATAAATGAAATTTCGTAAGTCGATACTAGTCAATTGTTGGTGGAAAAATATACAAGTTAACTCAACTAAATTGAAAAGTGAATCTACTTCCGCTGGTCGGAACATGTTGGCACTTGAATATTCTTAGTATTTTAATTTATCCTCCAGGTGATTTAGATGGTTCTAAATTACATACTTGTGTCCTCGGATTTTTCCCTTTGGGGATTGATCGACAATAGCCTGTTGTGTGTGTTGCTCTAGTACGACGCTAATTAAAAATTACCAATTATTACCAAGTGACTTCGATGAGATATCTCACCATCTGACCAATTTTGCTAAATGACTAGTATCTTGTCATCCGATATTGTCTATTTTTGACTGATGACGAGATAAGGATCAAGTCAGTTTTCCTGTAATGACGAAATATCTCGTTCGTCAATAACTGGTCAGATTTGGTAATTATAATACATTTCGTCGAAACAACCACCAGAATGGTACATAGAATCAAAATTCCGAAATTAATAATCTTGTATTTGAAGAATGAATGTGAATATGAAAAAAAAAGAAAACATTTAGGCCAAATATTTAAAATAAATGCTCAAAACGCACAGTTTTTCTTCTCCACCTCAAAAGTAAAAAAGTATAGTTTATTATGGAATATAGGGAAATATGTAACCGACATAGTAGTAATAGCTGTTCCCCAACATGCAAACGCGACTTGCAACATGAGATCTATTGACCGTAGGTCACATGGGGATTCTACAGAGTTCTCCAAAAGTGTTGATTTCTTTTTACTTATATCTCTAACTCTACAACAAAAAAATCAACTCACCATGGAGTTGTCCGATAGCGACAAAAATTCATATATAAAATCAAACGATTAAAATTCCAGAAAATTGAATAATTTGTTTCAGAGTTTGACCGTTACAAAGGGAGGATGTCAATAAGGCGTTGGTCCACCTCTGGCTTGGATGGAAGCTGTCACCCGTCGTGGCATGAACTGAAAATGTTTCCAGATGGTGTCCTGCGGAATTTCTTTCCAGATTGCTTTCAACTGTCGAGCTAAATGGTCAACATTCCGGGATGGTTGCAATCGCCTTCCCATAACGTCTCAAATGTGCTCTGTGGGAGAGAGATCATGAGACCTAGATGGTCAAGGAAGTGTTGAGAAAGTTTAAAGACAATTCATAGAAACACGTGCCGTGTGCGAACGAGCATTATACTGTGGAAAATTAAATCAGCGGTGTCGTAAAAGGAACGGTAACACAACCGGTTGTAGAATGTCTTCTACATATCGCTGTGCTGTAAGTGTGTCACAAATGACTACCAAAGGGATTCAGCTAACAAAGGAGATGACATCCCAGACCATAACACCCTATTGTGGGCATGTGTGGCGTGTGGTAGTAAGGGCAGGATCTCCACGCTGCCCTGGACGTCTCCAGATACGTCTGTGGTTGTCGTCAGGACGCAGTTGAAAATGGGACTCGTTACTAAAGACTATATGTCTCCAGTCTGTGTCATTCCAAGTTGATCGAGCCGGCACAAGTCTTGGACAACTCCTTCTTGGTGTGTCGATTATTTTTGTTAAAGAGTGTATATTCCTTTTATTAATATATATTTTTACATGCTTGAAATGCATATGCAATATTAATATAAAATAACAGTTATTATATTAATTAAAAATTCATTAAATTAATCGTTTACCCAAGAATATGAAAGTATGAATATCAATTATTATTTTTTTTAACTAATCCCTCTGATCAACTGGAAAGAAGAAGAAGGAGGGGGGATTTGATTCAGATTTTCAAGTTTGTAAAACAAGGGGACACAGAGGGCTTAAATTTCAATAGGGATAACAGAATAAGGGGTCATGGGTATAAATTGAATAAGACACATTTTAATCGGGATTTAAGGAAAAACTACTACTTTAATAGGGTAATAGACAGTTGGAACGTGTTGCCAGAAAATATAGTTAATTCAAAGGGAGTGTACGAATTTAAGACACAATTGGACAGTCAGTGGGAATTGGAGAATTCATAAACAAAGGACCAGCCTTGTTGGGCTTGAGCCTGTAGCTGGTCGTCAATATTTGTATTTGTATTTGTATTTGATATATTTGTATGAATACATATCATACCAGCGATTCGAAGGTGATAAAAAAATGAAGTGGTCTTCAAGGAACACGTTTTGAATATTTATTTAAAGTTATTCAACCGTCATCAATATTTTTGGAAATACTACAGCTCTAAAATTCTTTCTTTACTAGAATAAACTGAGATGCGGCATTTCTTATGATTGTGTAATCTCATTTCAATGATTTAACGAAGAAATGTGAGCTATAGACTTTCAGTGAAACTTACTGAGGTCAGATCTGATTTGTCGTAAAAAATATACGATTAAAATTTGATCCATCTTCTCCGAGAAAGCAAACCCTGGCTATGCTACTGTCCCTGATCTAAGTAATACATTAAAAATTATATAACCTCTCAATAAAAACCACTCTCAAGTCATAAATACAATCATTATTCCATCCTTCTCTATGATCCAAGAATATTTAGCTGAATGATATTAATGGCCGATCTATTGCGAAACATTTTATCGCTGAAACGGCTGCCACTCAACTTCATTGTACCAGACTGGAGGGATTTTTTTATCCCCCTCCTTTCTCATTAACTTTTTTATGCCTTCTTTCCTGAAGATTTTCCCCGTTTTCTGAATAGAGAGGGAAAAAAGAGTACAGGATGACAGAGCAGGGAAAGTCTAAACCACAGGGGAAATATTGATAAAGTAAAACGGATGCTGGGATGAGATTAAAACGACAGATAATTGATACTTGGCAGAGGTTTAATGGTTTTTGCTTTCGCTGGTCTTTTTTCCTGTCTTGTTTCAGGCTCGTTTTTCAGAGTGTGGTCTTTCGCGTACAAATATAGCTATGGAAATATTAGATTGTAAGTGCGAATATATCCTTAGTCAAAAGGTACAGAGGTTTTAGTTGAGTCACGGAAATATGTCACGAAATAATTCCAATAAAAAACATAGTTACTATCGACAAAATTATATCTTAGTCGCAAGTCGTTTTTTCTTCAGTTTTGATTTTTTGAAAATTAATACTTTTTTATTCACTCAGTGAGGAGTTCACCCTCACATATCCGTTTTGCAATCTTCACTACCCTACAATAATGGACCGGACGCCACAGGATTTGCAATATGATTTGGTACTTGTTTGGGGGTGTTTTTCGAGGTATTGCCTGGGACTTATGCTTGTTGTTCCTGGTCAATTGAACGCCGACGCCTACATGAAAATTTTGGACAGTCAAGTTCCTCCTACTCTCTGGCAATTTATTGGAATGGACGAATGTTATTTCCAGGACGACAACGTTCCGTGTCATGTTGTAGCTTCTGTCAAGCAGTGGTATCCTAGCCTGCTCAGAGTCCCGACATTGAACATTTGTGGGACGAGTTAGAGCGAGGCTTACGGAACAAGCGAACCACGTCCGAAGTCTACAGCTGAGCTGGCGACATTCTTGCAGCAGGAATGGACATAAATACACATAGCTGTGCATCAAAACCTTGTTGAAATTATGCCCAGAAGGGTTGCTAGTGTAATTGTGATCTGTGTTTGCTAGTGTTGATCTTGCTGTCCGGTTCATTATTGTAGGGTAGTTGTAAGTGTGTGTGTTAGGATTGTAGTGTAGGGTACATGATTTAGACAGTTTTTACTAACTTAATGTGTATGTATACACTAGAATCCCAAAAATCGACAAGAATATCAATGTATTTTTTATTAATTCAAAATATTTTCCAATTTCTAAACTTTTAAACGATGCCAAGATCTTGCAACTATTCGAAATAGTTTTTAGTTGCAAGGATTTTCGTTAGGTACTGTCACCGTGATCAGACATGTTTCCAAAACTTTAAACTCGATTTCTGAAGAACTGTTTTTGCAATAGTATGCTTTTTTCAAAATGTGATAACACCAGAATGAATTGATCTATCATAATTACTTTTGCATCATTATGATTTATATACTATAATACAGTAAATGTTTTGAACATCAATCGGAGTATTTAATCAAGAAATGGATTTTCAATAGATTTTTAAATGTTACGCTTCCTTTTTTAAAAAATTTAAAAAAAATAACACAATATCTTCCAGCAACTTGATAGAAATTCAAAACATGAAAAAAAAAATATTATAAATAATTTTCAACAGGGATTGTTTTTCTGTACAAATTAGAATTTGATATATCACGTTTCAAAAAACGTGCTAATTTTCTAGTCATAGTATCTTAATTATATAATTAATTATTTGCACAATCTGATTTTTCACCCTGAAATGATTTTAATAATACATCAATTACCTGTGGCAAAAAAAAATATATATATATTTTTAAAGTAAAAATTAAAAACAAATCTAATACGCTTCCACTAACATTAAAAAAATTTAATAATTAAATTAAATTAATTAATTAATAAGAATCTTCTTTTAACATTTAAAATACACGTATACCTTAATCAATAAAATCATGAGTCCTTCAACTAATGTATGTGATTATTTAGTTATTATGTGTGTTGTGGGGAAGAACTATAGAGAACTACAATACTCGATACCTCTTGACCCTCAGAGGATTAAAAATGAGGTTCCATACCTCCCTGTGGGTATTTCTTTCTCTTCTAGTCAGTAAAATCTTCCTCGCATGTTTATGTCTATTTTTTACCTTGTTGGGCGCTGCTTGGTCAAATGTAGCTCGTGCGTCACAAAACTCAAGCCACTCTTCCAATCACTTTAAAATAAATATTTTATGTACTTCATGTACTTCGGTTTGTTGAATAGAGGATGGCGTGCAATTAATAGAAGCTTTAATTCATACATAAACTAAGACCATTCAACTTTCTCGAATTCTGTATAAGAGAAAAATTATTGTCACTTCGGAAATTTTAAATTTAGAAGTTGAAAGTTCTTGACACTTCATTATCATTATATTCATGGGATTACATTCCCGGTTGGAAGAGTAACAAATTAACAACCAGATGGTTGCGAGTTCTAATCCAACAAACATCGTCGGGTACAAAGGTGGCTGGTGCATGCTAAATCTGTCGTTTCCTTAAATGTCCACACGTTGGTAAGGTTTGTAGAGTGGAATGTCAGATCGAGTATGACCTCAGCCGACCAACCGGTATAGTGGTTTAGGTGTTAGCCTCTAGATCGAAAGGTTCCTGGTTCGAATCCGGGTCCGGACATGGATATTTGTAAACGTATGGTGTAGAGGCGGCTGGTGCACCTTAAATCTGTCGTGGCCGAAAGTCCTCACGTTGGGTTGGTGTGGAAGTTTGGAGAGTGGGGTGCCAGCTCAGGTGTTGCTTCGTCATCTGACCGTGGTTCAAATTTACGAGGTGTTGTCCTCGGATCTTTCCCTGAAGGGACTGATCCCGGACCGTCGTCAATAGCCCGTTGTGTTGCTTGCGTTTGGTTGAGTACGACGTTAACTCAAATTACCAAAAGTATGACCTCGTCGTCTGACCAAGGTTCAAAATTACATAGTGTTGACTTAGAATCTTTCACTTCGTGTTTGATCCCGGCCTGTCTTCAATAGCTAGTTGTATTAATCCATTGTAACGTTAATTAATACCTACCTACCATAATGATAGGTAAGTATTGCATGTATATAATTAATATTATAATTAATATTATTAAACAAACAATATTAAAATAATAAATATAATATTTATTATTTTAAAGCCCTTATCTTCAGCCTTTGACAATGCCAGGGTCGCTATTTGAGACAAGCGACTAATTGCTAGGGGTTGCCGTTGTTACTCCTAACAAGAGCCGCGGTAGCTCAGTCAGTAGAGCGTCGGGCTCGCATCAGAAAGGTTGTGGGTTCTGTCCTCGGCGGAGCCTGCAATTCTGATGATTGCGAGATCGGCGCTTCGACCTGGCTTAAGACCGCCGTGTTCACTAATGGTGACTTGGGCACGTTAAATAGATCGTGGTCACAAAGTCCCCCCCATATTCCCATACCAAATCAATACCTCTGGGGGTACCTGATCAGGGGGTTATCGGCCTCTGATTGGGATCTAAATTACGATATGTGTGAGTGAATGAATGTATGAAAGGGGCCTTCCTGTAAAACGGATGTGCCTTGTATGTCGAGCAAAGTCGGGCTTCCTCCCAATGGGGCTCAATAACATGGAAAGCGCACCCCCTCGCCTCTTGCCGTCTTCGACGGGCCTGGCACTCCTTCGGTCTGCCAGTGTAGGTATAAAAAACAACAACAACAAACTCTTACCAAGGATAATCAAAATTCAAATCGGAACTTGAACCAGTATCCAACCGGGTGTCAAACACATGCTGACAACTGTAAGGGGGATTTTCGGCTTAAACAAACAAACCTGACGGTAAACGCCATGTCCGGAATACAGGAAGCACGTCCATCAGGCAAAACCAAACACCACAGCCACCTGCATTTATATTTACAGCACTAGCAAAATACCCGACCTTACTCGGTTTGAATTGGTTTACTCTAGATTGAAGAGATAATCAAAATATATAATGACTTACGTTTTTTGTAGAATAAAAATTTATTTTAACATCTTTCGACATCTTTATATTTTCTACAACTTACTTTGAACACAAATCCTACACATGCATATCCATTCATGTAATACATTTCACATACATCGCACAATTGCTGTTTGACAAAGCTACAAAATGACGAAAGGTGATACTAAGGTTACTACTATAAAAGACGATTTATAGGAAGATTTGGAATTCCCTTTCTTAAGTTCTTTTCATGTTCAACTCAATTAATTAAAATTACGATTTACGGCGAGTGCTCTCGCACTCATAGTCAACAAAACAATATATTTTTACTTGTGGCACTCTTGCCTCCGGTATGCGATATTGTGAAATTTTGCAATCTTCTAATGTCATTATTACAACGAATTTTTTAATGTTTGAAAAAGTTCCAGTTTGGATTAATAAACATTATTATTCTTTCAATAAAGGCATTATTCTTTAAATAACGGCATTATTCTTTAAATAACGGCATTATTCTTTCAATAATGGTATTACACTTAAAATTTACTGAAAATTTATACTGACTTACCTAACATTTTTAAGTCTATTACTTTGTGGTGCTGTTGCGTGTGATGAGAAGGAAAACACATTTATTAAAATAATAAATATTTAAAACAGGAAACAGCAAAGTAAAACAAAATAAAAGATGTCGCAAAAAATTGTTCTAAAGATATTAATTTGTTATTCAATTTTATCTCTTGATCTCGCACAGTTGCCACAACTTACAACTAAAAGTGTACAAAATTTAGAAATGTGAAATTAATTCAGAGCGAAAGAACCAGAAAAAATATCACTGCTCGCGCGATCTTGTTCATTCTCGTTTCATTGAAAAATATCGTCTGTCGCAAATATTCTTAAATCGTTTTCATTGCGCAAAGAATAAAAATAAGACTCGAAATAAATGAAGTATCAGAGATGAAATTCCATAAAAAAAATAATTTTTTGAAGAATAATTACTTTTTCAGCAGTACTGGTAAAGCAATCGAAGTAATCGTAATATTCAATAGACGTTCCAATTTTTCCCAAACTACCAAATTATGGTTGATTTAAGTATACTTACTCAGGTGTTTTAGCATGAAACTCAACTAAATATAACAATAAAGAAATGTTTAATATTGCATTCACTAAACTAATAAATAATGTATAAAATAAAATACAATGCAATAAAATATCTGGAATACAATTCATGTGATGTCTACACAAACACACTAACACAAAATCGAGCATAGAACAGAAAGACGGACAGACAGACTTTCGCAACCAATGCCACTCACTAAATGAAGATAAGTACTCAATGTATGCAAATTTTCATGAAAATATCTTAAACCGCTTGGACGTGTATAGGGCACAACATACAGACAGACAGACAGACAGACAGACACCAAACGAGAAAAAGACGGATTCGGCATCAGAAGGGTCCAAAACGGATAGAAAACTTGAAATGGGTTGAAAATATTGAATGTACAAACAAACACTCCATTCTTATTTATATAGATTGTAAATTGATCACACTCAGAACGATTGCATCTAAAATATTATTAATAACTATTTAGCAATTCGTAATATACAGGGTGTCCCAGAAAGATCAGTACAACTTCAAAAATTTATTTAAAAAAAGAATAGGCCTACAGCAATAGATAGAATAACTCAAAAAGTTTTTTCTACAGTATGTTTCTGATTATAGATAGCGCTGCACAGCACGTAAACGATTATTAAATAATTCAGATATTAAAAATGGCGGATCTTGTGAAGAAACTCAATGTGTCAAGTGGATGGCCGAATAACATGGCCGCCCCGGTCTCCTGATAATACTCCACTTGACTTTTTCTTTTGGAGGAAGGTAAAAGATGCTGTGCACCGAACAAAAGTTAATAGTGTCGTGGAAAATTGAAACAAAAAGATCCAAACAGCTACTGTTGATCTTAGCATGCTGAAACTTTTGTGGATTGAATTGGAATATCGTCATGATATTTTTCGTGCTACGAAAGGATATCATGTGGAAATTTACTAAGGTAGTAGAAAAACCTTTTTGTTTTATTCTATCTATTGTTGTAACTAGTTTTACTATAGGCCTATTCTTTTTTTGTTAAGAAATTTTTGAAGTTGTACTGATCTTTTTGGGACACCCTGTACATTATACCAGATGTTTTCAATTTGTGAGTTTGGGTTCGAAAGGGGATCGTAGCCTTCCAACACTAGAGCCCCAAATGTTCGACAGTTCTGGCAATACCAGTGTTCCAAGAGTTATTAGGTGTTCCATTATATAAAATCTGGATAAATTGCAAATTATTTTCTGTACATTATAAAAAAACTGTATTTGGTTGTTGGTTGAGATCATTGTCTTCATAAGAAACTTTGAAAACTGAAGAGGATTCGAGCGGATAGTGGGAGGATGAATTCCGATTGTAGTAAAATAAAGGGATAAATTATAAAGCTAATTGGTTACCAATCTAGCGTGTGAAATTGTTGTGTTCATATTTTTGGAAGCAAGACTAGGTAATCAACGTAAATAGGCTTATATTTCTAATACGATAAACAAATCGCATTACTGGTTGTATTAATATTCCTTTGTTTCTCTTTATTCACATTCGATAGTAAAATTAATAAGTTATTAAATTGCTATTGGATAAAATATTTAATTTTATTTAAATCCGATTTTTTCAAGGCCAGCCTTATCCAAGGGAGCCTATACAATTTATGTTAAGTTAAAGAGAGCTCTTGAACCAAAAGTGTTTAAAAAGAGTTGTACTACATTTTGGTAGGTATTTGGAAGCAAAGCTCGTAAAAAGAGTTTTATCACTGTAATTAGTTATCAGTCGTTCCACCTTTTGCTTCTATGACAGCTTAAATACATCGAGGCATATACGAAACCAATTTGCGTTGACTTTGACAGAAATGACTCGTCTAGAAAAGCTACTGGAGAGATAAGACATGGTTGTTTGGGAGAATATCGCATCTGTCGCTCCAGTTCATCCCAGACATGGTCTGTTGGACTTAAATCCGGGTTCCAAGCAGCTCAATCTTACAATTTTGTCTCAAAAATATAGTCATCAAGATCTGCTCAGTTTGCTAATGACGTTATGCTTCGTCATAACCAGGATTAAAAATTGTGACATATTCCTCCCCGGAAAGCTAGAATTCTGAAATGCCACCCCTTTAGACACAGGTATTTGGTGCTCTGACTCTAAATTCATGTTCACCGTGGACATACTTCAATTCCAAAAAGCAGTGCCATTCCCCAGGACGTCTCGTCGCGTCTCAGCGTTCATCGTACCTAACCGTCACACACCAAATCCGGTCCTGCAATTCGAAATGGCATTACACCACGTGATTCCTGACGTCACGACTGCCGCGCATGCTCCCCACGTCCTTCCCTCCCGCCGGTATATTAGACGGAAGTCAATTGATAATTATGCAAATTTCCCTCACTCGACAACCCTACAATCGCAACCCTCCCCGGCTTCCCACGAGAGAGGGGATCTGGCCAATAAGGCGTCGCCAATAATGCCAGTCGGGGGTGCTATTCCCAAATTGCTTTATAAGCCCATAGCGTGTAATATCAATATAAACAGTTTGGCCGAGAAGCAAGCGGTAAAGGTGCAGTAGGGAAAGCGTAGAGTGGGGTGCATTGCCTCTTGTTTTATAATTCGGCTGTCAACTAGATAAGGGGTTGATTCTCCCTCTTCCATAATGCTCACGTGTCATGGATTACCCATGTCCGGTTTTGGATTAGATGGACTCAGTGGGAGGTATAGGTGCTGACGTTTGAATCTGTTCGCTCAAAGCTGGGCATTTTGAGCCTTGCAGGCTAGTTCTGCCACCGTGGAGGGTTATGTTGGTCCTCGGTAGATTTGATTGGGTACTAGTGTGACCTGGGTTCAATTAGGTGACAGCAATGTGTGTTTTACATAGGCAGCGTGGGACTTTCAATTGTCTCACAAGAGTGGACTTTGCAAAATAGCTTGGACTAGAGAGAGGATGAACAATGCAGTCATATACTCGTGTATCTATACAGCAGAGTTGGCGTCTGTCTGTTTATACGAATCCACACCGCTTGACCAGTCTTCACCAAATTTGGTACACGTATTTTTTAGAACCTTCTGGGTAATACTATGCTGTCAATACTAGAGATTGACGCCTCTTTGGGGCCAGATTCTCCATGCCCTAATCAACACCTTCTATAAATATGCATTAGAATTCTCTATTTAGTTAAGGCAGCGAGATGTTGAGTTTATATTTGAGAATTGAAGAAAGCACTATAAATGCCATGTTCGTTTTGTAAATAAATCATTATTGGTGTTAAACAGTTTTCAAATTGTTTTATTTCAGAATATACTCAATAAGTCGAAATTTCACACGTTTGCTGATATACCTTTTATTATTAAAATGCTGTACTTTTTCAATGATCGTAATTTTGTTTCTGTTAACATTTACGTGTTCCAGTATTTTGCAGATATATTATTTAGATGTTAAATTAGATAGATGTTAGATTAATGAATTGTTTATTTTTTCCAAAATAGCACGGATGGCATTAAACCTTTTTAAGCAAGGTGTGTCGTAATTTCTTATTTTAAAAGATCAGGTAAAAAGTTAAATAAAAATGTTTCAAAAAAAAAAAAAGTTAAATTAAATTAGCATTGTATTAGCAGTTATGCATTGCATTCAATTAAAGCTATTTTAAAATTTTGACATGTATTTTAATGATTAAATTAATTAAATTTGTATTTATTTTTCATATTTCATGACTATTATTAAAAGCTGTACTCCATTGTCAAGTAACTACATCTATCATTCTAAACAGGTACGTGATTGTCGTATGGAAACAGAATCTCTCAATTGAAATAAGTACCATAAGGATTCGATTTGCAACTGAAATATGAACAGAACTGAAAATGGAGTATAAGGAATTTTATTTGAGACTTTACTGATCTTGGAATAATCTTACATTAAGGAAGTATTTGAACTAGACTTTGTAAAAATGGAATTTTTTTATCTTTAAGTGACAGAAGGACGAGGTTGTTTGCTTGAAGTTGAAGACGTTTTTATTTTATATAGAAACCTGTGAAAAAAAACATTCGCTGGAATGAGTGATTCTCTTTTGTAAAAGGCTTTAAAATCGACATTCTTTATTCTGAAAAAAAATTGTAATCGATTGAGTTTGCTTTGTCTATACTGACGACATTTATTTTGAAACCAAGTTCCAGTATTTATTTCACGTGCTGCCGAATAGAATTTTCAAGAAAAGAGTGTTTATTTGAAAATAAATTAATAAGGAATGACATAACAATTTAATTTGGTATCCTATTCTAATGATGACGAAATTTGAAAATATCACATCCCTGTTGCAAGCGGGCCACAAATAAGAAAATATTGATAAGAAAACTGAGAGAGCAAGACGTTCCTAAATATCTCTGAAAGTTCGTCATTTTACTGAAAATCAAATTACGGAAGATTCGTAATTACTCCATACCTCAAAATCAACTTTTGTAGAAGTTACAGATGGGTTGCCTTAACCTACCAAAACTCGCTACTAGAAGTACGACACAAAAATAGCCGCCGTTGCTAACACTATGAACGTAGACTGCAGTTGTACCGTTTCTTTTACAGGAGGTGGTTCCGTATTTTTGTCCAACCCCTGTGTAACTTTGGTCAATTGATACAAAACTGTTACAGCTGTGTATAAGCTAAACCTAGTGCGATGTATATATAACAATAAATATAATATATTTATTTTTTGTCCATACAGCTATGCTGGCCATCTTTGATACGGTAGATTGGATTAAATGTTAGTGGAAATGTAGCCTTATGTCTAATACAGTAATGCTTATTTTACTGTGTGTGTGCTCTTTCAACTTTATTATTATTATTTATTAGGACTTATTTGGTGGTATATGTACTGACGCTTGGATCTGTACGCTCAAAGCTTGGTGTTTTGAGCCATCTAGGCTAGTTCTCCTTCTGTGGAGGGTTATTATGCTGGTACTTAGCACATTTGGGCAGATACTTATGTAATCTGGATTAATCAGGTGACGAGTATAGTATATAAGCAAACACAGTATTTTAACAGCGCGTCTTCTAAAAGTGGACTCGATAAGATAACATGAAATGGAGGGAGGACAGTCTGTCCATACTAAAGCAACAGATGAAAATTAAATTGAAAGTTAGTTGTTTTCGTTTTCTGTCCATACAGAGTTATGCTGGCATCTTTGATTTGGCGGAATAGATTAAGAATTAGTATAATAAACCTGTATGTAATATAGCAATTATCGATTCACTTTTGCAGCATGAGTATATTCATTGTATCTTTCAAAGTTGGATTCTTAATTACGAATAACAGACTATAGAGAGAAAAAGAAGTTAATAGAAATCAAAACGAATGATGTCATATAATTTGTAGCTAACTGTAAGCAATGAATATCAAGAAGAAACTCAATTCGCCCAGTTGGCAGTTAACTAGATTACAAATTAAAGAAAAGTGTAATACGTTAAAAAGTCTAAATAATTCTTGGAAATTTATCTTCCACCTACTCCAAAGAATTATCAAATTCTTCATCACCTTCTATTGGGATTCAATTCAAAGCAGACAAATTTAATAAAAATTCACATTTGGAATGCAACTAATAGCAGGTTAGGTTGTCATATCATACAACTTCACAAGTTGTGTTGTCTACTATCATACAATTCACAAGATGTGTTGTCTACTATCATACAAGTCATAAGCTGGTAACACACATAAAATATATACATATCATTCTAATTCTCTCACAATAATTGCATATATTCGGGGATTGATCCTACACCATCGCCAATAGCCCGTTGCGTTGCCCTAGTGTGACGTACGGGTCTACTATCTACCTTCACGCAATAATTACACAAAATGAATCTAGTTTTCCGTATTTTATTTAAAACATTTCTTAAGTTTAACTCTTAAAGATAATATAGTTCAGTTCTGCGACAGAATTTCAGATATAAGGTAATTCTAACCAATACTACAGATCAACTATCGTCTGATACTGATTCCTTACAGAGGTGATAACAGGCAAATATCCAAATTAAAAGCAATTCTAGAATCTAATATATTTTGATCCTGTGACAAAATTTCAGCAATGCTCTAATTCTAACAATTCTCACAGAGAATCTATCGTATGATACAAATTCCTAATAGAGGCAATAACAGCCGAATATCCAAATTAAAAGTCATTCTAAAAGCTATATAGCTCAGTCCTACGACAAAACACCCAAGGGACGACACCAATATGCAGATTCGTGACAATCTCACAGAAATTTTCGTAGTCGGAACCTTTTACATCTATTTTTCCCTCACCGATTCATCCCATTATCTGTCCAATTTTCCCCGACAACACGCAGGGAAAAAAAAAACATTTCCCTTTCCGAGTCCTATCTCAAAGCACGAGACGAAACACACCTTAATACCGTGAAAGGTTGGAAGAAATGGATACAAAAAGGGAAAAAAAGCGCAACAGTGCAATCTGCAATCCCGCCTAGAACCCCCTACCCCTAAAACACACGGACGACAACTTCCCTTTTTCCATCTAAGCATTAGTAAAGAATATGCATACGAAATCATGCAACAGCTTAGTTGAAATGGAAACCCAGTGATTTTTTCCCCAGTTGGAAGTATTGCTTTATCTAATGTAAAATAACGGATAGGGAAGGATTTTTCCCGTTTTTTCCCTGTGTGCAATATGCTGCCTGTTCTTATTAGGTTTGAAGGCGTTGCGAGAGGAAATTTTTATGCAAAGAAGAACGAAGGGGTTAAAGTCTAAAAACTCCTTTTCCAGTTTTCTCCCGGAAAAAGAAAGGGAAGGGGCTGATTGAAGGTGAATAAAACGGGCAGTGTATTCGGGTGCACGTATTTTCCGCGCTCCGGGAAAACATCTGGATTTTGTCGTTATGAAAGGATGGATGGGGGATGGTGAAGAACGGGATTGAGTATTCCGGGTTTTTCGTTTGTTGGGATGCTTGTTTGTTGTTTGTTTCGAATTTCAGTTGTGCTGTTGTTTGTTTTCGTGTTACAGGTAGCTCTGATGGAAATGGAAGAAATAATGTTGTTCGTCAAGTATTCTAAGAACTGCGAACGAAATAGTAGAAACCATGTGTAATAAATTGTGCTGATACTTGATTGGATTGCACTAAATTCGTAAATGGTGTGCCGTACGAATTGCACTGATGTGCCTTTACGGATGTAAAACTGTATAAATTGTGTAAGATTTATTTTCTTTCAATGGTTCAGCTTTGACTTTTTTGCAAGTGTGTTCACAAATAATTCCAAATAATACTTGTATTTTTAATAACCGTATAAGAAAATTCGAGTTATTTTTATTGGAAAGCATAAGTACATTGTTTCAAATATAGAATTTTGAATGTCACTTTGAAGATATGTGATTGGCAATTATTATCTTTTTGTAGATCAATCAAACTTATACCTTCTATAATAAATAAGATATACTCTGTAACAAAAATATTGACCCACCAAGAAGGAGTTGTCCGATTGCGATAAAAATTGTTTGCTGTGACAAATATAAATAGAAAAACAAACTATTCAAATTTCAGTTTGACCGTTACAAAGGGAGGAAGTCAACAATGCGTTGGTCCACCTCTGGCCTGGATGCAAGCTATCAGCCGGCGTGGCATACACTGAAAAAGTTCCCGGATGATGTCCAGCGGAATTTCTTGCCAAATTGTCTCCAACTGTCGGGATAAATAGTCAACATTCCAGGATACTTGCAATCCCTTCCCTTAGCGCCCTAAATGTACTCTATGGGAGAGCGTTCAGGAGACCTAGAAGATCAAGGAAGTGTTGGGAAAGCTTTAAGACAATTTATAGCAACTCGTGCCGTGAGCGATCGGGCATTTGTACTCTATGGGAGAGCGTTCAGGAGACCTAGAAGACCAAGTAAGTGTTGGGAAAGCTTGAAGACAATTCATAGCAACTCGTGCCGTGAGCGATCGGGCATTTTTACTCTATGGGAGAGCGTTCAAGAGACCTAGAAGATCAAGTAAGTGTTGGGAAAGCTTGAAGACAATTCATAGCAACTCGTGCCGTGAGCGATCGGGCATTTGTACTCTATGGGAGAGCGTTCAGGAGACCTAGAAGACCAAGTAAGTGTTGGGAAAGCTTTAAGACAATTCATAGCAACTCGTGCCGTGAGCGATCGGGCATTTGTACTCTATGAGAGAACGTTCAGGAGACCTAGAAGACCAAGTAAGTGTTGGGAAAGCTTGAGGACAATTCATAGCAACTCGTGCCGTGAGCGATCGGGCATTTGTACTCTATGGGAGAGCGTTCAGGAGACCTAGAAGACCAAGTAAGTGTTGGGAAAGCTTGAAGACAATTCATAGCAACTCGTGCCGTGAGCGATCGGGCATTTGTACTCTATGGGAGAGCGTTCAGGAGACCTAGAAGACCAAGTAAGTGTTGGGAAAGCTTGAAGACAATTCATAGCAACTCGTGCCGTGAGCGATCGGGCATTTGTACTCTATGGGAGAACGTTCAGGAGACCTAGAAGACCAAGTAAGTGTTGGGAAAGCTTGAAGACAATTCATAGCAACTCGTGCCGTGAGCGATCGGGCATTTGTACTCTATGGGAGAGCGTTCAGGAGACCTAGAAGACCAAGTAAGTGTTGGGAAAGCTTGAAGACAATTCATAGCAACTCGTGCCGTGAGCGATCGGGCATTTGTACTCTATGGGAGAGCGTTCAGGAGACCTAGAAGACCAAGGAAGTGTTGGGAAAGCTTGAAGAGAATTCATAGCATCTCGTGCCGTGAGCGATCGGGCATTTATCTTGTTGAAAAACAAGACCGGGATGTCGCAAAAGGAACGGTAACATAATCAGTCGTAGAATGTAGTTTACGTACCGCTGTGCTGTAACTGTTCCAGAAATGTCTACCAAAGAGGTCTGGCTATCAAATGAGAGGGCTCCCCAGACCATAACGCCCTGTTGTGGGCATGTATGGCGCACGGTAGTAAGAGCAGTATCATCACGCTGACCAGGACGTCTCCAGACAAGTCTGCGGTTGTCGTCAAGACACAGTTGGAAACGGGACTCGTCACTAAATACTATACGTCCCCAGTCTGCTCCGTTCCAAGTTAATCGAGCCCGGCACAAATGTAACTCTGCACCTTCTTGTTGCGTTGATTTTTTTTTTGTTATCGAGTGCATATATGTATGGTATGACGCAGCCTTTTTGTAACTAGTCTAAGTGTGTCCGAAGATGGAAAAGGTTGAAACCACCTGAATATTCGAAATAAAATTGATTACGATGCATAGTTTTCCCGTTAAAGAGGATATGTTCGCATGTTGGATTTCTTTCTGAAATATGTTTTAGAAATGCCTAGTTCTCTTGTAGTTTTTGAGGGGGTTTGCCAGCACATATATATATCTATGCTATAACCTCAACTCTTCCCTGTATGAACCCTAACTAGTTTTGATCTTCTTCAACGACCCAATCTTAACTAGCATTCTTTAAACATGTTTTTCAAACCCTCTTAGTAGTCATCACTACGTGTGTGCGTGAGTGCGTGAGTGCATGTGTATGTGTGTGCAAAGATTGAGAGAGAGACCAGACCACTTTGGCTATTCGTCCCTGATAAGGGCAACGAATACTACAATCGGTAAATCGCAATTGATCTTAACTGGGCCAAACGCTAACATCCATGAGCCTACAAACCGGGATTCAAACCTGGGACCTATTACGCTTCAAACGAAAGCTATGTATGTTGTTCTAGAAAAACGGCTTATTTCAACTTATAAATGTGTTTACTTAGTGTGGTATGAGGAAGAAAGCAATTCTACGCTTCTCAGGGGGTAAAAATAATTCATTCAAACCAAACTGTGCAAAAAGGCTTTTTTAAGATATCATTACTAAGGAAAATATGATATTGCGTAGAAAAAATATTTTGTCAAATAAACGTTCTGTTTACAGTCTGAATCAGAATTTCCGCCAATAAATTTACAAATATCCGCCAAACGTTATCTTTCATTCGAAAAGCAACCCTATGCGTAACAAAACAAACTGAAATCACATCTCATTGTGAGAAAGGGTGAAAGAACAGGAACAAACAAAGGAATTTGGATCCATCTCCAAACCTTTCTTTTCAATGCGAGCATTTCAACCCTTCCTCCATCACCCCATCCTCTTGTTCATCCAGTACATGATCCCTGCTTTTGCTCACCCTTTTTGTTATTACACTCCCGTTTAACCCCATAATCCTGTGTATCCCCTCAGAAGGGAAAAAAAGTGCCTCACTTTCCCCCGTTTGATCTGTTTTCCCCTACTTATCGAAGAGGATTTCCAAAATATGCTGTTCCTTTCCTGTGTTTGGAGTCATGTGGCTGTTTTATTTTTCATGAATGCGATTGACAGTGCATCAGGATTGTCTTTAAATAGGTCAAATATACTGTAGCTAAAGTTGGTTAGTTTATCAGAAAAGCCAGATTGGTCGAAGGTGCTTTAAACAATGCCTATAACTGCTATCTAGCCTTCAAATAGAAGAACTATTTTAAGACTATGATGAAAATTCAGCAGTTTTAGTATAAATTCAGTTATGGACATGTATTAAATCAAAGTATAGTTTATAAATCACCGTAAATAATAAATAACAATAAGTTTTTATGATATAGGTCCGTGAGTCCTTCAACCTAAGATAGATAACAAGCCGGTTTAGTCTATGATTAAAATTCAGGCATTCTGTCAGAAGATGTATCTGGTGGATAAACACTATTACATGTCCAGAAAGAAGCAGCAGGTTCCCCGTGTATCAAAATTTTTGGGTAAAATATGATTGTTTAATTTGGAAACTTGTCTGTTCAACGTAATGTTTTCTCTCAATTCGTTTTATCGAATCCCTTCATATATAGTTAAATATTTAAAGTTTATTTCAAGTTCCAGAACTATAGATAAGCAGTAGTCAACCCTTTCAGGATATCACCAAGTATTAGGATCCATATTTAACCCTTAACTGCTGTGTCACAAACCGTCTCGTAACTAGTGTGGAGGGGTCTCTCAGACCTCGCTCACTAAAGTGCGTATACAGTTGATTAATATAATATATTGATGAAAGATTCAAGACTACTAGAGGATCATCACGGGCTATTGACGACGGTCCGGGATCAATCCTTTAAGGAAAAAGATCTGAGGACAGCATCTCGTAATTTTGAACCACGGGCAGATGACGAAGCAACACCTGAGCTGGCACCAAACTCTCCAAACTTCCATGCCCGAACTCGGATATATATATATATATATAAATAAATAAATATATATATATATATATACTTCAAACAACAAACTTCCAAAATACAAACTTTCTTAAGTTGCTCGACTGTCGACAAAAACATATTTGCTTAACTTTTCCTGCATAAAGGTGTATATATATATATATACACCTTTTCACCTTGAGGTATTTTTATTTTTGTATGAACAGAGAGAGAGAGAGAGAGAGAGAGAGAAGTGCACTATATTCCACACGGCTTGATGAAACACTATTTATTTCGTATTATTAAATTATTTTTAAATGAAACCACTAACAATAGACTTCTTGAGCAATAGGACTTGTACGATATTTTGATGTATGAACCTTTATACATCTGTCACGTATAGAAAAATAGATTATCCTCACTTAAAAGATAATTGACGGGTTCTAAAGGGAGTAAAACAGTGCAAATCAGAGAAAAACTAACTTTCAACAGCATCGTTAAAGTTAAACAAACTTCCTTAAGTTGCTCGACTGTCGACAAAAACATATTTGCTTAACTTTTCCTGCATATTATGTTTGAACAGAAAATAATTTCATCCAGCAACAAAAATTCGTTATCATCGTCCAAATCTTCCAACACCCGGAGGCATTTTCGCTAATCTTGCTGACCTTGCTCAGTGAGTGAGATGGGACAAAATTACTTTTAGCCCGGAGCCTGACCGCCAAGCAGGAAGCTCTAATATCTTCTTTCAAATTGTACGCAACAAAAACTAAAAGTAAGTGGAACAGACAGATGTTATGACGCTTGATTAATATTAGACCAGCGGAGCTCAATCTATTTAGCCCGCAGATTTCATGTCATCATTGTATATCATGTCATTCGCTACCGACTTCCAAATATTCTTACCATCTATAAAGATAGTTGGATTTGGTTGGTTTTCTATTGGTAGAGTACAATATGAGAGAAATTTTCAGTGTTAAGAAAACCAGACGGCATGCGAAGGTTCGCTTCTGCTCTCAGATGATTCATCTCGGTATGTAAGTAATGCGAGTTTTAGACATTTTGGCTACTTTTGCGTTTCAACCTAATTGGTGTTGATCAAGTATCATACATCAATTTGGAATTATTGTAATTTTTATTGGCAAAATGCTGAAATTATTTTCGAAAAACAAACTATCTGACGTCACGTTCAGAATATCTGCAAGAAACACATATCGCAACAAAGACTACGCCGCAGACTTATACCAACTTATACGCACTTACACTTCGCTTCACAGATAAATCCTCTCACAACGACTATTTATTTAAGTTGGCACCTCTTTTTACGCAAATAACAGCACTCAAGAAATTTTCCTCAACACAAACTTTGTCTTAGCTGTGCAACTTTAAGCTTTTTCTTGAGCCATCAACGAGTTGAAACATAAAGTATCCATTTACAGATGTGGACATTACGACCACAATCTACCACGTCGTGATTATTCCAATGTACAACATGCTCAAAGACAGCTCAAGAGCAGAAAAATTGCAGTGTGAAAGGGTAGGTAGTTGAATTGACGTCGAACTAGTGCATGCCAACAGGCTATTGGCGACAGTCTGGGATCAGTCCCGAAAGAAAAGATCAGAGGACTACACTTTGCTTTTAAGAAACATGGTCTAAACGATGTAAAAAGGGTTCTCGGCTCAAAGCAATGTACATACACATTAGTTAACACTTTTACACTGCTCAGGATCCCTAAATCAGACGCTTTGTGTTCGTCGCGGAAAACGACAACTTGTACCATCGCTGCAATGATTACGAGATTCTTCTCAAAATCTTCTCAAATTACATTATGTAACAGTTCATTAGTGATGTAAATGTACTCTGTTAAGTTTAAAAACATCAAATTCCCTTATGTAACTGTCTTGTAGACCTACTTGCAGATACACTGAAGAAAATGTGTATCTGGTAGTAGTTTAATGGCTTATTAAATATGCTTGCTGCTCACCCCGCATGGGGTACTGCGGCGATCCATCGATGCCGCGACAATTCCTATGTGGAAAACATACCACATTTGAATGTCGATGGTTTTGTTTGCTTTCATACTGAGGATGGCGATTCCTTTTCGTGTTTATTGGGATTCGTTGCCAGAACTCTTTGGGGAATCTTCTAATACCTGTAATGACCGTAATTCATCAGGTCAGAAGAATAGTTATCATATGAAGAAGCCAGAATCAGCGTCCAGGGTGCGCGTTCCAGTCAGCATGGTCAATAACAATAGTTGTAGGAATCAACATTCAACTGTGTACCAAAACATGATCGTAGAGCGACAAAATCAAACTCAACTAACCCTTGAAGAATTTAGGTATGCCTTGAACGTGCTGTAGGATACACACTTAGCCTGGCTGGTCTTCTGTAGTCTATAATAACTTTCTGCCATTAAAAAATAAGCTTCTGAAAGCAACTGACCATTTGGATGCTTCTTTCTAAAATCAGTAAGTTGTAAGAGGACAAATAATCAGAATAAATAAAAATCAAGCGTTGATGCTAATCCTGATCACTTTCTGTTGGGCAATCCTGATCACATTCTGTTGGCTAACCTTACAAATGGTTTCGATGAGATATCTCTTTCATCCAGGTCTGACCAATTTTTCCAATGACGATATATCTCGTTCATACAGGTCTGACTAATTTTGGCAATGACGAGATATATCGTCCATCCTGGCCTGACTAATTTCGCCAGTCAATGACGAGATATCTCATCATGAAGATATTACCGATTTTTTTAAGGTGGCGTTACCAAAATCTGATCAGTGTTTTGTCTAATAACGGGATAGCTACTAAATTGAGATCTGGTCTGTTTTCCTAGTGACGAGATTCTTCGTCGAGACAGACACCAGGATGGTTAATTGGTCAGGGTATAGGAATAGTCCCAATTTATTTACAACAAGCTCTGGATTCGAATTCTAGTCTCGGCATGCATGTTCATAGAAGTTCGGAATCCATTTCATACAGTTTCCACCGTGTGTAAAAAATGATCGTATATAGAGTGACATAATCAAAACTAACTAAACTGAAGAATTTAGACATGCCTTTAACCCACTTAGAAATCATCGTCACCGGGGAGGAAAAACAATCAGACGAAATAAAAACAATATATTAATGCAGTAACTCATCACTTTCTGATACCTGATATTTCTAATCTCTTCATTGTTATGGGATTTATCCAGTTAATTGGCTTAATATAGTGTCGGCTGATCATTATTTTATGTCTATCAATAGGTCATATCATTGTTCTCGAATCTTATATTTGCTAACTAATTAAATTAGTCATTTTTAACTCAACACTATACAATATCGAATCAATGCGTTTAGGAAGAGGAAATCAGCTTAGGTATTGCTTAATAAGCTGTTTGTAAATCACAGGTGTCCAAAAGCTCGGCTTGCATGAATCCATTTAGTTAAGAGAAAATGTTAGATACGCCATGTATAATATAAATACAGTGTTAAAGTACGTAAAGAAGTCCAACCCTCCGGGGCAATGGCACCCCCAATTGGCCCATATAAATGTCCACACGACAGCAACAAAGTACGTAATTACAAGATTTTCTTGATTGTTTTAAATATTTTAATTTTACTTTCAAAATATAGGACATCCTAAATATGAGATAAGTGTATTTGACTCAGTTGTTATTCAAAGTTTCAGTCTGGTTTTTGGTGAGTTGTCATGGTCAGATAGTTTGATCTTACTGTATTCTTTATGGGCTTCTTGAAAATAGTTGTACACAAATGTACGTACTGACAAACAGCGATGTCAAGATTATGGCATGACTGAAGCTAAGGATATTTTTTTTTCTGTCAAGATAGGTCATCAAGTCATGAAAAATATTGCTAGAAATCGCATAATGATATTAAAAGCTAATGATCTTGTTTGGACCAATTACTAGTTGCTCAAGGCAGGATAGTCACGCTACCCTGGACCGTCTGCGTTTGTCGTCAGGACACTGTCTGATTAGCTCCACACTCAACGTGTAAAGCAATAAATACAACATTGATGAAGAAACCAAATAGAAGAGACCCTTCTCCAAAGTATTAATTTTTCATGATTATAAAAACAATTCTCGATTTTCTGACTAAGTATAATCTAATGTGTATCTTGCGAGAGCATATGCGTAACAGAGTGAAATATCCATCTTCTATCTGGTTTGTTTATTTACGCTAAAAAAATTTCATATATGCTCCCTATTACAATAAATAACACAGTACGATTTTCGCCTCGGAACCTTACTCTAAAAAATTGAAACGGAAAACATTTCAAGCAGAAATTTGAATACAAAAAGCCTTGTGATCTGACATTCGCATCCATATTTGCCCGTCTTTCTCCAATAAAGAAGTATTGAAGCAATAAAAATCAACTTACTGAAAAGTACATTTGACAATATGCAGTGACAAGTTAATTCCTGGATGCCAATATTGGACCTTTAAAACATCTTTTGTGATACCGATGTGATTGCGAAGAGGTAAAACACTTTGTATTCAAATTTCAGCTTGCAATGTTTTCCCTTTTTAAAATTACATCTCATTTTTGTGGTAAAATCTCGAGTGAATCACCCTGTAATTCTAAGTTTATAATATAGTCTTGTAACCAAAAACAATCTTAAAACACAATTTTAAAAGTCTGAAAAGATCTTAACATATTGTATTTAACAATGCGCTTTTCACTTTGTATTCTATTCAAAATAAAATGCTGGCAACAGCACACACACAATCACCATCAAAACCAAACAAAGACAAAATGCGCGCCTACAGTTTACACCAATATTCTGTTACTGGCTTAAACAAAATGTAAAATATTTCTTCAATGTAGTCAGATATTAACAAAGTGCATTAAAATTGCCTTTCTTAACTTTGGGTCATCTTAGAAATTAAATCCTGGCTACTCCATCAACAACACTCATTAAAATCAAACTAACTTATAGAAAATGTATACATCTTGAGCTTACATCACTGTTCTGTTATTAAAAACTTAACAGAATGTAAAAAATGGTGATAAGATATTAACATTACATTAAATATGTTATTCCTGAACTTTGGGTTGCGTCTTCATAAAAAAATAAGGTTATGCCATCGACAGGATCTATCAAAATCAAACCATACTGAGACTTAGACAAGCTGAAAGTCTTGAGATTTGCACCTATGTTCAGTTGAGAAAACTTAAACAGAATAGAAAAGGACATTTTTTAATATTTCATAGGAACACATTGCTCTAAAAAAATGCTTTCTTAACTTTGGATCCTTTCCAAAATAAAATCTTGGCTACTACAAGATACATGAAAACCAAACTTACATAGATAAGCTGCACGCCTTGAGCTTATACCAAAGTTTGGTAAAGTTATAGGGGGATATATTTTTAATGTCTTAAGATCTTAACAGTGCAATAACAAATGCTTTTTTAACTTTGGACCCTCTCCAAAATAAAATACTGGCTGAATCATCGAGAAGACCCATCAAAACCAAACTAAACTGAGGCTTAAACAAGCTGAAAGCCTTGATCTTGCACCAATGTGTAGTTAAGAATACTTAAAAGGAATATAAAAAGACATTTTCATATAAAAAGACATTTTCATATAAAAAAACATTTTCATATAAAAAGACATTTTCATATAAAAAGACATTTTCATATAAAAAGACATTTACATATAAAAAGACATTTTCATATAAAAAGACATTTTCATATAAAAAGACATTTTCATATAAAAAGACATTTTCATATAAAAAGACATTTTCATATAAAAAGACATTTTCATATAAAAAGACATTTTCATATAAAAAGACATTTACATATAAAAAGACAAAATCAAAACTTAAACAAGTCTTGACCACACTCCACTGTTCAGTTACGATGACTTCAACGGAATTTAAAAAGGCATCTTCAAAGGCCTCTCCGAAACAAAAATCTACAGACAAGACTCTTCCAAACCCGGCTGAGACTTAAACAAGCCACACGCCTTGACCTTACACCACTGTTCCATTTCGAAGACTTAAACGGAACAAATCAGCATCGGATCATCTCCTCTCCGACAAACAAGCACCAACAATTGGCAGTGTCTGTGTCTGGCGGGCGGAGGACACACGGAATTACACAAAAGAAACCCCAAAAGAAAAAGACTCGGAAAGCGGAAAAAAACTGCCGATAATTTTTCGAGGGCCACTGCTAACAGTTAAGGGGAAAAAAGGGCAAATCATGTCACTATAATTTGGCGGAGGTGATTTCGGGGTCCCACCTTTTCTCTGCCCCTAAATGGCACTAATCTCACGCCTCCTAATGATTTAGTTTGTAGGAGAACTTAGGGACTCCCTAGACTGATGCTCTGTAGAGACATGTATACGCCTTGCCTTAATGTCTACCTTTAAGAGCCGCAGGAGGAGGATATTTTTTCGTTTTTATTTTTCCGTTTTACGCACTGCGTCTTGGCTTCTGCTGGGGTAGGAGATACCAGTCTTGTTAGAGCAATTACATCGCGGATAAGTCCTTGATGGAGCCTAAGAAAGTGCCAACTTTAGGCGTTTGACGTCTTTTTATTTTCCTGAGATGTTTTGTTCGGTAAATTATTGTTTGAGAGGTGTCGTCTTTTTGCAGTGTAGGGGATGTTTTTGAGGACTTGATGAAAAGAGATACCTTTTTATAGAAAGATAGGTAAACAGGTAGTTGAATTTAAGACGCATTGTAGCACCACATAGGGCTATTGGCTGTGGTCAGGGATCAATCAAGAAGAGAGATATCCGAGGACAATATCTTATAATTCGGAGTCATGATCAGATGATGAGGTAAAAATCCTGAGCTAGCACCCCATTCTTCACACTTTTGCACTGTAGGGGATGTTTTTGAGGACGAGGAAAAGAGCTACTTTTAATGCAAAGGTAAGTAGGGTAGTCGAATTTAAGACGCACTGGATCAAAACATAGGTCTATTGGCTATGGTCAGGGATCAATCAAGAAGAGAGATATCTAAAGACAATACTTTGTAATTTTGAGCCATGATCAGATGTTGAGGTATAACTCCTGAGCTGGCATTCCACAATTCCAAATCGTGCCAACTAGAGAACATATGATGGCACGAGAGATTTAACATGTACCAACCCCCCCACACACGACGGTGTTTGGGTGGATCGAGTTTAGAACTCACAACCCTCCTGTTTCTAATCCAAAACTTTAACAATTGTGCGATCCCGAACCACATTGATACAAAGGTGCATCACTCATAAAACCCGACCTTTAGTTTAGTTAATGAATTCATGCTATTATGTGTTGATTGACCGTTACTCGACAATGATACTGTCATCAAAGATCATTTTTAATACTATCGTTTTACCATCATAAACGCCTATTACATTCACGAGATTTTTGATTTATAATAGTAAGTTGATTTTTCCTTTGATAGTAAAACGACAAGATGTGCCTTGTTGTTTTCCTTGCTCATGCTTTTCTGCAGGGTGTCCTGAAAGTTCCCGTACTCCAACTTTTAAAAAATTTATTGCCCGTGTGTTTTTTAATTATTGAACTTTATCGTCTGCTTATAGTTTTATCGACTCTATTTTTTATCGTTTGATTTTCTTCGCACTCAAGTTGTCCGATAATACAGTTCCACGCCATTTTGTTCTTCATTGCAAGATGAATTTATCACGCATTCAGAGAATCTCGCTACTTGAGGCTTATTTTGAATGCAAATCATATGATAGATGTAAAGAATTTTGGCGACATAAATATCCAAATGATGAAATACAGAGTAAATATAAAATTATTCAACAATTTGTTGCATTATTAGAAGTGAATGAACGAGACTCATGGTTCCATCAAGACGTTGCAACCTGCCATACAAGTCATGAAACCATGGGCATGTTTCAAGATTTTTTGGCGATCGACTCATCTCAAGAAACCTTTGGCCACCGTTCCCTGATCTGCGCATCCCTGCCTTCTTTTCTGTGGGGATATTAAAGAACAAAGTTAGTGAAGATAATCACCAAACATTAGGCGGTCTGAAAATCGCCATTACTCATAGCATACAAGAAGTCACTCCCAGCATCTTGAAACGCGTTTCTAAAAATATGCGCAAACGGCTTCAGCTTTGCCTCCAAGAAAAGGGCGGAAAATTTGAACATTTATTATGAATGTAAGTCCGCATTTTTTCCTACGTTATGTTAAAAGGGCTTTTTATAATTAGCATAAAAATAATTGTCGTAAAGTTTGTTGAATTTGTATAATAAATTCACGAATCGTCAGTACGAGAACTTTTAGGACATCCTGTACATTTTAATGTTTGTAAAATAATTCCGAAAGCCATAAGCGCTTCTATCATATACTAGTTAGGGATTAAAATAGACGTGTGACAGTCAAAATATGATAAAAGCATATCATGTCAACTTAACTATACTATATTAAATATTATCATATCGATTTTTTGAACAATAGTAAAAATATTTAAGCGGATACATACTTTCAGAAGGGTTGTGGGAATAAGTATATAATTATATAGCATATGGGACTCTGAGCAGGTCGTCAAAGTTTCTTTGGTTATCTCTAATATTATAAAAGGAAGTGTTTCTCTGTAATCAGTGTCCAGACGAATCTATGGCACTTACAATAATGAAATTTCGCACAAAGGTATTCCTAATTTTTTGCGATTTATGTGTAGCGCCCGAATTTAAAAATTTAATCTAGAACATTTTTTAATTTAATTATTCGTTTTGTTCACCTTTTCCGGAATGTGACATCATAGAAGAAGGAGACGATTTTGTAATTTTCCACCGCTGACGTCACAAGCGTTTTTCGTAAATGCCTTTGAAACCATGACATGTTTTCCTATTCTAGCGTGTTTTGATTTACGTTGTTGATAATAGCCACTTCGAGTCCTGTGAAATTCGTTTGCGAACCATACCAAATGGAAATACGTAGTAATCACTCGGGGGTTAGCGAGCAGTGGTCACACCTGCCAGCACGAAAAGAACTATCACGGCCAACGTCGTGCTAGCCACGCAGCCAATAGTCCTTAATAAATTATAAAGAATTAAAGTTAAAATATTTTCATCTTGAATTCCTTATATGTTCGTATAGTGGTTTTTTTTTTTTTTAATTTTTAAATTTTTTTTTTTTATGCGGCGTTTACTACACGTTGTTAAGTGTTCGAACCCCAATTTCCTTAGAGCTGACCAGGTCAGGTATTGAGATTTTTTGGAGACATTAAATACTTCTTGATAGTAACGTATATTCATTTTTAATCCTCTAAGCGTCGAGAGATTTCAAGGTGGGGAGTTTTCTTTCCCCCACAAGACACATAATGGCTAAATAACCCCATTTATTGGTTGAAAGAATCATGCAATGAATTTTAGTGATAATTAAAGACAAAATAGACAAGAAGTCATGCAGAAAGATCGCAGGTTACAGAACAGTTATATGCGTGTAAAACCTTCAAAGAGTTAAGAAAACGTTAATGAAAATGTTAATATTGAAAACTGAATATAACACACCTTACAATAAAAATATAATATGATTTCGTAGAGAGCGGGAAACTATTCTCTATCGCAAAATTTACGTGACATATTTACGTGACTTAACTGAGATAACAATACTTTTGGAATAATAATATGTTTCCCATTTTTTATCTAATACTTTCATAGCTATATTTATACACGAAAGACTAAGCACTTTAGATGAGCAGATAATGAGATGTTTAAATAACTTCTTGTTTCAAATTTCCTAGTATCATGTAGGTCGAGAAGGTTGAAATTGGTTAGTCGTGAAGAAAAGACTGAGAATATATTACGGAAAGGATACATATATGTGAATCACTCCGATACGTAAATTAACAGACTCAACTTGAATTCCATAAATCTACGATATTGTTTTCTTAATTCAAAACATTAAATAGCCATTCAAAATGCTGTAAAAAATAGCTTGTACGGAAATTAAGATTGTTTCTGTATTCCAAGAGCCAGTCTTAGGGAAAAGCTAAACAAAAATAACTGAATGTCAGTCTCACCCAGAAAATGTGTTGATTTTTACCTTTCGGTATCGAAATCAATTAATTGGATTTATTAACCTCTTCGATTTCTCTAATAACCTTACCGCCGTCGCACATTTCCTCATTCTCTTCTCTGCTCATTCCCATTTATTTTTCGAAATTCTTAAGGTGTGCCTACGTGTTGATCGGCTGAGGATTGCGTAAGAAGGGGAAGGAAAAAACGAAAACACAAGAAAAATGCCTCTGACCTTGAGTGAGAGGCGTTCAGGAAACAGGAGGCTAGAAAATGCTGTTCGCCGTGTCACGTGATACACCCTTTTAACCCTCGCTCACGCAGTAGTATGAAAGTTCTTCAAAATAAAGATGTCCCCATGTGTGTTTCCGTTTCCGAAAACCAACTCAGCACACTCATTCACATTACACGGTTATTCAACAAGCACACAGGGCTGGACTTGCCCTTTTATTGCACGTGGGCAATCTAAAATTGTGTTGCTCGTATTACCGATCTGTAAACAATCTAAAGGTGCGATCTGTCGTCTCATATCAGGTCGCATATTCATGAGCTAAATGGCTTCTTCCGTTAGGTTGGTTGGATTTTATGGATCGAGGATTATATTTCGCCAAACTGAACAAACCACAACGCCATGTAAATGGAAATACCCACACAATAATAGTTTTGCAGGCACAGGTAGCAAAAATACACTCAGGGTTAGTAATATGAATCGAACCCATTTCAAAATTGTTAGATATAAATTTATTCAACAAAAGCAGGGCTGAATCTACTATTTTGTTACCAGTGGGCTATCTAAAATTGTGCAGTCTACAATATGAACTTACACTGCATGGGCAAAAATACTTAGACACTGCATGTTTTTCAGAAAAAATGCTATATTATTCTCTTTAGTAACGGGAATGCCCTTCTTCTGCTTGTATTATAGCAGCAACAGGTCGAAGCACACTTTTCACAAGTTTTCTATAAGTCTGGGTAAAAAGAGCTCGTCATGCCTCTTGCGATGCTGTGAGAAGGTACAAATGTGTTGTTAGATATAAATTTATTCAACAAAAACATTTCTGAACCTACTATTTTGTTACCAGTGGTCTATCTAAAATTGTGTAGTCTACAATATGAACTTACACTGTATGGACAAAAATATTTGGTCCCTGCATGTTTTTCAGAAAAAGAGCTTTTTTATTCTATGTAGTAACGAGTAGGCCCTCCTTTTGCTTGTATTACAGCTGCAACAGGTCGAGGCACACTTTTCACAGGTTCTCTGTAAGTCAGGGCAGGAATTGCTCGCCATGCCTCTTGCGAGGCTGTGAGAAGAGATTGTCGTGGAGATGGGCTTGCGTGGCGGTGTCGTACTTATGTGGCTCCAGTTTGTCTCACACGGGCTCGATGGGATTGAGATTGGGGAACTGAGCAGGCCAGTCAAGCTAATTCGCCTCATTTGCAGTAAACCAGTCCATCACACGTATTACATTGTCACATGGAGCTCGATTCTGTTGTAAGAAACAACCATCATCGCCGTAGTATTGCCATAGTGTAGGCAAAGCCGAATTATACAAAATGTCGAGGCACACTTCAGCGTTCATGGTACCAGGTACAATAGGGAATGGGCCGTTCTAACCTGGAAAACAACACCACACTAAAGACCGATTCTCCTCCGAATTTCTATTCACGTTGGATTGGTGTAGAAATTTGGAGAGTGGGGGGGCCAGTTCAGGTGTTGCTTCGTCATCTGACCGTGGTTCAAAATTACGAGGTGTTGTCCTCGGATCGTTCCCTTAACGGATTGATCCCGGACCGTCGTCAATTACCCGTTGTGTTGCTCTAGTACGACGCTAATAAAAGATTACCAATTACCAAATTTCTTGTGTCCAAATACTTTTGCCCACACAGTGTATATTCGATTGGAAAGCTACGCATCTAAGTATCCCACCTATGATCTTATGTCCGGTCGTATTCAGTTCATTGTATACTGTTCTTCCACAGATTGGGACAGTGGTTCAAAATGACGAGTTGTCCTCGAATCTTTCCCTTCTGGGTTGATCCCGGATCACCTCCAATATATCATTGTGTTAGTTTAGTGCAATGTAAATTCAACAACCTACCTACAATTAGGGTGGTTGAATATTTTACAGCGCAAAGTCCGTATTTGGCCAAGTTGTGCCAAAAACAAAACTGAGAACGTCTTTTAATAGTCATTTATACATGAGAAAAGTTTTACTGTAAGATAAAATACATACAGGGTAAGTTAAAGGAATCAAAGCTCTACATCACCTACATCTTGTAATGATTAGAAATAATTATGTGCCAAAAAATTAGAAAGGGTGTTCTAGGCTATTTAAAAATGCAATTCTGATTATGATGTCCAAAGCATCATATCCCATTACAATGCCTCTAATACCAATTTTAACAAAAAATTACAATTCAAATGAAAAAATTTAAATTTGAATTTGTTTTAATTTACCAAATTAAACAAAAATTCAAACAATTTTAACTTGTCTGTAGGTAATATAAAATGTAGGTAATATATGTAAAGGTAAACATACACATGTTTACCTATATTTTAGTGCAGACAAGGCATCATTTGTGTGTTAGGGACAGTATAGAAATATAAATGAAAAGCATATTAAACAGAAGAACACTGTTGTAACATTATAAGATTTGTTCTTCAACGGGGATTTAGAAGTTGTACCACACTGCAGAATTATGCGGAAAACCAAAATCGAATACTCCATTTCGTCTTCCCCTTTTCTCAGTTCATCCCCATGAATATACAAACGTGAATTCGAATGTCTTAACACCCTCATCACGTTATTTGTTCTTTAAAGATGGAATATTAGACGCGACTCTCATTTACACAATCTCCTTTTCCATTCAAATTTCCGCCCCAAATGAACTCTGACGTTTGAAACTCGATTCGGCAGTCCAATCGCGTAAATCTCTTTAACTTGACGCATTACGTGTTTATTGTCTTTTAATCGCTGCTTTCATTTTCTCTGTAAAGTTTATCCGTTTTACATATGTAAACACTAACACTTCGAAGAGTGCATTTGTAGTGACTTTGAAGAGTGAGTTGCAGAATTGAGTTGTAGGGTTTGATTTCGTTGCTTTTGTGGCGTGGAAATAGTATGCCTTCTGTCACATGTATGATAAATGGTACAACTTTATTGAATTTGACACTTTGAAATAAGACTCAACAATCGGGAAAGAACATCTGCGTTTAATCTTTCACATTAGCATTTCCCTTACATCACTCACTTTTTTATCAATAAATTTTATTGGCAGTTCTTTTACAGCCCTTTTGGTGTTATATTTTATTTTATTGCCCTCCACTCATTTTCATCTCATTAGTCCCGAGTCGACAATATATACACATGATCCATGATTTTTATGAGAGATCATATACATTACAGTAAAAGAGATAAGGACAAATTGAACACCTTAAATACATATTCTTCCAGGCATGTGGGAACAACAGTGCAGTATTGATTGTGAAATACTATTCTGTTATATTTTCATCTTAGAATCTTTGATTACATGAGTCATTTCATGACATCATATAAATCTTCTGCGAGTGACTCATAAAGAGTTTTTATGCATTACAAAGAAGATAATATTTTTTGGCTAATTACTATAATACGTATTGTATTTTACTTAGTAGGCAAGGGAATGTTTAAATGACCGACCACTGAGCTTCTACTGCCGTCGGTCCTACAAGGGGTTAATTGATGGCAACTTGTGAAGAAGCATCCTGTAAATAAGCCGCCATCATTCATAACAGGGACAGTATTCATGCTCTTACAAACTCAGATTAAAAAACATGGGACCTCCTGAACGATAGGCAATCTAGACTACATGTGTTGAAACCCAAACCATTATTTTTCTGACAAAGACAGTTCTAAGATCCATTCCTCCTTACATATGCGATCAAAACTATATTTTTAATAGAATAAAAATACGAAAAAACTATACAATTATGTTATTGTGTTAATTGTTTCACAAATTTTTTACAACTTTTTGGAACTATATCTTGACTGACTACTATAGATTCAATGCTCGTTTTTTACTCGTACAATTAATTTTCCTCGTATCTCAATACATCTATAAACTTTGCCTTTGATGTCTATCCATAACAATTCTACAAAAAAAACTGCAGCCGTGTTCACCATATTTTTAATTGCTATATATTTTTACTTATTTTCTTTAATTAGTATTCTGTTTTACTATCTTAAAATGGCGACATACTGTTTAGCGTTTAGAATGACTAGTTTCATTTCTAGAGAGCAAATTTTATAAAACCACATTCATTTTATGATGGCATGTTAAGTTTTATGTTTTGGTATTTAAATACAATTGATCAAGATGTCCAAACAGCTGCAAAGTCAAAGTCAATTCAAACTTAAAAAACCTTATAGAAGATGTTAACAACAAAAATTGTCTATCTTCAGTATGTCGTGGCTTCAAATGTCAGCACGTGGCGTGGTGTGACAGTTTGGAGAGTGGTTTGCCAACGCAGGTGTGACCTCGATGGTTCAAAATTACGTGGTGTTATCCTCGAATCTTTCCCTTCGGGTTTGATACCATACAATAGTCCGTTGTGTTGCTCCAATGTGACTTTAATTGAATTACCTCACGTTGGGTTGGTGTGGAAGTTTGGAGAGTGTGGTGCCAGATCAGATGTTGCCTAGTCATCTTATCGTAGTTCTAAATTATGTCGCGATACACCGAATGGCTTAGGCTGGGACGGTGGTAACTAGTTGAATATATACCAAGAGAAGAAATTAAAAGCATAAGAGAAATCCTGGACAACATGATATAGAAAATGGAAGAGGTATGACGATCTGGCCTATAAACTGAGACGTTAGACTTGACCAGTGGGCTTGGGCATTGGACTAGGTGATTGAACTTAAAAAACGGGAATCAAACTGTGACTTGACAATCCTCAAATTGCATTCATTTGAAGTCTTGCATAATCTCAACTTGATTCGATGGTTTATATATTATATTTGCAACTTGTCGTGTACCTGTTTTGCCATTTTGTAACTCACATTATAGAGTACAGCTAGTATTCTTCTGTACTAAAAAAGTAATTTTTGTTATCTTTCAATAAAACACAGTGAGATGGTGTGGCTGTCGCACTCCTAAGCATACCGTAGGCCTAAAGGCGAGGCGGTATCCCATTGAACATCAACATATATACAATGCATCAACATTATTGAATGAATACTGTTACGGTTGTTTTTATATTGTTTACATCCATCGATGCTATTCGACAGTAATCAATTAACTTAGATTTCTGCACCAAGTACATTAACGAAATATTTATATGTACTTTGAAAGAAATGAGGCCAATGTCTATTTTGCAACTTTTGTTTTAGTAACACGCAACTTATTTAGTAATATTTCTTTAGTAATTTGTGGACCTATCTCAAAATCAGCGAATTTGGAAACTGACCCATTTTCTACCAATGTAAAGATTCATAGATATGGTTAAATATTTAACTGTCAAAAAACATAAATTTCATAATGTTAACAAGAACATTTACACTTCTATTATAGCTTTCATAAAAAAAATGATTTGTGAACATAACTCAAAAATAAATTAATTTTTATATTGGCCCCTTTTCTACCAAAGTAGATTGTAAGTAAATATTTTATAATTAACAACATAAAATTTCATAATATATTTACAGGAGGACATTGGCGTTTTGTATAATAACTTTCAATACCTTAAAGCGTTCTGTAAACATAAAAATCAGCGGATTCTGTCGTTGGCCCCCTTTTCTACCAAGGTACCTATTCATAGATATGATTAACTATTTTTAAATAAAAATAAATAAATTTCATACTGTATTGACAGGAGGTAATTTCGTAATTTTTACACAACGGGCTAACAACACAACGGGCTATTGACGTTGTTCCGGGATGAATCCCCTAAGGGAAAGATCCTAGTACAACACCACGTTGTTTTGAACCACGGTTAGATGATGTGGTATATTGACAGGATGACATTGGCACTTCTATCATAACTTTCATAACCATGAACTGCTGCGTGAACATCACTCAAAATTAGTGAATTTCAACATTGGCTAATTTTCTATCAAGGTACACAGAGATTCATAGATATATTTAAATATTTCATTACCAAAAAAATACATTGTTTTCATTGCAAATCAAGCATACCTGAAATTGCAGCTGACACATCTCCGTTACTACGAAAGAAACATCCCCCTCACAACGGTCCTCCAAGTGAATAGGGAGAGTAACTCCTCAAAGTGTTCTTCCCCTCACCCCCAAACCCTTAACTTCTCCCCCTAATATCCAATAATCAAGCCCGGAGTTCAATAATAGGAAGGTGTTTACCGTCCAATTTTCTTCGCGTTCGAAGAGGGGGGACTTCCTGAAGACGGGTCCCCAGAGCCTCAGCCATCAGAGCTATCTGTTGCCTGCTGCCCTCGGGCAAGTGGTAAACCAGCGCAGAGAAGGAGGTCACGAGTTTGTGACTCGGATTACTTTCGCTCTTTCTTTGAACCCAGACCGCATAAATAACAGTTGAGAAATGATGGTGAGGTCTACGGTTTGGTGTGTTTCAAAAATGATATTTATTTTTAACTCATGGGGAGGATAATGCTGCAACTGAACTACGATACGCACCGATTTCGAGAATTCGTGGTTCGAAGTGTGGATAGCGTCAGGTGTTTCTTGTGTATGTGAACCATTTTGCTTCGAAATAACCTTTTAAATTTTGGTAATTTTTAATTAACGTTGTGTTAGAGCGGACGGGCTATTGATGACGGACCGGGAACAATCCCCTAAGGGAAGGATTCGACGACAACATTACGTAATTTTGAACCAATGTCAGATGACGAGGCAACACCTGAGCTGGAACCACACTCTCCAAATTTCCACACCAACGTGAGGACCTTTGGCCACGACAGATTTAAGATCCACCAGCCACCTCTAGACCATACGCTTAACATCCATGCACTGACCCGGATTCGAACCAGGGACCTTTCGATCTAGAGGCTAACACCTTAACCATCATACCGGTTGGTCGGCAATAACCTTATAAATGCAACATTTAAAATTTATTTTTCTGCACTGCTTATTCTGCTGATGATAATTGGTAATTATGAGTGTAGGCATACTGGACTGTCTAGATGTCAAAGTTTAAAATATCTTAATCAAGCTGGGTATGGAATTTGGGTTTAAATATGTTGGATACGTTGAAACACAAACCTTTTTAGCACTATGAATAGCAGCTATTGGTGCCCAGATTGTTGAATCCACCCTTCGGAGAACGTTGAAATCGAAACACTGACCAAACATATACCATACTTTTTTATATCTAGATAGTGGAATTTCCTTTGAATATGCGCCGACCAACCGGTATAGTGGTTAAGGTGTTAGCCTCTATATCGGAAGGTTCCTGGTTCGAATCCGGGTCCGGGCATGGATGTTTGTAAACGTATGGTGTAGAGGCGGCTGGTGCACCTTAAATCTGTCGTGGCCGAAAGTCCTCACGTTGGGTTGGCGTGGAAGTTTGGAGAGTGGGGTGCCAGCTCAGGTGTTGCTTCGTCATCTGACCGTGGTTCAAAATTACGAAGTGTTGTCCTCGGATCTTTCCCTTAAGGGACTGATCCCGGACCGTCGTCAATAGCCCGTTGCGTTGCTCTAGTACGACGTTAACTAATATTACCATTACCTTTGAATATGCGTATGAAAACACTTTTACTGTCATTGTATCAATTGGACGGGTTAAAGTTATAGTGGAGTAGGTCACATTTTCGAAAAAAAAGGCAGAGCTTCCACTGTTATTATTATGCCGACCAACCGGTATAGTGGTTAAGGTGTTAGCCTCTAGATCGGAAGGTTCCTGGTTCGAATCCGGGCCCGGGCATGGATGTTTGTAAACGTATGGTGTAGAGGCGGCTGGTGCACCTTAAATCTGTCGTGGCCGAAAGTCCTCACGTTGGGTTGGCGTGGAAGTTTGGAGAGTGGGGTGCCAGCTCAGGTGTTGCTTCGTCATCTGACCGTGGTTCAAAATTACGAGGTGTTGTCCTCGGATCTTTCCCTCAAGGGACTGATCCCGGACCGTCGTCAATAGCCCGTTGTGTTGCTCTAGTACGACGTTAACTAAAAAAAATTGCCAAATTATTCCACTGTTATTAATTGGTCGTTGAAAAAATATCTGACTTTCTTCACGCTTTCAGTTAACAGATTGACTTTATCTAGAGCTAGTTTCTGTGTCTAATTATATATTTAGTTTAATTTGGTTATATTATATCTGGTTTTTCTGTGTCTACCTCTCTCTCTTTTTTTTAAAAAAGATGACATGCCACTGTAATTTTAAGTCGTCCAATTGTGAACGATATTGAGCGATCACTAAATTTATCTCTATCTGAAATCTATCGACAAGCTAAAAGCAAAGCTGGTTTCCACATTGAAATATACTTGTGTTCTAATGTAAGAATACTATCGCTTATCGTAGAAAAATGACCAGAACAACTTGATAGGTAGATGGAAAAGGTAATTGTATTTACGACCAAATGGGGGAGCAACACAACGGGTTATTGGCGACAGCACGGAATCAACCCCGAAGGGCAAGATCCAAGGACAAAATCTTGTAATTTTGAACACTGTCATATGTCGAGGTCTACACCTAAGCTGGTAAAAAACTTTCACACCATGCCAAAGTGAGGACACTTGAGAGCTACACTTTGACAGCTAAAACGTACACCAGTCTTTGCGTACACGATGGTCTTTGGTTCGATTTTTGATTATTTTCAAACTCGTAACTCCGGTTCCTAATGCCCGATTCTACAAACTGGGCTCCCAACATTGTTCTTGTTACACTAATCGGAATTGAAAGATTACAGAATTGTTTTTAAATGACGGATTACTTAATATGAAGTATCAAATGTACAGTAAGAGATCGAAGTGTCTATCTGCATCCAGTAGGTAATGGTTCAAATCCCAGTTTGTATGCACATGGATGTTGGTGAATGTCCATGTTAGTAGTGGCAGCTCACCTATTGGGTGCTCCTCCACAAAGAGAGCCTTGCTGAGCTGATGGTCGAAGAGATCAGTGGTCAAGCAATAGAAAAGAAATATTGAGTCTCAGAAAGGCATAAAATCTTATCATTCATCTCGTCATCTCATCATGGTTCAAAATTGCATGGTGTTGTCCTGGGATCTTCTTTCCCTTGGGGCTTGATCCCGAACCTTCTCCAATAACCCGTTGTGTTGCTCCAGTAATACGTTAATTAACTATTGTACTTACCTTCCATCCTGTGGAATTTATATTTTTAAATAATGGTTGTCTCTCATTATAGTTATTTTTTCACGTTATAATTATTTTTTATCACCTTGTCTATTCAATGACTGAGTAAATTTTACTCTAAGTAAGCCGAAAACAAAATTTTGAAAATACCTAGCCGTTATTTGTTTACTTCCAGTTTCTTATAATTATCAAAAATGCATGACCTACTTAACGATTCGATCAAATACTGAATAATAGCGGTAAAATACAAAAATACTAATTTTTCTTTCAAAACTGACTCATTTATTTTGGGTATGATGTTGCCATACAAGGCAGATACGACGCACCTTTAGTGAATAATACATAAACAATAAATAACTCTGAAACATAAATATCTGACTGAAATATTCATGAATGGAATTAAAACAGTAAACGTAAATCATCAAAGGAAAGCTATGCAACTCTTTGCGACACGAATATCCAATGAAATTCAATTTTCACAACTAAAGCGCGCAAATTATATCGCGGCCATAAACACTCATAAATAAAAGCGTTCTCAACAGCAGTCAGCATTCGCATGCAATTTCACCGAAATGCAAAAAAGAAGTCGAATAATGATGGTGAACCTCACGTTTCATCCAGACTGTTCTTTTTTATTTAGAGCATGAACTTGCATTCGTGAGAAAAGAGTGAAGAAAACTCACGCTTGTTTAATAATTAGGCTAGGAGCTTCCTTCTTAGGTGCCAGACGGAGTTTTAAATATTTGAATCCAGCTAGGCATGAAATTCGGATTTGAATGTTTAAGGTATGGTGTAAAAGTTGAACACTTTTGTAGGCTCTGACAATCGCTTCAACCAAAGCCCATCGTGTTCGTGGGTACTGGTGCATGTAAAATCCATCGTGGTCTCAAATATCCTCATCTTGGCGTGCCATGGTAGCTTGGAGAGTGGGGTGCTAGCTCAGGTGTTGACCTCGTCATCTGTGATTCAAAATAACGAGATGTTGTCTTCGGTTGTTTCCCTGGATTGACCACTAATTGCCTGTTGTGTTGCTGTACGCTCTGACAATCGCTCCAACCAAAGACCGTCGTGGCCGTGAGGACTGGTGCATGCTAAATCAATCGTGGTCTCAAATATCCTCACTGGCGTGGTATGGAAACTTGGAGAGGTTGGTGCTAGCTCAGGTGTTGGCACCGTCATCTGACTGTGAAATCATTCACAATTACGAGGTGTTGTCCTCGGGTTTTTCGGGTTCGTTTATAGCCCGTTGTATTGCTCCAGTGCTACATTAATTCTACGACCAAGCAAACTAGCTATGGGACAATCGCAACTAAATGGGGCACAGAGTATTTAATCACCAATTTAGGAAATACTGAAATCGAGCTACAGTAAAAATATATCTCATACTTATCTTCTACATCTTGTAGTGGCTTTCTGTTAGTTGACACTGGTTATATACTGAGGTATATGGTCATAGAGTTTAGTAGGTTTGTGAGTGTGCTATGATGATATGAAATAAATAAAACAAATGGTAATTGAATATTTTTACTTAAGGTTTTTTTTTTTTTACTCCAAGGTTATTTTGTGCAATATGGTGGCTTAGACTTCTCATGAATTTAGAAATATGGAGTTTCGTAAAGCTCGAGAATACTTATGCATTTCATAACTTATAACTTTAACGGACTTGCTTTTTCTAAGCATTTTGAGAGAAAATACTCTTTTTGCTTACCTCACTTTTATTGAAACGTCCAACTGTGGAGTCCAATTCAAGCGTTGCCTAGGCCATTTGCCTTGTCTGGTCTAAGCCTATACCTAGGTTTGAACTTATTATGGATTTTATAATAAGGTTTTCGTAATTTTCAGGAATGCCAACGGTTTTCGAAATCTATAATTTTGATTTCAACATTATCTTTCTAAAAGTTTATGAAATTTTTCTTTATCCGACCTTTATAATTAAAAGAAACTGTTAATTAGCTCCCACTACAAGGGCTACCCAGGTCTAGTACTACAATATAGAATAACAGAGCAATTTATGCAAAATCACAGTATTACAAAACTCCAGTTTGTGAAACTGCAGTTATCCTCATACCATTTCCATTTACTGAACCACATGTATAAAAAAATCAATTTCTACTAAGTAAGGACTATTATTTATCATATATTTTAGCTCTGGATTTTTTTTTTAAATATTATTTCCGACGCGATATTTTATTATAAATGGAAATGAAGTTTGTACCTATATAAAACTAACACCTTCAATAACTAGTCACATAAAATAATCCTTACCGACTAGCTTTTTTAATGCACGACATCGTAACCTCTTTGGATATTGGGACTTTAGGAGGGGGGGGGGCTAATTAGCTGCTTTGAGGCAGCATCCAGCGGTAGGCCGTCATTGCTCTTAACAGGACAATCACCAACCAGGACTGATAACCAGACGTACACTTTGATCACTGTACCAGGTAGGAGACTGACAACTCTAAGTAAGGGACATTTTCAAATGTATATTTCTACTCTTTGTCTACACTTATACCCGGAACTTTAAAATTTGTTTCCTCGAAAATGAATGAAAATTGAGCCTATACCCCTATTAAAATAACACCTTCAATTACTACACACTCATTGCTCTTTCCTGGGAAATATCAGAACAGAGGTATCCCAGTTGAAAAGAGTCGTGAATTTAAAATCGGACGGTTGTTGGTTTGAGACACGATTGAACTAAAAACCTCGTGTACGTATGGGCTGGTGCACGTTAAATCTGTCGTGAGCTCAAATGTCTCTCACGTTGATGTGGAGTGGAGGTTTGAACAGTGGGATGTCAGCTCAGGTGTTGACTTTGTCATTTGATCATTGTTCAAAATCATCAGGTGTTGTCCTTGGATCCTTCCATTCGAGATTGCCCGTTGAGTTGTCCCTCCAGTGCGACTTTCACCCGATTACCTACCAAGGAAAAGCATTGGGAGTCATAAGGGACGTGGTTTTAATTCGCGTCATATACGATTCCGATCAGAGTGTTTTGGGGATAAGGGCGTCAGGACATTTTTCTTTATTGTGTCACTAAAACTCATAAGCGTATGTCCATTATTTGACGTTTTATGTCTTGTGATGGACCAGCCCACTGCGGCATAGTGGGTAATGAAAAAGCTGACCTGCTAGCCAAAAAAGGGGCAGCGATTACTCAAACTGTTGATGATAAAATACTTTTTCAAAATGTAAAGGCAATCATTAAATCAATTTTTAAGAAGAACTTGGAAAAAGATATTTCAGAAAAGAATTCCCAGAAATCTTGGTGGAAAAAAATCCCAAATCTTTCTGATTGGCCTAGAATGAAAGCCGTAGCTGAATTCTGCCTCGCTACTAGCCTCGACTGTCTTGCAAGACATTTACATCGCATAGGCATCCTTGACGATCTACGCTGCAAGCTCTGCAACCTTCAGGAACTCATGGACTATACACACCTGCGACACTGTCCTGCGCTCTCCGCTACAACTTTGTGGGAATGATACTAGGAAGCGAGGGACCGAATGGGTCCATAGACTATCTTCTGTTGCCTTTTTTTACATTGCTTTTGTTCTGTTTTTCGTCTTCAGTTTCGTCTTTTGTACCCGCCATTGGAAATTTTTTTAAATGTATTGTGATGGACGCAACTTGACCAAACATAACCCTTATGCCGTAAAATACAATCAACCAAGAAAAAATTTCAAAACCTTTACTTATACGTATATTGTCTAATGTCCTATATGTAATAAGCTTTCAAAATACGAGGACTTGAAATTAAGACTATACGTCAGAAGCCATATATCCACCGGAGGCTACGATTCAGAAATAAATTTATAACCGTCTTTTGTGGTTTGTGAATCGAGAAAATCCAACGTATTACATTACACGTACACTTTTCCCGCCATTCTTCGTGAGGCCGTGTTCCATGCTAGTGTTCACCTGTTTGAGTGGCGTTGGCACCGCGGCAACCCTAGCGCCTGTGCTCGCGGTATCGACATCACGTCCGTATCAATTCTCCCGCTGTCGGTCTGGCCTTGGTTCACCGAAGGAAGCAATAATAAAATAAAGAAATGTGAAGAGAAGTGAGGAAACAACTCGACTCGGACCTCGCGTTATCAGGCGTCTGCGTGCTTGCTGAGTTCTTTTTTGTTTGAAAGTGTTCCCAGTCTGTTGGACGGGAAAATAAAAGAGAAACTGCTAATTTATTAATTTCTGGTGTGCATAGTTTCCATTGTTTTTGAAAATGTCAGAAAATAGTTGATCGAATATGGTTCAAATCCCTGTCCTGTCAAGAGCGTTTTTATTCGTTAAGCTTAAAATTAGGCAAGAAATGGGAAAATAAAATCAACAGAACTGCTCTCTATTTTCAAAAACAATCTTCCTCAGCTCGTGTATACTTTAATTGATACGTTTTGTGTTATTTTGTCCGTGATCAGTTCCAAAATTTTGGTATTATTTAATTTTTTTAAGTCTTTGTGTGTCACCACAGTTTGAAAAAATATATAGTATGGTCATCTTTTCAGAATTGTTCTCCAGGGCCAAACATTTATTTTGTTACGAGATTCGACAATTTGAACTTACGTTTGGTAAGTTCAAAATGTTCCGAAGTCTAATATAGACCCTCTGCGCCTCAGAAGGTTTGCTCAATGCGCTAGCATAATGCGAGCTAGCGGAGGCGTAGCTCATATTCGATGTATATCTTTTATGTGATATAAAACTTTCCTTGTATGATTTGTACATGCCAAACGTACTGACCAAAAATAACTTCGTTTGGTAAGTTCTCAAAATGTTCCGAAGTCTAATATAGACCCTCTGCGCCTCAGAAGGTTTGCTCAATGCGCTAGCATAATGCGAGCTAGCGGAGGCGTAGCTCATATTCGATGTATATCTTTTATGTGATATAAAACTTTCCTTGTATGATTTGTACATGCCAAACGTACTGACCAAAAATAACTTCGTTTGGTAAGTTCTCAAAATGTTCCGAAGTCTAATATAGACCCTCTGCGCCTCAGAAGGTTTGCTCAATGCGCTAGCATAATGCGAGCTAGCGGAGGCGTAGCTCACATTCGATGTATATCTTTTATGTGATATAAAACTTTCCTTGTATGATTTGTACATGCCAAACGTACTGACCAAAAATAACTTCGCTTAGTGTCGTAGGTAATAAAGCAACTTAAGTTGATAGAATAGATAAATTATATATAGGTATGTTGCGGAATTCACGTCTGTCTGTGATTCATACCGAAGGTAAAGATGCAAGGACACTCGTAATTTTTAATCACGGTCAGATGACGCAAAATCCGAGTGCGACACCTTGAGATTTTCAACCACTGTAGATGAGCAGTGGAATTGTAAAGAAAAAAAAACAGAACCTGACAGTCTCGTGGTTTTAACGAGATCTTTCAAGTGATTTTTCGAATGTTATGATTATATTTGCGCCATGAACTTAGCAGGAAACAAACTGGTTAAAAAATAGCGTAGATAAAAAAAAAGAATAATCGATTCTACATCTGCTGTACAAACCTTTTTTAAAGAAGCCACAAAACTTTTAAATATATAATTTGGAAACACTGCCCCTTTATGCAATGGTGCTAGGGGCGGCCGCATCTGTGTTCCTGCTTAGTAACATCTTAGTGAGTATGTGGTTTAAGATGCTATGTGGCGTCGGATAGGACGGACTTATTTAACTCAATCTGAAGTTCGTCCACGTGTCCCTGTCTCTCTTAAGCCCGGTGTACACATCCGGTTTTTCAACATGTGGCGCCACAGCGGCATCGAAGTCCAATTATGCACACATAACCGTGAAATAACGCTTGAACTCCTTTCGATAAATATTCTATCGAAGGAAACGTGTTTATTTCGTTTACTTGGTGTACAAAAAGTATATTTTGAAACAAAATAGACGTTACTGGATACAACCATTTATTAATTATTATTTATATTCCATTTGTTTATGAAAACAAGGTACTTCAGAACGGAGACTCATGTGCGACGCCCTGAAGAACTCCGATACAAATTACACGCAAGTTGGACGTGCGTCGCCCCAGCGGTGATGGAGGCATATGTGCACTGCTCCATTGGATCTAATGTATCTCAAACTGCTTTTGCGTTGCGGCAGCGGCGCCGCACTTTGAAAAATCGGATGTGTGCACCGGTCCTTAGACGATTACCTGTTGTGAAGAGTGTCACCAATGTTTACCCACTGTAGCTGTATACTGCAGAAATCGATAATACGTAGACCTATAAGGAGACCTCTTTTACGTATAAATTTAAGTAAAGGGTCCATCGGCACCTTTAAACTACTCTGTGTACCATTAGATTTGAATCCAATTGAGGTATACCTGGAACATGCTGAGAGAAAATGGCCAAAGAAAGCTGTAGCAAACCCCCAATATGTGATAAATCTGTAACTTTCCAACAGACTTAAGATGAGTTATACCATCCGATTAGTTGAAATGTGTCATTGGGATCACTATTTATTCCAATGAAATTTATAGATATTCATTTAACAGAACAAATCCAATGACAGTTTCAAACACGCATGGGGCTGAATAACATTGTTAGTAACTCAATCTCTATGTAGAAAAGTATATGAATATATAGACGTATTATATAGACGTATATATAGACGTCTGTATTTTATTAGTATGTTTACGTTTTCCTTTTGTAGTGTTCTAGGCTCAAATTGTAAACTTTATAATCCCTTGTCTCCAATAAGTTAAGCTGTCCTAAGGGATGCAGTGTCTAACTATATTTTTGCTCATTTCTATCTTATATATCTAGTACATGTTTACCTTTTTATTCTTATTTGGTCAACAGGTTTAGTAAGCGGCTTTTGTAATCCTGATTGGTTTTTGGAACCTGTTTATTTTTTGTGTCTTGTATTTGTCCGATATGAATCAATTTTATTTTGACGGGCCGGTTGGGATAAGGGCACTGATAGTCCTAAAAGTGAATCTCGAAGCCCCAAATTTAAAATCTAAAGTTTGTTTTTCTGCAATAAATGGATATGGACAAGCAAACACGTTCTACAGGGTTTGTGTATGAGTTAACACATGGAAATGTTGCGGTCATATTTGAAACCCGAGTAATGCCGGATTATTCAGCTAGTTGTTTATAAAACTGCATTTTTTGTGGTAAACTTTCGTAATAAGTACAATGAAAATATTCATGCATTGTAAACTTAGAAAACAGATTGCCCATCACAGTGCAAAATGTATTTCTCTTTACAAAAATCCGTGTTCTCTTAGTACCCGGTAATATGTGGGTGCATTGCTTTGACGGTTTCCAAGCCGAGATTGCTGATAAAGTCGTTGCTTCTAAGAGATTGGATATTCTATGTGGACAGGAAAGCATCGGAACCCACTGCGGAAGCCGATTACGTATCTCTTTGTCTCTGTAAACCCTCGCAACTCATTCCAACGTTTGCTTGAGTAAGTAATAACAGGTTGTCTGCCTCGATCGGCGATTGCCTTCAGTTTATTACAAAAGCAAACGCTAAACACAAGAAGTGCCCACCCCACCATTTCCTCACCTGAGACCCGAAGCCGAAAGAAGATCATAGACGGAGAAAAAAAATTGTCTGCTCTTTGATTGTTAAGGTGCAATTTAATTTATCTCTTTTTATTGTGGCAATAGACAACTCTATTATTTATAAATAAAGGTAGGTGGACAGTATCGTTCCATAAATCGGAGTTGGAGCTGTTAAGAGTAGTACTTTAAACGAGCAAATATATTTTAAAACTGAATTGGTGGGTATTTCATTGACTTCCATATTAACATCGGAACAGAGTGTAACCCTCAATCTACGTTTATATGGAAGCATATATTCGGGACTCTACATAGAGGGTTAACCGGTATCATGGTACCCGAATCCGAGTGAGAAGAACTGTTGAAGGTTTCTGTAACAGTATACCCAATTTATTTACATATCGCTTAACTATATAAATTCAATTTACGTTTGTTTGGAAGCAATTTTTTCTATGATTCCACATAAGGGGTTATCAGTACCATGATAATGAAAGTTCCTGTACAGTATACCTAGTTTATTTAAAAGGGTCAATCTTTATCATACTAGTTGCGTATGGATTCATTGTATAAACTCAATATGCTTTTATTTTTAAACTGATTTCCACGACTCCACATAGAGGTCACCGGTACCTTGATGCTGCAAAGTTTCCATACATTACGTCCATTTTATTTTAAATTATACATCTTCATGCTATTTAGTATCGATGTGCTTTCACAGTACATACTTTGTGCCATTACTAGAGGGAATCAGCTATCATACGCAATGGCTCCCCATAACGTTACAGTGTGGATTCTTGTCAACCAGCAAATCCTACAATCTGTTGTTTTCCCTTTCTTGTCAAGTGTTCAAGGGACTATTTACCAGAACAACAGTAAGTAACACACGGCTCACCTTTCCCCAAGACTCCCACTGTGGTGTTAAAAATTCCTTGGCCAGAGAAATCCTCAGCTTCTGTAGGTCTACTTCTCATTGCGCGTGTCTGGGATATGCTAGGCCATCAACTTCATCCATGAATACAAGGGATCTCGAATGCTTGGCATAATTTGCCACAGGATAGCATAAAGACTCCATTGACTTCATGCCATGTCATATATAGGTACGTATTGCCGTCAGAGAGAACTCTACTACGTAATAATTTATTTCTATTGCAATTCTGCAATAGTTACGTTCTTTCGATTTGGTAATCTTTATCTCTTGATGACTGTCACACATTGCTATATTTTATTATGGTGTAACCTATTATAAAGGGTGTTTGATGTTTCCGGCAGTGTATTTGAAGTTACGCAATGAGTGCTTGATATTAGAGGAGTAGTGCTTCGTTACCTTAACTTGTTCTGGGTCCCAGTGTTCAGACGTGGAAGGAGGTTTGATAGGAATGGGAGACGACGTTTTTTGTACAAAAATGGAAAGTAGGGTGGGACGAAAAATTGAACTTCACTGGACTATATTGTAATAACAAAAATCGTTTGTTTTTCGACCCCAGATTAACCTATCTGTTAATTTCTCAAAATAAAAAGGATTTTTTGAAGATACTGGTGGTTAAATTTTCCAATTTCTGGTGTTTGGACAGTCCTGCGAGTCACTTTCTGAAATGTCTCCCGACAAGGTATGGAAAATGATAGTGACCTGACATAAGAGAATGATTTTCAATCGTAGGAACTTGTAAAAGATTTTAGAAAGTTCGACTCGCGTCAAACATAAAATCCAAACCGAATTCACTTCCTGCTTAAATTATCACTCATGAGCATGACTTTAGAACGACTTAGTAGGACTAATACGGATCTATACATATGCTTCTACCAGGTTTTCTATATGAACTAATTAGCGGGCAATATGCAAAAAGAGCATGTATAAAGTTGAATTTACTTCACACTGGAGCAACACAACAGACTATTACAAAGAGGAATTCCTGAAAAATCAAGGAATGTGTGTAATAGAATTTTCGATGTAATGGAACTGATGGAAAATTTAAAACGCGAGACACAATATAGAGAATAACGAGACAAAGAAGAGCACAAGTACCAACACTTTCAATGGTTTCTGTGCCACTTACAATATTATTTCCCCGTTTATGCATCTCGATGATCGAATAACAGTAACACCCTGATCAATGGTAAGGCATGCATAATAGAGAAGCACTCCGTATGGAAAAACTCAAACGCATCAATACCAACCTTCTTAAAATTTATCCAGATTTGACAAGATAATAAACATTACCAGTATCAAATTTTCCTCACCATTAAATAAAGTTGTTGATGTAAGGATGTGGCAAAATATGCCCGAAAACGTATCACACGTAAATCTGCTCAAAACAGCATATAAGCTTCTTGTGATGGAATGAGCAAATACAGAATCACTCCAAAACATTGTTAAACGTGCAACATACAAGCATTTGGGTTAAATCGTGGTCATTTGGAGATGCACCAATATAGGTTACTACTTGGTCTCCTTGAGGACTATCATCGCCTTTGGTTATTGAAACTTCTTTTGTGAGCTATCGCAGAACGTATATCCCAGAAAGGTGACGGAATTACACACAAAAGATTTCTGCTGTAGAGAGAAATGGCAGCAGTTCATTAAGCCAAAAATTACAGACAAGGGAGAAATTAAGTACGACATTCCGACTGAACCATAAATTTTAAATTTTAAATGAGCTTATAAAAACACTAAGGATTATTAATAGGATAAAAATTGTACTATGATCTCCGTGTTTCCTGCCATGTGCTGTCTGCAATCTTTAATCGATGCGGCAGCTTAAAAATTTCTCTATCACACTTACGCTGTCCCACTAAAATGTAGAAAAATTGTATCAAGGCTTCGGAAATGTTGAGAAGAATTCGACCGAGATAGGTACATACAATCAACTCTCTTGTTTCACGCGAAATCATGTCCTTAATTCAATCTAAATTCAACAGCAAACCTCTCCATTGTAATTGCGTCCCACATATGAATAAGTAGGAATGGGTAACGTCCATCCTCTCCTTAGTACTTCCTGGGCTGTTTCGAAAAGTACGGGAACAAGTCTCTCTCTCTCTTTAAATAGTACATATCTTGAAGAGTAAACCAGGTAGAAACTTCTATAGATGCATATTAGTCCTGCTAAGATCTTCCCCAAGAAAATCTACGGGGTGTGGCCATTTCTGCGGAAAATGGGCTACGTTTGTCTTTAATGTATGACACGAATTGAGTTTACAAAAATGTTTTATGAGTTTCTACAGTTGAAAACCATTGGTTTTGGTCAGTTCAACACAGCTCGTGTGAATACTATTATTGTCCAAATGTGATTTCGTGGTGCATCTTTGTAAACGTTATGAATGCCTATACCGAAAGAACCAAACCCTTAGTACACGTATTTGTATATAATGAGAGTTCGTCATCTAATTTAGTATTGGTGCCCAGGGAACTGAAGTAGGGACATGAAAATACCTTTTATGTACATTGTAGGCATGTATATTTGATTTTATAAATAGGCTAAAAGTTGAATTTACGTTGCAGTGGTTTCAACACAACGGGTTATTGGTGACGAGGATATCTCGAAGGGAAAGATCCAACACTTCATAATTTTTAACCTTGGTCAAATGAAGAAGACATCTGTGTGAGCTGGCAATTCACTCTCCAAACTTCCACACCACACCAACCTCTAACTTCATATTACTGAATGTTCACTAAAGTTTAAGACCTCAAACGTATAAAACTGTAAATATAAAAATTTGAGACAGTTTATAAAAGGATTTTTATGAGAAGAAGCCACGTGACAAAACAAATCAAGTCATCCTTCTTAATAAAATACAGAAAAATTATAGTAAACATTACTTTGCTTCATGACTCATGTATAGAAATGGCAGACACACGACATGAAAGTTACGAGCAGCATTTTATACAAAAAGAAGCACAGGAGAAATCAAATATAAATACATATAATTAAGGTTGGCAACTGTATAATAGATGGCTAAATCCATCGAATTGAAACTTGCGTCTAAATTGGCAGACACAGTTTTTAGTCTTTTTCTGTATTTCCTTTTGTTTCCACTATAAAATTAAAATATCTTTGTAAAGACCTTATAAAACTAAATAGAAACACCATTACAACATTAATCTAACTTAAATTAGACGGAATTATATTCATTAACCATCCAAGTTGTTTTAACAAGATATTGTTCATAAAGCTTTTACCAATTTTTTTTCTAATGGAGAGATATCTCGTTAATCAAGATGTTGGCGATATTTTTGAGGATGACAAGATCAAGATCTGGTCAGTTTACTTCTAATGACGAGCTATCTCGTCGAGATAACCACCAGAGGAGTTAAGTTAAACTGTTTGTCTTATATTTTTCTTTTTTCATTGAATAAAAATATAGAATATAACGCATTGAAAATAAGTTTTAATTAGTATATTGATTCAACCAGGTCTGAAAGAAAGCACTAATTTGCAGCTAGGTAGAAACAAAACGCAATGAGTTGAGATGAAGTTTCAGATAAAAGTGTTATTAGTAAACAGAGAAGGTATATCATGTCAATCACTCTTTAAAAGCAGTTGAAGGTTAATTTAGCCCCAAGCTTGTCTGGATAGAAGATGTCAAACACCATTAAAATCAGCCATTTTTCATCAACGATTTTTCATTTGATTCTCGGGTGGAGCTGACATTTGTGTCGACGTTAACAACTGCAATGATCCCTAACAAAAGAAGAAACAAGACCAAAGATACCATCAATAAATTATTTTTGATGCAAGCAAATGGCTGTTTGGAGTTAAAATGTAGCTTAGATTTGTAAAAGTTATTTCTAACGAATAGCGTTCTTCGCTTTATATTTATGTCATTTCAGATATCAATTAATTTAGTTTAAATTACTGCTTTCGTACAGAAAACTCAACTAGAGAACATAATGTAATAACATATTATGTAAGAAGTATAAAGAAAGAAGAAGACTAGAAGACTTTCTAGAAGTATAAAGAAAGTTTTAAATATTATAAAATATGGTAAAAGGTCAATTATTCTAAATATAACAAAAGATTTGACAGAAACTTTTATTCTCTCAAGTTATGAATCTTACCACACACATATAACTTTAAAATAGGTTTACTATTATAAATCCAAAACAAATAAAAATATACTAAATGAATTAAAAATAAACCGCTGCGTAAATATTCCTCTAAAAATAAAACGTATTTACATTTGTAACATCGTGATCATCATATTATAATAATAGAATCAACTTACTACTGAACAAATTGCGTCATGCAGCAATTACAACCACTTAGAATTCAAATGAGAACAATAGTAGTTCCTCAATGCCTCGCAATCGCTTTAAATTACTATTATTATAAAGAATCCGTTTCACATGTCAATGCCACTATCAATGGACGAAAGAAGTTCCAACGTTAAATTATTCAAATCGAACAGTTCAGAGACACTAAAATCCAATGGCTGATGCTAATCTTCCGGTAAAAATAAAAAGCTTATTTTATCGCCATTTTAAATTCGATCAAAGCCAAGCATTCGAGACCGCGAAACAAATTGAGAGGTCAGAGTTCCCTGTTATAGTGGGTAAACGCTTCGCTAATTCTTACGGCATAATTATGATTTGTGCTAGCGTTTTTATTACAATATTGAAAATGCTTTGTGAATACAAATGGAGGAGTATAGTGACAGCGCTTCTGTTTGGTAACACGATATCTTCGTTTGCAAACAAGGCCATTTGAATACAATAAAAACTCGAGCGTTTATGTGAAACGCTATAGTTTGATCATAATTATTCAATATGAAACAAGATCAAATCGTGATATTAATAGCATTGAAATTAATCATCAGGATTGATATCAATCGTTGAAGCAGTTTCTTACCTGACTTGCTTGTTAAACAAAGCCGTTAAGTTTTAAATGATTTGACAGTTTCTATTTCCAATAACTTATTATTGGCTATTATATTACCAGGCTTATAATATTGTAACAAAAAGGTTTTAATCCAGTTCATCAAATACTTGTAATTAGCACGTATTAAAAGGAAATATATGTTGCAATTTATCAGTTCAAGAATCAGTTGCAGAAAGGGTTTTTAAACTGACAACCCAAACTCAAAATTAGAGGATAGATTAGTGGGCTTGTCCTCTGCTCTAGCAACTTGTGAGATATAGGCGACCCAGAATCTTCCCTGAGTGTATTTTTATATTCTGTTTCAGTAAGCATTTTGTGTGTATGTTCATTACTCGATGTTGTCCATCTTGTATTGGATGTAGCATTGCCAAATATCGCTCTTTCTCCGTAAAACCTAACACCAAGTCAAACCTAATATTCCAACTAATAATGCGATATTTGGTATGAATTTCATAATATCCAAAATGTTTGTTGATTAGTGGAACCTTGTCTACATTACGCAGTGCAATATAGCAAATCCTGACAATAATTAACGAATAACTAAAACTCTTTTACATGTTTTGTAAATATATACTATACTTAAGACATTTAAAGTCTGCGAATACTTTTTTTTAAAGCTCTGCGTTTTTTCCATTATTTTTTAAATATGTCACGGTCTAATTTTCAACTGTGGGTAGTAGGTTAAATTAATGGGTAAAAAAATTTATTTAAAATTTTCCGAATAAGTTTGAGGATTTTATAACATTTTTGAGCAAATATTTACATTCACTTGGAGGTAGATCATTCTTCACTATAAAACCTTTTTCTTTACATAAACTCAACTGAGTGTGATGAATATCGATTTTCTGGGATGAGTAGCTTACATTATACCTCATAAATAACCCTCTTCAAGTATTGACCCATGTGAAAACCTCAGTATGGGCTGTCCCTGTCCTCTCTTAACAGAAACTTGGTTCACCAAATCACTTTTGATGAGTACTTTTTGGTATGACAGAAATTTTTTTAAATACATGCAAAATAACAAGTTTTTTATTACAATAGTAAGAAAAAACCCCAAAATTATAGCAGCTGCAAAACTTAAACAAGAATGCATAAGAATCTACCTACGTAAATTTACCTAATCGCAAACAAACTCTACTTTTTGTTGGGTGCAAAAAAAAAATTATGATTGAGTATCTTCCATGAGTATAAATATAACGCACAACGCATGAACAATCGCAGGCAAATTCCACGAGATGTACAAATTCCACATTTGTAATAAGTCTACGGGCCGGGTAAAACTGTCTTGGAGGTCATATCTGAACTTCCTGTTGAATACTCTGACAGGGGCCCTATCTGGTACGTGGAACGTGTTATTCTTACGGATTTTTGTGAACCCAACTAGGATAACTATTTCGCAAACAGCTGAAAAGATTCTGTACACTATATAGACAAACGTATTTGCACAGTGTATGTTTTTCAGAAAAAAGTGCTTTATTATTCTATTTAGTTACGAATAGGCCCCTTTTTGCCCTCCCTACGCCTTCTTTTCGCTTGTATAACAGCTGGTTAGGTGACAGATAGTTCGCCATGCCTCTTGCAAGGCTGTGGGAAAAGATTGTTGTGAAGATGGGCGTTAGTGGCGGTGTCGTTCTCGTCGCTCCAGTTTGTCTCACAAGTGTTCGATCGGATTTAGATCAGGGCTCTGAACAGGCCAGTCAAGGAAATTCATATCATTTTCGGAAAACTTGTCCAGCACACGTTTAGCAGTATCACATGAAGCTCGATCTTTTTGGAAGAAACAACCATCATCGACATAGTATTTCCATTGCGTAGGCTTAACCGAACTATCCAGAACGTTGAGGTACACGTCAGCCTTCATGGTACCAGTTACATAAAGTAATGGACCGAGTTCTAACTATAAAAGCAACCCCACACTAAGATGAATCTTCCTGTCGTGTCCATATAGTGTATATCACCAAGCTTAAACAGCTTTACATTACTAGTCACAGCCTAGTACTTTTATTACTGACCATTTTTGTATTTATTTACTGCCCTTTATCTGACTATATGTAAATGCACATCCACTCATACCCATCAACTCGATATCATAATGTAAAATTTGATTATTCCGGCATTTCCCTCTCCTGATAAAGGGTGCATATTGAGTATATTAAATTGCATGCTCACCATCAGGTAAAGCAACTTCACAAAATTTTTATACAAATTTGTGAACCCTCCTGTTACTTTGTTGTCTTCACGGGGTATCGCGTCATTAGCAAAACTGACCAGATCTTGATATATTCAGCATCAAAAAGTTGACGATATCTTAATGACCAGATATCTCGTCTTTAGCAAGATTGGTTGGATCTTGATGGACGAGATGTCACGCTTAGGGATAAACAGTAAGTACAGCAAATAATTTATTAAAAATACACTCTATAACAAAAAAATCGACGCACCAAGAAGGAGTTGTCCGATGGAGACAAAAAATGGTGGATAGGAAAAATATGTACAGAATAGAAAATGATTAAAATTTCAGAACAATTGAATGATTTATTTCAGAGTTACAGTAACGAGCTCAATAAGGTGTTGACCCGCCTCTAGCCTGGATGCAAGCTGCCACACGGCATGGCATAGATCGATAAAGCTCCCTGATGGTCTCCTGTGGTATTTCTTGCCAAATTTGCTCCAATTGTCGGACTACGTCATCAACATTCCTTACCGGATTCAGTCGCCTTCCCATCATATCCCAGACATGCTCGATAGAAGAGAGATCTGGTGATCTGGCTGGCCAGGGAAGTGTTTGACAAGCTTGAAGACAGTTCATAGCAACATGTGTCGTATGTGGTCGGGCATTGTCTTGCTGAAAAATAAGCCCAGGGTACTACGAAAGGAACGGTAGCAAAACAGGTCTCAGAATGTCGTCAACATACCGCTGTGCAGTAAGTGAAACTCTAATGGCGACCAAAGGGGTCCGGCTATCAAGGGAAATGGCACCCCAAACCATAACTCCTTGTGGAGGTCCCGTGTGGCGTGCAATAGTGAAAGCAGGATCGGCACGCTTCTCTGGGCATCTCCAGACACGTCTTAGATGATCGTCAGGACACAGTTGGAAGCGGGATTCGTCGCTAAAGACTATACGTCCCCAGTCAGCATCATTCCAGCCTGATCGAGCCAAGCACCACTGTAATCTGGCTCGACAGTGAGCAGACGTGAGTGGCAGGTGGCATAACGGTCGTTACGAGCGTAGATTTCGCTCTCTCAGCCGTTTGTGAATGGTCATAATGGACACTCGTGTGTGGGTCGCACGACTGATGGTTGATAGCGATGAATCAGGCGCTTTGACAGCTGATCTGATAATCACTCTGTCCTCGCGATCTGTTGTGGCCCTATGTCGACCGCTGCCATCATGACTGAAATCTGCCATTGTCCACCCACTCTTGCCAGCATCTTATAATCGCCGCATCGCTTCAACTCACATGACGAACGATTCTCCGATTTGCCCAACCTGCCTCTTTCAATCCAATGATACGACCTCTTTCAAACTCTGAAAGTAGCTCGTAATGAGCTCGAATCCTGTCGCGAGGCATTTTTTCAGTCGTTAAAGTTCATTCATTGAACACCAAATTTTAATCATTTACATATTTGGTCAAAGCATTTTTGCATACAAAATTTCAAAGCAATCGGATGTTTCCTTCTTGTTGCGTCAATTTTTTTGTTATAGAGTGTAGTATATAAAAAGCTCATATACCACTACGAGTATATTTTACATGCTAATTTTTTATCACATGCTCATATGTCATTACAAATTATATTGTATTAACTTTTTGTACAACTGTTCAATTTTTTTAAATGGCCAGTCATACAAAAGTTGTTTACCCTAATTTTGAAAATCACCCTACGTGAAAGTGCAGGCCCAGCATATAAATCAGGAACCGGCCTGAATACCGTTGTGTAAAGCTCTGATTTCAACGTTCCCTTCGCTACTGATTAGTGCCAGTTAGAGTATGTTCACTTTCACCAGTCAAAACATTTTCACAAGATTTTTCATCATCAGTTAACACTCCTGAAGGGAACTTGACAAGGGAAGTTGAAATTAGCAAAATTGACCAGATCTTGTTGGACGAGATAACTCGACATTACAAGAAAACTCAACAGATCTTGTTGGACGAGATAACTCGTCATTACAAGAAAATTCAACAAATCTTGTTGTACGAGATAACTCGTCTTTTCAATAAAACTCAACAGATCCTGATCTCGTCATCATAAAAAAAAAATTCGGCTGCATTTTGACAACGAGATATCTCGTCATTAGCAAAATTGTTCAGATCTATATACCTCGATATCTATCACCGACACCACTTGGAGAGTTAAATTGAAACTAATAATGGGTGAATCGTAAGTTTCGACAAAGACAAGTCCTGCAAAAATCATAACCAAAAAAAAAAAAAAAGACAGCTCTACGTGAAATTAGGAAGCATTTTCCCATCCGTCTCGGAGATACACACACTTGTCTCCCGCGAAGCTTCTGGAACCCCCACCGAGCAAGCTTGTCTTATTTCACTCAACTTCCACAAACTAACGACTGTCATAAAATAACGCTTTACCAAACGAGACTGAAAATGGTAAAAAAAAAAGAACGAGGCCCTCTGCACCCCCTAGAACCGTCAGCAATAGCAGAAAGAAGCAAAAAAGAATAATACAAGATTTTATTTTATTTTTATCCCATCCCGTCTCTGAGTTGGTCTCATTGACAGGTGTGCGGAATGTTCAAGCAAAACTAATGAACCTGATGCAAGCCACCTACGGGGCCTGTGGGCCATTTTAATTATTGCATGTACGTTGCAAGCATACGGGAGGTCACTTCTTAACAAGCTGGAAGGAGTCATATGTGAAGAGTTCTTTTTTTCTTCTTATTGCCTTCTTTCTTCTTGAGGGGAGTTAGACGTGTGAGTTACTTCGCTTTTTACGAGGACTAACGACATGCAAGGATTTTCGTGGAGGTAAGTAAGGAATAAGAAGAATTATAAAGGAAGAAGGCCTCAACCTAAATCAGTGTTATTCTTCGGGTTCTGGCTACCAGTCATTTATCAGAAACATTGCAGGTTCAAAAGTCTATTTGTCTTGGAGCAAAGAGCATGGTTTCTTTTTCGTGTATTTTTTTAAAAAAATGAAGCTACTTTGTTGTGTAGTCACGGATGTTTCTGACTGTTTTATTGTATTTTACGACGCAGAATAAAATTAAACGTTTCTGTATTTAAGTGTGATGGATAGATTTGAAGGAATGAATTCGTATACGAGGCACAGAAAAAGTTTCAAGGTCATAATTTACTTCGGCGAGAAACTGCTAAAAATGGAAAAATAAATTATTTAGTTGTTATTAACTTAGCTTCTGAGAAGAGTTTGTGTTGGGTTTTCGAGTATAGAATATATAAGAATTAACCTTGTTTCCTGGAACGGTTTTTATTCCTTAGCAGAGTCGTTCAAATGTTAAAGACATTTTGAATTAAATGTTTCCTAGAAGAATTTTCATTCAGTTACTAAAATGTTACATACATGTAGAGAATGTACTTTGTTTCCGAGAAGAATTTCATTCACTTTCTTAAACGTTAACCACACTTAGATTTATTGTTCCTACAATTTTCCATTAAGTAATTAAAACATATATTTACATCAAAGTTTGATTTTATTTTAATAGGTACTCACACTCATTTCTTGCCATTAATTAAATAAAGTTTTGGGAAATTTCATTTCTGGATTTTTATTATTGGATTTTCTTTATTGAAAATTCATTATTGAATTGAAATAAACATTGGATTATTTAAGTGCTAAACGCAGTGAAAATACAATTGTTTCCAAAAATGTAATACAACTATAAAATTTCTTAAATGTGTACCTATTTTTCAAACAATATGCTTCCTGGCAGTTAAACACAGTTAATAGAATACAGAAAAACAGCTATATATGGCAAGGAGAACGTTTTGTATTATCGTTGACAACTGCAAAATTCAAGGAAATATTTTTTTCTATTTTACCAATACCATCAAGAACACTTTTGAAGTTAATTTCTTGTTTTCGATTTGATATGTTTATTTTATTTTCAGATTTAGAGTATAAACTAACCTAAATTTGTATGCAATAGCACTGAATATATATATATATATATATATATAATTCGTCATTCAAACTAGGACAAAATGAAACATGTACATTCTTGTTCATGGCAAGAGTGATTTGTGTTACGATACTCTCCTTGAATCAAATTATTCAATCGTTCTCTACAAAAATATACTTTATTTATTCTGACTCCATACATAGAAATATTTACACGGCTGCGCTTATTAGACATTCTTTTTTGGAAAGAACGCGGAGATCAAAAGCTGTGCGATCTCTCTGATGATACTGTTGCCATTCTTATCAAACGAAATTATACGAAAATAAAACAATAACTATTGTGCAAACGATAATACGAAAATATAACAAGAACTAATTTGCAAAGGATAATCCGAATCACATTCTTTGAAATAAATCTGTACCCAAGGGATTAAGTTATTAAGCATTAATGTAGGCTTGATGTTTGACAGCATTCTCATTCGGTATCATGCATCCTGCGTATTCACAAGCTGAATAGATTCTACAGATGTACAGGATATACACAATAGAAATAATTACCAACTAAGAAGTTACTTTTTCTTTGGTACAAATCATGAATACATGGCGTTGAAAATTGAGTCAAAGTTAACTTGTTAAAATAATGAAATTTCTTATTTGGATGATGATTCCTTATTATTTAACACAATACACTGATTACGTTAACTTTTGAAAACAACATATAAAATTATTCACGTTATGAAACCTTAAGTTATGAACATTTTCAGTTTGACGAGCTTAAGTGTTATTGGTCTTGTATGGAATATTCATTCAACAAGCAAGAGCACGAATAACTTTCGACACGATCTTTTCAAATACCACTGAAAAATCGTTCTTCTTAATTCATGGAGTAAAAGCAATGTCTTATAAATCATTTCGAACACATCTATGGTGGCTTAATGCTACAAATGAATTAATCTGTACCCAGAATGGCAGTCTTTCTAGAGAGAATGAGATCTAGTATTGTACTTTCGATGCTAATTAATAAGTAAGTATGATTATATATACGCCACGAATTATGTTGTCATTGAAACAAAGCCTATTAAAGCATCTAACCATTAAGATTTCCATTAAAAGGCAGTTTTTCCTTTGATTCTCCTAGTCAACTGCTTTGAAAATCAACAAAGCTCCCTTTTAATATTCCCAGCATCCACTAATTCACAACAGTAAGCCACCAAATAACTCCGCATGCCCAGTGGCGTATCTTTATGATTATTTTCACCCTCTCCAACACCAGAAACCAACAAAGGAAACGCACAGAGAGAGTTTCAACGATTGTGCAAACAGCACAGCTTAACAAACCCATCGATGTGGATTTCACTTTAGAGCAGCGATCACTGGTACTACTCACCGAACGGACATAGGTTGATGACTATCATTCATAATTCATAACCAATTACGAAGAGCCCTGTGTCATTTACTGTCGTGCCTGATACCAATCTCACTGGGGGGAGGGATTGGGTGACGGTTCTCCTCCCCTCGTTAGAAGCATCACTCGAAATCGCAGACCAATTATACAAACAACGCTTCCATCAATATGTGGTGGGACTTCTTCAGGCCTAAGCACACAGAAAGATCCCTGGCTCATCCCGACTGGCATTAGCATCACAAAGAAACCCACTCCGGGAGCCTCCATTGTGGGAGGGGGCCTGGAAAGCTGGAGTTTTTGTCATGATAATTTCTGCCAGTGTCGCCACGAGGCTTTTCTATAACTGTGACGATCTATCCACACAGATACCTCGACTAAGATCAATGTTTGCTTTGGCGAGAATAACTTGTTACAGGGTGGTTCTCATTATGGTGATCATCTCGGGGAACGGTGTCCTGACTTTTGTGTGTGGCTCTTCTGGAATTCGGAATATCCCTGGAGGATTTCGTTTTGTTCGGGGTGGTTTGGAGACGCGCGGTGATAGTTGTCGAATCAGCTTGCTGGGCAAACAGCACGAGGACGAGGGTTTGAGAGCGTGTTCTTTTGAGAGCCACCAAGGCGTGAGGACTTGCCCACACCCCCATGTGACTTTGGTAAAAGTAAACCTCATCTCGGAGGATGGGACGTCCTTTACAAACGCGTCACCGTGCACGCTTGGACGGAGTAGACAGCATAGAAATCCGAGTGTTCCTGAGTTGTTTGGAGTAGATGCCTATGTAGATACACCAGAAATAATCGCACCAACTTCAGGGAGACTGACTTTCTCCTTTTTCCCTGAAGCAGTCAGAAGTATCGTTCAGTTTACAGAGTTACCTCCCAGACAAGAACCAAGTATGCTTAATAGCTAAAGGAAAATGTAAACGTTCAGTTTCTTCCGAATGTACATTAAATGGGTTGGTATAACAATTTAAAATAAAATTGGGTCGAAATTGTTTTACACCGGTTGGTGAAACTTCATTAATATAGCAGCATGCTGATATGCTACTCAAGTAGGGAGTAGCCCCCACTTTTATCATTAGAGCTAACATATGTTAAAATGTTGCATGTTAAAGCCTCCGATAGGTTAAGGTTACAACGCACTCAATCAATAATTCATTGAGTAATCGTACTGTTATCTTGTGCTGTTAAGTATTACAAGATGTCTGCTTGAAAACACCACAGGTGGAAGTATTGCTTTTCAACTATCAGCAAAACATAATTAAAAGCAAAATTTTCCATCGATAAGTTGCAAAACAAATCAGTAAAAGGTTTTCGATTACCATAACAAAAAATATACTTTTATAATTTCATCAATCATGCTAGGTTTAGTTAGGCTAGTGATATCGGTAGTTAGGTGTTATGTTAGTGCGTGGTCGCTAATTGATTTTACGTAGTACTGGGGCAACGCAACGGGATATTGGCCACTGTCTGGGATCAATTCTAAAAAGAGAGATCAGAGAACACGTCGTTATTTGGAACATATCAGATAACGAGGTTAAACCCTATGCTGGAACCCCATTGTGCAAAACGTCCACGCCATGCCATCATGATTTCAGTGTGCGAGAGCGGTTTAAATTAAGAAATCTGACAGTAAATCATCTTTAAAATAGCCTGGTGTAGAGATATTTTTTATTGAAAACTTTTTAATTCTGTAAGACCGAAACCGTTTTTATCAGTAATAAATAATTGTTTTTAGATATATGTATAAACAATAATAATATACAATTTATGTTTAACTTCAGAAGTTGAAAAGGATAGGGGAAGACGGGGTACAATGAAACAAAATTTACTAATTATTTTTTCCTATCCACAATTTTGCATGCACAAAAGTATAATTAATGCATGCTTTTAAACTTGTATTTTCCCCATCTAAACAAATTTTTATTAGGTTCTAAACAATATCTTTATGATTGAAAAAAAACAAAAAGTAAATGTCTCACAGTGTTTCACTGTACCCCGTATGCTGGGGTACAATGAAACACTCCAAATGTTGCAAGCAATTTTCACCCTATATAGTTTATTTTAGTCACATTCGACTTCATTTAAATTTACGATTTCTCCAACAGAATATATTTAATAAAGTTTCAGTTCATCCTCCTTGATTAAAACATAAACATTTATTCAGATACTGCTGGTCTCACGCATGTTATGTGTGGATATCTCATTCTTAGTACTTCAGTGATCAGCTGGAGCTACAAAATAATCTGGATCCTTGTAATCTTCTGGAGTTTGTAGGAGGTAGTTTGTTTTGAAAACAATGCCTTCTTGTTTTTTTTTTGCCTCTTTTTACTTTCTAATTGCTTAACAAGAGCATTTTTTACTGGCGTGGTTAGAACAAAACTCTTTTTTTTTCTGTTTTCCTACTCTTACTTCTTTTTTTGGACCAGCCTTGGGGTAAGGTTATATCTCTTGAGGAAAAATGTATTTCCTCACAGGTTTCTAGCTAGTGCATGGTGTATGAACAGTTGCTGAACAACCTGCAGTCGGTGTTTCTGATCTACTAATGGCAATAACCACTACTTATCATTCTTGGGTTTTGTCTGTCTGGTCTTCAGTTTCATTGATATGACCATGGAAATAGTTTTCAGTAGAACAAGGCCTATCTGACACGTACAAACACAAATAATCTTCTTCCCAAAACATATCTATTGAAAGGCCATATTCCAGTTGGTGAAAAACCTTTTGTAATATTTTGTGGAGTGAAAGACTTACAATAAGCAGTGCCAAGCAAAGAAGATATCTCATAGATAGAGATTGTATGACCTAGATTACGCAGCATCCAATCAATTGCAGCTAGATTGAAGAAATTTTTAAGTGACTTGAACACAGTTTTGTCTAAAGGCTGCATTTTGTTACTAGTTTGCGGGGGCAGGGTTACAACAACAATTCCGTTATCTTTCGTAAATTTAGACTGGAAATCGTAATATGTGATTCATGATTGTCCATTATTAGTACAGCTGGATTTTCTTTAGAATAGTGTGCATGTGCCTGGAAATATGTTAGAACTTTAAAAAAAAATATCTCCATTCATCCATCCCGATTTTGTTGCATCACCCGCAGTCCCAGGTGGAGCTCCATTCAACATGCAAAACTTGAAATTTACTCTAGGAAATACTAAATAATGGGTATAGAATTTCCAGAAGCATTAATAAATTCACACATAATTACAAGAACACCCCTTTCACCAAAAGTTAGTAGACCTATTTGTTTTTGGCCCCTATGACTGAGAACTTTAGGAGGATTGTGAACTGTAGTAAGTGCAGTTTAGGCCTATGAAATAAATAAACTGTTCTTAAATGTTTTTGAAAATAAAAAAACTAACTTGCTATTGAAATCTGTATTTTTTTTAAAGAAAAAACAGCTTAATTTTGCATGCTTCCAAAATTACTGTTTTGATTTGGTGTTGCCCTTTCTTATTAATGTTAGGTGTTGCCTTTTCCTAAGTAAAAGGGTTTTATTTATATTAGTGACAACCAGTAATATATATGTTATTTTATATCAGTGATATTATATTTACCATTGATATATTACTTCAGGTAAATGCATTCACCCTGGGCGCAATGCAACATGTTTCATTGTACCCCATCTGCAAGTGTTTCATTGTACCCCGTACTGAGGTTACTAAATAAAATAAAAAAATTTCAAGCTTCTAATATTTATTTTTTTAATTTTGGTTTTGGAGGTATGAAGACAATAACACAAAGATAACAATGTATAGAAAAAATAATTATTACATATAAGAACGAGGAAAAAGAAACAAAATTACTTTTAGTAAAGAAACTTACTTTCAATGGTGAAAAACCAATAATCTTCTATTGCTAATGTCGTAGAAGTGGAAATGTATCCAAATCACATCAGTAATTGGAACATATAGTTACATAACATACATATAAATTGCAACTTTCTGTGACAAATTTTACTGATTTTAGAAGCAATGTTTCATTGTACCCCTTGTTTCATTGTACCCCGTCTTCCCCTACTTTTAGACTTGTCTTTGCCTATAAAAGAAATAATAAAGTCTGTACTCGCAATTTTTTGAGTGGTTTAATATTTTAAAAATATTATAAACCATTGTTTAAGTCAATGGAAACCCTATTCATAAATTTTATTCTATCATCTTATTTGAGTTTTTTTTCTCATTCATAATGCGTCTAATTCAACAATTGATAACCTAATTTCTTTGCAAATATTACCAAATAACATTTTTACAATAAATTAATAGTACTGTAAAAGCACTCATATTTATAGACAGGGATCTATGTTCTTAAAAATCTAGTATATTAAGTTTTCTAACAAAATAAAAACTAAACGCATTCCAAAAACTTTAGAAATATTGTTCCCCTCCCCCCTCTTTTTTTTTTAATCTAATTCATATGACTATTTAAAATTTTGGATGTCAAAACAAATAGCTTCGTAAAATATAAATGAAAATTAAGAAATTCGGTATCTTCTTTTTGCTGATACAGCACAAACAAATATCTATTTTAAAGGGCAAAACTACTCTTATTCGGCCATAATTTATCTAAATATGTAATCGGATTGTCTACTATTATCCCAATATTTAAATTTCAGATTGGTTATTGAATCGTTCGTCATTATTCTCGTTTGATGTAGTCAATCAAATCTGATTCCGATTGGTTGGAAGCAATGATACAGAAGCGTGTTTATTAACCAATTAGAATTTAGAGTTGGATTAAAGTACTAATCGTATTTTATTTCCAGATTTTTTTAAAGCCTTGCTTTATAGTAGATATTACAATTAAATTTACTTTCAAAAGACAACATTATAAAGTAAAAAATGCACAGCAAATTCAGTTCTTGTCTACGAGTTTATGCTTTTTATTAAACATGGGAAATTATAAACCCTGAATCTAAGCATAGCTGGAATTTCGGAAAATGCTTAAAATTAATTGCAAAAGTGGCTAAATCGTAAATTTAAATCTAGTACTTGACTTCACTTATCTTTTTTTCTTTAAACGCCACAGTCGCATAATGCTAATAATTTGCAAATGCTGACATTTTGAACCAACTATTTTTAAACACCCTGATTGAAACGTCGTTGGTATGTGATATCTCTGATATTAGTCACGAAAACTCAAAACACTCTAATACCCTTATAGTTTACGGTGTGCAAGGCGAAATAAGTTATTAGCACTCAAACATCCGCAAAATCTCAAAAACAAGTAACAGACTCCAGACAATTGGAAAGCCAAAACACACTTTAATGTTTTTAAACTAAGACACATCCTCTTCCACCAACTTAACCCTTTACATATGAATACTCAGACTTCAAAAACAAAGGACATGTTTGCTCAGGAACATTCAATAATAACGAATAAAATAATGAAATCGCATCAACCTCATCTAGGAAGAATATTTCCATCCTACAAATGCAAGGAAATAGTCTTCTTTTGAAATTTTCACTCTCTCCTAGGACTGAGTGACTGCACGTGTGAATAAGAGCCCGTTATTCAGAATCTGAATTCCAAAGAGGATTGTCGACTCAGGAGAAATCATTTCTATAGTCCCGCGCGCGAAAAAGAAATTTCTTCTCAGAAATTTATATTTGCATTCCCTCTTCTTCAATGCCCAGGGTACATGAAGAATGTACTTTTTCTATGTTATATTTTCCTCTTTCCCGGCTTGTAGAGAAATTCATTTTCTAACTGTCTAGACAGTTCATTCTCTGAATCACATTTCCAATAGAAGAGTTTTGGGCTACATCCTACTCGTTATATCGTAATGTGTTGTAATATATTTATTTTTAACTGGCCGTAGCGTGGCCAGCACGGCGTTGCCCGTGATAGTTCTTTTGGTGGTTTCAGGTGAGAGAACTGCTGGCCAACCCCCGGTTATTACTACGCATTCACATTTGGTTTGCTTCGCAAATCCAACAACACAGGAAACGCTTCTATCGCAAAAGCCACTGTGTTGGTTCAGTGTGACGTTATTTAAATACCTACCAAAAACAATCGCGCCAAAGGACAAAAAAGTCGTGTTGTCATTGTCTAAAGCGCCCAAATTCGTATTGTAAAAATAAAAAAGTTACAGTTGAAAAATTATTTACTAAAAGAAAATTAAATGGTAAGGTATCGTTCTGGTGTAAAACTTTCCGTAAATTTCAAATCCGTTGAAATTTACAGTCTCTCTCTAACGATCCCGATTTTACAAAAAGAACAAAACAATGCCATCCAAAATTTTTTTATTTGTTTTGCTTCCCTTCGCTTGAATTGTTTGTGCGCAGGAAATGAATCTATGATCTCCCGATAGCAAAGGCCAAATGAAGCCAATTGGAATGAAAAATTATTTAGTTACAGAAAAGCACATTTTTAGGTATTGATCTGATGTAAAATTTTCCGCAGATTTAAAATCTGTTGGAAGTTTTTGCTCTATCTTTAACGATCCAGGAGATTGAAAAAAAAAGAACTCCAGAACTCCAGTTAAAAGTGGTTATTTGCTTTGTTCGTCCGCTGAAAACCTTGTTCGGTATATTAAAGGGAAAAATTAATTTATAATCTGTGATCTCATTATACTGTTGTCATTCTAAGGAAAACAATAATAATTAGATACCAATAAATTACTTAAAAATGCTCTAGATTAAATTTTACAATTCGGGCTGGACACAAAATTTTCAAAATATTAGGACCACCTCTGTGTGCCAAAGACCATTGTTGTGAGTGCCAAAGATTCGTCAGAACACTGCATACAGATAACAGAGACAGAGAAACACTTCCTTACACAACATATACACAGAGAAACACTTCCTTTTATAATAGTAGATATATTGATTATAAGACTTTCCTCTGTATACAAGGTTTGTCCGGAAAATATCCAGGCGTTGTTAATGTAACGAGAACGGTTTCCTAGGCATTGATGCAATTTGGCAAACAATGAGAGGGAACATTGATGGGTATTCGTAAAAAGTCGCGAACCCATCGGACTAACCTGTTGGGTTCTAGATTCTCTTGAGGGAAGAGCAAGGAATTTTCATCAAATTATGCATTAAAACTGAAAAATTCGTCTATAGAAATTATTGAGATGATTAAAACGGCATTCGAGTATGATGCAATGTGTATAGTGCAAATGGAAATGCGGTATAGCCGCATCAAAATGACCAAAAGTCTGTTAAACGTTATCCTTGTTCAAAAGCCCCCGACAAGCTGCACCTGAGAATGTTGAACGTGTACGGTTCTGCAATCAGCAAATATGGGTGACTAACAGTGCGAGAATCGGAAGAGGATCTAAAGTTCCCAAAACTCATGTGGTCGAGATTTTGAAGAAGGATCTCAGCATAAAACGTGCGGTGATGTCCATTCATCATGGAGAAAACACCAAATCACCCATGTGGCTCAGCTCCTCTGCAACCCGAATTTGGCATCCTGTGCCTTCTAGAATTTCTCAATGTTTGAATCATCTCTGAATAAGATATTTTTGACCATGGATGCGATTCAGGAGAACAGACACTTGAAGAACAGGCAGATGATGGTGATCCCAACAATGGACTTTGCAGAGTGTTAAAGTGGAAAGCTCTGAAAATGTGTGAGGTTCATAGGTAACCATTTTCAAGGAAACTTGGTGCCGAAATTCCATGATACAATTAATTTTGTTTCAGTTGACATATCTATATACTTTCTAGACACACCTTGAATAAATGTATCAGTAGCGCCCATTGGCAACCTTGAAAAGCAACTCAATTCGTCGCAGCTTCTTTCCCTCGAAGACAATACAGTACATATAATTTTGCCCTAAATTTAGAAACAGCCCAAAAGGCATAATCGTGCAACTTCTTGGCAACTGTATAGATGATCCAAATGCTACCATGTAACTTTTTGTGGTAGTGTTTTACAAAAGGAATGATAGACCGTGCGCAAAGACCCACTGCGCATATGTAGGTAAGTTGAATTAACGGCTCACAGGAACAACACAAAAGATTATTGGTGACTGTCAGGGACCAATCTGCAAGAGAAAGATTTGAGGACAAGCACCTCATAATTTTGAACAACGTTCAGTTGACGAAGTCAACTTCTGAAGTGGCACCCCATTTAAAGTGCAACGACATTTAAAGTCCACCAGTCCCCTGTTCCATGTCGGCCTTGAATCGACTTTGTAACTCGCAACTTTCCGGTTGCTGATAAACTTATCTTCCAACAGGGCAACCGCGGCCCTCACTGCCCAAAATATATGGTAATTTTGGTAAATTTTTAAGTAGCATCTTACTAGAGCAACACAACGGGCTACTGACGACGGTACGGGATCAATCCCTAAGGTAAAGCTTCGAGGGCAACACTACGTAATTTTGAACCCCGGTCAGATGACGAGGCCCTTGAAATATGGACTGGGTACTACGAGTCAATATGAAGTGAGGGAAGAAGAATCTATCTGTGCTAAAGGTACCCATCAATCATGAAAACACCACTAATCGATAATAGTAAGGAACTATTTGGGCTGTCAGAATCGGAAATCTGTAGTCTCTGGTTGACTTGTTGCGTTGAAAATCAAGCACGGTGAAATAAAAACTGACTTTTCACTCAGATATGCGTCGAAATATCGTTTTTTCTGCATCCTTTATCGATTATTATTGATTTTGCCAATCAATTTTTCCGAATTAAAATTTTTTTTTATTAGTGGACGTTGACTTTTTGAGAAAAATACACCATTGGGAGATACTAACCAGACAGGAATCAACTGTCGCCCATAACTATCAACTGTCGCCAAAATCTCCTACAACTCTTAGGTTGTTAGCGCTAAGCCACGCTAAGACTCGCTAAGACATGCGACTTCGTTAAAAGTTGTGGATAGAAACAGATATCATGTTTGCATGCATTTCAAGGAATACATAGCGAAACACGTAGGTTCAGATACGCTTACAGATACATTTACAGGTCTTGAATATAAGATAAATTTTTCCATGTATCTCCAATGTGAGTGTGTCAGTTACATATCTTCCTGTGTGCATTTCTCTCTTCTTTGTTAGTAAAACTTTCATTGTATCTGTGTCTACTACTTGATATTGTATGTCTTGTGTTTAGTGCAGCATGATCAAATATAGCCCTTGCACCATAAAACAACCGAAACCAACCAACCTTTCCATGAGTCGTCATCTTACCGTGTTTAAAAATTATAAGATGTTATCCCTGGATCATTACCTCCAGGATTGGTCATGCCCCCGTTGCATAAGTGTCTAACCCGATGTGTTGCTCCAGTGCTACGTTAATTCAACTACCTACCCATCTTTCCATAGAAATGAACTCAATTTTACACTTCGATTCATCAGGGCGTTTGTATATTATAGCTTCCAACCAAGTGAGTAACCAAGCAAACTCAGCGAAGTACAAAGCTGTCTAATTACTTTCATTTGTTTAAATAAAGCCTGAGGGTTCTAGGAAAACAAAAAACCAAACTCAGAAGCAGATAGATAAAATGAAAATTACGTACCGTAAACTTCTAAGAAAAACTATTTTCGCCATTTTTTTTAGAACTTTTCTTACGTAACAACTTAAAAATATTAGTGTCTGTTGAGATCAGCTTCCATTGTAATTTTGCAATGGAATAACTCGCTTTTCTAATTATAAAAAACGATGATGCATATAAAAAAAGCTGGGTATTTTTTCATCCTGTCTTGTAACTCTTCTAAACAAACACGGCAAAAATTATTGTAGTTGACAAGAGTGGCAATTATATACCCGGGATAATTTTTCCGGAAATTACTGGACTGTGTAATGCTCGTTACGCCGCTTACAGATAAGAATTTTTTCTTCCATTTTTCCCGTTTCTCCAGTTTTACAGGAACAAAAGCTGTTGAAAATGCTAATTTCGTGAATCTGTCTCCTGTTTGTTTTTGAAGCTGTTCCCTGAAGCACACGAAAATATCCATTTATGGAGAAAAACAGCTGTAAAAAATGTCCATAGAGCAAAACTTGTTTCACACCGTGGCGGTCACAGTCACATGCTCTGAAAAAATTAATTATGCTCGTTATTTTTTTGACTCGCGTATTTTACATGAACTCGCCTGAAGTATCAAACCTGAGATTTAAAAAAAATACGAGAAAATAGGTGCAATAAAGTTAAGAGAACGCCGACATTTCAGGTTTTTTTATACTAGGAGCTGCCTTTTCAGATACTTGAGTTTCGTTTCCGAGAAAATTTATCTTTGTTTATAATTAAGAATTCATTGGATTGAATTAAAAATTCATTTCTTGAGGAATTCCTGTCGTAATTACAAAAATGGAAACGCTTTAATTTTTTTGATAAGATGCTTAAAGTTAACGAAATTTAAAGATTGTTCAAGTTTAAAATGAATGAATTTAAGTGCATCTCGTTTTTTAAATATAATAGTAGTCAATATTATCTAACGCAATTGTGATAAGATACTTTATGAATTATTCGCACATGAAAATGATATTTCATTACTCAAATATGAGTACATACAATTCTCGCGTGTCTTACAAAAACTCGCCTGAAGTATCACACCTGAAATTTCATAAAAGGAGAGAAAGTAGGGCAATAACATTAGGTAAGGTTAAGTAAAGTAAGGTAAGGTAATTTTAATCAACGTCGCTCTAGAGAAACATAATGGGCTACTGACGACTGACCGAGATCAATCCCCTTAGCAATAACGTTAGGATAATGTCGAAGTCTTAATTAGTCGAAACTGTTTCTTCAGATTCGTTTCGAAGAAAATTTATCTTTCTATATAATTAAAAATTCATTGAGTTGAATTAAAAATTAATTTCTTGAATAATTCCTTTGAAAAAATTAAATCGATTTAATCATTGATGAGATTCTTAAAGTTTACAAAAATTAAAGATTGTTCAAGTTTTACAATGAATAAGTTTAAGTGTGTATCAGATTTTAAAAAATAGTTCAGTTGTCAATATTATCTTGTTATGGCACTTGCAATATTACATCTAACATCAAATACTAACACTAAATATGTCTGAATTGAGTTGGTCTTTAAATAACTTTTAACACAAAAATAATGTTTGTAAACAAAATTAGAAGAAACAAAAACTCATTAACTCAATCGACCATGCTAATAATTCGTACCTTGCATGAAGCTTACAGTTTAATGTTAATATACTCAGTTTATAACTGTGATCATATTTTAACGCCAATAATCACATAACTAAATTAATCTACAAAATTTAATAATTAGGTCATAGATTTATTATTCGATTACTATAACAACCCAATTCTAAATGAACCTTTCGCTTTAAAATGTATTCAAAATTCGCTGTTTTCAGTACTTAGTTTTCTACATATGGACAAAGAAACTTCGATTTCGACCAATTAACCCCTTTAACATCAGCATTTATTTATAATTTTGTAACATAACATCATGAACATTTATGGTAGTGCACGAGGAGCATGAATCACCTTTGATTATGTCCCTAATGATTCTCAAGGTTCAGTTTTGTTATTCTAAGGTTGTTAATCAAAAACAAGAACTGGGGTGAATTATTTTATTCAAACATTTTGATTTCTAAAAGTGCACAATATCAAAATAAGAAATAAAAATTAATCAAAACAAAAATTTATTTGTAGTCTTTTTTCCTTTCCTAAAAGAATCGAACTAGCTCTAGGAATTTCATCTAGCATTTAAAAACTTTTTCGTTGTTACTAAGCCGAATTCTAGATAGTGTGCATAGGGCTTTTAACTGCATTAATGTTGAACCAATAGTGTCAGGCAAACGGCGATTACTGGAAATAGGATTTGAATAACTAGTTTTGTTTAAAACCTTGGTAGAAAGAGACCAATATCAATTTTGCAAGTTTTTGGTAAGAGATGATTTTATCAATCTTATTTTTTCAATACAGGGTACACAAATTACTTCCCGATGTTTTGATTACATAAAAATGTTATGAAAAGAGGACATTGGATCGTTTTCGCTTACAACTTTCATTATCTTAACGTGATTTGTGGTCAACTCAAAACAACTCTTTTTCTACCAAGGTACACAATTATAAATATTACAATTTTCACAATTTCCTTAAAAGTTGTAGCTAATCCATATCATGTATCTCCCGAATATTTATAATTAAAAATTACATTTCACTATGTCTACCGTAGCTTCTCTAGGAACAAGACAGTTTAATTCTGAAGTTTCAGGCTGAGCTTCCCTAACACGGTTCACCGGATACAGGCAGTCTACGAATGCGAAAAACTCTTCCAATTAGCCCCCAAACAGCCAATGAGGACTGACAACCGCGCGGATCCATGGAATGCACAAAAACAGGGACAAGCTCAGCATTGTCCTTTGAGTGAGGTTTTCTTTTGTCTCTCCGTTCGTTCCCTGTGCACCAGAAGCACCGCAGACGGGAAAGGGGTTGCTCAGGGGCAATGGGGCCAGAGCTGAGGACGCATTCGTGTTCCAGTCACGATTTTACGTTAGACCTCGAAGGCACGGGAAGACAAGCTCTTATCTTTAGCGCACTCTTTTGTCAAGTTCGCGTTAGCAGGAGAGGCCATGGAAACACTGTTTGGGCAAGAGGAAGGGATTTTTGGTGGAGAAGGAGACAAATTTTTTCTGTAGTGAGCACAAAATTGCATTTGAATTTATTTATCCTTCATTTAATGCACGATGAACCAATGCTAGGGGACCAGAATTAACTTTGTAGACTTAAAGAAATGAGTTAAAATAATGTTAATATTTTAGCACTTTTTGGTACCAAGAAAACACTTTATACAATCTTTGATTACCCTGAATTGAATTAATTTTACTTTTCCTTTGTATATTGTATGATGACTCAATACTTAGATACCAGAGCAAAGTTAAGAGAGTGAAACTTATAGTACCATACGTAATAGAATGTAACACTATTTTACCTATTTGTTCCAAGAAATACACGTGTATACAATCTTTAGTTGCTCTTAATTGCAGAAAAATAAATTTTGCTTTTCCTTTGTTTATTGCAGTGTGTCTCAATAGCCAGACTTTTCCTTTGTATATTGCATGATGACTCAATACTTAGATACCAGAGCAAAATTAAGAGAGTGAAACTTATAGTACCATACGTAATAGAATGTAACACTATTTTACCTATTTGGTACCAAGAAATACCCGTGTATACAATCTTTACTTACTCTTAATTGCAGAAAAATAAATTTTGCTTTTTCTTTGTTTATTGCAGTGTGTCTCTATAGCCATATACCAGAGCAAAATTGGTAGACTTACTAGAATAATACTATATTTTAGTAGTTTAGTGCCCAGGAATCACGTTCATTGCAATCATTGGTTACTCTGAATTATTTTTGCTGCTCCTTCGTTTAGTTCATGGTCAATCAATAATCAGAGACACATAGGCCAAAGTTTAGACTCAAGAGTTCAACAATATTAGGAGCTTGATACCCACAAAAACTTGTTCACATAATATTTGAAGGTACCTCTCTGAATAAGTAAAATAAATATAAAATTCTTCTTAAAATAAGTTTTCTGGTAATTATTCAACTTTGCAAAAGCATTTCTACAATTATATTTGTTTGGTCGCTATATGGTTATATTTAACTACGCAATAACTAATGCTTAAAGTAAACTCTGAAGATTGGAGAGTTTTTTGTTGTTGATTTTTTTTATTTGATTTTATTTGTTTATTTGCTTCAATGCCACAATTTTGTGATGGTTTTTTGAATATGCCCACACGATTACTACGCTGCGCATTTTGGGAGGCAATTTTCTCAATTCTTCCACCTTTTTCTTCCATTCCGTCCCAACTCTTTTCATAATCTAACGGTTGTACCAAACGTACTCAACATTTTTTAGGCTGTTATCGGTATGTTTCAACAAATGATACTATTCCTATAACAAAATAAACATGTTAAATATTTCATCAATTACTGATCCTATTGAAATGAAGTTTTTTACCAAGTGTTGTAGGCAGGGCATATTTAATTCCTGTAAATACACCGGATGTATTTATCTCTTCTGTATCAGTAAAAACTTTCCTTTTTTGTATTCCCATTTACTGAACTGATATAATTATTGACACATCTGGCCCTTATATCATAAAATGTTAACCGATCCACTGAACTCAGAGTTTAGTCCAGTAATGTCTCATCAAAATTACGAATTCTCTTTTTATCCCTATAACTCCATAAACCGTAGTTATACCTTAGTAGTCTATCTGTTCATAGGTCAACATCTTCAAAGAAAATGAACTCAATAGTCAAACTCATTTTCCATCGTAAATTATATGTGAACTTTTAATTGTTAGATTGGTTGTGGAAATCCCTTGCATTACTTTTGAGAACCCTTAGTCGGTTTCACTGGCCTGTGCACTAGTCGATTCTACAAGAATAGAAATGTCGAAAAGAGAAAAATAAATCCATGACTTCATTTTGCGTGCGGTTGAGGCGATACTATTTTTGTAATTGGAAATGGCATTTATAAAAGAGAAACAATCATATTGATCGTTCTATCTAATCAGCATCATGTTTATAACACAAAACATGTGAAAGGAAATTTTCATATTAAAGTAGACGTCACTCCTGGTGTTTATTACTGTTTGTGTGAGAGGTATCATTACGTACTGTAATGACCAGACTTATAATTCAGTTTCAGTTTGCTTTGCTGAACTAACATTATTCATGAGGTTGGTACAACAAATAACATTCGTGGTTGAGTCATTAACGTAAAGATTCGGTATTCTATGCTGTTTATTATGGTTAAATTGTGAACTTGTGTACTCAGGGAAAGACACCTAATCCCGGCAGAAGGGGTTACGGCATTGTCGCAGTTATTGTATTTTTTAGTATGCATTTTCATAATTGCAATCTTAAATGTTTTCATTTTCTGGAAATTTTGTAAGTGTGTGATTAGATTGTTGATTTCAACCAACGACAAAATTCACATCAGTTTCACGAGAACAAAATTATCAAGCATTAAAACTGCGAGGTGATTTTTGACTGGCAGCACCGTGTGAATTATTCTTTCACTGTAAATAAGATGGCGTGGAAATTGGGAAATTAAATTGTATTTGTATATTATTAGCTAAGCGACTTGCACATGCTTCAATCGTTGTGACTCATCATCATATCTTGAAAAATTAAACACTTTCTTTTGACTTTTTAAAGCACTACTTTATGTCATAAAAGATTTCTGAAAGATTACGGTTTTAGTGAAGTGTCACAGATCAGCTGACCCTTTATGGTTATAACCCATGTGTGCATAGTTTCTTCCTTTCCTATTTCATTTGTAATAGCTCTACATAAGTTAAATATTCATTTATTGTTTTACGCATGTACTCATTTATGACCCAAATGATTCATTTATGGATAAAATAAAGGAATATTTGATCGCATTAAGTATTCTGTTTCTTGGTATTTAAAATAACACGCAATTTCGAAAAATAACAAGGTAACATTTTCAATCAAACCTTGATACCTCTTCGAGTTTATTCTTGGTCCGACCCTGACTGACTTTACAGCACCAGATAACATCTTAGTTAAACTGGTATTAAATTATCAGAAACTTGCATGTCGACTAATAGTCATGTGACTGCTCTGTATAACATAGACTTGGTTGTCCGATTTGGCATCGTATCGCCTAGTTTAACGATTCAACATCATATGGCAGAGTAGATGTATGAATGAACATTTATATTAAGCGGCATCAAAAATGGTGAAATTGACTGTCTACTAACTACTATGTCACGCAGAAAACAATTGAGGGTCGTCTTCTCCCTTCTCTTGGAACAATCAGATGATAAATGTTCTTTTCCTTCCAGCAAATGAAAGTAGCCTATGGTTCACGTTACTCTTAGTTTGGTTCACATGATGCTGGGCACAATAAAAGGTTACCTATGCTTACGCTACTTCTATATTTCCTCTATGGTGCTTTCCCAAATTTGCACGTGGACTGGAAAAGATTAATTGAAAAACGAGCGGTGGTAAGATTAATAAAATTTTGAAATTAGAGATTTCCTGGTGTTGTTTACTTTTTCTGATGATGAAAATTTTGATACACCGAAACAACGACTGACATTTTTTACCACCTTGTTTTCTTCTTCAGTTGACATTTTTTGAAGATTTAATATTTAATTACATTTTTTCTTAGTTATCTAAACAAAGAGACGGAATTACTGCTTCCATTACATTAAAATAACAACTTTTTTAAATATTTGCTTACAACACTTGAATGTTATAACACTAAAATACACAATTCAAATGTGCTGCTTTGAGAATGAAAGAAATACATTGAAGTGCTCATGGAACCACAAAATCCCTGTTTTAACCTCCAATTCCTGTCAAACGCGTAGAAAGTAGGGTTGTTCTTATTGCTTTTATATAAAAAACTGTAAAAAATCCTAACCCCAATCGTTCCTATTGTTTTAAATTCTAAAAACCCAAATGTTTGAATGCAGTTTGTAAGCTCTTGGACTATTTTTACATCGAAACCAATGATTGGTGCAATTTATCTGCTTTTGGAGTAATTTCGTTTCGTCAACAATGATTAGTGCAGTTCGTCTGTTCTTGGACTTTGTAGTGCTAAACCAAACCTATTCTATCTGACTATCTCCTCACACTCCCTACATTTTCCCGGGTAAATTTACTTACGGGTATAAGTAAGTTATCTAATCTTCAATGTGTTACGAACTACCTTGGTTGTATATATATATTCTGTGTCAGTAAAACTTCCTTAATGTGTGTCTTTGTACATTAGTTGACGTTGTTTGTCTTGTGTTTGGCACAGCTTGATCAAATATGATCTTTTCGATATTATACCAATCAACTCAACAACATTGCCAACTTCAATGTAACACAACTTTTTTCTTAAATTTAGTTCTAAACTCGGTCACAGAGGACATTTTGTAAGTCTAATTTATTAATTCCTGTGCCATCTGAGGTTATTTATTGTCTCCGATTACTAGAGTAATCTGTCTTTGTTAAATTAAACTCAACCGCATTCCATCGGAATCTTTCATTGCCTTCCCTATTTTTGTATGATCCTTAAATTTACTTTTATTGTATTGCTTACCTCCAGTATTACCCAAATTATTTCTGACCATGTCTAGGTGTAAAGTTTTTGTCACTGAAGTGACATTTTATTAAAACTAAAATATAAAAATAAATCTGTGTATATTTCTCCAATGCATACATTGTCGAGTATTCTATTGGAATGTGTCACTTGACACAGAATATTTAAACTTCCTAAGCTCTCCGACTGTTTTCTGCTTGGGTTCGTTCTGTCGGACCGAGTAGGACAGAAGGGGGCTGCCCCAGAACAAACCGGTTAACACACCGCGGCGACCGACCGCACAGACAGAAACTAGGTCTAACTGTCCGATTCCCAAAGTGGGAGAAAATGCCTCCAAAAGGTTCATAGAGTTCACTCCCATTGAAGACCGCGTGTCCCCTTATTCTACTTCTACCGTTCTTTATTTTGTTATTCGGTCTCTCTCTCTCTTTTTTTATTATCGCTATTATTATTTATTCTTTTTCTTTACATGGAGTGGCCTCCCCCCAACTTTATTCTGGCTAGTTTTCTCCTTCCTGTGTGTTTGGCTCGTTGGGTGCCTCTTTCGGACGTGACTCGCATCGCCAAGCGCTGTCAATGAGTCTTGAGGTGAGACGGCAGGGGTTGCAGATTTGCTCCGACATCCCCCGATTGGCGAGTTTTAAGAGGGGATTTTCAATGAATTTCAAGCGTTAATTTGTTTAGTAATTGTAAGTGCATTGACGAACATTCGAAGCTGGTGTACAAAATAAAAGCTATCATCCTCCATAGATGTACTAATATGGCCCATGCGCCATAAAACAAAATCAACAAACCCACACAAAGATTCAACATTAGTCTTATCCTCAAAACTAAATTGCTGAGAAGAATCCAACTACAAAACGTAGTGTGAAGGAAAGAGGTACATGTAGTATCTCTGATAGGCCATACAAGAATGTACCTTCTTGCGCTAACGCTGTACACTGTAGTACAGTCAGCAAGAGCAAAACGGATTCATTATAAGCGATAAATACTATGGACTGAGTTCTTTATCCAGACGAGGCTTAACAAGCTTATCAGTATTTCATCAATGTTTGGTTCTAAGCGTTAAATAATTACAAATATTTTGAATGACCTAGTGCTTAAAAAGAAAATTATACCTATCCGATGTTTGTGTTACTTATTACTTAAGGAAAAGTTCAAGTTAGACCAAGTCTATGTGTGTGAATCCGAACACACTCAAAACGTCCCAACACAATTAGATCAGGGCTTCCATCGTGATCTTCTCTTACCAACCAGACACCATACCACTCAACAAATGTAAACTAAAGAGTATAAATTTTGCTTTAATATATTGTATTATTGCTTACAAAATATTAACACCAAAATCATCACACATTTAAACATTATCATTGGCAAATAATATCGAATCCAGAAATATTTAAATTTTATCGGAATTGTATAGTGATGGTTAGGTATTTTCAGAAGCTCTGTTACATTACATCATCACACAAGTTCAGTAACACTCATACGATGGTTAGATGATATTATATCCCGCAATGGACATGTCTGGCCAAGCTGTACTCAGCAATGTTTTTTCATCAAGCAAGTAAACATAAAGATACAATAAAAATCATACGAAATAGACAGTATGCATCATTAAAGATATAAATAATTGTAAAATTGGCATGCATGGACTGAGATAGATTGCCGTCAATAGCCAGTTGTGTTGTTCCAGTGTGATGTAAATTCAACTACCTTCCTTCTTCGTATTGGTAAGCGTGGTGAGGAAAATGGAGATTGGGATAGCAATTCAAGTGTGAACCTCGTCGTCTGGCCGTAATTAAAAATTAAAAGGTGATTGTGTTCGGTTCTATTCGAGATTGATCCTGAATCGTCGTCAATAGCCCGTCGTGTTTCTTCAGTGCGACGGAAATTCTCCTACCTACCTAGATCCCCCTCTCTGGCAAAGTCACTGGCATAAAATATAGCTTTTATTCCTTCATTAAAATCCCATCTTTTCGACAACTGCAAGCGCGTAGGGATAAAAGTGAAAGGAAGCAGGCATTGGCACCCTCTTTGGCGGGGTACGAGCAACCCTTCGCCCTAGGGCTGAGCCATGCACAAGTAACCATGCGAGGCCTATCCACGTACGGTCGTAGCTCTTTTTCCGCCGAGGCTCCGTTGCAGCTAGAGATTTTTCTTTGGCTTTTAAAGAAAAGAAAATAGAAAGGGCCCTCTCCTTCCACTAATTAGACATTTGTTGGAATCTTGGATTGTTTTCAGGAAAGAAAGAGGACCGAGCAAAAATCTTGCAGGAATTTCGGAGTGGCGGATTTTTTGCCGTGCTCGATCGCTGCTGAGGGATTTGTTTTGGGAAGTGAAATTAAGGGAGGTGAATCTAATGAAATTTGGTAACTTTTCTTGAATTTGAGTTGGTAAGTGCTCTTAAAAGTTGACTACTACAACCGTTTTCAATTTTGTGAATTTCTTTCACAGAATTGAAGTCGATCCAAAATTTAGTGTTAAACATTTTAAACAAGATAGACGCAGTATCATGTCTGAAGTCAAACAATTTACAATCTAAAAAAGTAAAAAATGTACTATAATCAAAAAAGTCAAGGAAATAGGTAACTATTTCCATATTATCTCGATCAGTATCACGTTATAACGAACTTTGCTTTATACATTCCCTTATATATATATATATATATATATATATATATATATATATATATATATATATATATACTTTTCAAGTTATGTGGGTCTACGTAGAAATACAAAAACCTTCAAAAACTGCATGCAATCATGCTCCCCATAGGATCCCAAATGTGTGATCAGATCAACATACCTAAATTTAAACTACTACTATATAAAAAAGGGGTAAATATATATTATGACCAAAATAAGTCGAAAACAGATAAATATTTTCGTTACCTCAATCAGTATTACGCAATTTTTGATTGCACTTGTTACCATTCCATTATAAATATAAATACATCTGCTTTTCACTTTGTCACACTGTGAAAATACAATAAACCTCCAAAAACAGTATTCCATCGTACTCATATGAACCTAATTGTGATCAGATTGATAAACCATCATGCCTAAATTCAAACTATTTCTAATAAAAAAAGGGATACATATGTTATGATTAAATCATAAAAAAGTAAGTATTTTCCTATTTCAACCGATGGTAATATCCGTATCACGCAATATTTTATGCTTCCCATTACATGTAAAATATCTCTCCTTTTCGTTTTTGTTGGTCTTATATAGAAAAGCACTAAACTAGCATAGAATACAAATCATGATACTTCAAAGGAGCCAAATGGTTTTTTTAGGAATGAAATAAACAGCAATGCTGCCTTGAAAAATATTTAATTGCAAATATTTGTTTCCATTCAAGGTATCTATTTGACAAAGAATTTGCTGAAGTGTACAGAAATATAAAGAGGGGGCAAAGTTAAAAATTAATTTTTTTTTGTGCATTGTTACAATAAAAGACCTTACAACTTCGCACTTAAAATTCCATTTTTACTTTCGGCCACATCCAAAATAAAATACAAGCTCCGGTATAGTGAACTATTGTTTTATAACTAAATTCAAGGCATCGATTTAAAAAAGATTTTAAACGAAAAAAGACGAGACTGTTCTAAAGTGTTTAAGGAGTTCTTTAAGAAAATATGGTCGCAAATTCTGTGTGGTTTTATAAGGGAGAATAACTCTTTTTAATGATCACATAGAAAATTGAGTTGAACATAAGAAAATTGCAAGTACAATATGCTGGTCAAAAGTTGAGACAAGGTACCAGTTCCACTTTTATCAAATCATAGTCCTCAAGCGGAATTTTACAGGTTATGCAATGCTATTCCAATGCGTGTGTTTCACGTGACCATCTAAAATAGGAAGTTCACCGAGTATAATCATCATTGTCACCAACGACTCTAATCAATTTCAACGTCTCTCCAATCACTATCATCATCACTTTTCAAGAGGTGTAAGCTAAAAGGACTGGAATTCTAAAGTTGTTAATGGATTATTTAGAAATATGAAAGAAATTCTATGAGGTTCTTATAAAGTAGAATAACTTCTTTTGATGATTGTTTAGAAAATTGAGTTGAACCTCTAACAAATCTTTATCTTATATATGCTAATCCCAACTTGAGGTTAACAACTTGAGGTCCTAACAGTTCAAAATAACTTCTATCAACACATTGATCTCAGGAGGAATTTCACTGGTTAACCAGCGCTTTTCAAAAGCGTCTGTTTCGCATACGCATCTGCAATAGGAAATTCACTGAGTACAATCATTTGCGACGAATAACTGTTATCTATTTCAACGTCTCTCCAACCGCTATCACCAACATCACTTTCAAGAGGTGTTAACCAAAAAAAGGACGGAAATTCTAAATTCTTTAATGGAATATTTATAAATATGTAATAAATTCTATGAGGTTTTATAAAGTAGAATAACTCCTTTTGAGTATCGTTTAGAAAATTGAGTTGAATCTCATTCAAATCACAAGTACGATATGCTAATCCAAACTTGAGGCAACCGCAACAGTTCAAAATAACCTTTATCAACACATTGATCTCAGACGGAATTTCTCGGGTTAACCAGCGCTTTTCAAAAGCGTCTGTTTCGCATGCGCATCTGGAATAGGAAGTTCACCGAGTACAACCATTTGCGACGGAATAAAGTAGTCAATTTCACCGCCTTCCCTCCCAACCACTTTCATCTCGCCCGTAAATGTTGTATTGATGACTTCAAAGTGACAGATTGGGCTTTGAGTGATATATGCCCTGTTTGGGTTTTATTTTACATATTCCTATGTTATGCATGAGCCGTCACGGTGAAGTTTATCACTGGAGCGCAAAGCATTTGAAATACTTTTCAAGCTTCAATCCCATGCGTTTTTCCTTCAGTAAATGTGCAACATAACGCATGCCACCGGCGATCCCATCTTGGGAATGGGAGTCGGTGGCTTTCAAAGTCGATAGTGTTCCTAAAAGTAACAGATAGAGCAATCAAATATGATTTTTCATGCTTCTCGGCATCTAATTTTGCATCGGAGATGAGCATTTGCGGAACTAGTGTGGAAAGGCTGTCAGCATGTGATTTTGATCGACTATTTTTTGGCTACTGGAAAAATATGCTTTTGATACCTTAAAACAGCGATTTCCAAAAGGTGAGACAAGAAGGACGCTTGTGTGATTTACGGAAGAGAAAAAGGTTTATATTGTGTAAGATTTACCTAATTTCAGCGATTCAGTTTCTAATTTTTGACAAAGGTGTTCACAAATAATTTTAAGTAGAATTCGTATTTTAATATACGTATAAATAATTTTTGTTTCAAGCTTTCTCTCGATTCCTTAGGACACTTATTTACAACTGGTGTACCGCAAGGAATGCACTAAAGAGCCTTACGTTTCGCAAAACGATATAAATTGTATATGATTTATTTAGTTGCTTCAATGGTTTAGTTTTGAAATTGAACAAGTATGCTCACAAATAACTTCGAGTAGTATTCGTATATCCGTTTTAAAAATTAAAAATAATTAATAAATAAGTTAAAAATATGTTTATAAATAAGTTTATATATTAGTTAAAAAATATGCTATTATATAAGTTTATAAATAATTTTAAAATTAAGCATGCTTTCCATTTCTTAGGATAACGATTTTCAACTGGCGTGCACTAGAATGGCACTGATGCGCTTTATGTATGTTGAAACTGTTTCATTGTTAAAAATCTACATGATTTCAACAGTTTAGTTTTCAACTTTTGTCAAGCGTGTTCGCCAATAATTTCAAGTAATACTCGCATTTTTATGTCCGTTAAAATATTGTTGAGTATTGATTTTTGTTACAAGATATAAATAAATTGTTTCGAAAATATTTTTTTCAAAGGCAATTAGGAAGAGATAAGTAGAGGGGAGGCGTAGTTACAATCATTATCTTTAGTAAATCAATTTCAAATTAAGCACCTATTTTTCGAAGGCAAAAAACATAGTATAAATTTTTTGTATGTTGCAGCATTTTAATGATTAGTTTATGTGTGCCTCTTGATGAAAGAGGTTTGAAATCACTACCTTTGGTAGTAAAATGAATTGTACGTGTAGAAACTTACTAACGGACGTATAATGGTATCGACAATGATGAGTGAGGAAGCCTGTCATGAAGTCATGCCAGGTAGATTTTGTCTCATTGTAATTTTCCTGGTACAAGTAGCCTGGTTGAAGGGACGGTTTGCGAGTTCGAATCCAACCAATGACCGTCGTGTACAAAGGAGGCTGATGCAGGTTAAATCTGCCGTGACCTCAAACGTCCTGACATTGACTTGGCGTGGACCACGGTTCAAAATTACTTGTTGTTCTCGGATCTTTCCCATTGCGCTTGGTCCCGAACCGTATCCAATACCACTCCGTGTTTCCCCAGAGTAAGGTTAATTAAAATACCAAATACCAACTGGTACAAGAAATATATTACCTTAAATTTCATAATTTTTAAAGCAAACATTTGTTTCAAAATTTTGCTATAGCATTTGCTGATTTTATAACATCTATAAAATATTTCCTTTTTATTACGTTAATTTATTTCTTTTGTTCATATTCACGTATTAATTTACGTGTAAATGTTACTATTACATCCCATTCGTGCCAGAAAGTCTATTTGATCAACATTTAAATGTGAGAAGGACTTTTAGTGTAAAACCAAACCACCCTGTAAGAGTAATTTTATCGTAGTTATTGCTACCAACAAAATAATACCGCCATCTACAATTTAGCTTTATGGAAAAAGCTCATAAGGATAGAAGGCAAGTCTACCACAAAAATTCCAACGCCATCTACATTTAACTTCACAGGTAAAGGCTATTATAATATGGCTGTTTGTAGAAGCTTGTCGTAAACTAGATATTGTAGATTGCTTTTTATGTAAATTGTCTGTAGGTTATAAATTGTACAATGCAAAGAGTTTATGTAAATTGGAGAAACTTGACAATAAATTTCACTATTCAGAGTACATAATACATTTATCTGTTTGAAAATGCATTTACTAAATTTGTAAAACCTAGAAATAAAATTAAAAGACTTTCCATATTTCCTAGAAAATTTCAGTCCTTAGGTTTATATCCAGTAATTTTTGGTTCCGTAAATAGTTCTAGAATATTTGAATGGTGTTTAAAAATTTCATGTTTGAAGCATAAGGCTACATTAAAATCCGTGTTCAGAAGCTATACATGGTATATTCCTGTCTATATTTTTCTTGGTCACAATAGGCTTGCAAATCGTATAATTTTTTATTAAAAAAATTCTAAATATATCGCACCCTGGTAAGAAAAAGTGACAAAACTCGAAAAATAAAAAGGTTTTGGTGTTGTGTCATTGAAAAATATGTATGAAGTGCCCCAGCGTGTTATATTACAATTCAATAGAATATAATAGAAGTTACCAACATAAATATTTAACTAAAATTTAAAAGAAACTTATACTATTTTAATATAAGTTTTATAGTATCCTTTAAGTTGAAGTTTTTCTCAAATTCTGCAATTTTGAGTTGTGCCACTTTTTTTGCCTGGGTGTGATATGCGAATCTCTCTTTATTCATTCCTTTAATCATTCTTTAGAACATACAGAAACTTTTTTTTGTAAAAATTTAAATTTAGTTGCTATTTGGTTCGACTTTAAAAAATAAGTTTAATGTAATAATTTCTGTAATAGTGGTTTCAACTGAGACAAGTGATAATTGCTAACAAAATTTATTTAAAAAATAAAAAATAAAATTTTTTTTATTTTTACTGTTGATATTTCAATTTCTGGTGACTGTCTTGTCAAACTACCTCGTCATTAGCAAAACTGGCCTGATCCTTATGGCGATATAAGAACTGATAAAGAAACCGATAAAAAAACCTGAAATGATCTTGATTTCATCTTCATCAAAAATTGGCAATATCTTGATGACGAACTATCACATGATTAGCAAAATTGGTCAGATCTTGATGGACGAGATATCTCGTCCAAACCACTGATAATGTTGTATTCATTATTACATCACTAATTATCTGAGTACCTAACCTTTTCTATTATCCAGTCTACTATCTTTATATCAATGCATTGGTTAAATTTTACCTCTAGAGTAATTTGCGGTAAAGGAAGATATGTGGTATCAACTTTTCATTCAACAGTGCATTCAACTTTTTAGAGACAGCTTTTAAATGATATTCCACAGTGTGCGGTTGCAAAAATTATTTATTTTTAATTCAAAAGATATAAAGAATTTAAATAAATAAGAAACCCTACTTAAAAAATGTTCATTCTCTGTAAAAGAGCATTTATTTCTCTGTATACATCACTAATAAGTTATGTAACCATCTAATGTAGTAAAATTTACTTTTCTGATAGCATAACATAAGTCAAATTTTACCTCAAGAAAATTCGAATCTGTTTAAGTATATTACATTCTTTAGAGATTTCTCTTAAGTAAGATTCCATAATGCACTCTAGTAAAAACAATTTATTTTTTATTCAAAAGCTATAAAGATTTCAAGTAATAAAATGATCTTACTTAAAATATTTTCTTTCTCTATGCCAGATGAGTGCGTTTTTAATTCCCCCATTAATGAAATCTAAAATGGCTTCTGGTGAATGCTGTATTTACATTAAAAAGGCGGATAAATTAGAGTATTGAGAATTCATTTCTTTATAACTTCGTTAAGTGCACAAAAAAGCCAGAAAGTATTCCATATTTTCAAGGGAATAAAACATCATAAGAAGTCACACAAAGTGGTATTTACCCACAAATACCATTTCGAAATGGAATTAATACTTTCACAAAACCCTATTTCTTTAGGCCCGCAGAGTATTCAAAAACATTTATAAAATCCACATTCGGTTTCCTAGCATTTTTTAAAATATAGAACCTGAACAAACTCAGAAATTGCATTGCATTAATAATGTATTGAGAGGCAACTTAGTGTCTTTATAAGAATTCCCAATCCGACAGATAATAAAACACTAACCTTTTTTTCTTTCGACATAATTTTATCTTCATTATTCCATCTTTCTTCGTCAAAAATAAATATTCACTTTTCTTGTACATTAACTTTAATTCATTCCGGTGCGCTTTCACCTTTTTTTAGAAGCCAAAGCGACGACTAAAAAGCCATCTGTGCCTGTGTTGCCAATGAGGATAAAGTTGCGCCGTGAATATCTGAGAGAAATGCAAAGAACGATAATATAAAAAAATGACACACAAATAATGCACAGCAAAAAGAATTCGAAAATCAAAGACGTGGCGTTGAATTAAAATGCTTAGTATACCGCTGTGGGAATGTTCCATTAATTCATATAGCAAGCAAAAATGCAAACGATATCGAATGAAAAAAGAAAAAATAACAAAAAGCGAAAGAGAAGAAGAAGAAAAATTAAAACATTCTTTCGGCAAATACGAGAGCAGACGATGGTTGAGTAAAGCGCTAAATATTAATAATAATAACGAAAATGAAAGAGGTAGACAGCGAAATGAAAAAATTTATACATGAAAAAGGAACAACAAGCAAATCGAAAAACTTTTATGCCCACTGCTGCTTTCTTCTTAAAAGATGCCGCCTGGAGAGTATGCCTATAATGTATGCAGATTAGAAACATTGTCATTGAGGAATGTAGTTTACATTATCAATTGATTAGCAAAAGGACTGTTAAAACGACCGGTACAACCCTTACGAAAGGGAATTTTTGCCCGTAAAAATGAAAGAGGATAAAAAAATGTTCGAAAAGGAGGGAAAACAAAAAAGCAACAAAAACCACGCCGCGATGGAACAACGCGATAACTAGAAAATAAAATTCTAAAAAGCATTCCAAAAAAACCTTCATGAAGAGATCTAGACTGGGCGGGTTGAAAGATATAAAGTAGAGGAGGGAGATGATGATTATGAAGTAAAGACCAAGTTGCAAACGACTAAAAGGAAAAGCGAACTGAAGGGAGGGGAGTAGGAGTTGCTCTTGTGTTTGTTTTATCAAGGAGCCCTATGTTCTACCTGTTGATCGGTAATTGTGGCATAGCCATTAAATATGGTAATGGGGGCTAATTTAAAAGGCAAATACAAATTATTCCCTACTCCTTTGGAGAGGTTTTTCCCTCGGAGGGATTTCTTTGTGAAGGGAAAGCTCTTAACGTTGAAAGTGAAAGTCGAAGTGGATGTTTTTTTCCTTTTCTTATTATTTGCTTGCTACATTTTCTAGTTGTGATTGCTTTCTTTGTTGAATCCGAAAAATCGGATTTTTATCATTTTCTTATTCTCTGTGATTTTATTTTTATTTTCTTGTGTTTGCTCTTTTCAGCCAGATTGATTTTTGTGATCCCTTTTGGCTATTCGCATATGTATCTTTCTTTTTACATGGAATGGAGGTTTTTTACTCCGCTTTTTTAATGAGATCCTAAAGCAAACGGTACTGGAGGAATTAAGTAAAAGTAAATAAGTATTTGTGAGAGAGTAAAGGAACACGGAGGTATATAAAAGCGGACTAAAAAGAATAAAAGTTCCGACTTCTTTTCGGAATGCGTTTTTTCCTGTTTGTTTTGCGAGATTCTGATTCGGCAACTAGGTTGTCATCGAAACCTTAATTAGAGATAACGACCGTTGTTTAATGACCATAAAAAACTATACAACGTGCTTTTAAATGTAGATTGCAAAACATCAAAGGTAAATCTTTAATTAAACGATTTGTCCAGTACGGTTTACAACAATAAAAAGCATTTTGAAAAACTACTTTAAGAAAAGAGACTTTACCGTGAGAACGGAACACGTAATTTGACATCTAGACAATTCGAAGAACTTAATGAAACGTCAAAAACAAGTTACAAAAGCTATTTCCAAAGTGAGCTCCTTAAATTTTTAATTAAAGTATAATTATCTCGTTATATTAAACTATATAGTTTAGTGAGTTATATAGTTAATTATTAGATACCATTAGGGAATCTGTATTCCTAAAACTGCTACATTAATACTCAGCTTGTTGGCAATTAGTAAATGCTTTCTTTACTAAGACATACAAAATGATGTGTGGTTGCACTATTAGGAAAGGCACACATTGGTATAGCACCCGCTGTAGGACACTTAATTGGTATAAATGCGTATCAACAAGATTTCGGTACAGAAACAGGCTATTCGTGCCCACGTTGGATGTTTTGTCACTTGCTGCTCCAGCGAGTGAACTCAGTTTGTTGATAAATAGTATGTTTTACTTATTAACCGAGACATAAAAAATGGTGTGTTTGTACTCTAAAGAAAGCCACACATTGGTCTAACTTCCACTGTATGACACTTAATTGGCATAAATACGTATCGAAAATATTTCGGTACGTAAACAGACTACACATGCCCGCGTCGGATGTTTTGTCACTTGCTACTCTAGTGAGTGAACGAAGAAAGCAAGCTCTGGGTTCGAGCAGAAGTAAAATGTCCTATTTTTAAATGTCCTTTGTCCTATTTTTTTATTATACAGTTTAATTATGGTATACATTCTTCTATGTATACATCACAATCACGTATGCTATTGCTCACGAGAGCGCGCACGTGCAGTTATGGTAATAGTACCACGCGTTTCCTTTTGATGAACTTCGACCATTTTGTTTTCCATGAAAACATTAAATTGAACTACTATATCATTATCACCATCTACATGATCGTTTTCATCAGAATACCAAAGAAAATTATTTCAAAAAAAGTAGATAGAGCTCCGGAGTAAATCTCTCCACCCCTTGAAAATATAGCTTATTTATTCCATCATATTTTTTAGTTAAAATAACTTCAGTTATGAAGTTATTGAAATATTCTACATTTGTCAGGTTTGAGGAGGTTTCTTCAGCTTCTATATTTACCAAATTGTCGATAAATTTCATTCATTAAAACTCCCTGTGACAATAAACTTCTGTTAATAATACCTATTTTAATTCATAATCCTTCCAAAATACCGAGTAAATATTTAATTAACGTCTCATTGGAGCAACACGACGGGCTACTGACGATGGCCCGGGAACAAACCCAACAGGAAAGATCCGAGGATAATACCACGTTTTATTTTGAAGCAAGGTCAGATGACGAGGTTACACCTGAGCTGGCACCCCTCTCTCCAAACCTACTCCATGCTAACATGAGGACATAGGAGGCCACGACAGATTCAACATTCACCATCTTTTTGTACACGACGATCTTTGGTAGGATTCGATCACGCAACTCAACGGTTGCTGATCCGTTACTCTTTCATTGTTGATGTGGAAAATTCTAAATGCTAAGAGATTGGCCTAAATTTTTTCTAATATCCTAGAAATAAAATGTACCCGAATCGGGTAAAATTTCTCTATGAAACTGTCTTCCCCTTATATAGCACCACCCTGTTTTAATCAATTGTTTTCAAATTATAATGCTTACAATTATTGAATTGATAGGCGTTCAAGCGAAAAATCACATTCCCCCCAAATCTTCAAAAAAGCTCAAAACCAATAAAATATCTCCCTGTTTGAAACGACCAAATATTCAAATTCTCATATCAATTTCAAACCTGAAAATTTCAAAATCTTTTCGGAATCATCGGTAAGAAAAATTTACTATTTGAAACAAATAGATATTCAAAACATACAACCAACACTATCCTATATCGGAGCAATAGAATCTAAGCCCATTCCCAAAACAATTTTGCATTGATACGCGTTCATTCCGAATTTTTATGCGTCAGATTCCACCAGAGAGAGGACCTGAACTCTTTCTCACCCTACTATTATTTTTGCGTCCTCATCCACCGAGCCTGCTTCTTGGAACGTGATAGCCCACCATCTCTGGTGAGGTCAATTGCCTATAATACGCACAGGTCGGCCCGAAGTGCTAACGAATACCGCCAGGGGGAGCAGCAGTTATCAGGCTCATCAATCACAGTTTGGGAGAGTTCATCCCCTTCGTCTGACACTTCTTTTCCAGTCTGGACTGACGTGCCATCAAGAGTGAGATGCACAAACTACGTGTATCATCATCCGCGCACAGCTTTCTTGAGAGGTCTGGATACTCCAGTTTCGATTTGGTTCTCATCATATTCGTTCAGAAGGAGTGATGAATTGGTTTTATTTTAGGAACCACTACAATTTTTAATACAGATTAAACTTCTCAAGAGATGGTTAAGGCCCCAATTTAAAATTTCGACAAGTGAATCGTTTCAAGACATACCATACTAACTTTAAAAAGATGTGGTGAACACAAAATTGAACCTTATTCATACACAGAAGTGTATCCACAAGCGCCACCTGGTTTTGTTAGTGGAAGCTGTTCGACAACATTATTGGCGGTGGTCGCAAGTTTATGAAACTGTATGTTTGCAATTATGAACAAGCTACAAATTAAGGCTGTTGAAAATGTCGTTCACAGACTTGCTGTCTTTTACTAATTCACCTTAAGTACCCTCAATCACATACAAATGACACTTGCATCCTATTACGAATTCATATTTACGGCTTAATTGTGTATTCCCTTGCTCTCTTTAAGGTTTGTAGTACAGTTCGTCCGTACCCGTACTCTGCAAACTTAAGATTGGTTGGTTGTTTTGGGTTTTCTGACGCAAGGTTGGTTGGTGACCTGTGTTGACCAATCAATCTTGCGTCATAAAACCCAAATCAACCATCCATCCAATCATGCGCAGGAAGTTTTAAAACACCCTGGGTAGAAATTCCAATGTTCCAAAACTTCTTTTTTATGTATATTGCAACACCTCGAGAAAAATTGACACAACTGAATACTATTTTCTAGGTAGGTAGTTAATTAACGTCGCACTAAACAATACAATGGGCTATTAATATTTTACAAGAGAATCAAAAGAACATTGGAAACTTCCAGAACCTATTAGTCCGAATTCTTCAAATCAAACTCGAAGGTTCCATAAAAAAATTCGTTCCATAAAACCTTTTACATACGCATTCTTTTTGTATGGCTCAGGTGTTGCTTCGTCATCTGACCGTGGTTCAAAATTACAAGGTGTTGTCCTCGGATTCCTTGCTTTCCCTTAAGGGACTGATCCAGGACCGTCGTCAATAGCCCGTTGTGTTGTTCTAGTACGACGTTAACTAAAATTACCATTACCATTACCTTTTTGTATGCGTGTCCTATCTATTCTATGACACAAATGAAGAGAACAATTTTTACTGAAACAAAAAGCCTGCAATCACCAAAAATTATAGATTTATACTTATTGCATCTTAACTGTATGTCACTATAAGAAATGTGAGTAAATGCAACAAACTGATCTCTAACCTTTTGAAGGGGTTTACGCACATATATCCTATCTGCAACCTACAGTCTTTACTGAATAACCTCTAACCAGTCATGACCTTTTTGATCAATAGAATCTTTCTTGGGATTTTTTGAACTGCTAGATGTGGTTATTTAATCATTACGCGTGTAGTGAAGGAAAGAGAAGTACTACAATACACAAAAATCTCGTTAAAATGTCACCTTACGGTAATTCCACATTTGTGTACTAATCACCTTATCTTTGTATCCTTGTCACCTTACATTTCTATTCGAATCTGTCATGGCGTAGATGGAACACTGTCTTTGGATGGACTTTGCACACGCCATACTTACAGCATCATAAAGGCAACGCAGAGTTTTTTAAACATAACAGTCCTTCAAGAATCGAACGGTCATCGATTGTATCGCATTGTTAGTTTCGATATCAAATCGATGTGCCCGGGACCCATCACAAGAAGGATGTTAGCGTGATACATTTTATAAAATACTGATACCATTACCGCTTCTTTGTATATGTAATGGATGTGAATTTTTGATAGGAGAGCATCGATTTATTTTTTACCAGTTGGTCTTCTCTTGTTTTCCTAGGCCGTGCTTAATGGCCTAATGAACCGGGGCCATCGCAAACTTCATAATGCTGACCGCAGTCACGCGACAGAATCGTTGCAGCGTGCTTGCTTTCCTAGGCAGAGGTAAACAGATCTCTCCAAGTCAGCCACAGTGGATGGACAATGACAGGCCACGAGACACACCATTTACAACTAACTAGAAAGTTAGGTACATTAAACGAGAGTAAACAGAGAGGACTGTATTGACACCGCTGGATAGAGGTTAATTTTTAAATAAAAGTTTTAAAGATGTAGTTTAGCAAAAGAGAAAAGTTTTTTGTTTTTGTTTCCTGGGAGAGAACAAACATTGAAATGTGTCTTGTGTATGGATGGTATTTCAAAGTTCGTTCGGAAACTTTCAAGAATGGCTGTAGATGTGAGGAATACAGGTATATTATATTACACACTTCTACTGTGCAAATACAAGTACCATATTTAAACTTATCCCCTTAAATTATCTAAATCGGAATATTGTCTAGAGGCGTATCTCGTATTGAAACACAGAAGCCCGCCATTCCCTAGTAAAAAAACAATAAAATTATGAGAAATATATAAATAAATATCTATTGAATTTGAAGCGAAAACGACGATTTTCTTAACGTTTTTGGGTCTTTGACTTTTTTTTTGTTTCTGATTTCGAATCTTTGATTTGTATCTTTGCATCGTCCATGGACAACGGATAATCAGTCTTTTCAACCTCCAATAGTTTCTTGCTATGATTGGTTAATAGTGATTATGAGTACCTTCAGCAGACTCTTGTCCCCTACACCCTGCTTCTTACGGAAGCCAGCTACATACATACATACATATATATATATATATATATATATATATATATGTTTGATTGGTCCATGCATATGGCTCTACACGTTCTTCCTTTATTTCCCTACTGTTGTAAAAGGTATCTTCAAGCTCTAAGACAGTGCTTGGATCATCGTTATGAAATCAGGCAGAAATTAAATAATATATTGCCAGTAATTAAACCCACATATTTCAGTATTGTCTGTAGCCCAACTCATAGAGTCACGGATTAGCAACCAGAGAATTGCGTGTTTGAGACACGATCCAATGATACACGTGTACGTTAAATATGTCGTGGCCTTGAATGCCTTCACGTTGACGTAGTTTGATCATCGGGAGAATAAGGTGCCATACCAGGTGTTTACCTCGCCATATAACTGTGATTCAAAATTAAGAAGTGTTGTCTTTTGATCTTTACTTTCGAGATTGATCCCGGACCTTCTCCAATAGCCCGTTGTGCTCCTCCAGTGCAAAGAAAATTCAATTTCCTGCCTACACTTGAGTATTGCAAGTACTGAATTCCCTTCCACAAATTCCTTTTTACTATAGTTCATCATTAATTTTAAAATACAAGAGTCACATCTGACGTTAAAGATTTTACAAAATTCATCCGCATAAAATATTTTACAAAATTTTAAAAAATATATAAACCTGAAACAACTCTCTCCCCCTAACGTCTTAAAAAATTATTTGTTTTCTCATATTTCATATTTGTCTTAAATTAAACTGGATTTTTTTTAAGAATTCCAATTTTCAGTGGCTATGTAAAATTATTCTCGTTTAAAAGTCGTTTTTTTTTAGTCGTGCTTAATTCATGTTCTCTTATGACGTGAGACAAACTGTACGCAACGCAGTCTTTTTTTTGCTATTATGCTCCTGAATGTCCAACTTAATTACATAATATTCATTTGTCTGAATATTGCTTTTTAACGTCTTGAAATTCAGCGAATAAATTTTCTAAGCCTAAATCTCTATCGCTTTTTTTTTTTGCTCAGTTTATTGTAACTCTTCTTTCATAAGTCTGCTTACGGTTTATACTAGAATCGTGATCTCTGTGCACTGGATTAGTATAACGGGCTAATGGTAACGGTCTGGTATCAAATTCGTAAAGAAATATCCGAGGGCAAGAACGCGTAATTTTGAACCATGGTCAGATGACGAGGTTACGCCTGAGCTGGCACCTCACTCTCCAATCTTCCACACCACGCAAACGTGAGGACATTTGAGGCCGCGACAGATTCAACATGCACCAGCCCCCCCCCCCTCCTGCTTGAACACGACGACCGTTAGTTGAATTTGAACTCGAAGCCTTCCGGTTGCTAATGGCAACCGTGGGCCCCAAATCATATATGAACGAAGAGTCAAAGTCAATCATCAATATCGAAGACATTTTATTTTATTTGTTTGTAAACACCTATTGCAGTACGCACTACACAAATAATGGCAATTTATGCATCATTTACGATAGTAAAATATGTATGTGTATATAAAGATAATTTCAAATAGTATGTAGTTATTCAAATATCACCAACGTTTTCTTCATCATGGCATCAGCTGATTTATTTCGCTTTATTTTTCTTATACTGTTACATGTACGAATACGAAAGGTACTTATAGAGCTATTAATACTTCGGCAAAACGTTATTTGTATGCTAATTATTTACCAACGACAATTTTTGATTAATTAGTGATCGAAGTAAATTCCCTTGAGCACAGACAGACAAACACTTTTTCTTTCGGACAAACCTCACACCAGAAACAGGCACACAGGTAGAACGAACCTTCGAACGAAGTTAAAAACGAAAGAAATGAAATAAAATATGGCCGTCACTTTCCCCTGTCACCTACGGCTATAAAACTAAAACGATTTTTTCTCTCAAAATAATAAGATAAAGAAGTGAGCGCAAGGCAGAGAACTTTCGGTTGAGAAATAAACAGGTCATAGGTCACGTTACCCGCGATATGGCCGAGAAGAAAGCGCAAAAAAGAATTCCAATGAAGAAAATAAAAGAAGGGAAGGTGAGAGATTGAGCCAGTGTGATAGGTAAACTTCTACCACACTATGTAGGTCGTCAAGTTTCCGTTTGCGTAATCCAACAAGGCTGATTTTTGAAGACCTATCTACGTATCGGGCCAAGCCTCCGGATGGGAGACAGACGAAGAATGCTACTTTAACACCAAGTGAATCATGGTTTCCGCGCTTGAAACCGCAGTTGACTAACCCATGAGCAGTATTCTTCGTGGATAGCAATTGTGATGATACTCATCACTTTACATTAGACTGTTCCCTTATGGCAACCCCTGCATTTTATTCCCGCTCAGTCATTGAGCTATGTAACTACGTAAACTATCTGGCAACAATGAGTTAAAACTGAAGCGGCGGTTTTTGAAACTCCTCAACTGACACTCTGGTGATATACACGCTATGAGGAAGGCGTATAGTACATGGTAGTACCTTTTAGGACTATCATCTCCACTCAAGCCAGATCTTTCAGGTTTCCCAGACCATTATTGAGTTGGAACAAAAAAAGCTTTCTTGCCGTATCCTTCGCTGCTGACTTTTAATTTCAGTAGCGCATAACTCATGGTAAGATTCCACAAACATTTCGCACCCTGGCAAGAAAAGTGACGCAAATCAAAATTGCAGATTTTGAGAAACAACAACTTAAAGGATACTATAAAACTTGTATTGAAATAGTATAAACTTCTTTTAAATTTTAGGTAAGTATTTATGGTGGTAGTTTCTATTATATTCTATAGAGTAGTAATATAACACGCTAAGGCACCTCATACATGCTTTTCAATGACATAACATCAAAAATTTTATTTTTTGACCTGTGTCACTGTTCTTGCCGGGGTGCGATGTGGTAGTTTTTTGTGCAACTTCATGAACAACGCTCGCGGGATCAACTAGTGTCCTTACCTCTGGTGCCTTGCCCTATTACCACATATAATTTTTACCTTCTTATTTAACTTCATGCTCCCACTATATCCCAGCAATGATAAGGACTAAGCAAAGTGACTTTTTCTATCATAATTGGTAGTTTTAAAGGTTTCTGTCTATACCGAGAAAAGTGACATCTCTCGAAAAAGTAAATTTGGCAAGAGAGCCAAAGAAAGAAACTCTTTCATCATATTTGACTTCTTAACCCTCCAAGTGGTTACAACGAGATATCTCGTCCATCATGATCTGACCAATTTGACTAATGACGATATATTTCGTCATCAAGGTATCGTCTATTTTTTTATGATAGTTTGATCAAGGTCAGTTTTCTCCCAATGACGAGATATCTCGCCCGTCAGGAACTGGTCAGTTTTGATGATACATCGAAAGATACCTCGTTGAGACAACCACCAGGAGGTTTAGTTTGAAATTTATAGAATGCGTTCATACCCACCAAAATGTATGTATGTCAGAATGGAAAATGTGTCCTAAAGATACCAAACCTCCGAATGGGAAGCATGGAAGAAGAATGCTACTTTGATTCCAAATGGATCATGATTTCCGTGCATGAATCGACTAACCCATAGTAATTCGATGAGCACTGATAGGGGATAACCCAAATGGCAACATATATCAGATAGAGGGGTTTTAAGAGGTTTCGTTCGCATCGAGGAAAGTGACACCTCTCTTTGAAATAAATTTGGCAAGACAGATAACGAATGAAATTTTTTCATCAACTTACTTCTTAATTTCAAATTCATTGAATTCATTCGTATATATTAAAATGCATCTATTTAAGTCCGAATGGAATTTATGTTTGAAATATACCAAGCCTCTCCGATTGCCACTTTGACCCAAGTGAATCATGGCTTCCGCTCAGAAACCGCAGAAGGTGACTAACCCATGGTAGTGCGGAGTATTCCTTGTGGAAAGCAAACACAGAAGCTTCTATTCTCTTCTTATCTTCTTCTATATTCTCTAAAGTTTTGAGGGTATTAATTAATTCATATCGCTATAGTTGATAATTTATAAGTAGGGCAACTTTTTGGTTGCAGTAAAAATGGGAAAAGTTGCATTTATCATTCCCTAAAGTTGCATTTATGAAAATAAAGTTGCATTTATTTTTGATACACTAAAATCTAAAATAAATTATTAGTAAAGAATGAAACAATACAAAATTTATTTGTTTATTATTAAATTCAGAAGAACGTTGATGTCGTTATGGTCGGTCCTTGGTCAGTAATTTCTTTAGCATTGAAAACTGCGCTTAAGAGAGATTGATGTTGCCTGACATTGTTGCATTGGACTTTTTCTGCAGATGTGAAACAAGTGTGCCACTCAAGTAAATTGGAGCAATCACGGATAAAGCACCTTGAGTGTGATTCCAGCCGCAGTCATATAATATGCTGTATCGGATAGCAGAAGCGCAAAATCCTTTCGCTCAACATCAGAGATTTTAAAACGTCATCTACAAGGAAACAACACATTGATTATCGAAACTCACCTCGGAAACTCTGCAGTCGATTATGCAAGTTTGTTCTGGATTATCATGAGTGCCAACCAATGTGTTAAAGTACTTGCTATTTATTTCACTTTCGTCTGTTAGGACGAATATCTTCTTTCCATGAACTTCTTGTTTGATCCGCAATATTTCGGCGTTCGCAAGATCAGGCACACGTGATTGAAATCACAAAGTGCATTCAGAGGGCAAAAAGTGAAATAGTAATTTCGTATTAATTAATTTTAAGCTAAATTGTAAAAAGTTGCAAACATGTAAAAAGTTACATTTATGTAGAAAGTTGCATTTATGTTACGGTTATAACTCACTTACAATACACTCCATGTAGGAGGAATTTTGTTTTTAGTACTTTACATACAGTGTAGAACGTGTGAAAAAAAGTTGCATTTGTTGCAAAAAGTTGCCCTATTTATAAGTTATTATAAGGATAAGTTATTATATACTTATTAATATTAATTTAAAGGAATTTAATTATGAAGTGGGACACTCTATACCTCGAAAAAGTTAGTTTAGAAGGTTGGTTATATTTTATGCCGAAAGAGGGCACGGTGCCAAACACAAAGCGTCATATAAATGGACATAGTTGTATTAGAAAGGTTTTACGTCTCTGCGTAAAGAGAGAAGTACAGAAATACGTCCAAACCGGAGTTAAACTTTTGACGTCAACAACTTGTAGTTTGCTATGGCAACCCACTAGGCCAAGGCGACTCTTACATTTAACAGAGACCCAAAGAATGAAAATCCTTTAGTATACTTCACTTTTGATTTTTAAAATATTCATTGAATTCTCTCAAAACAATACAACGGTATTATGTGAGTCCGGAGCAATTAGCTTCGATTCCACGGTGTCTACAGGACAGTCTAAGAAATAATAGCCATCATATAGAAACTAGATAAAACATTAATAATCGATGAGGGGAAATACAGATTTTGTCAAAACTTTCTCGGTAAAAGGTCTCTCCGGTACATAAAATAAGATAAGTTCCAATGTCTTCCCTTTTATTAAGCAAACAGGGCACCTTCCAGATTCCACAAGATAAAGATCTCGTTCGTTTCAAGAAGATATATTCCTTAGAGCACTTCGATCTTATGTACTAAATAAAACTGTTTTAAGAAAGTTTGACTCGACTATGTGACTCCCTATACATTGCTTCAGGATCTTTTTCTCTTTTACGTATAAAACATTTTATATTTATAGAAGTTGGAGTAGTTGAATTAACGTCACACTGGACGTTAATTCAAATTAACGGCCATTTAAGTAGACATGGTGATGGCGATGTCAATACACCATAATCATGTACTCAGATGCAAACACTTGTTCACTTCAGCCACAAAAGAAATCCAGATGTTAATTTACTTTAAAATTCATTTGTTGAGAGTTGCACACACACACACACATTCTAGTCTCTTTGCCAACTACATCTAAAGTCACTACGGGAATGAATTCTGACTGTTTTGACGCGACCATAATCTGTTAGACAGTTGACGTTTATGTAACGTAAAAATGGCCCACATCCATCATCCTTAATCTGATTTGATCGATAGACATTTTTCCTACTGATGATACTAACGCGCATTGTGAATTTGAATTAACCGACTAGTAGAAAAGGAATAACCAAAAACCCCAACTATATTTAAGACATTTAATGAATTGCAATGATTAAAACGCGTTTATGAAGTGTAGAATTTTTAATGTATGACTTATCATTACTGATCAATCTTTTTTAAGATGCGTTAGTTGTCTTCAGAAATCGTACTGTTGTAATGATTTATAAAGCATACTTTATTACAGATTATTAGCATGAAAAGTATTGAGAGTGAATGGAATCTTAGAAAAAAAATCTCGTTCTGAATAATTGCTTTTAAATGGTTAGTATTTACATTCTTTCTTGTGAGTGATGTTTTGAAAACCTTATTTCGAGGCAGTACAAGGTTTTGAAATATCACTGAGAAATGAAATGTTCTTGAAATTTCTTCCCCTTTCACTCGTAAATATCACACAATGTTGAAACATGAAATATTTGGATATTTTACGACTTGTTCAAACACTATATGAACATCAAAACAATCATTCGATCACTGCTACTATAAAGTAGTAGCTTTAAAGCTCGTTGAGATTAGAGTACAACGGGATCTTGAAATCCCTTATTGCTGATTATTAACTTTCGCGGAGTTACCGAAAATAATTGGTGCGCATTGGAACACAAACTCATGGTACGCTTCATTGTTCATGAATATTTACAACTCAAAATACTCAAATTAGTTAGGCATTTAGTACATCTCATAGTTAAAAAATACATCTCAGCCTCAGTAATATATGATCTCACAAAAACTCAGTAATGCGAACTCAATAACTCACAGCTTAAACTTGCAACAATAGATCACCACTGTGTGTGGTGTGTCAGTATTGCTAAGTGGATAAGCGCTTGCTTAAAACATTTTAAGACAACACATTTTCGATCATCTCTCTATTCCATTCCCCCTATTTTTCCTGGGCCAGAATTGCCCACAAGATTCCTCCAGTGTCCACAGGGAAGTTGTAGAGTCAATTTTGGGTAATTGGTAATTTTTTAGTTAACGTCGTACTAGAGCAACACAACGGGCTATTGACGACGGTCCGGGATCAGTCCCTGAAGGGAAGATCCGAGGACAACAACTCGTAATTTTGAACCACGGTCAGATGACGAAGCAACACCTGGACTGGCACCCCACTCTCCAAACTTCCACGCCAACCCAACGTGAGGACTTTCGGCCACGACAGATTTAAGGTGCACCAGCCGCCTCTACACCATACGTTTACAAACATCCATGCCCGGATTCGAACCGGGAACCTTCCGATCTAGAGGCTAACACCTTAACCACTATACCCGTTGGTCGGCAATTTTGGGAAACAATTACAAAGACAAATAAAGTATGAAAACTAACAAGTATCGGAAAATGTATAACGATGTTTATGTTGAAATTTGGAAGTATATAGTCATCGTTATAATTTTGGTCACCCCTATTTTTTCTTGCGGTGTGCAAGTAAACCCCAGCGCACCATCCAGGAACGGTCCTGCATTCAAAAGTCCCATCACTTCCTCTTAAACTAGTTCTCCCTCAACATTCCCGGCGACACAGAACATCAAAACAACAAACCCAAACTGATCGCTGATACTATTGCTTCACCTAATTAGCCTCAAATGTCGACAAGGGCCAAAAACCTACATAACCACCACCCTCGCAACACAACATCTCCCCCCCCCTCCAAAACTCAAACCAGAACAAGCAAACAACGCCATCCTTCTTTCACAAACTACACAAAGAATCCGGGTGAAAATACCCCTTTCATCATTTTTACCCCACGCAGTCTGTGTTAAGTTAATTAAAGAGGAATCTGTACCCGGCCATGCTGCACACACTTGATGCTCAAGATTGTTAAATGACTACCCGGTCCCTTTCGACCACGGCAAATTCTGCGGCTCCCAAAGCGTGGCAACATCTGGCTTCGAACATCACCTAATCGTCTGGCCACCCCCTTATTCGGGGATAGGCATCGGGTGGGGATGAACTGCGTCTCCTTGTTCCTCATCGGTTTATCAGGTGACCATGTTGGGAAGAGGGGGATGAGGGATGAATGCACCGGGTGTCTGTGGGTGGGTCTGCCCCCGGTCGGTTGTTCGAAATTGATACCTTTAGGGGAAAGAGTGCTGTTCGAAATGGTGGGATTATTTAGAACAGAGGAGATTTCAATGATTGGTAATTCCATATCGTGATGGTTACACGCACGCCTTATAGTCGGCGTAATGATCGTAATGAAATTAGTGGTCTTATTTCCATAGACTAGAGTGCGATTCGAAATGATGCATGAATTTAATGGTGCGTGAAATTTCGTAGCATTTAAACCTGCTAATCTTACATGTCCCATGCAGGGCATAGCCACGAGAACTGTTTTAAGTCTGATCGGGAAGCATTACCTGTCTTACAAAAATCTAATAACTTGTTTTGGACAAAATACAAAACTATTCATTTCTTTAACACGTGAAGGGGTTTGGTTGGTTGCAGATCCATGACTGATTTCTTTTTCATTGTAATAATTGCAATCCAATTGCAATTCACAAACAAGATGAGATAAGGACAACTTTGAAGGGTTGGAACATGAATACTAATGTTTGCTGTGCTGAGAAAAGTTAGAGTAGGAATTTGATTGGAAGAATATGGAAACTGTGACTTCTAATCGTATTACAGGGATATTTTTGAGTGATTGACGGTTATTCCGATTGTAACTCAGATAAACAAGAAGTGCTGGGAATCATTTCGGAGTGCTTGAACTTGTATGCTAATGTTCATAATGCTGAGAAAATTCACTCTTAGTCCTAAATTGAAGAAATATGGAAATAGTTTACTAATCGTATTAGAGCAAAACTTCTGATAGAGTTGAGCATTATATATTAGTATAGTAGATGTCAGGAACTCCTTGCATGTTCATTGGCAACATACACAACCCTACAATAATAGACCGGACGCCAGCGGATTTCAATAAAATCCGACTACTAGTTTGGAGGTGTTTTTCGTGGTATGGCCTGGATTAACATTTTAGGCAATCAAGTTCTTCCTACGCTCTGGCAATTTTATGGAACGGACGACTGTTACTTCCAGACGACAACGCTACATGTCATGTTGAAAGCCTCTGTCAAGCTGTGGAATCAAGATATGGATGTAAAACGTCTTCCCTGGCCTGCTCAGAGTCCCGACCTAAATCCCATAGAACATTTGTGGGACGAATTAGAGCGACGCTTACGTGCCAGGGAACCAAGTTCGCAATCTACAGCTGAGTAGGCGACATTCTTGCAGCGGGAATGGACACAAATACCCATAGCTGGGTATCAAAACCTTGATGAAAGTATATCCAGAAGGGTTACTAGTGTAATTGCAGCATGTGGGGGACCATCCCCCTATTAAAGCATGCATTCTTTCCCTTATATCATCACATCTTGCTGTCTGTTTCAGTATTGTAGGGTTGTGTATACATCTTTGGGGTTCAATGGTAGAAAATATCCTAATTGTGTTTTGTAAGGGCAAACTTTCGAAAAGCAATCTCAAAATAAAGTTGGAAAATACATTTTTTTCCAAAATGTATATACATTTCATAAATCATAGGTGGAACGTTTGATTAGATTATCTTTCTTCATTTTTTCATTTAGTGAATAGTTTATGTAGTTCCAGAGAGGAAACTTGCCAATCCGAATCATGTTGCATCTCTTTTTGCGTGAGTACTCTTTAATAGAGGAATCTCAATTAATTTGACATGATTTTTTTGATAACTCTTTTTAGAATGCTCATGTGCTACAGCTGTGGAACATTCCCAATGAACAGTTCTTTAGTTTCAAAAATCTGTTAGCCAACTGAAAATCGGAGTATTTTGTAGTGAATCTGAAAGCATTTAGATTATTCGATAATTTGATTCAATAATTTGGAGGAATTGTTATAGAAATTTGTAACCATTATTTTGCTGAATATAGCAGATTATGTACGTACTTAATAATAATCGAAGAGTAGATTATATGTAAAATATTTCACGTTACATTAATTTAGAACAAAAACAAAACTCTTGCTGATACCTGGTATTTTTATAAGGAATCATAAATTAAATATAACACACACAGTATTCAGTTTTCTTGAAATACGTATTTAATGGTCTTCTTGAAAGCATATCAATTTTACTCTTTTGGAATTAACTGTACAATTCCTGTTTTATTCTCTCTCTTTCTGCATCACCATTAACCTAATAATAAATTTGACTTTAAATTTTATCTCTGGTACAATGTGATATAAAACTATAAATAATTTCAAGAGAAATGTCTACACATTTTTTACATTTTTGGTCGCATTTTTCATAGTTAAGTCAATTTTTAGTTTTAATCAAATTCAAATTTACGTTTATGCTTGATGTCTCAAACTGTCTTTAAAAGAAAAAAGGAACATTTTAATTCAAATATCTTCCAAATTCTCTGGAACGATTATGTTCGAAGAGCCAATTGGGAAAAGTGTTGACTCTAAGTTATATAAAAACGTATTCGTTCAGAGTCAACTTCTATTGATTATTTCTCCTTTCAAATGCAAATTGGATCCCATTCTTACCTCAGCTCTAGGCTCTTCCTTTGGAGAATCTGTAAGAAAAATGCTTTCGTAAACAATCTTGAAGTTAAGTTCTCTTAGCTTGGATAACCCTGCTTTTTATCCGACTATCACAAGAAATTTAAATAAAAACGCAATGAATTTTACAAAATAAAAAACGTTGTCATTGATCAAACATCGACCTTCTACCTTCTACTGAAATAGAGAGAGAGAGAATATATACATATATATATATATATACATATATATATATACATTTTTTTTTCCTAATGGCGGGCACATTTGACCGTAGTCATTGGCCACTACAAGGCCGGAAGTGATGGCCACTTGTGAAGGAGCACCCAGTGGGAGTACCATCATTGCTCCTAACAATTACTTCGTAATTTTGCACCATGTTCAGATGACGAAGCAACACCTGAGCTGGTATACGCTTACAAACATCCATGCCCGAACCCGGATTCGAACCGGGGACCTTCCGATCTAGAGGCTAACACCTTAACCACTATACCGGTTGGTCGGCATATATATATATATATATATATATATATATATATATATAATATATATATTATATATATATATATATATATATATATATATATATATATATATATATATATATATATATATATATATATATATATATATATATATATATATATATATATATATATATATATATATATATATATATATTAACCAATCAATAATTTCGCGATCGGGAAAAAATAGTATGAAACTGCGGACACAAGCTCAGTCTATTTCATTAGGAAGCCGATGTGATCAAATAGTTCAGACAAAAATATTCTCGAATAGTTAATCCTCCAAGTGGTTTTGGTAGTTCAAAATTACGTGGTTCTGTCCTCGGATCTTTACCTTCGGGTATTGATCCCGGACCGTTGTCAATAGCCCGTTGTGTTGCTTCAGTACGACGGTAATTAGAATACCTACCTAAAAAGTGGTTTTGACGAGACATTGCTGGGTTTTTTATGATGACGAGATCAATATCCGGACTTTTTTTTTCCAATAACAAGATATCTCGTCCATCAAGATCGGGTAAGATTTGCTAAAAACAGGACACCTTGGAAAGAAAACCACCAGAAAGATTAAAACACACAGTCAATAGTATGCATCATAACAGAAACCCACGCGAAATATAGTTCCTTGAGTAACAAATAAACTAGTTCGATAACTATATTACAACCGCGCCAATGGTGCCAATCTGCAAAATTGACGTTCCTTCTAAACGCGTTCAAAGTTGCTACGGGAAAATTGAAGATACGACTCAAATAATATTGTTTTCTCATAAAAATCGGCATTTCTATTAAGAATCAAGATTCGTGACCTTGTCATTGTATAAATCATGAAATGGGGACTCGAAAAATGCAGTTAGGCGAGAATAGCCAAAACTGTAGATTCATATTTTTGGCGTGGTGGCAGTAACAATATATAGCCACACTCATATATTTTATGTATTTCTTAAAACGCAACAAAATTCCAGTCAATCGTTTGCGTGAAAAAATGACACTTAAATCAAAACGATTCTCAGAATGGTACCCATTTATTACATTTATGGCCAACATGCTTTGCATCTGTAAATGTAACGTGACTAAAAGTACCAGGTGAACAGGTTCTTTAACATTTTTTCTGTGTCTTCCGGAAGGACGAATCCTACTTATGATTGGGGCGCTACCTCACACAAGGGGCACTATTAAGTGTTCTTTATTACTCTCTTAATTCCTTTATCACGCTTTCTGTTTACGAGTTATTTTACGGACTCGACAGTTTGGAATCGACTCAAGGATCAGTCCTCGAATAAGAAAAAATGCAGACAGGAAATCTGCTCTTCTGCCATCGCTAAGTATTAAGATGCACATTTTCAATCAGATGAGTACGTTGAAATTAGTATTTAGGTATATATTTTTTGGTTAGAGAGCTATATATTTTGATTTTGAACGAATTAACCGCATTTGGCAACTGACACACCCAATTTGAAAGGGTTGTATTCTTTTCTTGAATTTTGATGAAATCTTCTATTATTCTGTACCGGAAACCATGGCGTATAAAAATATTAAAAAAAACAAGCTACTGGAAACAAAAATAGACTACCAATAGATATTCCCTTAATTTGATGACCCTAGTAACTTAAAGGCATGGATAATTTTTAATGTCAAGAAAAATCTTTAACAAAAGTTCAAAGAGGAAATTGAACTTTGTTAAAATTAAAGTTATCAACCATTAAAAACTGGTTGAGATCAATAGTACAGGGTTAGTAAAAAAAGTATTCATTGGAATTTCAAATTTGAATAGAAATCAAATTTTTATGACGGGTATCGAATATTTTACGATTATTTGTTAATTCCAAGAGAGATAGAGATAGAGATACTAATTTAAGCTATAAAATAAATATGAAGAATAAATACATCAACTACGCGTAATCAAATTCGCTTTATTAAATAAAATTCAGAATTTATAAGTTTCCTGAAATATGATGTTTTATGATTATAATAAATTATCCAAAGAGTATTAAATTATTTATTAAACAATCATAAGTTAATAAGGCCAAGTCCATAAATTTTGGTATCGTAATTACCAGTGAATATCTAGAAAATCAGTGCTAATACATTTCTTACTGTAATCCTCTCCACTGGAATTATATTTATTTATTTTATACAAATTATAAGCATTAAAATTATTTTTTATGTTGATAAGGTATGACTTAATTTTTTGAAATTGCGTTTGATGTTTTCAGTATGATTTTTTCATTTAAATTTATGTAATTGCTAAAATAATTAAATTGTTACTAATGATTGCACTAATTAGATCTTAGTCCAATAACCCGTTTTCGGACTGCAACATTTGAAAGGAATATTACGCGAAATACATTTGATTAAAAGTTGTATGAAACTTTCATTGATTATTAAGACCATAGTTCATAGCATCTAAAATATTAACTGTGTTTTGTAGAAATTTACCACTTTCTCTACTATTCTCAAACCCTTACGTCTTTCAATTAGTGACTGACGAAGCTGTAATTGAAGATTAAATTATTCTGAAATATCTTACGTCAAGTATATTCGATTATATTGAAAATTAATCCATGGATTCTTGAACAATGATATTTACATCTGCAAAATCTTTTGTCTGTAAATAATAAGTATTTTTAGCATATAATGTTCTCCCAAAGAAAAACTGAATCCTTCTGAACATACCTAGGAATCATTATTACTCTAACTAGAATTAGAGCCCATCCCCACACGAAAGAACGATCTTCATTTTAATCTCTACATTTGTTCACGAAAATGCCGTTGAAACCTCAAAAGCCTATATCTCCTTAAATAGCCTGTATAAAGACCCAAAATAACTAAACAAGTAACTCACAAGTAACTAAAGCTTAAACTATTCTAAAAAGTGCTGTCTTGGGGGGGGGGAAATCGGACTTTTTCATTCTTTGCAAGTACTGTATATTTTTAGAAATGTGTAATGTCCTAAAAGTAAGACTATATTCTAACTTACAGAACTGAGGAATTAATGTTACACAGTTAGATGACGAGCCTACCCCATCGAAGTAACAATTTTCATCTCGATTTTAACATTTAATCACAGCTTGGTCACTAAAACCAATAGTCTAAATCCATTAAATTAATTTCATAAAGGGACAAAATTAGGATGTTCACGAAAGAGCAACTGTATAGCTGTAAGTAAAAGTCAGACTTATACATGGTCTTGAATAATACTTGCACCTGCAAAATTATTTGAGTAAGTATTGGATACTATGTACTTTAAACAATGGGTATAATTGGATTGAATTTAAGGTTCTCCAAAAGTAAAATTACTTTTTTCTTAACAAACATGAGGAATTAATATTACTCTTAGAGATAGAGCCTATACCCTTAAAATATCTATTCACCGGACGTTCATCGAAATACCAACATTTATCCACTGCAAAGCATATAAGATTTTAACTATCGAGATCCGTATATCACATCAATGAAGAAGATAACTAATGAGTAATTAACTGTGAAGCTATAATCGTTGCTTGAATCATAACAAGTATTATCTATCGGTATTATTAAGTCCTCGAGTATAGTTAATTAAAAATTAAAAACTTATCCATAGATTCTAGAACAGAAATGCTTAGATATAATAAATTTTTTGTAAGTCGTGCATTTTTTTTGCAATGTCTGTAACTGGGTGTAATGTTTTCTTAAAAAAACCCAATCGTCTTCACAGTCTTATGGAGCTAAAATTTCTCTAAGATGCAGACTACTCCCTAAAAATTATAAGTCACTGAACCTTAATCCCAATGTCTACATTCGAGTTGTAGGTGGTACAGGTTCGATTCCTGTCAGATGCATTCCTTCCTGAGTATTTCTCTCTTCTATGTCAGTAAAACCTTCTATGCGTGTCTTTTACTTGATATTGTATGTCTTGTGTCTGGCGCAGCATGGGTAAATATGACCCTTGTGACATAAAACTCCAAACCAACCAACCAAACCCAATTTCAACACCTTTTCACAACAATGTCACTGAAATCTCATAAGCCTAGATCCCCCAAATCACCTGTTCAAAAGGACACAAGTAAGATTATCACGAAAGATGTAGCTGTAAAGTTGTCATTAGAAGTCAGACTAATCCATGATTTCGAACAATAATGGTTTGAAAAAATTATTAGTAAGTATCACATATATATTTTGTAATGTGTTTAAATGAGATACAAGTAATCTTCAAAAAAAAAAGTAGTAAAACCGTATTTGAGTTTTACGTCCTAAGAAATGAATATTTATTTTAGAGTTCACCATAAAATACCTTCCCCTTAGCCTTCAACGTATCTTTATCCCGTTCTCAAAATTTATTCCTAGCAAGGCCGCTGAAACCTCAATAGCCCAGATCCCCAAATTGCCTGTATAAAAGGACAATGATCACGAAAGGTGTAACTATAAAGTTGTCATTAGAAGTCAGACTAATCTATGATTTTGGACAATAATGGTGTGAAAAAATTATTTGCAAGTATCACATGTATTTTGAAATTGAGATACAAGTAATTTTCTTCAAAAGTGAAACTGTATTCGTGTTTTCCGTCCTCAGAAGTTAATATTTCTTTGAGAGTTAGAGCCTTCACCCCTAAACTAACGATCCGCCGAACTTTCATCCCAATCTCAACATTTATTCCCATCAAGGCTGCTAAAACCTCAATAGTCCAGATCCCCAAATCGCCTGTATAAAAGGACACAAGTACAATGATCACGAAAGATGTAACTATAAAGTTGTCATTAGAATTCAGCCTAATCCATGATTTCGAACAATAAGGGTCTGAAAGAATTATTTGTAAGTATCACATATTTTTCAATTGAGGTACAAGTAATTTTCTTCAAAAGTAAAAAAATATTCGTGTTTTCCGTCCTCAGAAATTAATATATCTTTGAGAGTTAGAGCCTTCACCCCTAAAATAACGATCCACCGAACCTTCATCCCAATCTCAACATTTATTCCCAGCAAGGCCGCTGAAACCTCAATAGCCCAGATCCCCAAATCGCCTGTATAAAAGGACACAAGTACAATGATCACGAAAGATGTAACTATAAAGTTGTCATTAGAATTCAGCCTAATCCATGATTTCGAACAATAATGGTCTGAAAGAATTATTTGTAAGTATCACATATTTTGCAATTGAGATACAAGTAATTTTCTTCAAAAGTAAAAAAAAAATATTCGTGTTTTCCGTCCTCAGAAATTAATATATCTTTGAGAGTTAGAGCCTTCACCCATTAAATAACGATCCACCGAAACCTTCATCCTAATCTCAACATTTATTCCCAGCAAGGCCGCTGAAACCTCAATAGCCCAGATCCCCAAATCGCCTGTATAAAAGGACACAAGTACAATGATCACGAAAGATGTAACTATAAAGTTGTCATTAGAATTCAGCCTAATCCATGATTTCGAACAATAATGGTCTGAAAGAATTATTTGTAAGTATCACATATTTTGCAATTGAGATACAAGTAATTTTCTTCAAAAGTAGAAAAATATATTCGTGTTTTCCGTCCTCAGAAATTAATATATCTTTGAGAGTTAGAGCCTTCACCCCTAAAATAACGATCCACCGAACCTTCATCCTAATCTCAACATTTATTCCCAGCAAGGCCGCTGAAACCTCAATAGCCCAGATCCCCAAATCGCCTGTATAAAAGGACACAAGTACAATGATCACGAAAGATGTAACTATAAAGTTGTCATTAGAATTCAGCCTAATCCATGATTTCGAACAATAATGGTCTGAAAGAATTATTTGTAAGTATCACATATTTTTCAATTGAGGTACAAGTAATTTTCTTCAAAAGTAAAAAAATTTTCGTGTTTTCCGTCCTCAGAAATTAATATATCTTTGAGAGTTAGAGCCTTCACCCCTAAAATAACGATCCACCGAACCTTCATCCCAATCTCAACATTTATTCCCAGCAAGGCCGCTGAAACCTCAATAGCCCAGATCCCCAAATCGCCTGTATAAAAGGACACAAGTACAATGATCACGAAAGATGTAACTATAAAGTTGTCATTAGAAGTCAGACTAATCTATGATTTTGGACAATAATGGTGTGAAAAAATTATTTGCAAGTATCACATGTATTTTGAAATTGAGATACAAGTAATTTTCTTCAAAAGTGAAACTGTATTCGTGTTTTCCGTCCTCAGAAGTTAATATTTCTTTGAGAGTTAGAGCCTTCACCCCTAAACTAACGATCCGCCGAACTTTCATCCCAATCTCAACATTTATTCCCATCAAGGCTGCTAAAACCTCAATAGTCCAGATCCCCAAATCGCCTGTATAAAAGGACACAAGTACAATGATCACGAAAGATGTAACTATAAAGTTGTCATTAGAATTCAGCCTAATCCATGATTTCGAACAATAAGGGTCTGAAAGAATTATTTGTAAGTATCACATATTTTTCAATTGAGGTACAAGTAATTTTCTTCAAAAGTAAAAAAATATTCGTGTTTTCCGTCCTCAGAAATTAATATATCTTTGAGAGTTAGAGCCTTCACCCCTAAAATAACGATCCACCGAACCTTCATCCCAATCTCAACATTTATTCCCAGCAAGGCCGCTGAAACCTCAATAGCCCAGATCCCCAAATCGCCTGTATAAAAGGACACAAGTACAATGATCACGAAAGATGTAACTATAAAGTTGTCATTAGAATTCAGCCTAATCCATGATTTCGAACAATAATGGTCTGAAAGAATTATTTGTAAGTATCACATATTTTGCAATTGAGATACAAGTAATTTTCTTCAAAAGTAAAAAAAAAATATTCGTGTTTTCCGTCCTCAGAAATTAATATATCTTTGAGAGTTAGAGCCTTCACCCATTAAATAACGATCCACCGAAACCTTCATCCTAATCTCAACATTTATTCCCAGCAAGGCTGCTGAAACCTCAATAGCCCAGATCCCCAAATCGCCTGTATAAAAGGACACAAGTACAATGATCACGAAAGATGTAACTATAAAGTTGTCATTAGAATTCAGCCTAATCCATGATTTCGAACAATAATGGTCTGAAAGAATTATTTGTAAGTATCACATATTTTGCAATTGAGATACAAGTAATTTTCTTCAAAAGTAGAAAAATATATTCGTGTTTTCCGTCCTCAGAAATTAATATATCTTTGAGAGTTAGAGCCTTCACCCCTAAAATAACGATCCACCGAACCTTCATCCTAATCTCAACATTTATTCCCAGCAAGGCCGCTGAAACCTCAATAGCCCAGATCCCCAAATCGCCTGTATAAAAGGACACAAGTACAATGATCACGAAAGATGTAACTATAAAGTTGTCATTAGAATTCAGCCTAATCCATGATTTCGAACAATAATGGTCTGAAAGAATTATTTGTAAGTATCACATATTTTTCAATTGAGGTACAAGTAATTTTCTTCAAAAGTAAAAAAATTTTCGTGTTTTCCGTCCTCAGAAATTAATATATCTTTGAGAGTTAGAGCCTTCACCCCTAAAATAACGATCCACCGAACCTTCATCCCAATCTCAACATTTATTCCCAGCAAGGCCGCTGAAACCTCAATAGCCCAGATCCCCAAATCGCCTGTATAAAAGGACACAAGTACAATGATCACGAAAGATGTAACTATAAAGTTGTCATTAGAATTCAGCCTAATCCATGATTTCGAACAATAATGGTCTGAAAGAATTATTTGTAAGTATCACATATTTTTCAATTGAGATACAAGTAATTTTCTTCAAAAGTAAAAAAATATATTCGTGTTTTCCGTCCTCAGAAATTAATATATCTTTGAGAGTTAGAGCCTTCACCCCTAAAATAACGATCCACCGAACCTTCATCCTAATCTCAACATTTATTCCCAGCAAGGCCGCTGAAACCTCAATAGCCCAGATCCCCAAATCGCCTGTATAAAAGGACACAAGTACAATGTTCACGAAAGATGTAACTATAAATTTGTCATTAGAATTCAGCCTAATCCATGATTTCGAACAATAATGGTCTGAAAGAATTATTTGTAAGTATCACATATTTTGCAATTGAGTTACAAGTAATTTTCTTCAAAAGTAAAAAAAAAATATTCGTGTTTTCCGTCCTCAGAAATTAATATATCTTTGAGAGTTAGAGCCTTCACCCCTAAAATAACGATCCACCGAAACCTTCATCCTAATCTCAACATTTATTCCCAGCAAGGCCGCTGAAACCTCAATAGCCCAGATCCCCAAATCGCCTGTATAAAAGGACACAAGTACAATGATCACGAAAGATGTAACTATAAAGTTGTCATTAGAATTCAGCCTAATCCATGATTTCGAACAATAATGGTCTGAAAGAATTATTTGTAAGTATCACATATTTTGCAATTGAGATACAAGTAATTTTCTTCAAAAGTAGAAAAATATATTCGTGTTTTCCGTCCTCAGAAATTAATATATCTTTGAGAGTTAGAGCCTCTTCACCCCTAAACTAAAGATCCGCCGAACTTTCATCCCAATCTCAACATTTATTCCCATCAAGGCTACTAAAACCTCAATAGTCCAGATCCCCAAATCGCCTGTATAAAAGGACACAAGTACAATGATCACGAAAGATGTAACTATAAAGTTGTCATTAGAATTCAGCCTAATCCATGATTTCGAACAATAATGGTCTGAAAGAATTATTTGTAAGTATCACATATTTTTCAATTGAGATACAAGTAATTTTCTTCAAAAGTAAAAAAAAATATTCGTGTTTTCCGTCCTCAGAAATTAATATATCTTTGAGAGTTAGAGCCTTCACCCCTAAACTAACGATCCGCCGAACTTTCATCCCAATCTCAACATTTATTCCCATCAAGGCTGCTAAAACCTCAATAGTCCAGATCCCCAAATCGCCTGTATAAAAGGACACAAGTACAATGATCACGAAAGATGTAACTAAAAAGTTGTCATTAGAATTCAGCCTAATCCATGATTTCGAACAATAAGGGTCTGAAAGAATTATTTGTAAGTATCACATATTTTTCAATTGAGGTACAAGTAATTTTCTTCAAAAGTAAAAAAATATTCGTGTTTTCCGTCCTCATAAATTATTTTATCTTTGAGAGTCAGAGCCTTCACCCCTAAAATAACGATCCACCGAACCTTCATCCCAATCTCAACATTTATTCCCAGCAAGGCCGCTGAAACCTCAATAGCCCAGATCCCCAAATCGCCTGTATAAAAGGACACAAGTAGGATGATCACGAAAGGGGTAAACTGCAGAAGAAATTAACTTCCGTGATCCTTCCCATTGCGCTACTCTTCGTACCCTTATGTCTAAGCCAGGTCTCACTCCCGTCTCTTTTGCAATACAAACACTTCCCAGAGGCCGCTTATTTGCATTTCGGCACTAGAGGCTGCTGCTCCCCGGTTTCAGAACCCGCATTTTCACTCTACTATTCTGGTCACGCTTCCTCCACCTTGCTTGCGCTTGCCATCAATTTGAGAAGAAAAGTATACGCCCCTCCCTCCTTCTTCCTACCTAAACACAAAGATCTTCTGGGGGAGGAATGAAAGAGTAACGGGGATTGTTCGATATCCCTTTCACTTAATTATTATTCTTAATCTATGCATCGAATCACGTGTGGATGATTCTCTTTTTTTTTTTATTTGGTTCGGTCGGGATACTTCACTGAGTTTCTGGTTCCTTTTCCGCGTGTGACGTCACGGCGGTAATCTCGTATTGGAAAGGGTGGCGGTGATTTAGGGTGCGGTGTGGGTATTTTAAGGTATGAATGGCTTGAGGAGAGAATGTAGGGAAAATATGCGATCTAATTCTGATTGAAGGGAAAGTTAACGAAGGGGAAATTATTTGGAATTTTTCGTGATTCTTCTCTTTATTTCGCATTGTGTGGCATTTAGGATTGAATTCTTTTGTTGTTTGGGTTCTAATTTGGAAAGGTCGGTTGAAATGATTGCATTCTTCATTCGCCAGGTTTCGGATCAATTTCTGTTGGCAGTTCGAATATTCATAATCCGTTTTCAACGAAATATTGGAGGTAACTTTGTCTTAGTTCGTTTGCCCAATGACCCAAGTTGTAGACGACGAGTGCTAGATTCTTATAAGTTTCATTCCTTATACCCATAAGGAATAAAAAGTCCTATGTTAGTAAAATTTTCCTTGTGTTGTTTATCTATCTGATGACGTTGTTTATCACAGCTTGTCTCCAAAATTCCCTTGTGACATAAAACCCAAACCAGCCAACCATCAAAGAGATATTAAGATATCTTGCAAATTTCTTGCATTTCTTTTCCTGTGATTTTTGAGGCCGTGGTAGCACGGATAGAAGATATTAACGGATTAACAACCGGGGGGTTACAAGTTCGAATCCAACCAAAGAACGTCTTCGATTGATGCATGTTAAGTTGTCATGGCCTCAAATGTCCTCACGATAGCGTGGTGTGGAAGTTTGGAGAGTGGGGATCCAGCTCAGATGTGACCTCGTCATCTAACCGAGGTTCAGAATTACGTGGTGTTTTCTTCGTATCTTTCCTTTCAGATTGGATTACGAGCCATCGCCAATATGTTACAACAATGAGACATTAGTTAAATCCCTGCCATATCTTACTATGATTTTTTTTGTTGCCATTTTTATTCAGTTTGATTAATAGTACTGTGTTTCAATAATATAGTCTATGCTAATGCACAAGTGTTCTGAATTTTTTGTGTTGTATTTTCTGATCTTTTCTCGCTGTCAAGATTAATCAGTTTGGCAATCTGTAGTAAGGAATAATTCTGATAAGTGCTCTGGAGCAGAAAATTCCGTCTGATATCAAATAATACATACTACAGTCTAGAACATTTTAGAAACACATTCTTTCTTCACAATAAAACTTTATCCTTATACTATCTAAGTTTTTGAAGATTTATTTATTTAGCTACAAAATAAATAAATATTCTGTACAAGTCTTTATGATTGATGGTTTAGCATTCAATTGGTTATTCAAAATAATTTCTCCCTTTTAATATAGACCGTGGTTCAAAATTACGAGGTGTTGTCCTCGGATCTTTCCCTTAAGGGACTGATCCCGGACCGTCGTCTATAGCCCGTTGTGTTGCTCTAGTACGACGTTAACTAAAATTACCATTACCATTACCCTTTTAATATAAATATATTCTTATAAATCCCTGTGATTTTTTTTTTGTGTTTTAATGACACCGCAGCAAGTTTCATATACCTTACACATGGATACATATAAATCGTTCAATATCTAATCTGAATAAATGTAATTTTAAAGTTCTCATTCCATGTACGTGGATGCCAGCGTCAGCTAGATAAAATTTGAACAAGATATAAGTAGCAATCTATAGTCTGTAATCTATTATACGGATTTAAACTTTTACAATAGTGAGTTTCACAAACCGAAAAAGTTTAGAGTATAAAATCTATTTGTGTTTGTATAAACTACTAACAAGAAAATAATTGTAAAATATTTACGTAAATGTAAATGTAACTCTTAGTCTTATTTATTTTTTATGAGACTCAAACTCAACAGCTAATTTTTATATTTTATTTGTAAAAAATAAACACTTTAGAAAAGGTATTTTCCGTAGAGTAATCGAAACTTTTAATCATATGGTCATATCTTGTAGTAAAAACTGTGGTAAAAATTGAGGTAAACAATTCAAGTAACTTCGGATTTCAATTTATCTGTATAAGTGTGCAATATGATGTGTTTAAAGTATCTAAAAAATAACTCTTTATAAGTGATAACATTCATTTTGTTAGTGTTTTATAAAAAAATTGCATAAAAACTGATAAAAATACTTTTTGTATTTGATTTAACATTAAACATTTTTTAATTAAATACCAAGTAAAAACTCAAAATTTAATTCAAGAGTCAAATTTCTTTGAATTTTTTTTTTATTTCACATTAATAAGCCAAAATTGAAATGTTTGTTACGTAAATGTCTAACAATTTTTTTTTACTGTGTTATGTCAGCTTTTTCTTCATACATTCCGTAGTAAAAGTGTAGTTTTCTTACACATTAGCCAATCGATTGCCATTTAATTTTTCATTTAACATTGTAAATAGTTTTATGCTATTCATGCATACATTTTTATTTAAAAAAAAAAACATTTACCATATTTACATTTTTAGTTTAATAGTTTTCTCTGCATGAAAACATTAAATTTACAACAAGATAACAGTCTGTGATTTACTTCAATTGTTTTCCATAAAATATTAATTATGAATCCTGAAGTCTACGATTTCAATTCCTCTGATTTATTCCCTGCAACTTAGTTTATTATCGATAAAATTCTGTGAATTTTGAAGTCTACGACTTCAATTCTACTCTCATTTATTCTCTGCAACTTTGTTTGTAAGTCTAAATATATGTCTGCTTATGCTTTTAAGCTTACCATTGGTATATCTTTAAAAAAATACTTTCCTATGCAATTTCATGGGATCGTACGATGGGGCAAATGCATACCTTGGACAGTTGCTTGCAATGTGATGGTATCGTGAATGTTTCAAGAGCATATAATATCATTCTTTCCCTTCTTTGGTTTGCATTACTTCCTTGCCGAAATTCGAAGTGCTCTAGTGGTGAAATTAATTTTCTTCTTCGAGCATTTCTAACGAAGTAGAAGCCCTTACTTTAAAAAATAGACACGTTTTACATTCAGTGGACACGCTTAACCTGCGAACGCACTTGCCACACCTCAACCTACTTAGATTTCCCAGTTACATTTTTTTTATTTTGATAAGCACTGATTAAAAAATATTCCAACATATTCTTGTCTTCTTGAACGTGATTGAAAGAGTTGTTATAGTTAATTAGTAATATAGTTATTTTAGCCTATGTTCTTTCCTGATGACGAACGTGATTGAAAAAGTTGTTAAAGTTAATTAGTAATGTTATCTTGCCCTATTTTATTTCTTGATGACGAACGTGATTGAAAAAGTTGTTAAGGTTAATTAGCAATCGGGTTATCTAAGCCTATTTTATTTCTTGACGACGAACGTGATTGAAAAAAGGTGTTATAGTTAATTAGTAATAGAGTTATCTTAGCCTATTTTCTTTCTTGACGACGAACGTGATTGAAAAAGTTGTTAAAGTTAATTAGTAATCGAGTTATTTTGACCTATTTTCTTTCTTGACGACGAACTTGTTTGAAAAAAGGTGTTATAGTTAATTAGTAATAGCGTTATCTTAGCCTATTTTCTTTCTTGACGACGAACGGGATTGAAAAAAGTTGTTATAGTTAATTAGTAATATAGTTATCTTAGCCTATTTTATTTCTTGACGACGAACGTGATTGAAAAAAGGTGTTATAGTTAATTAGTAATAGAGTTATCTTAGCCTATTTTCTTTCTTGACGACGAACGTGATTGAAAAAGTTGTTAAAGTTAATTAGTAATCGAGTTATTTTGACCTCTTTCTTTCTTGACGACGAACTTGTTTGAAAAAAGTTGTTATAGTTAATTAGTAATAGAGTTATCTTAGCCTATTTTCTTTCTTGACGACGAACGCGATTGAAAAAAGTTGTTATTGTTAATTAGTAATATAGTTATTTTAGCCTATTTTCTTTCTTGATGACGAACGTGATTGAAAAAGTTGTTAAGGTTAATTGGCAATCGGGTTATCTTAGCCTATTTTATTTCTTGACGACGAACGTGATTGAAAAAAAGGTGTTATAGTTAATTAGTAATAGAGTTATCTTAGCCTGTTTTCTTTCTTGACGACGAACGTGATTGAAAAAGTTGTTAAAGTTAATTAGTAACCGAGTTATTTTGACCTATTTTCTTTCTTGACGACGAACTTGTTTGAAAAAAGGTGTTATAGTTCATTAGTAATAGAGTTATCTTAGCCTATTTTCTTTCTTGACAACGAACGTCGTGATTGAAAAAAGTTGTTATAGTTAATTAGTAATAGAGTTATCTTAGCCTATTTTCTTTCCTGATGACGAACGTGATTGAAAAAGTTGTTAAAGTTAGTTAGTAATCGAGTTATATTTTATAACTTGACGACGAACTTGATTGATAAAGTTGTTATAGTTAATTAGTAATAGAGATATCTTAGCCTATTTTCTTTCTTGATGACGAACATGATTGAAAAAGTTGTTAAAATTAATTAGTAATCGAGTTATCTTGGCCTATTTTATTTCTTGACGACGAACGTGATTGAAAAAAGTTGTTATAGTTAACTAGTAATAGAGTTATATCTTAGCCTATTTTCTTTCTTGAAAACTGTTTCCAATAAAACTTTCATTTGTATTAAATTGTGAAGTACTAATAACATTTGGACGTTAGTCTTAACCCTCCAAGTGGCTTTCACGAGGTTTATTGTCCATCCAGATCTAACCAATGAGAAATACCTCTTTCTCAAGACAGGGAATTTTTTTTGTGTGTGATGACGAGGTCTAAATCCGGACCGTTTTCTACTGAAATTGATCCCAGACCGTTGCCAATTGCCCGTTGTATTGTACCAAAACCACTAGGAGGCTTAAAAGATCCTTTTAGTTTTGTTTCCATTTTAAAGGTTTGGTAAAAGTAGGCAAGACATGGGAGACAGCTATAATTATTTCAAAACTTTTCTTTATTAAAGTGTTTTACTTATTACTTAAATTCTGTTTGTAAATTTTAAATTTGTATACTTCCTATGTGGATCATAGCAAGGATGAAAGTATCGCAAATATAATCAAAATTTGAAATAAATACATTTTTTTTTGCTACAACTAAAGCTGATACTGAATTCAGATAAAACACAGTTTATACAATAAAGTTTTACAGATATACATTTTTATAAAGTGATTCATAATGCAAATGAAACGAAGGGAAATAAAAACATGAAAGACTCAATGACAAATGAGGAGGCCAAGTCTTAAGACTAGAATGTATAATTTTTTTATAAGTATTTTTTTATCTTTTCAGATTCTAAGCATGCAAAATACAGATGGAGTGACAGAGTCATTCACGAGAATCTGTGCAAAGACTGGAAAAACTGGGGCCCTTCCTGGTCCTTCAAAAGGGGCTGCTCCAAGTGAAGATCAGTGCTCTAAAATTTGTCTGTCTGTCCGTTCAGTACACTCCGACGTTCCCTTCGTTTGCTTTCCTTTGGAACCTGAAATGTAGAACAGACATTTTATCACATCTGAAAATATGCTAAAAAACAATAACGTGATACAATCACTTGCTATAAAGCCCACTGAGATGAGACTGCAGCAGAAGTCACTTATTGCTGTTCAAGCATTATCTTTTGGAAATTAATTGTAAATGAGTACTTATTAAAACACACCCTTGAAGTGCTTCGTTGTACATGAATATTTACAACTTAAAATAGAATTGCAATTAATAAATCTTGCAGCTCAGAAATATTTCTCAATCTTAGTAGGAATCTCATCAAAAACTCAGTAATGCAAATTCGATAATTCACTCAAAAACAGATCGTAATTCATAATTCTAACTGGAACTGTTGAATAAAACAAGTGCTCGTGTCACTGCGTATAGAAAATCGCATGCATATTAATAATAATTTTTTTAAAAACTCAAAAATACACATCTGTATCACTAATAATCTTACCAGAAACTCAGTAAAGTAGAACTCAACAAACTCACAGCTCAAATTATAAATAAATCACACCTAATAAATGCACAGCTCAAAACAATCATGCATCTCAATAATTTTAGATGCAACTAAAGAAGTAGTCACATTGCTGGTGTTTTCAAACATTGAAAATTACATATTTATTAATAATTTAATTACTCTGTTACAGGCGTGTTTTCACTGTAACTGCATAAATATCGCTTGCGTTTCCTATTTTATCACAAATATTAACGCTTGCAGTACTCGTTTCCTTTCTCTGTGTCATGATTTAATATTTATTTAATGTGCGCGAGCAATTTCTCGTCAAAGTATTTAAATACTTTCTTTAACTTTTAATTATGATAGAGGATGATAACCGACGACGTAAGTTTGCCATTTGCAGAGAAGGAAAGATAGGTAAGCAATATTTAACGTCAACAGTGACTTAACCAAATGAAACCTCTAGGACACGTGTCCCCAGTTTTTTGTTTCTTATTTTTATCTTTTAACAAATTGGTAATAAAAGCCTAGAATAAAAGCCTTAAACATAATAACAGTTATTAAATGTATTTGCATTCTATTTAATTACTCTTTCAAGTTAAAATTTAAACGTATTTTCAATGCCCATCCTTTTTTTTCGACCTACGACGCTAGTAGATGTGAAATAGCGGTTATTAGTGAATAAGCACATAGTGGGAAATCGTTTCTACTCCTAACAGGTATTATCATCAACATCCATGCCGGTTACAAGTTCGTATATCAATCATATAAAATTACGGGAACAAGTTGTATATCAAGGAAAATTTTAAAAAAGAGTGAAAAGAGTTTAGTTTCATCTAAGCTTCTTTCTGTGAGTGTGAATCAGGTGGCAGCTATTAAACATCAACCCAAAACTAAAATAATGTGTTTTTACAGTAAAATTATTTTGCTTTATGTATTAGCAGGTTCATATTGCTCATTTTACTAAAAGGAAATTATATTCTACACACAAAAATAATATTAGAAAAATGTTTTCAAATAGTTGAGCAATCATTTCTTTTTATAAGGAATTCCACTATCATTGTTGAAATATCGAATGATAAGATCAATGTTGATTTTAAAACAAAAATCCTTTAAAAACCGCTTTCACGTTTTATTAGGGATTTTGTTTACTGCTTTAAGCACACACCCGAACTTTCTAAAACACACTTAAACTATTGTTTTATCTAAAAGTATCACATTGCAAAGCTCCATTCTCAAAGTTTTTTTGCACAAGCATAAGTATCGAGAATTGTTCAGAAATCGCAATCAATGCTGAACATGAATGTAAATCTGCAGTAATGTAGATTCTTTACCTGTGAAACCCCATTATGTAAGTATAATTATCTACCCTCTAATTTGCTCACGCTTTAGCACTTCTGTTCAGCACTTAAGTTGCAATGTTGCAATGGTCAACACCCGATTATAAAGTCACACATCCACCACGTGTCGCCCAATTCATTTGAATACATGAATGTTTTACCAAGACTTTCCTGGTAATATAAACATTTATACAAAACACCACAGAACGAGAAAATGACTGGTTTCTTGGATAACCGCAGACACTTGCTAAAGTGAGAACCTGAACCAATCGATTTCGCCTCAAAACCAGGTGGAAATGGAATCGGTGGAAACAAATCGTGCACACTTATCTTCAGCTATCTAAAGTTATATTTTAAAAGCCCAGAATAATAAATTTTCAAACCATTGCGTAGGTAAAAACCATAACGGTTCTCACAACGGAATCATAATAACGATAGAAAAGAGGCAACGCAGGGAAAATAAAAAATATTTTTTACACAAACAACTTCCATTAAATCCGAACAATACTAACGATATCCGAAGGCAAAAATAACGTCCCCAGAAAAACTGATCAATGCTATATTGGTAGCATAACATGATACTCCAATCGTTATTCCTGACCCAACAGTACAAAAGGCTATCTTCTTTCCGCACACGCAATATTATCCAGTACCATCCGAAAAACAATTTGAATACTGGATTGGGAATGCTAAGTTATTAATCGACTAATTATCCACAGAAAAGTTCACTCGGGATATCGTTGTGTGGTACCAAAGGCCAATTACTGTTCAAAAAGTCAGATATAAACCCATAGTGGGGTTAATGCTACAGCCGACAAGCTTCCGCCGTGGTTCTACAGTGCATAATTTAGGACGCGCATCCATTTTTAATTATTGATTTCCACTTAAGACCACGATTTGTTTTCGGAAGCCAGGTCACTTGTTGATGGAACTGTCAACTTGCGTGATTTGCTCTGGTTGGTTTTTGTGCAGATCGTATTGGGAATTGGTCTTTTGTTGGCTTGAATGCATCTGGAGATAATGAAATTAAATATAGCGGGCCTATAGGGCTGATGCCATAACAGTAGAAAATACCTCGACATTTGGTGCCAATTTAAATTCTGACGGTGCCATGCAGCATATGCTTGAATCCATAGAAATTTCGTGTGTAAACAGAATTAGTCTGGCAGAGTAGGTTTCTATATCATTAACTCAGCAAAAAGTAAATTAGTGGTTGCTTCAGCTTTGGGATTCTGGTATTGGGGAAGTTATTGAACTATTTGGATTAAATTTTTTTAAAGTGATCCACTTGAAAGTAATTGGTAATTGACTTGAATGCATCTTGAGATAATGAGAATAAATGTAGCTAGCCGATGCCATACATAACAGTAGAAAATACCTCGACATTTGGTGCCAATTTAAATTCTGACGATGCCATGCAGCGTATGCTTGAATCCATAGAAATTTTGTGTTTAAACAGAATTAGTCTGGTAGAGTAGGTTTCTATATCACTAACTCAGCAGAAAGTAAATTAGTGTTCTTCAGCTTTACACTTCTTAAAACTTTTTTACACTTCTTCAGCTTACACTTTAGTTACTTCAGCTTTGGGATTCTGGTATTGGGGAAGTTATTGAACTATTTGGATTAAATTGTTTTTTAAGTGATCCACTTGAAAGTAATTGGTATTGATGCATATTCCTTTTTAATGTGAGTGACAGTAAAACGACATTGCAGTTAATTGTTAACTATATAGTAATTTACAAAGTTAACCTCCAAACATAATCCAGAGTTGAAAAGTTAATATAAAACATTCTTCGAGAGTTGGTTTGGGGTTTTACGACATAAGAGCCTAATTTGCCAAAAGTGTTCCGAACAATCTTCAACTTTTGAGGGAACGTAAAGCATACATCAATTACACTTAATAAAAAACATTAATACGAGGTAAATTTCTAAATATGAAAGTTAATACAAGTTTAATTGAAAATAAATTCAAAGGTTATATAAGAAAAATAAAAAAAATTCAATGCGAAAAACTTTGCAGTGGGAAAATACTAGGGAAAATCTATATACTTATGACTCCATACAGCACACTTAAACTATTCTTTACATGAATCATAATTTACTTCACGTATGCAATGATTCAATTCAATTTATCTTCAGTGAAAGCTCGTAGAATTTTGTTGTTTTTATTCATGCATTTTCAATTTCTCTCTTTATAGTTCACTGAATCTATGAAGTTTCACTGCAGGCATAAGTATGATCCATTAATAGGACAACGAACTGTTAAATTTAGACTAATACAAGTAAAGATTAATATTAAATCACTTATCAGTCTTTGGTCGACAAACCAATAGATACTCTTACGTCATAGCAAATTTTAGAATTATATTGAGATATCGAAGTTATACTGAAATTTATCGAATTAAAAATTGCATTACAATTCGAATATAATCAAAAAAAATTTACCCATGATTTTTTAGCTACATAATAACATACAAATCGATTGGTTTTATTAATATTCTGAAAAAAGCAATAGTTTTTTGGAAAAACATGTTCGCTAGCATACGCAATAAAGCTCTACGGCATTCGTATGAGAGGGATTTTCAATGCCAACAAACTAACCAGTATGAAAGCAAAAACTTAGTTATTTCCTCTACCCAAATTCTCTCACAATATACAGATAGGGGTTCTTTAAAATGTTGTTAATCAACATTTAGATGACGTTTGTGTAAAATTTAATAGGAATTGTCCAATGAACTATCATATATAAATACTGAATTCTTTCTTTGAATTTCTATTGGTTACGAGCTGAAATTGTATTCGAAAATCAAATGACGTCACGGCTGGAATACGTACAGGATCAAACACTGACGCCATTCACATTCAGCTTGATAGAAAATGCCCATCATATGACATTTGTAAGTATTCTATCGATTCCAACAGTTATGCAAACCCAATATATCCATGCTATACATTTCATTTAACTCTGCTTCAATTCAGAAGGGTTAAAATCTGTGTGAGATTATGTTATCTATAATGTATAATACCCACCACTAATCTCATTAATGTGAGTTCATAGAACTAATATTTTCATCCTTAGGCAGGAAATCGCAGGTTGAAATAATCCACACTTAATCCCTAATTCCTCCCGGCCTACAGCCTAATCCACAATCGGATTACCAGGGTTTGTTGGGATTTCAGAGGAAATGTCTTGATTTTCCCCCAAATTAAATCTTGTCTGTTAGCATGGTGTTCTTGTCTATAGACTCGGGTAATAGTTTCATGTTGTTTGGAGACGTATTTAAATTGATTGACCCCAACTGGTGGTTGTCTCGAACAGGTATGTCGTCATCATCAAAACTGAGATGATCGTGACGGACGTGACACCTGTCATTAGATGAAAACTGACCAGATCTTGATCTCACCTTCGTAAAAAAACTGGCAATATCTCGTCACTAACAATACTGGTAATATTTGATGAACTAGATATCTCGTCAAAACCCCTTGTTGGGTTAACTCTCTGACCGATAGGTGAATCCCTATAATTTTAAATTCACCCCACATTACTATATAATTGCTTCTTTTGGTTGGAAGATTCCTATAGGTTCCCTAGGGAAGACTTGGTCAAGAAGATAACAAAAGCTTGGAAGTCACACAAGAGATATTATAGGGTGTAGAACGAATCTATGCGTGTGAACTCCTGTGAGAGTTAAAAGCGTTACAAATATAAGTTTTGAAAATATTTCTGCAAAGTATCTTAAAAATTGCGATAATAATAAGGATACTTAATTTTGGGTCATTCATAAGTATCAATCCGACTAGTACAATAATTTATACTTTATTTAAAATTTATACACAATACATTTATAAAAATGCATTATGAGAGTCATCATTGATATTTGTGCTGGTAAATATTTAAAACATACTCAACCCAACAAGTTCGTCAAATGAAAAATTTAGATATTTCAGTGCTTTATGTAATTTTTTTTAATTAATTTTCTTAATTGCATTTTGTTTCATGATTGAATTTAAAAATAATCTTTATCAAAATTATATGTCTGTGTAGTAAAGATATGATTTTGCAAGTGTTTCGTTTTTAGTTACCAATAAGTACTTTATTATGTAGTATATAATACCAATATAATTATGAATATAAAATATATATGCATACCATACACATTAAACAAGCGCTTATAAGTAAATAGAGCGATATTGAAGTATTGATTTGAGGGCAGGGAGGGTTATCTTTTCTAAGAGTTATTAACATCATAAAAAATCTAGCTGTTTGCATTCATATATTTATAATTATTTAAAACACTTAATCATGAAACAGCTGAAAAAGTCGAAGGAAAACTAAAATTTTCGTGCAAAAATTAGTAAAAGGTATAAATAACTTCACAGTTTTGAGATAAATGGTTAGTCATTTTTAATTGACAATATTTTATCGCACACTTAATTACTTATCACGGAGTACATCAGTTAAAACCAACTTTTCAAAGAACAAAAAAAAAAGTTCGTACTACTTAGAGTTATAAAATTAACATAGTCCTAATATATTAAATTGTTTTCAAAGGCAGTCCTATGAATGATGTTTTATCACATTAAACATAATGTAAAATCCCGGTATCTTCGTAGCCAAAATGTTTAGTAAAGCAAACATTATTTAGAGGAATGACACACCACTCCAATTACATAACAATCAATTCAAACCTTGAATCATATCAGATTCCTCCACCGTAGAGAAATACAGACTTTTCTGTAAGGTTAGAAATCCCTCAATTAGAATGTCACAAAACCAATGATGAATGAAGTGATTGGTAAACCATCGATGATATCTAAGCAGTCAACGACGGTCGAATCAATCTCAACAATCTTTGTACAGTCAAATGATTTGCTGTGTCATATGAAATGCTGAAGTGCGTATCGTGAAGTTTTTATGGGAAATAGAAAAAGAATAAAAGATTCTTACTTATTGATGAAAAAGAACACGGATGTGTTTTCTATGAAAGAAGTAATTATGTTAATTGTTTTGAATAATTCGCGCTTTTGCTAAAAAGGTTGGGAATATTATGTCAAATAATGGATGCAAGGGAAAATTTATATAATTTTTGGTTATTTGCGGTAATTATCTGCTGCATAACCATTGTAAATCGTTTGTCTGTAGGAAATTGTGTACTCTTTAAACCTGATTCGACAAGGTCCATTGCTAATAAGTGAATATAGGGGACAAATTTTATTCATATCTGTACAGATAAAAAGGGATAATAGCATATGATTGTTGGTATTATGAGATCTTTATCATCTCAATCATCATCCTACCACAGATACATGTTTTTGATGGAAAAAGAAAATCAAAACCTGCTGATCATTTGAACATAATATTTTGAATAATGTATCATGATTTTAAGCTTACTTTCCAAGGCATAGGAAGTGAGTAGCCCTGGATTTTCATTGCATTTTAAAGGTTCTAGACTGACCCAGACTGCTCCGATATTATTTAGAAACGGGACACTACATTTATTACATTTGTTAAAGGAGTTAAGAAAGTTCAAACTCGTCCAAGTTTCGCAACATCAAAAACTTCTATTCAAATTTTGAATTATATTGATGCAGTGGAACAGCTTCTGGATGAACGGGAATTGCTTATGTGCGAATTGGAAAATATAATCTTTTGCACTTGGTCTAGGTTTCATCTTGATCATGGGAATGAGTAACAATAACAAGCTCACCTTCAATTTGATTCATTCGACTTGATTTTAATTTCACTGATTCTATTAATAATTATTCCCTCTATGTTTTCTCACAATTTACAATAGATTCATATTTGTGAATTCTATTTACATAAAGACTTGGAAGTTAAGAAATAAGGATTGTTGTGTTTAGTGGCACAAGGATCAGATTTGGCCAATCTGCGTCAAACGTAAAACAGACATCGTCATGTAATGGACCTACACACACCTGTAAAATAAGGAATATAGGCATGTGGGATTCGGCTTTCTAAATATTTATTTAATTATTATGTTTGCAATGGTGTTGATTCGTTTTTACGAGGTTTAGATAAAGGTATAGTACATCTAAAAGAACACGATTGCAACGCAAAAACAAATCATTTAGACCAATCCCACAGAAGACATACCTGAAATGATATTTATGTGTAAGAATATTGTCACAAGACTGTCAAATACCCTAACACCATCAACCTAAATTTCTCAAACTCCTTTTCAATTCAACGAATATCAGACTGCGTTTTCCTCTTTCCTGAAAATTCGCCTTTCTGAGTTACTGATAAGAGTACGATGTTTTACTTTTATCAATTCATAAGATATGGGTAATATGACAGTTAAAAGAATGAAAACGTAAACTTTTCAGTATAAAATGCATTCATAATGTGAGTTTAATTTAATACACTTAACCACAATGCAAATCGAGAAATTTATATTTAGAAATTATACAGGAAGAAGTTTAAATATTATAGGGGTAGGTATTTAAATTAAGTGGACAAAATGGAAGGAGCCACGCATACTACTATTTAGCGTCTCTTCGAGATCAATTCCGAAAGCGCATATCCGATTAAACATAATAATTCACCCTAAGAGCTATGGATGGGGGACTGTTGTAAGTATTTAACCCTACCAGTGGTTTGGACGAAATATCTTGTCCATCAAGGTTTAACAGATCTTGCGCTCTTATGACGATATCTCGTCATGAAGTATTGACGATTTATTGTTGATGACTTGATCAATATTTGATCATTTTCATCTAGGGACGAGATATCTCGTAAAGCAAGATTTAGTTCGTTTTGCTAACGAACGAGAGACCCCTCTTCCAGACAGCCACCAATAGGGTTAAGAAATTCTTATCAGGAGTGATAACACCCCCTTAAAAAACTATATTAGATCATAAACTACTCTAAAATTACACACACACTGAGAAAATGTCTTCTTTCTTTCTTTCCCTTAACCTTTAGAATGCTGCTGGCACAGCAATTATACCTTGATCGCACCAAGAAAGAATTTAGACTACTGCCAGTGCCACAGTTGTACTTTGAAAGTTATAAGAATCACGCCAAGAAAGAATTTAGACTACTGCCGGTACAGCAGGTGTACCTTGAAAGTTATAAGAATCGCGCCAAGGAAGAATCACGTCAGTTATATCTATAGTCGTAGTCAAAAGGTTAATGAAGCAATAAAGTACAGAAAATTTTAATGGTTCACTCTGTAAAAAATTATTGATTACTTATTTAAAATTATTTACAATTGAATAGACTTAATCTTAAGTTTGCAGACTATTTCATAATGGACTACCAATCCTATACAAACGCTCTTCGCGTTTCTCCTTATGAATATGCAGTATGAATTGATCAACTTGAACAATAGAATTCCCAATAAGAGAACACTTACTTTTTTAATTATTTAACTTACGTAACACTTACTTAATTAATTATTTACATTACTTATTTAAAATTATTACAATTGAATAGACTTAATCTTAAGTAAGACTAAATCTGAGTTTGCAGAATATTTCATAATGGACTACTAATCCTTTATAAACGCTCTTCGTGTTTCTCCTTATGAATATGCAGTTTGAATTGATCAACTTGAACAATAGAATTTTCCAATAAAATAACACAAGCTTCGCACACATTTTATGCTTATACACTTTTACACATTTTATGAATTCTTCATTCAATTGAAGCCGATATAAATCTATCAACGATCATCAGAATACCACGGAAAGATTCCCTCTTCCAAGAGCTATGATCGATGCCACTTGTTGATCTAAGTACTGAGGTCCGAAGAAATCGTATGGCCTCCGGGCTCGCTTGCTTACTTACTGATATCCCACCCCTACCCCAGTGGACAATCGGATTACGGAAACGTCGTTTGGAGGGATTTGCCCAACTGACCATTCTTTCAGTCATCAGAAACGATCTGTAAAGAGGTCCACCTGCCTTTTATTCTTGTAGGGATGAACGGTCTCCCCACTCGATTGTGGTCCAGAGACCGTTTGTTTTCAATTGATTTGGTGGGGTTCACTTAAAATGAATTTTTTCACTGCCTATTAAAAAGACGAAATTCGTGAAACCGTTGAATTAAGCATGTTTGCAATTCAGTTGTGATATCTGGAAGTTATTATTTTTTTAAAAACTGGGGAAGAGTTCAAATAATCTTATTCATTGTAAATTAAAAGGCGAAAATCGTGAGGCGTTTGAATTTTTTATTTCTGTTGGTTGGTTGTTTTGGAGATTTGTGGAGCGAGGTCCAAATTTGGCCAAGTAACTCTTATTTGAATTGTTACAAGTTATGGTAGCTATTTGATGTGCATAAAAGCTGCGATTGGTGGTTGTTTATTGGTGCAAGGGTTATATTTAACCAAGTTCTGCCGAACACAAGACAGACATCACAAGAAGGGAAAACAAAAAAGCAGAAATCAGAAGGATAGACGAGGGTAAATATAAAGATCACTCTGGTACCTATCAAGGGTTTTATAGAAATTGTAAGAGGACAAAGATTAATTAAACATGCAGCTTTCATTTCTGCATTCTATAACTTGATAGCGATTTCAAATTGTTTAATAAGGTAAAACGAATATGTTAAAATACCAGTATACCGATTATTACAGTAAATAAATTACTGTCATGATTACCTGTCTCTTACCACGCTAGATACGAACAAAGATAGGTTACAATAACAGTTGTTCTTGTGTTCTAGTTGCTACTTGTTCTAGTGGACGAACATCGATGGATGACAGTGCCTGAGTTCTGATACGATTAAAAACATGAAACATTGGGTGCTATTCTAAAAAAATAACACGAATAAAGATAGAATTGTTGTACAATTCGGAAGAGTTAGACATGTTTTGCACCGAATGGGGCAGCGTGTATTTTGAAACTGTCCATGTCCAATTGAGGTGTGCAGAGTCAATCAAAATAGCCATTACACACACTTGCAATCAAAATAGCCATCGCTTGGTCACTCTGACAGCTATTAATTTAATATATTTCGATAATTTATGTTTACCATTCACAGCTTTCTTCAAATGTTGGTTGGTTAGACTTGGGTTAGATTGCGCAATGACTATACTGGGCCAAACTATGCCAAAGGCAAATCAGGCTTCCTTTTCACTAAGGATTCTGTTGCCAGTTAATAGTTCCATGAAAATAATACTGGGTGGCACAAATCTATTTTGTTTCTTAAATACGAGTTTGGAAATATCGTATTTATGCGTTAAGCCCGGCGTTAAGTTTGCATTTTCCATCAACATCTAATAAAAACTATTCATTCGTATCAAGAATAACAAGAAAAAGCTTAACATCTTAATTATGTTCTATTTGCCATATAAAAACGTTAACGCATTCTTAAAAACTTGGAACAACCCATTTTTTGACTGTACAGGACAACTACAATCCAACCAACATTTTCCTCTTAATGTAGAATCTCACAATGATGGTAGCTAATGGAGTACCTCATGTGGCATTAAGCTCTAAAGGATCTTAACTAATGATACGTTGTACCTGGATCACTGCAATTAGCATTCAGAATGTTATACAATGCATTTTGCCTGTCAGTAGATACTAATAGAATCCCATCACACAGTAAGACGCTTCTTTGAACCCAAGAAAAACCGATCTATATATATAATTATCTTACGTGGCACGCAAAAAAGACGTTATTTGTAATCGCGTTTTGGCAACACTGTACGATTGTTTGTTTATCGCGAAGTCTCGCGCATCGATTGAATTTATAGCGTTATCGGATGAAATTTTATTGAGAAAAAAAAAGGAAATTTTAATGAGCTGTTGCAGTTAGTTTATAACAGAAATCAAAGAAAGCGGAGGATCTTTTCAGGGCCATTTAAAAAACGGTCCTTTTCAGGGCCAACAATTATAGTTCAACAAGACGCTTGCACTACAACTTTCGGCAACAAATTCAATGAAAAAGTGTGGGTCGTTTGAGTGCTGGGAAAATGTACACACAAACAACATGCTGGGTATTTAATTTTTTAAACAACGCTCACATTTCGAGTCAAAATTTGCACAAAGTTTTCATTTGAATTTTTATTTTAGAGATACTGTATATATTTTTTCTGTAATACAGCAAATTTATATTTGAAAAACATTTTTTTTGGTAACATATTTTGTAAACAATCCCTTCTGCTAGGACACATGTCTTCATTGAGGCGAGCGAAGCGAGCATAGGTTCGCGCAGCGAACCAATGACGATTGCGAAGCAATCCTCCGGGGGTTGGCGAGCGTTAGCGAGCAAGGGGCAGGCCCCCTAGTATCAATAAATTTCACTATCGTAAAATAATTTAACTTGACCAATTATGACTTGTTATCAATACCAATAGTTTCAAACCAACTTTCATGAAATACCAATGAAGATTCAAAATTTTTATTACTTTGGAATGAGTTTCGATCAGTTTGGAATGATATATAATTAGATTATTGTTTAACATTAAAATAAAATTGGTTCTATTGCTACAAACATGCAAATACCATTCCCTACGAGGTTGAGTAATTTCACGATTATTTAAGAGTCAAATATAAACAATTATTTCTATTATATGCTAAAGAATATATTTGAACACAATCGTCAAATTAGTCATCTGTAGTATTAAATTTTCAAAAACATATATTGAATTGATTGGGCACGTCTTAATAGGTAGTTAATAGTAGAATGTACGTTGCATTGGAATAACATTGGCTTTGTTTATTCCCTAAGGGAAATATCAGAGGACCGACTTCTGCACCGCGCCATTAAGAGGACATTGATAGTCAAGACTTATTTCAGAATTTCAGACATTAGAGTCATTTTAAAAGTTTCTTTATTATAAAGAGGTGTCGACAAAACTTCAGTTTAAACCTTTGAGCCTTTAAAAGTGTCCTACAAAACTTTACGACGAAGTAGATCTTCCCGTAATCCAATCTAACATTACGAACATTTAATTGCATGCCATTGAAACCATTTCTTTCTAAATACATCTTCCTTTCCTCACATTGTTGTCTGTCGGCTTGGCAAAATATGGCACTTGCGCTATAACACCCAGACCAATCTTTCCTGATATTGACCAACAACTCTGAGATGAAGCGGCGTAAAATATAGCATCCATTTATTTCTTAAACAAAACACGATTAATTACCACCACCCAAAATAACAATTTCTCATGAAAGCCATCTTCCATAAACACTCCGGATCGCACAACTTTTCAAAAATCCCCGCATTTATCAAGAATCAACTCCTATCCAAACCTTTTCCTGTACCTAAGCCCTACAGAATTCAGCCCCAATAAAAAATTGCCCTATCTTCATTGCTGAGCGGGAATAGAGCAAAAGAAAAAGAGGGCAAAAAAATCTATATAAAGTGCCTCGTCGAAATAGTAGAGTATTTGAAGAAGCTGTGGAAATCAATTACCAGCATCTTAGCCAACTGAGATCGGGGCTCCCCGGAATTGAATTACTCGGCGGCGTCTAATTCAATCTGGCCACGTCGATTTTACGGGTTCCTAGCGGAAAAGATCCATGGGACTTTTAACGCTGATATTTCCAAGCCACTGGCGTTAGTCTGTAGACTTTCTTCCGTCTTCCTGGGAGCTGGAATGGCTTTTGGTTGGGGGAAAATTGCTTTTTTTTTTTTTTTGGATCTGGAAGGGCTGGGATATGAAGAATGGTAGCTATATTTTTAATGTAGATGGAATTTTTAAATTTTTTTGAAGGATTTTATGTACTTATGTAGAATTCTCAGCGTTTTCCAAGCATTTATTTCATTTAACCTCCGGTTAACAAGGTGTTAGCCTCTAGATCGGAAGGTCCCCGGTTCGAATCCGGGTTCGGGCATGGATGTTTGTAAGCGTATACCAGCTCAGGTGTTGTTTCGTCATCTGAACATGGTTCAAAATTACGAAGTATAAATTGCTAGGAGCAATGATGGTCCTCCCACTGGGTGCTCCTTCACAAGTGGCCATCACTTCCGGCCTTGTAGTGGCCAGTGACTTAGGTCAAATGTGACCGCCATTAGAAAAAAAAAAACTTTCGGTTAACTAAATGTTGATTAATTTTAAATTGACCATCATGTGATCGTAAAATGTAGAAACTGCAGTTATTAATTGTAAGTATAGCCCAGTTAACCAATAAAAGTATGATAAGTATGGTCAAAGCTACTAAATATAACGAACAATGTAATTTTTATAAGTACTAGAAATTGTTGTTAATAGCTTTTCAAAGCGCATCCTGGTTTTCTGTAGATCAATTAGTTCACTACTTTAACAACCTTTTATTTTTAAACGGAGCGGCTTGTACTTCTTCCTGTGTGTATTTCTCTTTTCTGTGTCAATAAAATTTACTTGTATGTGAATGTGCTTGATTTGTTCACTGTTCTAGCAACCTTCGATTTTAAGTGGAGCTGGTTCTAATTCTTCCAGTGTATATTTCTCTCTTCTGTGTCTTCGATGTCAATGAAACTTTCTTTGTGTGCATGTGCTTGATTTGTGTTTGGCATAGCTTAGCCAAATATTGCTCATTCGCCATGATACTCAAAACCAACCCAATGTCCATCCTTGAAGCATTAGTAGAAAGTTTGAAACATCTCGTTAGTAACCTACTGTTAGAGTAAGTGTTAATTGGTTTGGTTTCGTAGAGCAGGGGCCATATTTGGCTTATCTGCGTCAAACGCAAAACAGACAACATCCAAGAATGGCATACTCACACTCAAAGAAAGTTTAATGACACAGAAAAGAGAAGTACGCCCAGTCTAAACTAATCTGCGCCACCTAAAACTCGTCGATTGCTAGCATAGTAGAAACCCACTGATCTACGGGCTATGAGTAGAAAACCAACGATCTTTTATTCAAAATACCATGTAAAAATTTTAGAAATCATACGAAATATTTTTGTTTTATAAATAATACAAACTAAAACCATTAGAGGCTATGTTAAAATCCCTGCTTTCATCTATCGACTCACTCAGAATTTCATATTCAGGATATGATTTCCCATAAGAATCGATTTGATACCAACTAGGGAATACGGACAAAAGCTGATATGTATTCACACCTTTAAAAAAACGATAGCATTTTACAAAAACACGAAATCCCAAATCATAATTCCAATATCTTGAACACAAATCGTCATGACTCAATGCATCGGAGTAAGTCATTTCCACCAAAGCTCAAAACAGCGTGGCCGTATTCAAAACCTATGATTACTGGAATCGCTCACTAAACGACGTCCTTTTTGCATTGCAAAGTTGCAGTCAAAATCGCTCATTCATTGCCGTTTCTTTTCGGATAATAACCACGGTGGCCAACGCGTGTTGTCTATATGTTAGCACCTCATTTAGCAACACCCCTCCGCATTAACCTAACAGGACACTTCCTCGATATCCCAGAACTTCGCTATCGGTTTTTAAGTTACCTCAAACGTCACGGCCAATACGGAAGAGGCTGTTATGTGTGTCGTGACGAAGACTCGTTGCCTTTTTTTCTCGTCTTTGCTGAAACACTGTGATTATGGGAGAGCTTGGGCAGGTGACTTTGGTTAGGGTTCAGTCCACCCCTGTTGTTCCGTCTAATGCTTTGCTTTTAGCGGTGTCTTCCTTCCTCTGTGGGTATTTTTAATGTCCGTCGGAAGGATGTCATGACAAAAAGTAATAGCGACTTTTAAAAACATAGAAAATTGTGGTTATTTTATTCATATATTTGTTTAAAGTTGGGAGATTCGAGATGAGGTTGGTAAACGGTGATTATGATCAGCTTTGATTGTTTCCGTTGCTGGTGTACGTTTATATATATGATACTTTGGTTTTTAGTGATGTCTTTCATCTTATGTGAGTATTTTTAATGTCCGTCGGAAGGATGTCATGACAAAAAGTAATAGCGACTTCTAAAAAAAGAGAATTGCGGTTATTTTATTCATACATTTGTTTCAAGTTGGCAAGATAGGATGAGGTTGGTGAACGGTGATTATGATCAATATATGTATATATATCTGATGCTTGGGTTTTTAGTGGTGTCTTCCATCATATGTGGGTATTTTTAATGTCCGTCGGAAGGTGTCATGACAAAAAGTAATAGAGACTTAAAACAAATGTATGAATAAAATAGCCACAGTTCCCTTTTTTTTAAAGTTGGTAGGAGATACGAAATTGATAAGCGATTGGGCTAAATAGTTCACAAAATAAAATTTTAACACTATTAAAGTGTTAATTGTGCAAAGTCCTTTTAGCAAAACATTCACTAAACAGATAAAATTCCATGAGATTTATTAAATTATGCTTCAAACTAGAGTACCAGTCCGTATTTTATTTCCTCTCAGACCATCATCTTATTGCGTGATAGAAAATTTCTACTTTTTACACCCGAATTACATTTCTACAGACTACCAAATTTACAATTAAAAACGTATTATTAAAGAGCTAAGTATACAAATTACAAAGAGTTGTCCGGTTAATAAAATATTTTTACGAGAATAAGGAAAATTCCACGATATCTGGAGAATATGGCATCAAATTAGCATGCCAGCGTGTCGTTCGCTTCCTAACAGACCATCCAACAAATTGCAAAATAGAAAATTTCTTATTTCTTAATCCAAATTATCTTTCTACAAAGATACTAAAAACAATATTAAAGAGGCAGATTCGCACAGTTAAAATATTTTAAACCTATTGGTAGTATTTGATCACCGAACAAGAAAAATTTTATGAGGTCTAATGAGCTGTGTATGAAACTAGTAACGCATCAAGTCTGTCGTTTGCTGTCAGATCATCATCTGACAGCAATAGCAACAACAATAACAATTATGCAATAGAAAATTTCTTATCTTTTGTAACCAAATTTTCTATCTATAAGGACTACTAAAAAGCACTATCAAAGCAACAGGTACAGTAATTACAAAATTTAGTGGAGTTGGCATAATAAGTGTCCACCGAACTGGCAAAATTCCACAAGACCTATGAGTTCTGCGCCATCTAGAGCGTCATTACTTCTTTCATTTCCTATCAGAGCACAGACTAATTGCACAATAAGAAATTTCTACTTTTTGTATCCCAATTACCTTTCTACAAAGATTACTAATAAGCACTATTAAAGCGCCAACTAAACAAATAACAAATTTTCATTCCTAATGGCAAAATATCTGTTCATCGAACAGGCAAAATTCCACGAAACCCATTGAATTCTACACCATACTAGCGTGCCTATGCGTCTTTCGTTTCCTGTCAGACCATCACCTAATTGCACAATAGAAAATTTCTACTTTTTGTATCCGAATTACCTTTCTTTATTTTATTTACAGGTTGCCAGTGTCATCGCTTGTCACTCAAGTCCGTCTATTTCATCCTCCGTTTCTTTTATTCTCTCTGAGCATCTGTTTGTTCGGAGCACTTCAATTTTCCCACTATTAAAAGGTTCGAGTGACTATGAAATTCCGTGTCTTTTGTGTGTTTATGGCTCTTGTCAGCTAATTCATCATTTTGGGACTACGTGCACGTAAGAACGCTTATTTGAGGGGAAGAGATCTTGTGTTTATCGACTTGGGTGGCATTTTTTATGCGTTTCGATGCGTACCTAAAGAGATCCAAACGCTTTCGGTTGTATTAAGTGTTTTGAGGGTTATGTTCATTCGACTGTGGGAAGGTTTTTGAAAATTTACAAACTGCCCCAGGTGAAAAAATCAATCAAAATGGTGCGCTCAGAAAATTAATTGAATGGATCTTCTCAATATATATATATATATATATATATATATATATATATATATATATATATATTTTTTTTTTTTTTTTTAAACTAAGAGGAAATTCACAAAATAAAAACCAAAAGGAATTTATTGAAAACGAAAGTGTTGGTGGATCAGGGCGTCATCAGGGAGGAGCCTGATCCATACAACACAAAATGGTGTTTTCTACGAATATGAGCCGCAAAATGCTAAGAAATTTCTCATATACTCCCCCAAACACCATTAAAAACAAATATACAAAAAAATGATTGAAATAATAAAATTTAAATCAAACCTGCAGCAGCAGTCGGGAGACCGGCAACACAAAGCCAGAAGATCGCATCAAATGCCGCTATATATATATATATATATATATATATATATATATATATATATATATATATATATATATATATATATATATATGCAAGGCAAGCAGAAGAATAAAAAATACATCTTTCAATATTTTCAATATTTAATAAAAAAAATTTCCAACTTTTTTTAGGATATTATAAGACTTATGAAAATTTCTCTTCCAATACCACTGAGAAACTACTTAGACTTTTTTACTATAAGGTGTATGCAACAGTGCGATTGAAAAGTCGCGCAACTTAACCTTAACAATAGCAATGCAATATAATTTTGAACACATGCTGTAAACTCATCATTAACATTGAATATTGTTCCGGAAACGTTGTGATACAACATTATGACATTATATGAAAACAACAATGTGATTTATGAGTACTGTGAATATTGGATTGCGTGACTTTTCTATCGCAGTCTATTACATCATTGGTGGAGATTCATAAGTTGTGGTAATGTAGTAATCTAGTTGGCAGTTTTAAACAACATTATTATTTGGGTTGATTAATTGTACATGTAGTCCCTCTTGTTCTTTGTCAAAAAATTGCAGTTGATTTCTCCGTTGAATAAGCTCTTGTGAATCAAAAGCATTTACAAAAAATAGATCGTCAAACCAAACCTGAATGTTGACAATTCTTTGTAGCGATTAGCTCTATGCAGAACTTTCAAAAATAGAACGATTTAAAAGTGCATATTTAGAATTATTGGCATACTCATGAAAAGGTTGGTTTGTTTTGGATTTTAAAGGGCAAGGACCATATCATTAGTCAATTTTCTTCAAACACAAGACAAACAGCGTTAAGTAATGGACATATACACCAGGAACGTTTTACTGCTGGAGGAGGTAAATTGCGTCCAGAGTAAATTATAACATAAAACCAGTGTTGCCTACAGCTCACAACATTTATAAAAAGGAATTTGAACAGAAATTCAACTTGAATTAGTGAAGACATGAAATATTTTTCTTATATTCATCAACGTGATGGGTTTTTAAGCAATACCAACACTATGGCATTGAAAGTATAGCGTAAGCAATCATGTCCTATTGGTTTTTGACCAATGCCAAAGCTACTAATGTTGCATTGCATAAATCAAGTATTTCCAGTATATATAATAGATAAAGAGTATCGGTTCATTTATTATGAAAGTCAGTTTCGAATACAAAAGAGCGTTGCGGCTAAACGTTTTTAGTTTCTAGTAAAAGTATTGGAATTTCTTTTGTCCCAAAGTTTTGGAACGATTGATTATGAGCATTTCTAATTGGTAGTTCTATATGCGACTCAACGATGGTGCACGAAGATGACTTCCTCTCTACGAAACGACTGTCTAACAAAGAAAAAATTTTGATACAATTTACTTCGAAATTAAAACTCAGTACCACTCCGTGATATTGGAAACTTTTAATAAACGTAATTTCAGTAATTCATGCACGCAGTTCCAATAAACAGATGCAACCGCAATGGCACGTTAATGGCTCCACCATAAAAACCAAGAAAATCCACAAAACCTACAACACCAATGTTGTACAACACTGCATCCAAACAACGGGAAAAGGTAATCACTTAATGACAATGCATTGCTCGTCCATTAACTCAAACATTTACAATTCCCCACAGATATGGGGGCTGCAACGGTGCCAGGAGGGGAAAAGCTACAATTATTTCCACTCTATGAAATGGCCGATGAAGAACAAAACCAAGGAAACAATGCGAAAAAACCTATCCTCCAGTGTTGTCACATTCACACGCAGCCACCTAAAAAAGGAATCCACTGAGGAAGCCAGACAACCCCAGAAACATCATTTGTAAAAGTCACTTATACCAGGTTATGGAACATATAATAGACACCGGTCCCACTCATTATCGGAAGAATATGACTTCTCTTTAACTTTCTACAGCAGATGGTATAGATTATGCTGTATACGGTCAATATACGTCTGAATGGACGACGGTACTAATATCATTCTATCACGAACGTAATCTCAGCCGGAGCTAAATCGCTGTTAGAAGGCAATCTTACCCCTCCTCTGCTGTCTTTTTAAAAGAACATAAAACCACAATTGTTGAAACCGTGAGGAAAGATCCGCTCTTGTAATTTTGTTTCCGATGGTCTTTTTAAGTGGCGTTTTTTCTTTCGCTTTTTTTGAAGGTATGTGTTTGATTTAGGAGGTGTGCTTAAAGATGATTCAGTCTTGCTACGGTCGTGGAGGAGAACCGATTCTGAGAAACGTTGGGGCGTTTTGAGAGCTTTGGAAGGGCTCGGTGTCTTAACAATAGAGGTTTTAATCTTTTGGTATGTTATGGGGTGGAGTAGGAATAGAGTGATCATAGTTTTTTTCGAGGGTGTTTAGCTTCAACTGACAGTGTATCAGTTTAGTTTCCGATGGAGTATAAAATGGCGGCAGTAGCAAGCAGGTTAAACAGTGAACTTAGACAGTTGTTTAACTATATCAGTCAAAAAATATTTTACCAGTCCGTTGTAGAAACCTTTAGAAGAAAAAACATTCTTCTAATTTTGGTTTTGATGATTTTTCAAAGTGGTGTTTTTGCTTGAAGTTACATACCTGAATTACGAGGTGTGTATTAAGAGGATTCAGTATTGGTAAGGTTATGGTGGAAAATAGATTAGAAATCGAAATATCAGAGTTCTTTTCGAGGGTGCAGTTATTACTTAATAATTAGTCCAACTTATTTTATCGGTCAGTTCCTGGTTTGAATTCGGGTCAGGGCATGGATGTTGGTAAGCGTATGGTGTAGAAGACGGCTGGTGCACCTTAAATCTGTCAAGGCCGAAAGTCCTCACGTTGAGTGGTGTGGAAATATGAAGAGTGGGGTGTCAGCTCAGATGTTGCCTCGTCATCCGACCGTGGTTGAAAATTACGTTGCAATACACAGAATGGCTTAAGCTGGGACGGTGGTAACTAATTGAAATATTGTATCGGTCAATTGATGAAACCATGATGAAAATGCATTCTTCTAATTTTATTTTGGATGATTTTTAAGGGCATTTTTTCTTGATTCTTTGAAGGTATGTGTTTGATTTATGAAGTAGGCATGCATTAAGATGTTTTAGTATTGCTAAGGTTGTGTTGAAGAACCAATTATTGGAAACGTTATGCGTTTTGAAAATTTTAGAAAGGTTCGGTGACTTAATAATAGATTTTTTAATCTTTTGATATTTTATAGTTTGGAGTAGAAACACACTATAGAGTTTTTTCAGTAGTATTAAGCTAGAACCGTCAGTGCCTCAGTTTAGTTTACGACGGCACAGAGGCCATCACCCAGATGGGTCAAATTATTTAAGTAAATGAACAATTAGGTTCAATTTAGTTAAAGGTAGTGTCTAGCTTATTTCTTATCGAATTAATGATCCAGTTTAATAATCCACTATAAAATTACTACGTTTGTAATCATTGTATTGCAGATTATTTTTGCTGATTAAATTAAGTGCCCATACAAAAATGTTTACTTTTAATGAATGTTTGCTTATTATAAAAGCTAGATGAAAAAATTATTCTCTCTGCGGAGACTTATCCACGGTGGACATTTATCAATGGCCCGAAACGTCACCAATAGCCTGTCGTGTTGCTCCACGTGGCATTCATTAACTGCATAACCTTAAATGTATATACGTCCTGTATCAATTATTTATGTGTCATAGATTCTAATAGTTATAAAAACCTCATCTTTTTAATAACATAAAATGTTTTAGTTAAATTCATTATTCAAATAAAATTTATAGAACTTTTAACCCAACATCTAACTAATTAAACTTCTCTTGAAAACAAGACAATCTACGGCAGTGAAAAAAAAAATTTAGATTTTTTTTTTTTTTTAAATATATTTTCAACGTAAATGCTTCTTAAAGCTAAATATTTTAAATGCTTCCCAACAGCTTTAGAAAGCCCAAACAAGCTCTCATAACAAATCCGTAACATACTCCCTCCAAAGTAAAACATCACAAATCAACTCACGTCGGGGGAAAAGAGACAAAACTTCATTATTCATGGAGGAATCGAAACTAAACGGCCGAAAAAACGAATCGGAAGTTTTTTTTTTATCCTTTCGATTTTGTCTTTTCATTATTTGTTCGCCAACAATCCACCCAGAGCTTTTAATATCGCATTTTTCCCATTTCTTTTTTCCCTTCTCTTTGGTGAATAAAGTTATGATCGAAAAATGTGCAGCGTCAGTTTCGAAATCCGCTGACTCAATACTCCTGGGCTCACTTAAAATGGTGGTACAAGTTCCATAGGATATAGAATGATATCCTTCGGCATTAGAAGGAATCGAGGGGTGAAGTAATGAAATAAAAAAGGGAATATATTGCCACGGGGGAGGAAATCAAGCAGAGAATTCCCTAAGTTTCTTTTTTTTTTGTCTCATTTACGGTAGGTAATTTTGATTGCACGTTGAAGATCCTTGAGTTGCTGGCCCAGAACAACCATATTAGTAATTAACATTTTAAGATGGTAATTTAATCCTCCTGGTGTTTGTTTCAACGAGGTATCTCGTCTTTGGCAAAGTGGACCAGATTTTGTTGGGCGAGATATCTCGTCATTAAAAGAAAACTGACCAGATCTCAATCTCGTCATCACAAAAAAAATGGCTGTTTTTATGGCAAGGTCATTAGCAAAATGAGTCAGGTCCTTAAGGACGAGGTATCTCGTCGAAACCACTTGGAAAGTTAATGTAGTTTTAGATTAATTGATGTTTTGACATTTAAATGGGTAAACCCATAAAAACACAATGTCGAATCTAATTCAAAATACGCTTGACACATTTTATGACACCTATTTCAAGCGGAAATGCTGTATCAGGAGTAGGAGACCTCCATAGGTTATGTTGGCAACTTGTTTCAAAGAATAGACGATAAAAAATTTTGAAATTTAGTCAATAATAGAAAATTATATTAATTACTAATTTTTTTTTCAATACTAACTTGTTGAGTATTTTCCTACAAGATGGCGAGCGGACAACCTGACCATTTGGGGATGTCACCATGTCTGCATGATTATGTCAAAAGGGGTGTATAGCCACCCCCTGTTTTGTTGTTTATCACTGACTGAGGAGACGACTGCCTTCCAAGTACCAACTTCGCAGCTTCGCTCTCTGTTGTTACTTATTGATAAATCCGTTATTTGTTCATCCTTAGTTCTATTCTGTTAACTCATCAAGAACAGAAAGGGATCGATTGACGTGTCTAACCATAACTTATGAATCCCTTATATGCTCCTTCAAGTCCTAATTGATGAGGACATGGATGTGTCAGCGTTAACCTTATTCACCATCGGAGGTACTGCAACATCATACCAGCTTCGTACTGTGATGGTGATATGCCTTCCTGTAGATCAGTAGCTGGTCAACTTTTACGTGTCTTCTTAAAGAAATAAGGAATCTTCAGAAAGCCAACCCAACTTCGGCACATGCTACATTCGAACTCATAACCAAGCATTTCAGTTTTAAGAGCGATCACCACTAGCTGCTTGGCCAATTGACTATTCATTGAAGATAGTTTAAACCTCCTGGTGGTTGCTTCGACAAGACATCTTGTCATTAGCAAAATTGGCTAGATTTATAACTCATTATACTCAAAAAATCGGAAATATCTTCATGAAAAGGTATCTCATCATTAGTAAACGAGATTGGATCTTAATGGACGAGATATCTCGTCGAAAACACTTGGAGAGTTATTTTATAGAATCATACTATGAAGGAAGTTGGAAGCTAGCATAAATTTTGATAAATACTAATGCATGTTCATACAGCATCTGCAATTACAAAAGTATTTCTACAGGCAGAATTGTAATGAAATTGGTCTTTCTTGATACAATTTCTTGTATCATTTCTCATCTATTTGTCACATTTACATTTTAGGAAACGACTTCAGCATTAATTACGAAAGAAAGGAACAGACTGCTTCGCGTTTCAAGAAAAGAAAAGAAAATCTCCTGATCCGGTGCTGTAATTTAAATGCAGTTATAAGCGAAAATTATAAAAAGGGGACTGTTGGGAAATTAAATTAAACTGAAATTGCTGTGATGAATCATACGCATGACTGGATTTAAAAGGAATATTTTAACAAATAGTTCGTTCAATTTTGTTACAAAAAATTAAATCTTTACACTTATTTTCTTAATAACATCTTAGAGAGAAATTGTTCAATTTGGTGGATTATTTCATCACAATGTTTTATCATAATTGTTTCGTGATAAGTCTTACGATCTCGCATTTATCACGTTTTGAGAGATTATTGTATTTTATAAAGAGTATCTTGTGCTAAAAAGGAATATCCCAAAAGAAGATTTAACAAATGCTATCGTTTTCTTTAGGAAGAATTTTCCAAGTCTATATTATCCTCCTAAGAAGAACCAATAACTATAAATATATTTCATTAATTTTTTTATTCAAATAAATAATCTCTTTTTTAAGATATTATTGCCCATAATATTACATTAAGGAAGTGTTTAGCAATAAAGCATCGAATAAATTTGATCAGAAAACCCCTTATTTGTTCATTTTCAAAATGGGAATACGTGTATAAAATATTTACTTATATGTAGTTTTATACGATAATCGTATTAAAATATGTTAAAATATTTTTAACCCCCCCCCAACCTCTTTGGGGTTAAAAAAAATTTGGAACCGCAAAGAGTGAGTGGGCAGTCGCCATTAATCTAACAGAGAAAATTTGAACATGAGACACAATGTATGACAAACGCAATAAACACTATACGAAAATTTTTTAATTATAAAATTTTTCATTTACCATTACTTAAATGTATAAACCTGATAATATAAACCTGAAGAAGTAGGATAAAAAGTGATCGAACATTTATATTCAACTTTACCTTGAAAGAATATATACATCAGTTAAAACAACGATAAAACTTAAAATATTTAGCAGATCAATAATCGAATTACGATTTATTCAGTGTTTGTGCTCCAGACACTAAACACACACAATTTGTTCCTACAAGTATGAACAGCTGTTATAGCAAATGAGATAATTGTTTTGAAAATATATTATTTCTGGGCGATACTGAAAGAATAAGTTGTATTCGGTAAGTATGAAAATGGACTCCCTATCTTGCATGTCAAATGTCAATGATCATCGAAAACGATCTAATGGTTATATCCGAAACAATCTGCTAAGTAAAAGTATAAATCAAGTTCTTTGAAAACATTTTTAAGTTTATAATTTCTTAGTAATAATTATGAAAAAATCAGAGTAATTAACTTCTAATTATCAGAAATTAAACTTCACCTTACAAGAACGTTAAGCTTCTGACACTTTTATAACATAACTAAGTATGCAAAAAGGTATCTCATAGATAATATGTAGGTAGGATTTTAATTAAAGTCACACTTGAACAACACAACGGCCAATTAGCGACGGTCCGAGATCAAACCCGAATGGAAATATCCATAGACAACACTACGTAATTTTGAACCACAGTCGGATGACGAGGTAACACCTGAGCTGGCATCCCACTCTCCAAACTTCAACACCATGCCATCATAAGAAGATTTGATATCACGACAGATTTGACATGTACCAGCCCCGTGTACACGACGATCTTTGGCTGGACTGTGCATCGAATTCGCAACCCTCCGGTTGCTAGACAGTTACTCTTCTAATCCGGCTATCGTGGCCTATCTCACCACTGGAGTCAAGCTCAAACAAAAACCACACAGTGGTTTAACAAGAAACTCAAATTTTGGTTTGGTTTTACACTCTACAATCCTTGTTTGCGACACAAGAGGTCATTAGTGTAGGATATTAATTGTTATATTGATGTATTTACAATACCAATCTGACATAGAGAAGGCAAATAACTATAAAGAAAACAAGGCCTAAGTTTACCTAGCATGTTTTATGCTACACTGGTAACTTTGAGGTTCTTTTTATCATCTTTTAAGAACCCTGATTGGACGCATGCCCAAAACCTTAATTGTCAAGGCAACGGAAAAGTGTAGCGATACATCACAATTAAGTAATCAAATGGCAATTAAGATCAGTCCTTAACAAGGGGTGTAAGCGACAGTTTAAAAAAGTAACCCGCTTACCTCGGATTCGTGATTTGTTAAAGAGGAAACACAAAATTGTCTTCGTCTTAAATTGTTCGAAGGGAAATGCTGAAACAAGCATTTGAAGTGTACTTAAAAAAATACCCTTCAATTGAAAAAGCAGATATGGTAGCATTGTTACAAAAAAAAAATCTTACAAAGTAAAGATGATTAGACATTTATCTTGTACTGATATTTCATGCTTTGTTAGTTGTTGTGTTGCCTCTTATGTTTATCGGGCATGCGTTAACTGTGATATTGGTTTATATAATTTTAACTATAACCGGTGCAAACTGAAACAATGATATGGAATGTGATAAAAAATTTATTTGGAATATGGAAGAATTGGGATAAGTGTAGAAATTTTTCCAACAAGCTTTTTGTCTTTATGTATAAATCCGAAAAGCTAATCTACAATACAATTACTGATGCAATCTCATTAATACTCTGATCACCCAAAAAAAGTCAAAAATGTCTTCACATCCAAGTGAGTTAGGAACCTACTGATCACCTCGCTATCTCCGTACAATATCTTAAGTTCCTTTGCTTCGTTTGCATGTATCAGTAATATACAGCTATTGCGAATTTACGTTACGTGTGAGATAAATAAATCCATAAGAGATTAAAATTTGGGTTTATACAAGTGATTTTCAATAAAACAGGAATAGAAGAGGTGTGAAGTACATTCCCACCAAATATTCTATTCCTGACTACTGAAGATATTTTTTTCCGAGAACTGATAAGATTTTTTGTGTAGTAAAATATGACAGTAGATTGACAAACCAAATATTACTGCATAGAATAATGGCACTCCCTTTTTCGTGATGCAAAACGGCCCTCAATAGCTGTATCTGAGTTGCTTATTAACCATACTGTGTTACTTTATAAAACTGATGTTTGGTTAGTAGATCTTCAATTCAATTTCTAGAGCTGAGCATAAAATTAATATCATTGGATTGCATCGAGCATAGTTAGTGTAATCTTGATCTCATCGTCATAAAAAAAATCATCAGTATTGGTAACCTAGTTGGAAGAGTCACGGATTAGCAACCGGAGGGTTGCAAGTCCAAAACTCGGTAGACCGTCGAGTACTTGAGGATTTGTGTCGTGTTATATGCTCTAACATTCATGGTAGACAAGTCACCTCGGAGGCATGCTCTAATCATCCAACCACACTTAATTAAACTGATACAATGTCTCACAACGCTACGCAAGGGAGTGTGTGTTGGTGTTAGTTCTTACACTGGCGAGGTGTGGAAGTTTGGAGAGTGGAGTGTCTATTAAGCTGTTGATCTCGATCTGTTCGAGTTCAAAATTCCATATTCATTCCATATTGAGCCATCAAAATGTCTTGGTCACTCGAGTGACGACTTTCCGAGGCTTTACTCGTGAGCATATGCTCCAAGTCAAATTGCATAAACCATAAATCGCTCAGACGCATGCCCTGGAGTGTTAATAGGCCTCTTAACCGATGCCGCATCAGCAAACCCAGGGACCCTCCAAACCATGTCCTCCTTCTCCCCGATAGCCAGACACAGGTGACCTCTCATTGATACCTCCCTCTCTGTATTTGACTTCTACCCTCACATAGCAAAAAGTCCCTTCCTTGAAATAAATAGCACACTCGCATCAAAGGCGAAAAAAATGTCCACGCCGGGATCTCCCTTTGTGCGAGGGCAAGAACTTCGCGAAATTTCTCACACCTGGACCAGTGTGTTGCGCGTGTTTGTTTTTGTATCGTTTTTTTTTTTCGCCCCTTCCCCTCACTTAGGGAGGGGTGGTTTCTCGGGTATTATCCGGGACAAATTGTTGTGACAGTTCACCACGTGGGGTCGCAGTTATGCCGTGGGTACAATGGCGAGCAGTTTTTGCTCGCCTTTCTTCCGTTGCTGGTGTTTGCCTTCTTAGAGGTGATGGCCGTGTATATCGGACACGGTGGTGCGGAAGGAGGTTTCTGTAAGGGACCGTGAGAGGTTTTCAATGTCACTGCCGTGTAGTAACGTGAAAGTGTGAAAGTTCTCTGTTAGAACTCATTTTTGAGGTTGGGTTTACCAGACAAGAAGATGTGCATGTGTTTCATAAAATTATGAAAGGCTTTCAAAACAACGACCAATAAAGATTAGAAACTCGGCAATGGACATTTCAATGATGTAAGACTTCAAACCATCATCAAGACAGAAACAGTTTACAAGAATAAGGTTTTCAATGTCACTGCTGTGTAGTACCGTGAAAATTCTATTTAGAACTCCTTTTTGAGGTTAGATTTACCAGACAAGCAGAAGATAAGCATATGTTTCATAAAATGATGAAAGGCTTTCAGAACACAGACCAATAAAGATTAAAAACTCGGCAATGGTCCTTTCGATGGAGCAATACGTCCACCAAGATCAGGACAGACGTAAGTCACAAGAACAAAACGCGAGTTTGAATATTGTTGTTCTAAAACAGTGCGCCCATAACTCACTTCATTAACTAGGCCATTCCAGCCATCGTGCATGGTGCTTCCCCGACAGCAAGTGGCCTGGAATGGCTTAATTAAAAAAGAGAGTCGTGGACACAGTATTATATCACACTCACTTTTTTAAGTAAGCCTTTCCAACTTGGAAAGGCTTACTTAAAAAAGTGAGTTGTGGACACACTATTCTAGAACAACAGTATTTAAACTCGCGACTTATTCTTGTGACTTACATCTGCCTGATGACGTCTTGATACCCCGAAAAGACCAAGGACAAATCAAGGTTCATTCGCCAGTCTTGCCACATAGTTTAATGTGCTTGATTTTGACTATAGAGCTTCATGACATTGCTAAAACTCCACAGAAGAGCTCGTCGCACCCATGGTAGATGTCTGATTTTAAGACGGCAATGAGAGATCTGGAAGATTCAAATCAGCACAGATAAAAAGATGTGTTGAAGAAATAGGTTAAGGCGTCAACTAATACCGAATGGCCTTTGACAAGTGAACGAAATGAAAGTGAAAAATCGACTTACAGAATCTAATGTGTTAACAGGATTGACGTTTTTGCATGCATTTTATTGCAATTCGTGCATTTCTTGACGATCAGAAATTTAAATTTATTGTATAATGAAATTATTCCAATATAAAATAAAGGGCAGTCTTTAAAAAGGAACTTTGTAAACCAAAAATGAACTTTCCTTAAAAGAAAAAAGACGCACCTTAACAGTTTGTTAACCAGACATATATCATCTAAAGTAAAGGAGGATTCGCGATATAAAATGTGAGACTGTTTTGCGTTTTACTGAAATAATATTGCGAAATTTTAAAATGGAAGACATCAGAAGATTTGAAACGAATATCTAAATGCCATAAAACAATAGTGTTTCGACAGGGTAATCGTGAACAAACTTCCCAGATTATCTAATCTTTCAACACTCCGTGAAAATTTTTCACTTATCAAACAAGAATACTTTTTAAATAATATCCTGTCGTTTTCAAATGACTGAATTAAGACTAACTCATGCTGAAAACGATAACATTTAAAAGTTACTGCAAACGAGGTTATATGGTGCATAAATTTATGGAATGGTATTAAATTGTTTGAAGCAAACAACTGCTTTATTTGCAATGTGTTCATTGATTCCTTTTTACACATTTCAAAACTATTTTAAGAGAATTTAACGATAGTTAATTAAAAAAATGGAATCTATATAAATAAGAATGGAGTGTTTGTTTGTACATTCAAAATTTTCGACCCATTTCAAGTTTTCTATCCGTTTTGGACCCTTCTGATGCCGAATCCGCCTTTTTCTCGTTTGGTGTCTGTCTGTCTGTCTGTCCGTCTGTCTGTCTGTCTGTATGTTGTGCCCTATACACGTCCACACGGTTTAAGATATTTTCATGGAAATTTGCATACAGTGAGTACTTATCTTCATTTAGTGAGTGGAATTGGTTGCGAAAGTCTGTCTGTCCGTCTTTCTGTTCTATGCTCGATTTTTTGTTTGTGTGTTTGTGTAAGCATCACATGAATTGTATTCTAGATATTTGATTGCAATGTATTTTATTTTATACATTATCTAATAGTTTAGTGAATGCAATATTACACATTTCTTTATTGTTATATTTAGTTGAGTTTCATGCTAAAACACCTGAGTAAGTATACTTAAATCAACCATAATTTGGTAGTTTTGGAAAAATTGGAATGTCTATTGAACATTACGATTACTTCGATTGCTTTACCAGTACTGATGAAAAAGTAATTATTCTTCAAAAAACTATGTTTTTCTATGGAATTTCATCTATGATACTTCTCATTTATTTCGAGTCTTATTTTTATTCTTTGCGCAATGAAAACGATTTCGGAATATTTGAGACCGACGATATTTTTTAACGAAACGAGAATGAACAAGATCGCGTGAGCAGTGATATTTTCTGTTTCTTTCGCTCTGAATTAATTTCACATTTCTAAATTTTGTGCATTTTTAGTTGTAAATTGTGGCAACTGTGCGAGATCAAGAGATAAAAATGAATCACAAATTAATATCTTTACAACAATTTTTTCCGACATCTTTTATTTTGTTCTATTTTACTGTTTTCTGTTTTAAATATTTATTATTTTAATAAATGTGTTTTCCTTCTCATCACACGCAACAGCACCACAAAGTATTAGACTTAAAAATGTTAGGTAAGTCAGTATAAATTTTCAGTAAATTTTAAGTTATGCCATTATTGAAAGAATAATGCCGTTATTGAACGAATAATAATGTTTAAAAATCCGAACTAGAACTTTTTCCAACATTAAAAAATTCGTTGTAATAATGACAAGAGAAGATTGCAAAATTTCACAATGTCGCATACCGGAGGCAAGAGTGCCATAAGTAAAAAAAAAATATTGTTTTGTTGACTATGAGTGCGAGAGCACTCGCCGTAAATCGTAATTTTAATTAATTGAGTTGAACATGAAAAGAACTTAAGAAAGGGAATTCCAAATCTCCCTCAAAATCGTCTTTTATAGTAGTAACCTTAGTATCCCCTTTCGTCATTTTGTAGCTTTGTCATACAGTAATTGTGCGATGTATGTGAAATGTATTACATGAATGGATATGCATGTGTAGGATTTGTGTCCAAAGTAAGTTGTAGAAAATATAAAGATGGCGAAAGGTGTTAAAATAAATTTTTACTCTACAAAAAACTTAAGTCAATATATGTTTTGATTATCACTTCAATCTAGAGTAAACCAATTCAAACCGAGTAAGGTCGGGTATTTTGCTAGTCGTAAATAAATCAGATTTAATAAATCACATTTCATATATCATAATTTAAGAAATGGTATCAATTATTGCATGATCCCAGAAAAGAATTAATTTCCCGAAACACATTTTTCTTTTGGCGATATGGCAACACAAAAAAGACTTGTCTAAAACTACCGCTTTCAATTCTGCCAATATTGGCGACAGTTTTGGCGAGGTTTTAGCCCCCGTTTTAGCGTGCACGTTTTATTCATACCTATAGATGTCCTCGGTTCTTATCAATGGGACAATCTGTGACCGAATGGTCGAAAGGTGGTGCAAGAGGAAAGTTAAGCTTTTTATTTTATTGATTTTGGAGGGGGTCGAGTAGTCATGGTGATTCGGGTCTTGTATTTAGCTTGAGGTGGTTGTCATGGTTACGGAAACGACAGGTGAGGTGCCCACCAGTTTCATTTTCGACACTAAGGGTTTTAATAATTAGTCGAAACCCCAGCATCCAAATTATCACAAAATACCTAATTAAACATTGCTTAGATCTTTAGAAAATCGAGGTTTTTTACGAGATCAAAAGTTTTAAAACATTTGCTTGACCTAGAGACATGTATTTACATCTCCATCCCTTCAAAATATATATAAGAAAAAATTATACGATTCGTCTGTTAAATAACTTAACAACATATTTTACTCAAGCATGTAAATGCTACTTTTCGATTACAAATGAAAGCCGTTATTGGACTTAAAATATCTGAGCCTCACACGAAGTATTTTTAAAAAGTTAAAAAAACAAAGACCATCTAACTTGAATATTATTCAAGATAGAAATACATCTTTGAATAAAGAAAGCTTAATTTCTTCTAATTTCTAATCACTTTGAACGTGGTTTTATAGCACATTAAGACATAGCAATTTGAATTATATTGAAGATTGTGTACTAGTAGCATTTTATTGAATAATATAATACACTTTTCGGCATAAGCAAGTAAAAACCAGAAGGTTGGCGAATGTTTTAATTATTCTCTCCAGAAGGGGGAGGGGTGCTTTCATGACTCAGAGGTATGTAGATTACCGTTGTTTTGGCAACGTTTGGGAGTTAGTCAAATTAGTGTTTACCAATCAACTATCGTATATCAATTCAATTTTTTTTTGGAGGGGGATTTCTATCTGTCTCAAAAAACAATGTAGCTGACTTCACGTTCAATTCACATACAGGAACCATATTGATTGTCATGTGTGGGGGGTCTGACGCACGTTAAGTCTGTAATTGTCAATTTTAGAGAGTGGAGAGCCAGGTCAGGTGTTGATCATGTCATCTGATGGTTCAGAATGACGAACTGTACTCGGGTCTTTCTCCATTGGATTGATCCATGCCATCGCCAATAGCCCATTATATTGCTTCCAATACGACGTGAAGTTAACTATCAACCTGCCTCTCATACCTACAATTTAAACATCTTGAAGGTAGGTAGGTTGATATTTTAACTAACGTCACACTGGAGCAGCACATCGGACTATAGGAAATGGTCCGGGATCCAACCCGTAGGGAAAGATCCCAAAATAAGACCACGTAATTTTGTACCTTGGTCAGATGAGGTCACACCTGAACTGGCATCACACTCTCCAATCTTCCACACCACGACAATGTGAGGACATTTTCGGCCACAACTGATTTACTTGCACCAGCCCCCTTTGTATATGACGGTCTTTTGGTTGGATTTGAACTCGCAACTCTCCAAGCTGCTAATCCGCTGCTTTTCCAACCGGATTACCACAGTCCCTAAACAACCTGAAGAATAAAGAAGATAACAGATGCTTACAAGGAAATAAAAGATATGAGTGATTGGTGTTAGCTTACGACCGAGTCTCCTACGGTCCAGTTTAATTCAATTCAACCCTCAGGGCAGAATGGAATGCACCGTTTCGATCATGATTGACGTCTGAGAGCTTCTCATCTGTCATAACAAGTGAGAAAACTTTTGTGCCATCAGATTTTTGATTCATTTACATTTCAAATCGCCTGTGGTGAAGCAGCCTTACACCGCATTGCTTAGATACGATAGAGCAGTGTACAATTTTAATAAATCCGAATTTTAGAATACTGCTCATGACATGTAATACTTCGAGTATACATTAAATTTAAAACTGTATCTTCATTACAAGGAATTATATACTCCTATGTTGGGCCCCTTAAGAGACCTTGTATAAGCCTTGAGAGAGGATACCAAGAAAGTACTTCAACCACGAATTTCGAAAGGCTGCCCAATGTTCGGAAGATCGTGTATTAACAAGGAAGATACTGACCAAAAGATAGACGACTGGTACACACGTCGAGGATACCAGGGTAGTATTTAAACCACAAATTCAGAAATACTGTCCGATGTAGATACATATATCGTGAAATAACAAGGAAAAGCTCTGTCCAAAATACAAGAGTGCAAATGCCCCGTTTGGGGGAAATAAATGTGTATTGTTGATTGATAATACAAGTCATAAAAATATTAATATTTATATTCTTATTTAATGTATTTCATTCTTCCAGAAAAAAATCGTGCTCTGTAATTATAATAAATGATAGCATTGAAAGCTTAATTTAATGTAAGTACAAGCATCACATTTTTGACATTTATTGCAATAAATAACTCATTTTTGGACGTATTGCTGTTTGCTTACATACCAATGCTTCGTATTTTCCCTTTTAGTCGTAACCTTACTGGTGGTTGACTCGACGAGGTATTTCACCGTTGTCAAAACTGACCAGACCTCGTCATTAACAGAAAACTCGATCACGGTCTTTGGAAGAAAACATACCAGATCTTGATCTCGTCATCGTAAAAAAATGGCGATATCTTGACGACGAGATAACCACGAATGGTGGAATCATCTCGATGTCGTATAACCAGTTGGAGGGTTAAGCCGCTATTTCAGTTTTCCAAGCCCGTCCTCGGGTATGCTTCTAAAAACAGCATCCAACACATTTCCACACTTGAAACTTTCGCAAAAAACGCCACTCTTTTTTCTCTCCACTATCTCCTTCCTCGTATACCCATCCACAATTCCACAGCGAGTGACCTTACCAGGTCAAAAGTTAAAAATCCTCCGAAAGAAGCATAAAGAAAGTTCGCGCGCGCTGGAGGAGAGAGAGAACACCAGGGGGAGGTGAACGTGAAAAAAATAATAAATAAAACGGAATCTACCCGGTCTCGTGGATCTTACCTAAGCCTGTAGGCCCCACGTGGGGGCCTCCTGAGAGGCCAGAACGCACCAGCAGGGGTGGGGGGCATCGGCCTGATCATGCCTACCTGCATGAGTCCAGGAGCCAATTTTCTTCGATAGCTATACGTGCAGTTGCGCAAGGACCGCACCTTCGAAAAGTGCCCTTATTCGATGCAATAACGCTCATCTATATCATAGCCATTGAAACAATTTACGAGATGGGACTGACGGGAATTGTAGGACGCGCGGGCTTAGAGAACATTTGAATTCCGAAAATAAAAGCTTGCAAGCTGGGGTTCTTGTTATTTAAGTTGTTCTCTTTACTTGAAGTGCAATTTCTTTTGATTTGCACCTTAGCGCTATAAAGCTCAAGAACCCTTAAATTTGCACAAATGTTCTGTAAGTTAATGAATTTCTTTTAGAAGAAAATGGGGTTATGTTATATGTCATGGAAGGGTAATAGTGGGCGTTTTATTAAACGCAGTTCATATTGAACACCAACTAGGTTCGTATTTTAAATCTTTTCACCTATATCATGTCTATGAAATAACTTATTTGTAGCATAGCTATTGAAACCATTGAAGGGATGGGATTCAGGATGTGCGGGCTTTAAGAACATTTGAATTCCTAAAATAAAAGGTTGCAAGTTGGGGTTCTTGTTATATATTGTTCTCTTTTCTTGAACCACAACTCTTAGATTTGCACAAATATTCATAGAGTTCCAATGATTTTCGTTTAAAAGAAAATGGGTATTTTATGGAAGGGTTACAGCGGTCGTTATATTAGTTGAAATTTATATCATACACCAACAGGTTTATGTTTTAATCTCTTAGACTCTATATGATAGCTACTGATCAACTTAGTCCCTTACCAATTCATTAATTCAATATTGAAACATCCGTCGAATGAATAAAATCTTGAACTTTTATAGTCATGTGCATAAATTTATATAACTTAAAACTGGTGTAGATATCAAACCAATTTATTCAACTTTGCTCCTTACCAATTATTATACGACACAGCACACTCTGCCTAATACAATATTACTGCACGAAAGTATTATACCTTTATATAATGGATTAGTACTGAAAAACAAAATTCTCAACGATTCAAAGTTATTGGTGATGAAAACCAATGTGAAATAGTGAAAATTATTACGCTTAAAAGATGCACTTATTACGCTCACAAAAACGTGATTCTACCATTCATAAATAAAATTTGAACACATATAACATTACTTGCATAGTTAATAAATTAGTTGTCTCGTATACACTATGAGTAAACTGATAGGAGAGTCAGCAATGCGATTTCCAATGCTTCAATACAAGTATTTCAATTGCACCACGAAAATACATTTAGACAGTATTGCACGGTCCTGTAAGATTACACTTCAATGAGGCTTTGGTGCAAATTGACTAACACAGAAGGCATACCCCCCAGATTTTGAGTCTGGAATATTAATAAAGCAATATCCCTAACAACACAACGAAAAATAGCCTCAACATCAAGAAGAGAACTTCTACGAAAGTGGAAGTCTAAACACTTCCGATGGCTTGCACAAACCGTCAACAAACACACTTTATTAGGAATTCTGAGAGAAAAAAACTGATAATCTTAAAGACACAAAGGCGAGAGAGACGAAACACAAAAGCAAAATGGACGCTATCTCCTGCTTAGCATACGGCCAAAACAAAGGACAAGCTGCCTGAAGTGACGTGAGACTTCGAATGCTTCAGAATATGTAAACAAGCCACGGCCGAACAAAGAGAGGAATAACTCTGCTTGGAATACCTAAGCGGTTCCTAAAATGTCATTTAAATAACCACATTAAGAAGGGATCGTTTTATAAAATCACGTTGGAAGTTTTTATTGTTGTTTTTCAACTTCTTTCACTCTTATCAGTTTTGGTCTTCCTTTTGGAAGGCTGTAGCAGAAGAGGTGATTGCATTAGATTCCTCCCCGATGCTGGAGGTTTTGCTTGAGTAAGTACGGGTTCGAAACTTTTTGGTGGAGTGTTCGGAACTTTGGAAGCGTGCCGAAGAGGATTGGATAATTGAAGAAAATGAAACAGAAAAAAAAAGACAGTTGGAGGCAATTTTTGGTATTTGTGAAAGTTATCACCAGTATTTGTAGCATTTGTATTATGTACCTTTAAGATTTGCTTCAGTGATATTTGTGTCTGGTGTAGTGTTCAAATTTTCCATTTCAGGCATCGAATACAGTGAAAAACAATTGTCTTGTATACATCTTCATATTGCATAAATCTATCTATGAGTCTACAAAACAATCGAAATTGCATTGTATTTTGATAAAGAACTTAAAAGTTTTTCACTCTAAGGTTCCATTATTATTTGTAATATGGTTATTTAAAATAAAATTTAAAACTACAATACGGAAGAGGATTTTAATATAAATTTTAAATTATTTACAATTTTTTACCTTGATGTCGGAATTTGACCAATGACCTTGATGTTGGTACATGCCTTTACGAAATGCTACATTGTACAGACGGGCACACGTGTGGATTGCTGGATTTCATGGCACAAACGGTCATATTTGGTCGAGCTGGACTAAGCACAAGGCAGATAACATCAAGTAATGGACGTGGAAAGTTTTACTGACACGGAACAAAATTCACCAGAGTGTCACAGTAATATGCGTCATCTACAACTTACAGGTTCCTTATGGAATTGACAAACCCACTGGTGCCTTTGAACAACTTCCAATTCTAAATAAACAGATATAGACTTCCATCCTGTTAACTTACTCGAAAAATTCGTGGGACCAGTAACGAATGAACGATATAGCTGAATTGTGATACATCGAGGCGCTATATAAAATGTATAATTTTTTGAAATATATATATTGAAAAGCCCAGGGTAATAAATTTATGAACCACAGATTGAAAACTCCGTACTGGAAAGAAAAAAGCAAAACTGAATATTCAAGAGGATTGCAAGAATGTCTGACTACGTGAATGAATGCGTGATCCTTAAAATTTTAAGGCAACATAAAATTTTGAACAATAGATAAACCACCATAAATTTTGAATTTTTCAAAACTGAAAACCTGAAAATTGCTAGTCAGGAAAATTAGAAAAGTGGCATATCCCTATGTTACCCGGAGCCTCTCAATCAATCTGGATCGAGGTGGTATAATTCAGGTATTACAAGCATTAAAAACAAACGACAGTTCATTTTATTGTCCAACACATAAAATCGCTTTTATTGTCCTCCCTGCGACACAAGTCAGACTCTCAAATCGTTGACTTCTGTGACTGAAAGAAAATCGCGAGGCATGAATTTCCGCAGCGGAAAACGACGATTAGCTGGAACTCGGAACCAAACAGCCCATGTTGGCACCGATAAAAATTTCCTGACAATGTCCTTGAGAAATAAGATTAATTGCCAGTGCCATGGGAGAAGCAGTGAAACACATTTCTATTTTTATTTAACCTGAGATTATTGATTAATCTGAGATTCTTCTGCCGTTCCTCGTAATCGACCATGGAAGATATCTCGTGTAACGTGAACACAGTCGTATTTCCGGTATGGTGTCTTCTGTTTGTCATAACATACCTTCATAGCTAATAAGCGTTTGCTTAAATTTTGATTCACACATATCAAAAACCGTTTGAATCATACTATATGTGACCATAGTTTCTTTTTCATGGGATTTTTCCCTAAATACAAGCTTTCAGTATCCCATCTTCCAAGGTACCCTACTGATATATCCTCCTTTTTTTCTACCCTCGTCTACCCTTCCGGATTTTGCTTTTGTTTTCTTCACTTGTTGTGCGTTTGGTATAGCTTGGCCAAATATTTCTCTTGCACCATAGAATCCAAAAACCAATCAACCTGAAATAACACAATGGTCAGATGTGTGATCACTTCGTTACTGTAGGGCAACATACCTTGGATATTCTGTAAACCCTCCAAGTTAATTCGACGAACTAGCTCGTGAATAGAAATCTAAACAATTTTTCTATTGACGAGATATTTCGTCAACAAGATATTGTGGATTTTTTTATGATGACTAAATCAAGATCTAGTCAGTTTTCTTCTAATGGTGAGGTATTTCATCCATTAAGATGTGGTAACTTTTGCTAATGACGATATTCTTCGTCGATGACCTACGCCAGGGCTCGAAATACCCGGGTGCACAGGTGCACTGTGCACATGAAAATAAAACTGTGCACCTAATTTTTACCCACTAGGTGCACAGAGATCCTAACGTTAAAAAAAAAGGGTGGGGGAACGTGTTTTTATGTTGTTTTGATGTTTGAACAAAATATTAGTATCGACCTCTCTCGCTCTAAAGGAACGTAATTAAAATTCCTAAATACACACTAAGCGAAAACAAAATCGCTGGGCCGTAGCGAGTTTATATAGGAGGAAGGTTTACTTGTGTCACTGCCACCAGAACTTTCCGATGATCGAAACATTTTCCAGGTGGCTCTGTTGAAGCGACTGTCGCGACAGCCGTGTGCCGTAGAAATTCGATATGTTTAAATATTTTTATTTACTATCTACTACGAACCTATATAAACATACCCATCTAATACAGTAGTTTACATTACATTAATACCCTTATATTACGTTTTCTTTTTAAATATGCACCTAACATATAACCTGTGCACCTAATTTAAAAAATTAGGTGCACAGGGTGCACCTGTATTAAAAAATCTATTTCGAGGCTTGACCTACGCTAATGATTAGTCTCTTTTTAGATTGAATTCAAAAAATAAAGTTCCTACTTTTTTGTTCTGTGAATCCACAAATATGGATTTTGGTTTGGTCTCTTAAAACCAAATGTGGATAAAACTCTTTGTTGTAACCAGATTCACATTTGAGGAAGTTTAGTTAACATATCAATGTGTGGTCCTGGATATATACTGCCAGATTTTTAACGTACGAAAGCTCGTATTGGTGGAACTATTATATGTTGTTCAGTAACAGATATTATTTAAACCAATTTTGGTAATTTTGCAATATTACTTTTTTTTAAAGTCCACTTTAATGATAGTCCAATTTTTTAAAAACTCATGTTGCAATTTGCATAATACTGAAACTAATTTTTGAAATACTTTAAAATGCCTTAAAACGAATATTTTTCTCCCAAAAGAGTAAAATGTCCTCTCAAACACAGTAACGATTAAACTACTTTGATCGCGAACTAATCCGAAAATAACTAAAGCTTTCGAACTATTAAATGCTAGCTTTGTACGGTTGAATCCCCCTGCTATCATCACAATCTATACTAACATAACTAAATAAAATGATAGATAGTCAAATCCGATCAAGTCTTAGCATTGTGAATACAAATTAGAGAATAAACAAAGTTTTCGAACTATCACATGTTACTTTTAACTTGGTTGACATTCAGAGTCATCACAATCTACAAAAGCATAACTAAAAGTATTATATACATAAGTAATGTACGGCAAATTTGGTACATACTTAACTCCCATATCGATCACAATTAAATAGAATCCGATGCATGTCCTAGCATATATGATCATGCAGTATCTACGAAATCATGTCTGGTTAGAAATAAACGCTTTTCAATAAAGAAAACCCACTTTATTAAAACCGCCTCAACATTCAATTTTTCTGCTGCTATCACATGTTACTTTTGATCTGGTTGACATCAACTACCATTGAATTCCACATTGATATCCTTAAACGTAACACAGGTAAAGCATGAACACGGATATGTCCAACAAAATCATTCTATTGATGACGCACTTACTCCCATATCCATCACAATCAAATAAAGTCCGATGTATGTCCTTACATGAAAGATTATGCAGCAACTATCAAATTGCGTCTGGTCAAAAAGCAAAGAAACGCTTTTCAATCAAAAGAATCCAGCTTATTAAAACCGCCTTCAACTTTCGCTTGTCTGAAGGCATCGAAGTTGTTCAACAGTTCCAGCCTGTCAAGCAGTAATTCCATAGCGTCCACAACATGTAGCTGTCACTCGCATTACGAATGACCATCCAGAGCATCCAGTGCACAATGGCGATAGATAATATCTCGTAGGAGAATGACAAAAATAAACATCCAGCACGCTTGAGTAAGTTAAAAACTACTATTTTTCGACTTTCTTTTTTCGCGTGTTCCATTTCAGCATCTGGAGACGAGAAGAAAACGAAACCATTGACGTTCTTCAGAAAGGATAACTGACACTTTTCCGTCTGCGAAAAGGGATAATAATACGGAGCTCGTAAGTCATCGAGGAAAAACTAAAACAAAACCCTTGAAAAACGAGGAAACTGAGATTGTTTTAAATTGCCATTTTCAAGGAGGAATAATAGCAATTAAATTGGACGGGCTTCTTAGCAAGTAGCGCTATTTCGCCTAAATTGAAACATAAAGTATGAGTCTAATTTCACATATTTTCTCACGGTCTGTAGCAACTTTTGTATGATTTTGGTGTTATTTTTGTCGTCCTTCCACCAGGCTTAGCACACAAAAAGGTGTGCCATCTTAACAAATTGAGCGTTTATTTTCAATGCACACCGACTTCGTAAATAATTCTAACTATATCAAGATACTTTTGTCACCAGATTAGCTTAATTATATCTGCATGCACTGCTGAAGAATGACTGTTACATATAAGGTGTTACTTGGATTCTATCATTACATATTTGTTTTTAGAAGATAAATTGATAAACATTGTGATAGTTAATAAGGAAATGATTTAAAACTTTATAAATTTTCAGCTATTGTAGCTTGCCACAGTTTAATGCATATTTACTTAATACACCGAAATTTCCATTGTGCAGAAACATTAACGAAAATTTATCGAAACTTGAGGAAATAATTAACACGATAAAGCTTATTAAGTAATTCATCGGCTAATACAAAAATTCCACACTGAATTACGAGAAAATTACACAATTTGATTAAATGAGCTGACGTATTTTCTCAAAATACTACAGTGAAAGTGTTTTGTGGTTACATTTTTTTCTTGCCGTGGAATTTACCCATGCAAAAGTAACTCTACATAGTCCTGATAACTATATTAATACTTCAGCAGAAAAAGTAAGTGAAGGAAATTATTTACTCTCTAAGAAATAAAAGTGTGATTTGAATTATCTACTCTCTCTTTTTGGAAAGGAAAACATTTATTATAACTAATCTTACGGGATCGAATTCAGATACATCCCTTATACATGATTTATCCAATAGTTCCTTACAGCAAGACATGTAAAGTAAAATATTAGCCATTAACCAAACTGAATTCAAAACCTTCAAAAAATGATCATTTAAGATGAAATAATAAAAATTATATTGCCTAAAGTTATCTGAATGCCACGGAACAAACCTCTCCGTCATCTAGTCTGCGTTGATCTGGCAAAAGTGGATCTATCTATTGAAGTCCTGATATAGTGTTGGACAGTTTAAGGTAATCGAACTCAGGAATAAATAATAACAGGATTGGGAATGGCATTAGGAAAATGCAACCTAATCTAAATCTAAATCTCAGCAATTCCTTTGTATAGAATTAGCATTTGAATAAATCGCATTCGAGTAAATATATAAATAACTTGCAATTTAATATAAGTGCATCAGTTCAATTATTGAAAATTGTAACATAGGTAACTAAAGTATATACTAAATAGAAGTGTATAAATATAAAAAAGCAGTTTTAGGCCGAAATATAGTCCAAACCTACTGATTCAGGAATACGAAAACCAAAAAAATGTGGGCATCGTAAATATGAAGTTAGAGGGGTATTTTACCTTTTGTTAAACTGATACATCAACGTCTGATGTGATACAATTCTTAATGTGTCCTAAAAGAGCTAGTCAGAAATTTTTTATCTAATTTCACTCATGCGCTTCATCCTTGAAAAAGTTGTTTACAAATGAACGTACTGCAAAAAGAATAACGTGAATCGGGCGTGATTGTGAAACGATGGGGTGTTTTCCCTCTGGGAAGAGATGGTCTTCTAGTCTTCACAAATATAGCTAAAACCACATAACAATAAAAGCTTATAGAGCCGTATAAACAGTTGTACAGGGACACGGTAGAACACTGCTGATTTAAAAAATAGCAACAATATCTTCAATCCTCCAAAAGTGCAAAAACTATCCATCAATCTGTGCGTTAAAACATGCGAGTCAAAAAGACTTAAAATGTAAATCCTAAAACCAAATAAGCACATTTGGATGATAAATACTGCACCAACTCATGTATTATTATAATGCTAATGGGATAAGGCGGGAAGAGAGGTAAAAGCAAATAAAAAATTAGCATGTCACTATCTCTCCTTAATCACGTGAAAGTAATGCTTAATAATTCAGAAGCAGGCTGTTCGAGTAAGAGAGAAAATTCAACTTTCTAACCTTAATTCGTTTTAATGCGTCGTAATCAACTTCCATTAATATTTCTAATAATTTTATTAGTCATTAGATGAACAGACAGACCTGATTACCATTAACATACGTGATTGTGATTAATTTGCGCAATGATTTGAGAAATAGTTTGTAAAAGGTTACACTTGTTTTTTTCGTGGAGAATTATTCCCTATTGAATTTTAATGGCCATTTATCTGCGTAAATGCTGCGAATAGTTAATTACTGCTTAATACATGTCTTAAAGACTTAACTAATCATTAATACCAATAAGCAAAATACTCTTTCGAAATATATTAGATAAACCAATACGCACGCACACTTAATTTTGAATAAGTAGTCTATACCAATGGATTTCAGGATAAGCAAAATCGCAAATATGATTAGGTGCTTATAAATCTGTGTAGCTTTTTCTCGGATTGACAGCCAACTTACAAACGAGTGAAGCCAAAAGGAATTTTTTTTCTATATAAGCGAATTTTTAAGGTTAATTTCTTTGCTTTTCGGGTACTTCGAAACAGTGACTTTATGTTAGCCGTTCTATGAACAAAAAATTTGTTTTCCTGGCATTTTTAACGTTTTCTACCATATGCACTATAACTTATCCAAGTACTCCCTTCCGTGAGTTCAGGTCTAATTTTAAATTATTTTCATAAATCAAATATTATAAATATTTGCACTACTTTGGTCGTCCTATATTTAATCGATGTTACCAGCCAAGAAATATTCTCCAATCTCACTACAAAGGTAGGAAAATTAATTTTGTAGAACCTCCATGACGGCGTAGACTTTACTTAACACCATGGGATAAACATACCATCATTACTTTTGTAATATTTTAATAACTTAAGGATTATTAAAATAACCATTTCCACTTATGAGTCGTCATATAATGGACCAACACAAAGAGAAACTCTCCATGACTATTTTCCGGACATATGTTGTACATTTTAAGAACATAGTTTGAACGTTTTTTTGTAGCAGTAAGATCTACCAGGCTCTCATTTAAGTCAAGAGAACTTCATTTTCGAGACCCCAATAAGCTTATGACTGAGTAAAACCAAAACCTGGACTTGCCGAGTCAACGTCAAAAGCGTTGTTGACTACTGTCTCATAGTCCTTAGGGTGTTTTATAGATTCTGAGGGTTCATTGTGTGTGTGTGTGTGTGTGTGTGTGTGTGTGTGTGTGTGTGTGTGTGTGTGTGTGTGTGATGTCATGAAAAGTTTGGCCATTTTCATATTTGAGAGATCCGGATAAATAAATATAGGTCTGAACAAAACGAAAAATAGACAATAAACAAACTCAACGCCAAAAGCTTTGATTGTCTACTCTCTCAGACATATGGTGGTCTTCAGTTTTTCAGAATTCAGTGAGACCAAGATAATCCCAAACCACTTACAAATTTGAACCCTCAGTAAATTAAAGACGGAATAAACGAAAAAGGGACCAGTCAAATTACGAGTGAAGTCGCCATCAAAAGCTTTATCTGCTACTCTCTAAGAGGTCATGGATGTCTTCAATACTTTCTCAAGGTTCATCGCGGTCAAGAGAAGCTAGAGTCATTTTTATTTTTAAGATGCCAGTAAATTGAAGACTATCTCAAATAAAAAGATAGACTATCGTCAAAGTGCGAGTCAGCTTCAGAAACGTAACTACTCTTTCAGAAGGGTCTTTTATAATTTCTCAGAGTTCCTTTCTTATTAATAGGTACTTCAGATGGCTTATGAGATCATATTGGTATCTCTGTAAGAAATACTGATACCTATTCTATCTATATTAGTACATGCAAAGCTCAATTCCTCCCTAGATGTATTTCTCTTTTGTGAGGGTAAAACTTTCCTTGTGTTAGTCTGTTATCTAAAGTTTGGAAAAACGTGCTCAAATGTGGTCTTTATACCATAAATACCGAACCTAACCAATCAAATCTACCAGAATAATGAGGGCTTTCATAATTTGATGTACAAACTTCAAAGAGAGGTAAGGAACGCAATGTTAACATGTATTGTAGGTCCGGAGGTACTACCTACATCTGTTATAGGGTGCAGTTCTACTTTTCTGGGAACTACTATGATTTTACCTAAGTTAATCAAGACAATAAAACTCTTAAGACAATGCCAGAAAATTTGGGATTATCTTCAGTGAAATTTTCGAGCCTAGTTGTATCTTTGGATCTTTTCACCATAAAAGCTCAAACTAATCAATCAAGCCTAGTTGTTTTGTAAATTTCAAACTGCTTGGTCAACCGCCTAGGAACAGACAGCACCAGCGAATAAATTCCCACCCCAAGTTCTCGTAATAAAATCATCATCCAACGCGGGCGCGAAATTGAAAACGAAAACAACGCCATTCTTAACCATTAGTCTCGGCTGGTTAGCAAAGCTAATTCGAAGGAAGAGAAACTAGCGATGATAACAATAATGACGGAACGAAGCAAAAATGGGGAAGAAGAAAACAAAAACGAGCCAAAGGATGAATATGGCTTCTGCCCGTGATCTATTCTCGAAGCCAGAGCGCTGGAACTAATGGGAAGCTATTCAGACGATATTTCAACCGTTGCCAAACCGCCGCGCGAAGAGTTGTACTGGGGAGGGGGTCCTGATCGCAAGGGGCACACACACACAAAAAAGACCTCAGTACGTGCTTCACGCTTTATAGGAAATTTTAACATGAGTCTTTGTCAAGCAGGGGATAACTCAAGCTGCACGGCCATATGTCGAAGAGTCCAGGAGTCAGCAGGCCTTGCCTTTTTTCCACTCATCGGGTGTGATTTATCTTGGCGAGAAAATGGACGGATCAAAAATAAATCGGAGTATGGGAGAGTAAAAATCATCGTTTTAATCACGCAATCGAGTTTCTTTTTCTTTTCGTCTCCAATGAACGCCTCGTTGGATTTCGCTGGCAGCGGCACGAGGGTTCAATTTGAAAACAAAGCATTTCAGCCTACTTATGACGTGGGAAGAAACATGTGATTCCAGTGAATATACTCAAGAATTTTGGATTCCTTGTGAGGCAAGTTGATTGAAAAATGTATTGGTGTCCCGAAAATAAGTGAACCGGTATCTCTTTGTATCACGCATTTGGTTATACTTCTCCTCAATCTATCGCGTATTTGGCTACACCGCATCTCGATGTATCATTTTTTTACTTGTTCTCCGATAAATTTTAGCCGGGTGTTAGCCTCTAGATAGGAAGGTTCCTGGTTCGAATACGGTTTAGTGCATGGGTGTTTGTAAGCGTATGGTATAGAGGCGGCTGATGCATCTTAGATCTATCGTGACCGACAGTCCTCACGTTGGGTTGGTGTGGAAGTTTGGAGAGTGGGGTGCCAGGTCAGGTGTTGCCTCATCATTTCACCGTGGTTCAAAATTACGTGATGTTGTCCTGGCATCTTTCCCTTAGGGTATTGATCCCGGAACGTCGTCAATAGCCCGTTGTGTTGCTCTTGTACGACGTTAATTAAAATTACCTTACCTTATTGATAAATAGTTTGTTTCATATTTGCGTATATTTTGCCTCGTTCTATCAAGTCTTGGTATATCACATCTAGATATATCACGCATTTAGATACATCAGTAATTAATCTATTTCATATTAGCGTATAACATTTAGGATCTCGCGTATTTGGCTATATTCCACTTCGATATTTCACATCTCGATGTCTCACGCATTTGGCTAAAACTTTTCTCGATTTATGGTGTTGGCATGTCATGCCTTGATTTGTTATGAACTTGTCTGTGTATCACATCTCGATATCACTCCATTTTACTTGCTCCTTAATAAATTTTAATTTTGCTATAATGCTCTTCGATATATCATGGCTCGGTATATCACATCAAAATATATCACGCTTTTAACTACATCCCGAATCGAATCCGCAATTTATTTTTCAAAGTTAAATCTAAGAGTTATTTTTAATCACATATTGGTGTGGACTGGATGAGAAGTCTAATTCCTTCTGTAGAAGGCTGTTTAGATGATGATTTCAGTGATTAATATGGCTTTTTTATGGCGTGTGAGGACATTCATCGGTGTTTCTGAGAAATCGCGTGCTTTCCTCTGTCTCTACCACCAAAGTGTATGGTATTTTTATACTTCCTTATGGTAGGGGTAAAACAAATTTAAATGGTAATCGCATATGTAGGTCCAGTAGGCTCACAAGACCCAATCGGATGCCCGATGTACTAGAAGGCGCTGTCTGGCAACACAACAGTAGGCGAGTTTGAACCATCTTTACTTTAAACTCTGACTTCGTAAGAGTAACATGTATCATTAATCGAAGGAACTGTTACCAAATACATTCGTGGCCATCCACGAAAGGTTTTATACGAGACACCTCGCCTAAAGAGATCTGATCAATCCTGCTAATGACAAGATGTCGCGTCCATCAATATATGATCCATATTGCTAATGACGAGATATCTCGGCCATCAAGATCTTGGCAATTTTTTGACGATGTCGAAAAATAGCTTCCAGTAATATCTGGCCAATACTTTTACTGACGGCGCATCCTGTCCATCAAGACCTTGGTAATGTTTTAACGATGATTAGATACATCGTCTATCGAGATATAATCAATTCTTTCAATGACGAGATCTGGTCAGTTTTGCCAATGATCAAATACGAGGGATAAGCCAATGCTCAGAGAGAGGGAGAGAGGTAGCTAAACGATTCCCCACACCAATTCTTCGATACATGTATTTTATCTCCTCCCAAATTTGTTCTGATCAAGTACAGCTAACACAAGTTGGGCAATCTTTCTTATTCCTCATACATATTTTCAAACGACTTTGGGCCGATTTTTTTATACTGAAGATGACACTAGAAGAAGATTGCAGACAACAGAAGAAATAAAGAAAAATGTACCGAAACACCTGGATATCCCAGAAAGTGACATTGAAAAATGTTTCCAGCGCTGGAAGAAACACCGCAAGGCGTGCGTATACTTTGAAAAGGTTTATTTTTTAAAGGAACTAGCTCTGTTTTTAAAATGTAAGGTCGTTTAGTTTTTCTGGGTGTAGGTCGGATTCTTTTCAATCAGACCTCGTACATTTACGGTTGATTCAGTGGAATTGAATCCTCCTGGTGATTATCTAGACGAGATAGCTCGTTGGCAGCAAAACTGATCAAGTCTTAATGGATGAGATATTTTGTCTTGAGAAGAAAATTGACAAGATCTTGACTGCGTCAACATAAAAAAAAAATCGGCAATATCTTGGTGATGAGCCATCTCAATATTAGTGAGTAGTCGTGTCTGAGGGTTGTGGACAGACTCGGGGGTCCTTCTGATGCTTATCTGGATATCTCATTATTAGCAAAATTGAAGAGATCTTGATGAACAAGATGTTTCGTCGAAATCACTTGTCGTGATGATAAAAATTAGAGAATACTTGTTCTGGGAACTTGTATTTCTTTAAATTGTCCACCGTTCTACAGATATGATTTGCATTTACGAATTGAGATTATTTCCAAACTAGCGTATTTCTGTAAATTGTCCCGCCGTTCTACAGGTGTGATTTGCATTTACGAATTCAGATTATTTCCAAACTAGCGTATTTCTTTAAATTGTCCACCGTTCTACAGATGTGATTTGCATTTACGAATTGAGATTATTTCCAAATTAGCGTATTTCTGTAAATTGTCCACCGTTCTACAGATATGATTTGCATTTACGAATTGAGATTATTTCCAAACTAGCGTATATCTTTAAACTGTCCCGCCGTTCTACAGATGTGATCTGCATTTACTAATTCAGATTATTTCCAAACTAGCGTACTATAGCTTTAGAATTTGTGGAACGCGAAACGAAAGATGATGCTATATCCAGGGCTCGCCTATGAAATTCCGACAGGCGTTTTCACAAAAAGAGGAAACGCCAGATGAAGCATAGGAAAATGAATGCGTCAAACGTCCCAAAAAAACAGCAGGCCAGACTAAAACTGAATACACCGGAGTGTGAAACCCCTTCAAGTCATCCCTGCTTCCCCTTGTTTGGAAGCACTGACCGTAGTTCCAGTTCAGGATAAATTGCAACGCGCAGTTTCTTACAAGCGACGAAGTTTCCGATACCCCAGTTTCATGACCGGTAATCAGCCACTTATCTTGTCTATTTTCAGACATCTCAGTTTTTATTTTTTCCTTCGACGATCTGCTTCTTCAAATGAATGAGACAATTGATTCATTTGGATTTGGGCATGCTCGATAGAAATTCGACACGTATTGTTGAAAAAAAAGGTGTTTCATTATTCTTTTTCCCAATAAAGTTCCGGTACTCTCGACTGTCATTTGACAAAGTACTTTTGTCCATACCACTTGTTTTATTTTAGTTTCGCGTATAAGTAGATCATTCGTCAGAAATGTTGACATGGTGAGTTATGTGCGCTTTCGACGACTGTTTATCTTCCACTATGATGCTGGTAGAGGGAAAGAGGAATAAAGTGTACATGGAATGCAAAAATTTTAACGTTTAAATGTTTTTATTCATAGTTTCGAAAAACAGCTTTAATTCTTGGAAAATTCGATCAGGATTACTTATTTGCCTTTTTATTCTAACAGATTCTCATATCGCATCCCGGCAAGAAAAGTGATACAACTAAAAATTGCAGAATTTGAGAATCATCAACTTAAAGGATACTATAAAACTTATATTGAAAGAGCATAAGCTTCTTTTAAATTTTAGATAAGTATTTATGTCTTTAAATTATATTATATTATATAGTAATATAACACGCAGGGGCACCTCGTGCATATTTTTCAATGACATAACATCAAAACTTTTATTTTTTGAGTTGTGTCACTTTTCTTGCCGGGGTGCAATATGTTTTATTAATTGCTAGGTCAATTTATTTATGAACAATGCAAGACGCACGCATATTTGCTTTAAAAATTTAATAATTTTGTTACACCAGAGGAGCGGGTTAAAAATAAAAAATAGTTGAGCACATGCTTATGTTGTTTTGGATAATTTTTTAATAGTTCCATGATATGCAAAATCGTATCTTATTTAGTTGTAAAATGCCATGATTAAATTAAAATCATGCATTTACTTTTTCATGTTTTTCTATATCAGATAGAAATTTCACTACATTAATTTCACTTAGTGAACAATTTTAAAGTCAAGGATTATTTTTGTTAATAACAATAGTTGGGAAGTATTTTTTAACTGTGACAGTATCCAAACATAAGATTATTGGAATACTTGGTTGAAGTTTCAACTTAACAGATTTAAATAAAAAAATTTATATAAAAAATTGTAACAATTTAATTTATATTTTTATTATTAAAGGAGACTAGGCCATAATATTGATTAGAACTTCTGATTAAGTTTCAACTTAACAGATTTGTATGAAAGTTTTTCTTGTTTATAATTAATTTACTATTTAAAATTATTACAATAAGTAGTTTCTACTAATTAAGTGTGAAAATTTAATGCATATTTTTGTAATATGAAATTTATCCGGTTACAAGAAAAAATAAAGTAAATTTTACTAAAAGAAATCTTGAACAAAAGACCACCAAGGACTTTCGAATAATCTTCAATCTTACAGACTTGTATGGAAGATTATTTACTTTATAATTAATTTGATATTCAGAATCATCTCAATATATAGTATTTATTCATTAATTATAACAATTGAATTTAAAAAATTAATAATTGTATTTCTGTCAAAAATTTGAGAATAATTAAGGATGTGGGTATTTCAAGTTTCTTGAGCCAAGGCTTTCAAACTACCTTGATCCACTACTGCTTATAGCCACAATAAAGTCTTAGTTTAACTAAGCCACTCTTCAATTCCAACTTTAATGAAAGAATTCCATTGAATTATCGAAAGAATTCCAGTAGCTGCGAAAAGTGAAAAATAAATGTAGCATAAAGATACAGTCCTCCTCCCTCCTATTCATTTGTTAATGTCCCACCCTATACTTAGAAAATGAAGTCAGATGGCATTAGCATTTTTTTGTGTTTCAAGAGCAGGTGAAAGGCATTAGGGATTAGCTCTTCAGATGTGATAAAAATGCGTCAAATTCAACTGCGCGTCCTTTTCGGAAGTATCTTCTAGCGGCGACCACTATAAATAATACGGCCGGTAAAAAAAAATTCAACTTTTCTAATCAATGAACTCACGTACCGAACACCGAGCTCAAAAGCCATCGACTTTTAAATTAGACTGCAAGGCACACACTGCGGCCTATAACTTTCGAAAAAGCCTGTCCACTATCTCAAAGGCAGACCTTTTTTCCACGGCAGATTATAACACGCAGTAAAAGAAAAAGGCGCATAATGTGCAGCGTCCTTTACTCGTTTTGACACAAGACGGCGGGAAAAGAAAGAAACAAAAACAAATCTAGGTATCTTAAGAAATAATAAATAAATAACCGAAGAGCCCTGAGATGAGAGGCACCGGTATAGGTAGGAAGCGAGCAAGGATATGCCCGGGGGCTACTGGGCGATCCTGCACGCGCACCAAACCAGAAACCTGCTCTGGTGGTGCCCGGGGGCCCTATTCGTGCGGTCGGGGTCACTCGCGATCGGCCCCTTTTACGTTCCTCTTCCTCTCTCCAGAGAGGTCTTTTTATAATATTTTTATTCCTTGAATTTTTTCTTTGGTTTAAGTTGCCCGTCTACGCAGAAATGTTATTAGTTGCAAATCAGGAAGACGCTGCGAGGTACCTTGTGGCTTCCTATCCAGACTGAGTTCTGGGTAGAGGCCTCGCTGTCGGTTTGTGGGACCTTACGATCATAGCTTGTCGTTAAATGGGGTGATTAAAATTTCTTTGAAGTGCCTCTGTCCAGCGGAGATCAATCAAATTCGGTTCGCAAGGGTGGATAGGCAACGGAAGGTGACATTCTGGCAATCGTTGACGTATTAAACTGAGTCCTGGGATATGCGGAAACGTTGGTGCTAAATCAAAACTGGCAGTTACTACTTCAAAGCAGCGACATCGGTCTTGTTAGTCTAAAACAGCAGTAAAATAGCTCCTTGCAGAACTAAGGTATTCACAGTAGATCAGGAAATCGTCATGATATTTTGTGATTGGTTTTATTTCCAGATCTAAGGCGAGTTCTGAATATGCCCGCTGTCCGTTTTTGGGACCGTAGGATCATAATTTGTCACCAAATTTGTGAATCTAAATTTCGCTGAAATATTTTTTCCTAGGTCAATCAAATTTGACTTAAAATGACCACGAAGGTTGACATTCTAGTGTATAGCTGAAATGTTATTAGTGTCACATCAAAACAAGCAAATGCTAATCCGAAGTCAGTTCTGAGAAGACTGGACAAGACCAGGTCTCACTAGTTTACGACACTAGGAAAGCGTCATGATACTTAATGGGGGGGGGGGTTCATTTCCTGACCTAAGGGTTATGAGTAGATCTCATTGTCAGTTTTTGATCATAGTTTGTCACCAAATTTGGTGATTAAAATTTAGCTGAAATATTTTATCCTAGGTCGATCAAATTTTGTTTAGAATGATGAATTGATGTGCTTGTCTTCTGTCTTTTAAGTGAGCATTATGTCCACGATAGTCGTAAAATATGTTGCTGAAATTTTAAAAATCAGTATGATGGGATAAGAACTACAATCTTTTAAACCACAATTAAGAACATTTGACAATGAGAGACCCATGACTTTTGTGTAGGAAACATTACCGTATAAGACAAACCAAGCAATTAAGTGACGCGTAGTTGAAAGAAGGAATAGTTCTCAAAAGGCAATTTGTGTTTAAATGAACAAATAAAACAACAGAAATTAAATATAAGAAATCCCATAAACCAACTAAAATATGTTTTCATTGATAAATTTAGTTTTAAAGTTCAAATTCTAGCAATTAAATTAGCAGTTAAAAATCAGAAAAAGTATTCACTGTCCTTTATCAAAAGTTATGTTCTAGTGGCGTTATAATTAATCACACTTTCTATCCTTTAATTTAATTTTTCTAAATGCCGAACGAATAAGTTCCTGTGTGTATTACTGTCTTATATTTTAATTAATGTACTTTTAACAGAATTTTAATGGAATTTTCATTTCAAGTATTTTTATATCCGAGCAGATTAAGATTAGATGTTAATCGGGATAATCTGCTAATAAACTGTCGTTACTTGACAAGTAATTTTTAAAACTTTGATACCAGGAAAGATAACCTAACTACATTAAATAAACTTTTTTTTTGTTCAAATGGGAAATTTGTTTTCATTTTTAAGTACCAAAATTCCAACTACTCAAGGCTACTAGTACACATATAATTTTGGCTACGGGAAAAAAAACTAATTAACTGACAATATTTAATTTAATTTTCAGCTGTTTAAAGACTACCTATCTTTTCGATCAAAAAGTAAAAGTATAAGCATTTTTGATAGTGCTATAAACTATATTTTAACCACATTATAATATGCGTATGTATTTCACAGCATCTTAAAAATGAGCACCTCAAAAAATCCCAGTTCATGAACTTCTGCTCTAAACCAAAGATATGTAAGAAGAAATTTTACTGCCTCAGAACTTAAAATTCATACTGTGTCATCTAATAGAATGCATGCTTATTGCCGTAAGGAAATTCTAACATTTAACTCGGAAACTTTGCTTTGAAGTTTTAATCTTCAACTGTGTTTTATGCGTAGGACATTTAAAATTATGAGAGGCGTTTTAGTCAAGTTAAGTATAGGTGGCGATAGTGGTTCTGTGACGATTCATATGTCCTGTTCGTATTCTGGTAATGATGTCAGATCGCTTGTTTTTCTAATACGATTTCAGCGTTTCTCCAATAGAAAGTTCAAAGAATGCGTTTCGAATTAATGCATGATTAATCGACGACAATTAGTTTTAAACACCATTGTTGCTAAAACAGCGATAAACTATAGGTTAAGATAACCCACAGACTTACCTTGCGATAGAATTAGGACAGCAGAAGTAAAACCTTTTTTCTGGCTACTTGGATTGTTTGTTCTTTTTATACTAAAATTCTTCTCATACTTCGCATATATAGAAATGTTTCGAATATATTTTTTCAAACATCCACGAAACAATCTTAGTCTGCGTATACGTTCAGAAACAACTTTTATATAATAGTTCCATTATATTTCGATAATGGATCCATTATAAAACGAAATTTTTCGCATGAACATTTCCTGAACATAGTTCTCATAAATTACCTGTTTTAAACCTGAATAATCGGTTAAATTAGGCTCGGAACAATGTAATTCTACACATACAAAAGATTCCTATAGCAAAGAAACCAAAAAAAAAGTAAACCTTTGGGCCTAGCAAATTAACTCTCGAATGAAAAATCCCAAATTAAAAAGCTGTTTTCCACCGTTTAAAGTACAAAAGAACGCCTTTCTTATTAAGATCAGAAGGCGATAAAAGTGCGCATGCCAATAAGAAAGAGCTGCTCTTGCAAAAGCTCTTTCAAGGTGGAGTATTTGATTCATATCAGATCTTGCTTAGGTAATAGAATTTTTTCATCAGGTTCTTATATGCACGTCTATCATCGGGGTCTAAGAATCCGCACTTGCTTATTCCCCCTGTGAACAATGAAACCGGGTTTTCTTACATTTAATACCGCAACTGTTTAGTGGTAATTTAGTGCGTATATTGTAAGAAATGATTGATGTATTTTGCATGCTTTCAATGCGTTTGCGTGCTACTTATTACGTCGATAAAGGCAGTCGAAAATTAACCATTTACAATAGCAGCATAAAGATGTATTTAAAATTATAATAATAAATTTGTTTGAATGTATTATTAGTAACATGCCCAGAATATATTTTACCAAACAATATTTATCCAATATAAAAATTTTACTCATTTTACCAAACGAAATGTATTCAAAAGTAAAGATTCTTATTTATTTTATCAGACGATAATTATTTATTTAAATGTGCAAAGTTGATATACATTTTGCAGACGATTTTTTATTATGTTTTTATTTCCTTAGTTTCAGAAGTAATTTTTTGTATTTATCGCCATTGATATTATTTTGCTAAGTGGCATCAAAAAGGAGATATAATCCAGGAATCATTAGATGCTCCATAAAAATGTGTGTTCTTGGATTGATTGTAAAAAAGGTTCTTGGAATTTGCTACCGAAAAATAAATATTAGTTCTGAGTAACTTGTCTGTTACACTTCGAAGATTGCTCAGCTAAACTGGAGCTAATTATACTATGCTAGCTTGTAATTTGTTTGTACTAAAAATACCTACTTCTGAAAGTAGAATTTAATGTTTTGCTGTTTATTCAAGCTTTATTGAGGTTTTTGATGACTTGCATGTTTTCGAGAAAATTATACAAATTCTTAAAATTTTGTATAGTTAAATAGTTTATCAAAATTTAGACTCATGTGATCTTAAGTGCTTTTGAACCTTATGTTGAATCTTATGTAGAATAGTTGGTCTTCATCCAAATGCTTAACTGTATTGTCTAAAAATGGCAAATTCAATAGACCTATTGTTTTTCTGAGCGAAAAGAAAATAAGTATAGAGGTTATGCATACCAGAGAGAACATGAATATCAAGAATTCCACATGAAAATACCTAAGCCTCATAATCAGGGAGTTCAAACAATTCTCACGATGAACTAGAAATATCAATAATGTATTGGTACCTTTGAAATATGAACCCACATTATATAAGTAATTGAAATTTCCACTGTATTTCAATGCATAAGAAATTCTCATAGTGTCCACAAGACACATTAATTTTATAATCTCTGATATTGGCTAGGAATACCACCTAAATTTTAAATCTTCCTTTCAGTGAGCATAAGTAGCAATGACAATAAAGTATACCAAAGAGAACATATATATCGCGAGTTAAAAACACAGAACCCGGCTAGCAGCGAATTAAAAAAACAACGGTCGTCACTAGGAAGATAAATATCCACTGATACCTTTCAAATTAGCACGATCTAAAAAATCACTGATATTGCCTGTACATTTCAATGCATCCGAAATTTTCAGTGTCCATAAAACGCATAAGTTATGGAATCTTTAATATCGATTATGCCAAATGCCAAATGTTCCTTTCGAGGGACATGAATATCAATGCTAATAAAATATATCAATTTAAACAAAGAATCATGATTCGGCAATCAGCAAGTTTAAAGAACAATTCTTACGATGAAACAGGATATTGATAGCTTTAAGACATAAAGATTAATTATATGTCAGTGGAATTTTCACCTTATTTCAGTGCAGAAACAATTCTCATGATATCCGTGAAATAAGTAATTTTCGACCTAGATGTCAAATGTTCCTTTTGTGAAATGTTCCCATCAATGAAAATGAAGGATAGGGGTTAAATATACCTAAGAGAGCATATGTATCCCGATTAAATTCCAGAACCCGCTAATCGGCGTGTTCAAAGAACATTTCTCATGATAAACGAGGAACATCAATATACCATTAGGAATCTGCATTCGAGAAGTAAACCTACATGATATTAAACCAGAGAAACTTCCACGGTATTTCAGTGCAGATCAGTTTTCATGGTGTCCATAAGTTTTAGAATTAAATCGATTATAAATACGGCCTAGTTGCCGAATGCTCCTTTCCGGGAACATAAGTATCAGTGAAAATAAGTATAGGGGTTAAGTATTACAAAGAGAAACAAATAACCAGGACCCGGCAATCATCGAGTTCAAAGAACAACACTTCTCACGACGGACCAGGTGCACCAATTTTCCCAAAATGACACGCTTTGAGACAATACGCGGAATCCCCGACACCTAAACAATCGCCATTATTAGGCATAAATCATCGCTTATTACGCAGCGGGGTCTTTTCTTTCGCGGAGCAAATTACCCATGATCCATCATGAATCCCTTACTCTAGTTTAAATAATTTAAAACACTGTTTATAGACAATCAGTTCCTCTTTAAAAACCCCGCTCACGATGCATCGATTTGGTGCTGTGCGGCGGTTGGAGACCTGTAATTTGCAGTCTCTCCTCGTGTTCAAGTTTACCGGTATTAAGTTTTTAAACTGTGGCGATTTTTCATTTTTGCCTTCCTTTTCCTGCACTGCTTCTTCTTTTCTGTTCCCCATTCACTCGGTGCATGCAAGCGAGATGGGTAATAATTTACTTTGCTGTGAGCAATTAAAACTAGATTCGATAGAACTAGTTTCGTTTCCTTGGTGTGTTTTTTTTCTTGTTTGTCTACGAGTCCTTAGGAGGTAGTTCTGTAACATGGGTTCTGGAGATCGGATCGAGAAGTATCAAAGTGATGGATAGGTTCGGAATCTATAGTTTTGTTTCTAGTCCTCACACTAAATTTGTTATCGTTATTTTTAACTCCCTGGTGGGTCGTCTTTGCGTCGAAAAATGCCCTCTTTCTCTCTCGAATGGAAGCAGATCCTTCTTTACCGAGTTATTCAAAACCCACAGCGAATATGCCAAAGGCTAGGGACAACCTCTAATAAGAAACTTGAGAGGAAGGCCCTAGGACTCGCTGTCCGAAAAGCACTCGTCCACCTGGGACAGGTGCGACGGGGAGTGGACGTGGTCGACCAAGGTGGTGTGCTCGAGGATTAAGTGGTCCGGTTCATTAATATCAATCGACCTAAACCATGAGTTTGAGCCGGAAGAGTTTTCTTCATTGATTTCGAAAAATGCCCTGGTGTTACCAGTCAGATGCAAAAAATTGTTCCAAATTGTCATGAGTTCGGGGCAAGGGAGATTTTGTTCTTACCACTTTGTTTTTCATTCCATTGGACTAAAAGGGCTGTTATATCTCAATTAAATATCCAGTCATCAACAAACGTCAGATTTTGATGGTAGATTGTCGAAACCACTATTACAATCAATGGCGTCTTGATCGAAGCGATCGATTGTGTAACATCTGATTCAAGTAGAGTGCGGTAAGGTGTGTCCACTGAATACAAAAAAAAATTTCAGTGTTTAAAGTAGTATTTGCCACCTGCTGGAAATTAGGGCATGGTTAGTTTATTACACGTCACACTGGAGCAACATAACGAGCTATCGGTGACGTCCGGGATCAATCTCGAAGGGAAATTTCCAAGGACACTAGCTAGTAGTTTTGAACCTCGATCAGAAGACGATGTCAACACATGGGCTGGCACCCCAATCCCCGTAACTCTACACTACGCCAACGTAAGGACTTTGCTGTAAATTAGGAAGGAAGTCCTATGAATTAGTTTGATCACTAAAGTGCTTTTACTTTAGGCTTAGCAGACCAAAGATAGCGAATGAGATGATGTGGTCTTACCTCAATCTCATTGCAAGCTGAAAAACAGTCCATAGTTTGGCACTTGCGTCATCGTGTGGGGTACATGCAGCCCAATAAAAAGCATTGGAAAGTATTTTATCTATTTATATTACTTTGATTTTTTTAATAGTAGAAAAAGAGGAGTGTGGTAAAACTTATGATTTTTTAAACTATTGAAACAGACTAGTAATTGGTTCAATATGAGTTTGATTATTTGGATTTCATTGCCTTACGCTTCTTTATATCTTTCAAAAACCGAAGAAGAGTTGTAAAGATATAAACTAAAAAGGTCAATGACCATTTCAACAGATCTACGCGCCCACTATCGTCAAGACCAAAACAAATCTTTCATCATTGTTACTCCCACTCAATTTTTCAATCAAGTACTTTTAAGTCACGTGGAAAGACGAACTAGTTTTATTAACTAGTCTGTTCACTAGTGTCATTAACGATTGTCTCAATGGTTTCTAACCCCGGATGAAACACAAGTTGAGTTTCCTCTTGTTTTGTGACAATGGTATAGATGTAGATACTCCGGAAATAACCACCGACCTTCTTTGTTTTTATCGCTATTTCTCGCTTTTGAAACTTTTATGTAACCAACCTATATATAGCAGTATTACAATATTCCTAAAAACCCATCGATCCTATTTCCTATTTGCAAAGAAATAATCGATTCTTTTCACGAACGAATAAAGTAACTCCTTTTACGAATGATTGTGTTCATGCTATCTCAAAAATCTCAAAATTATTCATTATAACTTCCGGATCGATGCAATACGAAATCGAATCAACCGAAAGCTATCTTGCGTGTTCCCCTCTTACATCTCATTCACAAGCTTTTCAATTATTGATTTTCTAATTACGCATCAAAAACCAAAGTGCAGACCAACAAAAACAATTAGCCTCCACCATGCGCAAGGTTATTATACTCCACTTTAAATATTAATAACGCGATTTTCGACTTCAGAGAAAAAATAATCTCATTTCCTAACAGAAATCAATAGCAACGGTACCCAAGAATGATTACCAATCCAGAAAATAAAAGTATGCAGGTACAATTAGCAATGTGCCAGTGGTATCAAGCTCATTCTAATTTAAACTATGGTGTCCTTAGTAATAACACGTTACGATAACAGTGATGGCGGACCATTCGAATCTAACGATACGGATCACGCAATCAACTACCCCATTCACTTCTTAAAAATTCACTATAATATATAAAATATTCATGTGATTACTATTTTTATTCTATAAGACAATAAATAATTGTATTTCAAAGTTTCAAACTTGTGCCGCTGGAACTTGTTATGGGTATTTCAGTTCGAATTCGAGCGATTTATTCCTTTGGTTTAGTAGAGAAACTATAGATTTCAAGTCAACATCAATTGGTAGTTGATTAAGTTTATGGTTCACGTTCTACTCCATTAAGCAGAAAATAGTAGGTTGTTTCAAATTGTTGGTTTCGAGTTAGATCTAATACATTTTAAAACCAAACGCACTTGCGCACAGTTAGCAATGTTACAATCTAGTACAGGGTTCCCACAAAAGAAGTAAAAATAGAGATTTTAAAGCATTTTCAAGGTAGTTTATATAGTTTAAAGGTTGTTACATACAGATTGCATGAGGGTTCCGTGTCCAGAGGGTTTGACCACAGCGCTAGTGACCCATAGTTGTAGATGGCACAGGTTCCAATCATTCCCCTCCTTGTGGTTGTCTCGGCAAGTTATTTCGTCATTAGCAAAACTGACCAGATCTTGATGGACGATCTATCCCATCATTGAAAGAAAATTGACCACATTTTGTTTTCACCATCATCAAAAAATCGGTATTATCTTGAGAACTTGATATCTCGTCATTAAAAAAATTATTCAGATTTTTATGAACGAGGTATGTCGTCGAAACCACTTTGAGTTTTAAGAATTATTCTAATTCCATATCAACGGATTTATTGTTTTGTGTGTTTCGATAAAGAGAAACTAAATATTTGAAGTCTACACATCAATTTAGAGTTGATTAATTTGTAATTCGCTTTCCTGTAAGTTTCCTGACTTTAAGTCTATTTATATGGAAGCTACACCTTTATAAATTTGAAATCCGAGTCGAAAATAGTCGAGAAATTTGATCGAGAGAAAAATTGTCTCTCCTTCGCTGTATAACTTTCCTTTGTGTGTGTTAATTACTTAACGTTGTCTTTCCTGCGTTTGTCGCAGTTTGGTCAAATTGTAACTTTGCTCCATAAATTTCAATACTACCAATCTTCACATAGATCGCAATACATTAACTCGTGAGTGCACCTGTAAAAATATTTCCACAAGGGAGATGGCTCTCAAATAGACATCAATTTTTGCCAAAACTAAATATAATTTGCCCTTAATTCTTAATGACACTTTACCATGGACTACGTATCTTTGTAACAACTAAGATTTTATGTTTTAAAATTAGTTAAAACAAAGCAAAAGAAATGAAATTTAAATTAATTTATTAAAAAATTGTAAATTATTTATTTATTAAATTTGTGATTGATTTATTGTAAAAATAAAAAACAATTATTTTTTAATTAATTTATTTAGAAATTGAAAATAATAGATTTATTAAACTTAAGGTATTCATTATTCACTATAAAATTTATATACTAAAATATCTTTTATGAAGTAAATATACATGTTTCATTGCTTTTATTATTTTTGTCCGTTTGTATGATATTTTATTTACTTTAATTTTAATCTTGTTGGTGCTATAAATCCTTAAATTTGGATTTAATGTTTAAACTTTTTAAACCTACGTTCCATTTGACTACACGTTTAAATAATACGCATTGATATGATTTTCGTGCGACTTTAAGTCTATTTACATAGAAGCTACACCTTTATAAATTTGAAATACGAGTATAATGTTAAATGAGTTACTCTAAGTGGATATATACACTTTGCACTGTCACACTCCAAGAAACAAAAGAAGATGCACGAGAGAAAACGTCCAAACGGAAATGAACATTTCATGCAAATGAACAACTCCGTGGGATTCAAATACGTAAAATATATTCCGATGAATATTTTACACTTGCAAACAATGAACGAACCGTAGAAAGCTGTATAAAATCTCACGATGCAGAACCTGCTTTAAGCATTTTACTAATGTTTCTCAATGTCATGAATGTTATCTTTTTGTAACGTTAATTAAGTTTGTGACGTTGTTTCTATGATATGTTAGTTGGGTTTTATGATGAAAGTGCCGTATATGAACAAGATAAACCAAATACAGATTGTACGATTCGCAGATTGCTAGAGCTGTGACTATGGTTGCCAACTTTTTCTGAGACGATTCCGGGACATTTTGCCCCAAATTAGCGTTATAGTCCTCTCATATACATAGTAATAATAATAAATCTAAACTTAACCTCTTGTTGCATTGAAACTGTTAAAAAATAAAAATCGTAATGTTCGTACGCAAAATAGAGATATTGTTCGTGTTTCGCTTACAGAACCGAGAGCGTTCCTAATTCTATTTTAAGAAAATCGAATATGAAAATTTGTGTTCGTCTCCAGACCCTATTTAAAAAATATAATTAAAATACAGTATAATAGAAAGCGTCGGAGTTCAATTTAACAGGAACAATACTGCCAGGCCATACCACGAAAAACATCCAGGCCTACATGAACTTTTTGAACAATCAGGTTCCTCCTACACTCTGGCGATTTTATGGAATGGACGAATGTTACTTCCAGGACGACAACGCTCCATGTCATGTTAGGGAGATAAGATTTTCCCTGGCCTGCTCAGAGTCCCGACCTAAACCCCATAGAACATTGTGGGACGAGTTAGAGCGACACTTAAGGACCAAGGAACCACGTCCGAAATCTACAGCTGAGCTGGAGACATTCTTACAGCAGAAATTGACACAAATACCAATAGCTGTGTATCAAAACCTTGTTGAAAGTATGCCCAAAAGAGTTGTTAGTGTAATTGCAGCACTTGGAGGACCATCCCCCTATTAAAGCATGTATTCGTTCCCTTATACCATCACATCTTGCTGTCCGGTCCATTATTGTAGAGTGTATATAGGCTTTGGATAGTAGTGTGGGAACGGGTGTTCAATAGTTCGACACGAAGTCCTGTGCAATAAAAGAACTATTTTGGAGTGTAGGTAATATTCGGGTCGATAGCTTTCTGGGAATTCCGGGGCAATTTGACATCGGGATTCTGGACAGCAACTTAAATTCCGGGAAAATCCCGGCCAATCCGAGACGGTTGGCAACCCTATCTGTGACCAAGTCCAAGGAGGTCAATCTTCTTATTGCAATGTATTGTAACCAAACACGAGATAGATCATGTCAAGTAATGAGCATGAATTCACAAAAAGGTTTGACTGACACAGAACAGAAAAGAAAAGTACACATAGGTTAAGTTACAGGAATCTAACCTGCTACAACTCACAGATTGCTAGAGCTGTGGCCATGCCCACTGAGCCAAGACGATCCTCTTATTGCAATGAAGGAATGAGTTTGTAAAAGTAGACTCTCAGTTTAGATGATTGACGGTTATCGATACAAAAAGTGAAGGTGGTACTAATGATAAGGTAATTTTAACTAACGTCGTCCTAGAGCAACGCAGCGGGCTATTGACGACGATTCGGGATCAATCCCCTAAGGCAAAGATCCGATAACAACACCACGTAATTTTGAAACACGGTCAGATGACGAGGCAGCACCTGAGCTAGCACCCCGCTCCACAAACTTCCACACCAACCCAACGTGAGGACTTTCGGCCACGACAGAATTAAGATACACCAGCCGCCTTTGCACCATACGTTAACAAGTATCCATGCACTGACTGGGATTCGAACCAGAAACCTTCCGATAAAGAGGCTAACACCTTAACCACCAGACCGGTAGGTTGACGGTGGTACTGATGTGGATACACCATAAAATTACAGTGCAGTAATATAAACGACAGTCATGAATTTCGTTCTGAAGAGCTTTTTAGGCAGCCTGTTCAAGGAATGATGATACCTAGCATTAATAATTTAAACTCAGTTTTATAAACCCATATTTTATACCCTTGGTATGATTTTGACGAGATATATCGTCCACAAAGATCCGGAGTTTTTTTGACGGACCAAGTTTGATAATGATGAGATACCTCGTCCATTAAAGTATTGCGAATTTTTATGATGACGAGATATCTCGTCCATCACGAACTTGTCAGTTTTGCTAATGACGAGATTTCTCTTCGAAGCAACTGATGAACAAGAAGATGGTAAATACGTATTGTGCGATGGGTGGCATGTTTAGACTGTGGTAGCTCGGATGGAAGAGTAACGGGTTGTCCTCGAAAATTTCACTTTACGATTGAACCCGGGCAGTCGCCCGTTGTGTTGCTTCAGGGAGACGTTAACTAAAATACCTAAGTGTAGTATGTGCGTGAGTTATGTTTCTTAAAACCAACACCCGTTTTTCCCCAGGGTAATAACGTTATCTGACCGTGGTTCAAAATTACGTGGTGTTGTCCTCCTACGTCCTAGTACGACGTCAATAGCCCGTAGTGTTGCTCTAATACGACGTTATTTAAAAATTACCAAATTTACCAAATTACCCCAGGTAATTTTTTTTGGTAATTTTTAGTTAACGTCGTACTAGAGCAACACAACGGGCTATTGACGACGGTCCGGGATCAGTCCCTTAAGGGAAAGATCCACAACACCTCGTAATTTTGAACCACGGTCAGATGACGAAGCAACACCTGAGCTGGCACCCCACTCAAAAATTACCCCAGGATAATCAAAAAGTGTTCACAAATCTTTCTCCGATCTTTCCTTTAGGGGATTGATCCCGGACCGTCGTCAATAGCCCGTAGTGTTGCTCGTCGACGTTATTTATAAATTACCAAATTTACCAAATCACCCCGCCGACCAACCGGTATAGTGGTTAAGGTGTTAGCCTCTAGATCGGAAGGTTCCTGGTTCGAATCCGGGTCCGGGCATGGATGTTTGTAAATGTATGGTGTAGAGGCGGCTGGTGCACCTTAAATCTGTCGTGGCCGAAAGTCCTCACGTTGGGTTGGCGTGGAAGTTTGGAGAGTGGGGTGCCAGCTCAGGTGTTGCTTCGTCATCTGACCGTGGATCAAAATTACGAGGTGTTGTCCTCGAATCTTTCCCTTAAGGGACTGATTCCGGACCGTCGTCAATAGCCCGTTGTGTTGCTCTAGTACGACGTTAACTAAAATTACCATTACCAAATCATCCCAGGGTAATGAAAAGTGCTCATAAATTCACTCTTGTACAGCCATAATGAGTAACGTTCAATTGGCAGGGTATTAGAAAAGAACATTGTTAATCATCGTTCAATCATTCATCGCTTTGCCTCCATTTCCGTCTATTATATTCGCTTGTTTAAGATGAATTATAAAAAATGTTCTTACATCGAGTGTTTCAATTTCCGCTGTAGACTGCAACCAACTCATTTAATTCAGAAACACGATGCTATTCATTTAATAAAACTTGTATAATTTTATTTTTACTTTCTGAATGAAGCAAATTATAGAAAATATAGGGTTTCAAAACTTTGTGTCATCACAATTGCAAAATGGCGTAACTGACACAAAATGCGTTGAGGTAAGTCAGATAAACATTATAAAGAGTGTGCAAGTTCCATTCATTGAATAAGTTATTACAGAAAATGTAGGAATTCGATAATTTGTGTTATCTTTAAAAAAACCATGAGCGACACAAAATGCAATGCATTAAAACCAATAAAGATAAACAGTGTTTAATTTTTTCCCACTGTTTGAGTATACATATTACAAAAAATTCGGGGTTTACATGTTTGTGTTACCTCAATTACAAAATCACGTAACTGTCACAAAATGATACAATAAAACAAACAAGGATTACAAAGACAAGTGGGTGCATCAAAACAGTTTGCCATTTTGCAGTATCACAACTGTTAACTCTCACGCCATGCCCAAACATTTCAGGCAATTTGCTATTAGAAAGTGTTTGTCGGAAGTATAATTCTTCCATGTTATGAATGGTATGAGGCATTTATTATCTTGATATTCCATTAACATTTAATGTCTTCCAGGCAGCAAAGCGGTACGTTCAACTAACACGACATGGAGAGTTTACACTGTTAATAAGTTACGGCCTATTGAAAGTACGATAAAAAAAATGACTACAAGGGGAAATGGCACTTTTGTTTCAGAAAAATCGTAGCGTGATTGGTAGTAGTTAGGTACTGTTCATGGCTTGCGAATTATAAAAAGATAATGTATTGTTTAGTGTCATGCAATTTATTTGCAAACTATTCCGGTGGTTCAAAATTACTGAGACAAAGTTGCATTTCAAGTTTTACATAATTTCTTCGTGGAAGGCTATTAACAAATCGGGGTAAGCGTTTCTTATGAAAAGGTGGATATAAAGCTCTTCAACAATTTATTTCATGTTTGGGAATTCCCGTCTATGAAAAGAGGTTGTTAGTTATTTTTAATAGGATTAGCTATTAACCCTATATATATATATATATATATATATATATATATATATATATATATATATATATATATATATATATATATATATATATATATATATATATATATAAGGAACATAGTTTCGACGAAATATCTTGTTCATTAAGTTCTGATCAATTTTGCTAATTACGAGTTATCTCGTCCATCAAGAATCTGACCAATTTTGCTAATGACGAGATTTCTCGTTCATCCAGATCTGGTTAGTTGCCAATGACGAGATATCTCGTCGAGAAAACCAGCAGGGGAGTTTACAAATCGGAGTGAGTGTTTGGATAATACGGTAGATATAAAACTCTTCAACCGTATCCCCTTCTTTGGATACTTAAATATTATTCTATGAAAAGATATTGATAGTTGCTTTTAAAGAGATTTGATTCTTGATGTTCTTCGAATGTTTAAAAATTTTGTTCAGCCTTATAGTTTGGTTTGATTTCGTCTCGTTATGATCATTTTATGCTATACAAGGGATGATTCGACCGTTCAGCCTTATGGTTTGGTCTTGTCATGTCTCGCTATAATCATTTTATGTCTCGCTATGATCATTTTGTCTCGCTATGATCATTTTATGCTATACGAGGGATAATTTGAACTTTTGCCCTTATGGTTTGGTTATGTCTCGCTATGATCATTTTGTGCCATACGAGAGATAATTTGACCTTTCAGCCTTATGGCTTGGTTAAGTCTCGCTATGATAATTTTATGCTACACAAGGGATCATTAAATATTTCCGTGTTATGATACATCTGATAACTCGCTATTAGCAAACATAATCAAATTAATTTGTATTGTTGAGATAATTTTCAATGTAACAAATTTATAATATTCCGATCCTTGGATTAAAAGTTTAGTAATCAATAAAATCGAATTTATGAAGTATCCTGAATCTGTGCTTAGTTTTTGTCTGAAAGATTACAAAAACCATTGTATTGTATCCATCACAGTACAGAATTGATGAGTGTCTTGAGATATTTCATTTTTAATCAGTTATAACATCCGCGCGCGCGAAAAGGTCAGAATTTATGTTTATAGTTTCGATATAGACATCAGGTTTATAAATAACAGTGGGCACAATAGACTCACATTTAAACAGATGGTTAAATGAAGAGCAATAAAAATAGTTTTATGCGTAAAATGTCTCATTTCAAAAGTGTTTCTGGCATATTTCAAGTTATCAAGGTTATGAAAGGGCCATCATGACGCATGATTCTTACACAAATCAATTAAAAATAACTCAGTTTATTGGATTAGATTTTATGACGCAAAAGACATATTTGACCAAAATGCTCCATTTGTCAAGTAAATGAACTAATCATGACAATTAAAGTTATTTACATAAAAGGTTTGATTTTTGTTCTATGCAAGGCATCTCGACAATATATATAAAAGAGTGCCCTTTTTGATATTGTTACAAACTTAAATTTTTCAAAGGTTTTTTATTTATTTTTAGTTTTATACAGATATAAAATAAATTGTGTTAAGAAGTTTAAAAAAAAAAAATTTTGTTATCTAATTCGATAAAAGTTATCTATAGAGTATGGTATGGTTTGACGTTTCACTTCATAGTTGAAAACCTTACTGAAACAATATGCCTTACCAAAATTTTTATAGTGAAAATTGATGAGTTAAATAATGAGTTGCATAGATTAGACTAATCTAATATAAATATTCAGAATTCATTGTTTTGTCACTTTTTAAAAAAATGTTTTAAAAAAGGGAGAATCATGTTATTTTCAGTTTGTGCTTTTTATATCGTTATAGATACAGATATATATTCAGAATTAATGAATAAAATTATTACAGTGTAACAAAATTGACGTTATTTATTTAGCATCGAATCATAACAACGGATATAAATAATGAATGATCGATTGTTAAGGGATGCATTCACCGATTTTGACGCTTTGTTAAAGTATGCTTGATTTAAGGTACCGAGCTGTATACGAATTCTAAAACTACACGGAAGAGATAGCCACATTAATGAAGTTATTCAGCAGACTGTTTACAGAAAGGAATGAGAAATTGGGAAAATAGATATCCCACACAAAGCAGAAAATGAAATATGAGCGATAGTAAGTTTACAGTCAAAAAATATAAGGTTCACCAATTTACCACTAATTACATACCCGGCGAAGAAATATATGAATACTAATGGAATATATCCCAGTTCTCGCTCGATTGTTACCAAATCGATTTGCTTAAGCAGTATATAGTACATTCTTAGTTAAATTAACATTGTCCTATAAGGCCCTCAAATTTTTCCTTTATTTATAACGTACTTTCATATCCAGTGAAGAAAATATGAATGGAATAAATCCCAGAACCAGCTCGAATTGGATAGACCAGATTGGTTTTGCGTAACTGATATCCTTAGACAAGTCAGAAATTAGGTAAATTAACATTGTCCTATATGGCCCTCAAAAGCTTCCCTTCACTTATTACGTACTTTCACATTCAGTGAAGAAAATAATCGACTAATGGAATGAATTCCAGATCCAGCTCGAATGTTGCCAAATTGTTTTTGCGTGACTGATATCTTTAGAATAGTTACAAATTAGATAAATTAACATTGTCCTATATGGCCCTCAAATTTTCCCTTCACTTATTACGTACTTTCACATTCAGTGAAGAAAATAATCGACTAATGGAATAAATCCCAGATCTAGCTCGATTGTTGCCAAATTGGTTATGCGTAACTGATATCTTTAGAATAGTCACAAATTAGATCAATTAACATTGTTCTACATGGCCCTCAAATTTTCCCTTCACTTATTACGTACTTTCACATTCAGTTAAGAAAATAATCAACTAATGGAATAAATCCCAGATCCAGCTCGATTGTTGCCAAATTGGTTTTGCGTAACTGATATCTTTAGAATAGTCACAAATTGGATAAAATAACATTGTCCTATATGGCCCCAAGTTTTCCCTTCACTTATTACGTACTTTCACATTCAGTTAAGAAAATAATCGACTAATGGAATAAATCCCAGATCCAGCTCGATTGTTGCCAAATTGGTTTTGCGTAACTGATATCTTTAGAATAGTCACAAATTAGATAAATTAACATTGTCCTATATGGCCCTCAAATTTTCCCTTCACTTATTACGTACTTTCACATTCAGTTAAGAAAATAATCGACTAATGGAATAAATCCCAGATCCAGCTCGATTGTTGCCAAATTGGTTTTGCGTAACTGATATCTTTAGAATAGTCACAAATTAGATAAATTAACATTGTCCTATATGGCCCTCAAATTTTCCCTTCACTTATTACGTACTTTCACATACAGTGAAGAAAATAATCGACTAATGGAATAAATCCCAGATCCAGCTCGATTGTTGCCAAATTGGTTTTGTGTAACTGATATCTTTAGAGTAGCCAGAAATTGAGGAAATTAACATTGTCCTATACGATCCTCAGATTTTTTTCTCGTTCACTTATTACGTACTTTCACATCCGGTGAAGAAAAGAGATGAAGACTAATAGAATAAATCCTAGATCCCGCTCGATTGTTGCCAAATCGGTTTGCGTAAGTGATAAAGTGGGGAAAGGGAACTGGTGAGGTGGCCAACCTTCACAACACCGCTGATTTATTACACTCTTTCTACCCAGTTTTGGCAGGGCGGAACTGTTAAACGCAGTCAGTTCAAGGCCATTCGATGGCAAATTTTAATCCTCCCACACGATATCTCTAGTTGTACTCTTTGTTTTGGTGGTCTGATACCAGAACAAAACCTCCTTTATTTAACCAAACCCAATACTCTTATCTAGCCACTACGTTTGCGACTAATATTTTATCACATTTCAATATGGGATTAGAACGCGTTTGATAACCTTAAAATAAAACTCAGCCGGTGAGGATAGTAGGTTATATGAAACTCTAAAGATCCGCCATTACTTTTACTTATAGTATTTTATCAAGCGTCGTCCGTTTTTGTATTGCGCTTTTATACTCAATTAATTTTCATAGTGTACTTTCGAAACTTGTTCCAGCTCAGCTTAGACAAAGATGGCGCTGTCAAAATGTAAATGTTAACTTATCTTGTTTCGAAAATCCAGCCAAGCAACCAGAGTCAACGCAAACTGCATTTTTGTACTTCCATAAATACAATACCACATAAACTTCTTTAAAACAATACAAATTAAATTTTATTACTGTAATCATTTTCCTTATTACGTGAGTATGATATGCAATTTAGTTGATTACATGGATCAGCTAGTAGATACAGGAAAGTGATTGATTCGGGTTTGTGTGTTTGACGCTTTTGTGTGCACAGTAAGCTGAAGCATATTGACGACCGCTAGGTTAAAGTAATAAACATTTAAAATAAAAATGTAAACGTCATTAGTTTTTATTGTTTGTATTTGTGCAATGGGTTTACCAGCTATATAGCTAGTAATGTAATACAGTACGGTGAAAGTATTAACTCATAAACAACACAAATCAACAAAATCAATTAAAACCACATTATACCAACATAATCTGCCAGCACCTATGTACCGGAGATCCTGCTTTAAGGTTGAAGTAATGAGTGTTTGTTTAATTTACTGATCTTGTTTTGAATGCCAAGGGTAAAATTGTCAGTAGACATATTAATTGTAATTAAATGACCGAGTTAAGGGGGTACAGAAGTGCTTACAAGTACTTATAGTTCTGATCTTGATACTTGAATATTTGCTAGATGAAGAGTTTTTTAATCAATGTTTAAGTATAAATTCTTCAATTATAAATTTCATCGGATATTTTTGTTCAAATACAACTGAACGATAAGCCGTTTCATTAATTAAATAGATACAGTACGAAATCCCAATTCCGGAATGCTTCGGACCTTGGCCATTCCGGAATTCGGACTTTTCCCAATTTCGGATAATTTGCATTTCTTGTCAAAAAAAAACTTAATTTAACCCCGACTGGCGTTTTTTTTTTTTTTTTTTTTTTAAAGGAAAAACTTTTTTATTACAATGCAACAAATTTTACTTGCAAATCTATTTTTTTCTGTGTGGTATTTACTCTGAACATGTCCGTTATTTTGCGTTGTTTCATCAATTAAGTCCAGGTTTAGCTCCTTATTCTTTAAAAATTGTTGGAAAGTTGTAAAAAAGTGAGAAAAACAACAACAAAAAAACACCTGTTAACAAAACGTCCGGATTCGGGATTTTGTTGTACTATATATCCGTTAGATACCAATCATTTTAGTCGAAAGTAGAGTGTATTTAAAATAATCGTATCATATTCCTAGAATACTGTTACAATTCAAAAAGTAAAGCAAGAAAGTAAGTCTCTAGAAAGAAAAACCAAATTCTACTTATTACATTCAATTGTGAAAAGCAGCTATTTCTGTTTAGAATTGCAATACTTGTCTATAAATCGGACTTGTTACATTTGCCTCCATGTGTATTTATCGTTTCATACATGCCACCTGTGGGCTCAACTCGGGAAGTTTTTGAGTTGTGTCGATATTATCTAAAGAGTGATGAGTATGTTACCGATTCCGATCATGCAAGGTAAGGCAAAAGTATATCAACTTACCGTTCATGGCTGCCATTGGGAAGAGCGGTTGACCACGCAGATGATCTCTTCCATGAAACGGATGAACAGAATGCGACTTCGAGGCCAGTCTTCAGCGTTACCTTTCTGGTGGGTTTGTTTTCTTCCAAATCTTTGAAAAAAGTTGAGCTGGAGTTTTTCAAATGTACAAATGACTTGGGTGATGGCGTACGGTGAGATGCTTTCTTAAAAAAATGTCTTGAGGTGAAAAAGGACAACATTGGCACTATGTATATATATATATATTATTTATATGTCTCAAAGTTATTGTCTTGAAGCGTGTTCTTTACAATCTATAGTACATCGATTTGAGCGTCCCAATTCGCCCTGTCGGTTCCTCAGGACACAGTTCGCACTTTAGTCCGTATTTGTCTATGTACAATATATATTATTTGTGTGTGAATATATATAATATATATATTTGTATGTATAAGGAGTTGTGCTTCTGTTCTCAGTTCTGTCCGAACGGACATCAGTCGTAGAGAGGGTGTCCAGTGGTCGGCAGGACGAAACAGGGGGCTATTTGTCAGTGGGCCGCCAGAGACTGACCATGCATGTGCGGGGGCGGACCGTGGTTTTGGGGCGGCGCGTGGGGCGACAACATCGGGGGGCTGTGAGAGTGGAGGGAGCCGTGACCAGGGGGGCTGTGGGTGAGCATCATTTCCCCAGGGGTACCAGGGGCGCCCCCTATGTTAACCGGAGGGGTCATACGCTTCTCCTTCTGCCTCCTGTTGCAGAACCAGACCCGCACTACCTCCTTCTCCAGCTGGAGGCTGTCCGCGAGTCCGGCAATCTCCTGCGCAGAAGGCTTGGGCTGCTTGTGGAAGTGGTTCTCAAGGGCTCCCTTCACGGACACCTCGATGCTGGTGCGCTTCTTGCGCTTGCGCCCCTGGGCCGCGATCTTGTCGATGGACGTCGGGGAGCCGGTCGTACTGTCCGCCTCCTCCAGCCACTTGGCCAGTAGGGGCTTCAGCTTGCACATGTTCTTGAAGCTCAGCTGCAGTGCCTCAAATCTGGAAAACAGAGAAGACATCGACATAAGCAAACAAGAACCTCGCATATTCAACACATTAGACAAGAACATCAGTTTCAATATGACAGAACACAAGATTTGAGACAAGAACGTAAGCTTCAACAGATATGACAAGATCATTTTTTTAACTAACGATACAGGCACACCAGCTTCAACTGATATAACAAGAACGTCACATCTTCAACAAATAAAAGCAAGAGTATCGGTTTCAAAAAGAGAATTGCACCAGTTACAACAACAATATGAGACCATCAGAACGACATCAGTTAAGGACAAGAACCTCACATTTTCAACAAATTAGACAACAGCATCAGATTCAACAAACAATACAAGAGTCTCGGTTTCAACATGTCAGAACACAAGATTTCAGACAAGAACGTAAGCTTTAACAGATATGACGATATCACTGCTTTAACGAGACAGGCACACCAGCTTCAACTGATGCAACAAGAACGTCAATTTTCAACAAATAATGCAAGAGTATCGGTTTAAAAAAAAAAGGGCATCAGTTCCAACAGCTGTATAAGACCATCAGAACGCATCGACATCGGCAAAAGACAAGAACCTCACATTTTCAACATATTAGACAAGACCATCAGTTTCAACAAACAATACAAGAACATCAGTTTCAGCATGTCAGAACATAAGCTTTGATACAAGAACGTAAGCTTCAACAGATATGACGAGAGCATTGTTTTAACAAACGATAAAAGCACATCTTCATCGGATACAACAAGAACGTCTCATCTTCAACAAATAAAGCAAGAGTATCGGTCTCAAAAAGAGAAGGACGTCCAATTTCAACAAGCAGTACAAGACCATCAGTTTGAACAAGATATAACATAAGCGTCTTTAGAACAACAACGTAAGCTTCAACAGAAATGGCTAGAACATCATATTCACCAAATAAGACAAGAACATAAGCTTCTTTAAGATTAAAACGTAAGCATCAAGACTAGAACGTAACATCAGTTAAAGACAAGAACCTCACATTTTCAACAAATTAGACAAGATCAGTTTCAACAAACAATACAAGAGCATCGAAACCAAGAAGATATGACAAAAATATTAGCTCCAACGGTAAGAACAACGGCGACACAAAGATTTGGAAAATAATTCGTTTTGTCGTGTAAATTAGGTACCATATTAATTTAGAGACAAAATTTAACTTAATGAGTTCAATGCTTTATTTTTTGCATGCTGTTTAAAGTCAAGAATATCAGCTTCAGCAAACAAGACAAGACAATAGGCTTAGTAAAGAAAACAACGCCATCAGCTTCAACAAATAGGGCAAGAATATCGTTTCCAACAAGCAAGTTGGATCTATCGTGTTCCACAATCAAACCAATAATACTAAAGCTCGGTGTGTTAAGAACATGACCAGAGGCATGGTAATAATTTGTCAAGATAATATATATAATCGAAGAAGAACCAGACTAGGTGTTCCATAATGGGCTACGAAGTGTTAACAAAGAAATCGATAGCCACAAAGAGGGACTGTGCGGGCTCAGAGCGGAATAGTGATAAAAAAATACTAAGATCATAGAACAGACTGAAATTATATAGGATGAATCATTATAGAATCACTGTAGAACAAAGAATCACTGTCACTGTAAATGATTTAATCTGTTATAAACATTATTCTCCACATTTTCAATTGTGATAATCCGTTTGTAAACTTAGAGCTAAAACTATAGAGAAAATATTGCAGTGAGTCAATGACGAGGATCCTTCATAAGTCTGTGACACTTCAAGTATATCTGTATTTATCTTGAAATGAACAATAAAAAACACAAAACTTTCTTGTCTATTCAGATTATGGCAACGTGAAATCGGGGTAATGTCACATGTCAAGAGTCCCATCCACTTCAACATTCGGTCGCATTAATTATGTTTCGTTAGAATCAACTGTATTTTTTTATCTTAAAGTTCCTTAATCTTATTTAGTTCCCTGCAGAAAAGTCAGTCTATGTCTATGCAAATGTCATTCACTTGCATTCTTCCAAGTTAAAAGAATTAAAAACCGAGAAGACACAAAGGCTAGAACGTTCTAAACCTAATTTCAGTGATTTGTTGAATACCATGAGGGATTCGCAAAAATGCATCAATAATATCATTTCGTTTAGTCGTCCTCTTATTTTCAAATTATTCTAGAAAAAAGTTTATAATACAGCAAAAACAAAGGATGATAAAAAATATATGACTGTTTAAATTGTTGTTTAGGACTCGGAAGTTTAAGACATGATCTCTTAAATAGTGAATAAAAATTTTAGTATTTTTCAAAGCTTAAAATGTTGACTCCTGAAAGAAATGAAAAATGGCTTATCGATATATTGCCCGTAGTCCTTCACATATATCGTCCGTTAAGAGTAGAAAACCAAAGACAAAAGGAATTTTTACAGTACAGCTATTTAGAGACTTTTAGCTTTTAGGCCAAAAAATAAAATTATGAACATTTTGATAGTGTTTCAATGTTGCTTAGAGGTTTTAAATAAATTACATATGCTATACATCAATGAGTATCGTAAAAATCATCATTTTATTATCTCCGAAAAAATGTCCTTAATAAGTTCCTGCTAAAACGACAACGTTATATATGAATGCTATTTTCCCAACTACTATCCACATTTTAGGGTTCGTAAATCACAATTTAAAAATAATTGAATAAAGTTTAGCAGGTAGTTATTTTAATTAACGCCGCACAAGAACAACACAACAGACTATCGGTGCCAGTCCAGGAACGTAATCCCGGAATAAAGTTTGGGAAAATTGCTGTTTAACTATCGTAATAAATTATATTTACTAAAATAATTATACTAAGTTTTAAAATGGCTATATTCCTACAAATACGATTTCTTTTGTAGCCTTTTCTATCCTCAGATGTCTAACATGCAAAGATTCTTTTTTGATACTTCTTCATTTAGAAATCGAACAAAAATTTTAATATGTTTAAAGCAAATGCCTGTGTTTGATAATTATATTTATATTAACTCGTATGGCCCCATTATTGTAAATATACTCATTTGTATTTAGACACAGGGGTTGTAGGCTAGTTCTTTATATATTTTTAGTTTTATGGATTATAAATACATATAGGACATGTTGATACAATCACGATATGTGAAGTTCTCTCATGTTTTATTCCGACTTCCCTGAAGCAATAATTTATTGGGCTTCATATAAATACTGAAAACTAAAATCTGTATGAATTTAACGATGAATTGACATGCTCAATTTAACTAATGGCCATGTTGTGTGACGATTTACTTACACTACTGTTAAAATTTCAGAATACTCTTCCTTAAATTCTCTTTGTCCAAACGGCATTAATTTTTAGAGATTTTCAATTTTTTTTTAATTTTATATTTACAATTCGATAAAAATAAATGAAGACCTTCGGGCAACACATAGTGACAAGCCACAGAAATATGTTCCGGAACTAAAAACGTTTTTAAAAATAATAAAGGTTTTCATAAACTCTCGTGTAAGAAAAACGGGCTTATATCATTATCTGTAAATGCTAACCTTCGGTCCATTTTACATGGGTAATTTAAAGTTTCCATAATAGATTAATATATGACCCCTTTGCTGTCCACACATTTATTCAAGTCTTTGTTTTAGAAAATCTTTTAGAAAATCTTTAAGAGCCTAAAGACATTACAATGGAAAAAACTGTCAACATGTGTGCTTATCCAAGTCAAATAAAAATTAAAGTCAATTATTAAAATTAAGTACACCAGAAACGGAACATGAAAGTTCGAATAAATATCATAATATCAGCATATATTTACTCACTCTTTGGAAATAGAAAATATTAGGCAATTAAAAATGTATTTGTCTACAGCAATTTAGGTAACTCAGTTATCGGAATATGTATCTAAGTATCGAGTTCTCTTACATGAATCCGTTTAACAAATTGGTCATATTCACGAAGCAATTAAATCAATCGTAATTGGCTTATATGCACATAAATTTTGCAGGGATTGTATTTACGAGGAACTCCCATATAATCAATCTGAAGGAGTCGTAAGTCAATTGAGCTCAACTGAAAGACAATCAAACATATTCGTAAAAGGAAAAAACTAGTAACACAGACCGCATTTTATTAAACAAGTCTTGGTTCAAAGTTCAAGTAAACAGAAAATCTAGAATCCGATACGCAGGGAATAAGAATGAAGCTGTGATGTGGGTTTGGACACAGCTGCGGGTATTCTGCCTGGTATTCGACTTTTCTACACAGACAGAAACGAACTACGCCGTTTATTCTCAATACTTCTTAAGGTGGAAGGACGAGATTAAGAAAAGCTAATGCTGTTTTTGGAAAAACCAGATGTCCAAGATTTTCAAACTGATAACGATAAACTGCAATAAAACTTCGGCAATGCTTTGGACACGGGTAATTCCTCAGCACTTATCCAACAAGGGTTTTGCAAGTGTCTTGGGTGTCTTCTATTTGCCCTATAACCTGCAATAGTCAATTTCACTCGTATGTGGGATCACGTTGCTTTGTGCCTGATGTGACATGATTTTATTTAATCTCCTGGAATCATATTTACAGCTTCAAGTTGATTGTCCACTGGCCAGTATGTCGGTAAAAGATGAGGAATGAACGCTTCTTTATAACTATCCTTCGTTTAACAATTCGAGTTAGTTATAAGGAGTCATATTGACTCCATTCTGATTTTTTCCTTCATTGTAATACCTTCTGTACTTTCGTGTTGGCCTTAGGGTTGAAGGACTTCAAAAAGACAGGGGTGAAGATATGTCTGGAGCAAAGTCATTAGCTTTCAAAATTTGCGTTACTCTTAAAGTTTCGAATAGACTCCCCGTTATCCATTGGTTAAATTTATCACAATTATTATCTTTATTTTCTTGGATCCTCTATGAACATTTAAGTAGAACAACTTTGGTCAGTATGCTAGTAGAAAATAAAGAATGGACGCATCTTAAATCGGGGATATTCGTTTTAAAATCTGAGTTACTCTTAAAGGAATCAAAATGACTGACTCATATTTTCACATTGATTTTCGATAAGTGATTTGGTTAACAACAAGTTTTTAAAATACAATGGCGAGATGAGAAACTAATGAACGGAGTCTGCTTTTACGTCTATCGTTATAAGTCCACTTAAGTACCTCCTGAGCGTTTTGCATTTGCAGGTAGTCAGAAATAAAATTAGAAGAGATCAAACCTTAAAGTAAAACTTCCAGTAAATAGAAGCAAATGTGTGGTCGTTTGATGAGCTGAACGTTTTAAAAATAAAAGTCTGTTAACTAGCTAAATGACTTAATCCTAAGTTTCCTTTAAATTTTCAACACGTTTATGTCAAGGGCGATGAACCTGGAGGTTTGGTTTGGTTGGCTACGGTAATTTTTTATTTATTTAGATTAGTAAAAGTTTTTTAAAGGCAGCTAGTTGATCTTGGCAGATGGACGGCAAATAGCTCAAGAACAGTCCTGAATCCACGTACAAGCTGGAACGCTGGAAGCGTTGGGTTTGCTCTTTGAATTCTTTGTGATTTGGTGACATACTATGGGGCTATTGGGAAGCAGTCCACGAATGATCTGTTAATTTGATCCAGGTGTAAAGTTCTAATTGCGTGAGGCGAATAACAATGACATGAAAGGTCAGAATATGGTACAAATTCTACGAAATAGCGCATCTGTTGGTGTTGGTGCATGGTTGGTCTATACAAAAATTAGAAGTAGGACTTTTGAAAAGCCGGAAGCATGAACAGTAGAAGGAGAAAGAATGATATTAAACTACCTTCTGTAGTAAAAACATTTTGTGTGGGACATCTTAATCAATTTGAGTCAAAACCTTCAACCATTATCCAATACTCAAATTGATGATTGAATCAAATGATTACAATGTTTTGAATCGCAAATAGATAACCCGATATTATCGTATTTAACACGTTCGCTACCGATCTTGAGGCAGCGAATGATCATTATCCGCTTCAATTGGCGTTATATGTACGTGTTGGCGTGGAGTAAAGTTTAGAAGATAGTTGTAAAGGTATGTGCTTCTAATAAACCTTCGACAGATGTTGAAATTGCAAATTTTTTGGCTGATTTTTTGCCAATCTATTCTGGTATTGGCGCACTATTCAATCATAACTGTTACAAAAAGTAAGTCGGCTTCTGGGGGGGGGAGTGAACGCATTAAGTTTCATTTGAAAACAGTGAGTTTTACAGTTCTTAAATAATTAAGTTTTTCCAGAGAGAATTTATTGAATATTTTCACAATGGGTCGAATAAGTAAAATAACTCCCAACTAAATTTTTTAAATATAGCCCAGTAAAGCCTTCAAAGATAAAAAGAAAACAGCTTGTATATTAACAAGAAACATTCCCAACTTTGTTTTTGTGTCCATAAGCGTTTCGCAGTGGGAAAAAGTAAACAGCTTAAATGTTAATAAAAAGCATTCACAAGTAAGTTTTTTGTAGGGAACTCTGTGAATGTTTCACAGTTATAATAAGTAAACGCCTATATATTCTTACAAATATGACATAATTTCACAATGACTAACATTCCCTGCTGATTTTTTTTAACACCCTACTTTTATCAAATGAGCTACGTTACATCAAAAGCTCTAAAGATTTCCATGTAGATTTTGAACTTAAACTACGATACGTTACGATTCTACTGGTATGAATTTGAGTATGCTTTTTTAATGCACATGAGAAATATATCAGGAAATATAGTGGAACGTTAAAAGATATATTGAAAGTAGATGAGTCGCAGTTTAAATGTATAAAGGCTTACATTAGTACGATAGAATTATCGATGAACAACATTTATTTTTTCTATAGTGCAACAGAGCATGTAAGTAAACTTTGAAATAACTACTTTATTAGCCAAATAAATAATTTGGCTCTAAACATCAACATTAAAATTATAGGATATAAATATTGATTTGGAAAAAGAATCAGAAAAGTTAACGTATTTGTTTCATTTCAAGAAAGGTTAAAATATCTAAGGAGATACTATCGAGCGCCTAGCTTAAAAGCGTGTTAACAAAATGCAAATCAGTAACTATGAAACTTTCCCCGGTGTCTTTTTAAGGGAATAAGTAAATGATGACAACGTGAGTAAAGAAGCAGAAATTTGATTCAAGTGAAAAAACGTCATGCCTTGTGGTTAAGTAAGATAACCATGTGAATCTGACATGGTTATGGTCTGTAAATATTCATGCAGGAGTGCTTTATATTTACTTTGAAGTACAGAAAAAGATATATCATCGAAAACCATTACGCATTTGAAATTGAGAGTTCTAAGAATGACACGAAAAGTATTCTTGAAGTAATCAATAATTCGATATTGAATGAATATCAAAAGCATTCCACTTCAATTAAGATACATTCAAAGTTCAAAAACTTTATTCCACCAACCTTTCAACGAAATATATGGTTAATGGTTAAATGGAAACGTAGGTTCTGCAGTTTGATATTCTCACAGTAGTTTTATTTCTTTTATGCTTGATATGAGCAGGATTATATATGATCGGACTTGACCTTTTGCTGTCTGTAGGTTAACAAGATTTGTCAATTGCACGCTAACCCAACACTAGTTGTCTCATATTCTGATCTTATTATGCAATTTGTTTATTTGGAAAATTATTGTATGTGTCGGGTCCTCCGTTCAGAGCGAGACATATTTCTAAATTAGTACTTTTTAAATTACGTTTTAAAGCATTCATTACTTACAGCAAAAAATTCCCTAATTTGTCTTAAGGGATGAAATTACCACTTTAAGTTTCCATCTACTCACCCCATTTAGAAATACTGAAAAAACTCTCACATTTTCTCACTCGTGAACTAGACACTCTGTACTCACCTATTTAGAGAACTGATACAAGAAATTTTACACTCTACAACCCGTGATTTAGTCTCCATCTCTAACTAAACTTCCATTTACTCACGTATATAGAAATGCTGGAAACAAAATGCATATTTTGTCACTCGTTCATCAGCCTCTCTATACTTCAGTCTACACACCTATTTAGAATACTACGAAAATCAGACATTTTTCACCAATAAATTAGCGTTTCTAGACTTACATCTACTCAGATTATTTAAAAAATACTGCAAATAATCCCTGAGTTTCCCACTCGTGAATTAGCCACCTCTAGACTTCCATCCACTCGGCTTACCTAACAATACTGGGATGGGGATACTGTAAAAATATCATTGATGACTCAGTCGCATCTACTTAGCCTATTCAGAAATACTACAATAGGAATATTGAAAATAATCTCGCATTTTACCATCCGTGTATTAAGCCTCTCTAGATTCTCATCTACTAAGCCTATTTACAAATACGAAAATGGAAACACATACTGTAGAATCGGTTGAATTAGAATTTTGAGTCAAGATTGTGTAAAGATACTTGGTGTTAAATATTTTTTCAATGTCATGCAGTGTTTGTTTATTAAGGGGGCTGAGTTTTCTTTAACTATTACTTCCTTAAATCATGTTGGTACCTTCCTTGCGGCTTTTATACGAGATAATGCAGGATCTTAGATAGCCTTTTGTGTATAAACATTACGTATTACATAAAATTACTGTGTTATCTAGAATAAATATATTATTGTTCACTAAATGAAAGTCTTCATTGAAAATAGTATCCCATCCATTTGAGTGTCAAATTAAGCTTATCCGTCCATTCTGTTCCCAAAACAGTAAATTACAATCTAGTTCTGAAAATGTATTTGAAAAACTCAGTAAATGACATTATTGGTTTCGTCTTATCTGGAATCATTTGAGGATTCGGTCAATTTTTTCCCAAAGAAAGAGAGCTTTCGTTTTGAAAGTCTTTAGGAATTAATATTAATCTCAGAGGTTCTCCTTTTAAATAATGAGTCACTGAATGTTCATCCCAATTCCAACATTTATAATCAGCAATGCCACTGAAACCTCATTAGCTTACATCTTCTAAATATTTGGTACCTGAAGAGATTGGGGGAACTTCGGCTTAGCACTATAATGCCTTGACTTCTTCACTTTTCTCATTATTGATCTATACTGATATGGAAGCTTTTGTTCCAGATTTACAGATACTAATTAACACAATGGTATAGTTAAAATACTATGAAATTCGACAAAACATATAACAATCTAGATAAATACTTCTCTTAAGTGGCTCGAAAAAAGGTCGCATTCGTATTCATTGATTGGCAATGACTAGAGCAAGACTCAAGAGATTCCTCGCATAAATCAAGCTCTCTTTCCGTTAGAAAAAGAACCCATTCACCAGATTCAAAATCAAACAAGCTTGAACTTTTAAAAACCAATTTAAATTGACTGTCAATAACTGTTGTTGCATTAACGGATGGAGATATAATCAACTAAAGATGAAGAGAACAGCAAAAATACATACGAGAAAAGCTTTCACTAACACAGAAGAGAGAAGAGAGAAATACACTCAGGCAGTTACAGAAATCAAACCACGAAGACTATGAAATAACAGCAATATGAAGATGGATGAGAGAAATCTTAAATATAAGAATGAGTCAACCGAAGAAATTTAATTTAACATCGAAAGTTTTTAAAAAAAGATGTATGTCATGAAGGATGAAAAAAATCTAGATATTTAAAAAACGAATGGGCATGTGATCAGGGAAAAAGCTTAAATGGGAATTACCCCCAATCAAATCTTGTAGTCTAAAAAACAAATCTAAGACGAAGATGATTGAAAAGGACAGGTAATTAAAATGTAATGAACAGTTAACGGATATGAGTATGCATTGGATTGGACTTTGGGACTTATTTCGCAAGATCCAACAACAGACAAGCTGTATCAAGTACATTAGTAGAGTTTAAGCTTTGATGATGCATCGAGAAAATATTAATGTTATAAATGAAAGCACGGCTCACAAAACTATTTTCATGCTTATTATCGATCCTTTATTAACCTTTAGACTTCGGTCGGAACAGCAGTTGTACAATGATCGCGCCAAGAAAGAATTTAAACAACGGCCAGAACATCATTTGTACCTTGAAAGTTATAACAACCGCGCTTGTATATCTATAGCTGTAGTCAAAAGTTTAAACTATGTAATGTGAAAAATGCTTTCTTAACATTCGTTACCTAATTGTTCTATTGGACAAGATACGTCCAGTAGCAAATCGTTGAATTTGTAGTCTTCTTTGAAGTCCGGAAATGGCTATGACAAAGCTAATGCTCACATTTTTTTAGATATGGATGCTAAGGTATCAAATAACGTGACAATTAAGATGCATTCACTATTTAAGTCTGACTATAATCCGTGTGAAAACCAAATGCATGCAATGTAGTCTCGAATATGCTACGTTCACGGTATTACCATTGTCACTTTTTAAGAAATTGAACTTGCATACAAAGGATAGTATTAAATGTAGCACATTCGTCCCTTAACACGAAGAGCTTGGGAAAATCACGAAATCGCAAATTGATGTAAAGTAACGAATGTGACTTCTTGTTAATTAACAATAAAAATCTCACCAAGAATCCAATAGACTACGCGGAAATATTTACAATATTTTGTCATTGCGCTGGTTTTTAATTCTCTATCAAAACGGTTTTTTGCTGTCCTGAAAAGTTCCCATTTTCACATTCGATAGTTTAACGTGGTATCGACGTTATAAGTACAGTAATAACTATTTTACATGAAATAATAGATTTCGGCTGCGCACAAAATGTTGCAGCCGAGCCAATTCGATAGCTTGATTCAATGGTGACACCCGGAGAGATCGGATACTTCTGTGCCCCCAAGTGATGCCACTGAAGGGGGAGGGTGGTTCAGCGCACAAACTACGTGTTAGCTCTGGGCCCGTCGATCACGAATGTATGCGTTGTTGAGAAACACGGTGAATGTGGAGGGTGAGGGGTTTATAAATCCCCGGCATTATTTCGGAAACAGAGCCGTAAAAAGTTTCCTGTAACCGAACTCCCTTTGAGCTTCGTTTTTCTAATAAAATAGTGCAGAATACAATTTCGTTGCATCAGAAGTGCTATGTTTTCAGATAGTACGGTACAATACGATTTTGTTACTTAAGAAATGATAGGGTTTCTGATAGTAGAGAGTGTAGAATGCGATTTCGTTGCATTAGGAGTGTTGCGTTTTTCTGATGGTAGTGTCGAATACGATTCGTTATCCTAGAAGTGCTATGTTTTCAGATAGTACGGTACAATACGATTTCGTTACTTAAGAAATGATAGGGTTTCTGATAGTAGAGAGTGTAGAATGCGATTTCGTTGCATTAGGAGTGTTGCGTTTTTCTGATGGTAGTGTCGAATACGATTCGTTATCCTAGAAGTGTTATGTTTTCAGATAGTACGGTACAATACGATTTCGTTACACTAGAAGTGATAGGGTTTTTGATAGTAGATAGTGTAGAGTGCGATTTCGTTACATTAGAAGTGTTACGTTTTTCTGGTGGTAATGTAGAATACAATTTCGTTTCATTAGAAGAGCTACATTTTTCTAATAGTAGAGTGGAATATGATAGTATAGCGTTTGATGTACAGTAATTTTCTTATCGTATAATAGAAGCCAATTTCCTTAATCTATGGTGTACTTTTTTCTAATAGTATAAAATAAGAATTCATCACATCAAATGGTGTCACATTTCATTTATTTCTCTCTATCATTCCGTTTTATGGAAGTTCTCTCTCTCTCTCTCTCTCTCTCTCTCATTACATTTTTAAAGTAATTAATATTTTTTTTCTTATTTATGTATAACTTTTTCGAGGACATTTAAAACCTTCGGAGATTATGCTGGAAATTTTCAAAATTCAATACATTTTCTAATATTTTTAATTTTTTTGTTATTAAAATTTCTTAAAGATTAACCCTGGTAATTTTCTTTGGAGAACTACGCAACCGAGCAACATGCCGAAGTAATTTAACTTCTTTAAGAGCATTGAAGTTCACTGTGCTAATGCTCACCGATGGTCAAGGAATTGACGGCCCTTTAAGGGATTTAATGTCGAAAATATCCCAAAAAATTATATTCAGTTGTTTCAAAAGATAAAGTTATTGAATTCTTAAATGGTTAAGTTACGGGTAATGATTTTTTTGGTAAATAGGAAATCATAAAATATGCTATTTTTAATAATATAACAGACATGAAAAGCATAAGAAAATCACAGTTTTATAAAAGGGAGAAACATAATTGTTTTATTTCTGAACTTGCATGCAGAGTTGACGTAAAAGCAAAATTTTAAAACTTCTACGAAGTATTATCTACTATAACAATGAAACCATGCCAAAAAAAATTTACCATAAATAGCTTGATAATTTAAAGACCACCCTTACGTCAATACCAAATTCTTTAACATGTAATTAAAAACCATAGGCTTTGAAATATTTCTCAACAACTCACAGAATTCGACATAGTAAGTTATATTTCTGAGTCACAACATCACTTATAATTTTAATTGATTTTTAACGGAGCCCTTATTCGCATTAGAGAAATCATAGCTGCATACTTGGTGTTATATTGAGAGAATTCAAGTTATTGTTATAATTCATCCTATTTGAGAGTCAAATAGCTATATTTTAACTCTTTGTATTTCGTAATTCATAATTTTGGTTCATAATTTTTAACGACAGCTTTCTAGTGAGTTTACTCTTGTAAACATAAAGTGCATTTTCAGATGTAGATTTTGATCAACCGAAAATGTCTGTTTTATAATTTTACTTCGGTTTAAAAATTATTCTATCACAGATTGCATTTACCAAACATTTTTCTACTTTTAACATACATGACTTTTGCAAAATAAAATTTAAGTTATTCATATTGCTTTAAACTAAGTGAAGAAGACATAACTATAATATCCTGATACCCATACGTTTTTCCAATGTATACATTGATTGGTTATCATGTCTAAAAGTGCCTAAAACACTAAAATTGAGTTAAATTGTTATGATTTTGAATTTACTAATACATCTAATGAAATCCAAAAAATATTGAAAATTTTAAAGCACAAATATGAAGGCTGATTTAAAAATACCATGCAACTTGAAAGTAACTATTTGCTATCGAATAAGTCACCTTTGCTACTTATCTACTCAAGTTTATAAAAATACGTGAAAAAATTCTCTAATTATCTCTCATCAAAATAAACTGTATGTTATACTAGTTTGTATCTTTTGTATTTATTTCAGTTACACTCTTCTGAGTTGTCAGATTTGCTAGAAATAATCAAATTTTTATTTATTTATCAAAGGACAAGAAGTTAAAGAGAATAGGCAAATATCCCAAACTAAACATTACATCCTAACAAAAATATTTTATTTTTGTGACACGTTTAGAGAAAAAGTTTTGAAATGGGTTTATAAATTGTTAGGGCTCGTCCCATTCGAAACACAAAGCGAAAAATACCATACTCTTGAAATATAAACGAAACTCAGGCATCTTTTCTAATATTTTAAACTTTTAAGTTATAGTAAATTAATTTACAAAAAAAAGTGTTAACAGCAAGATGGAAGTTAACAATACTTCGAAGGTAAAACATAATATATAACAACGAAGCCACGCATATTTGAAAAATCAAAATGTTTGTAAGTACTCAGCTTGTACTAAAAATAGTTAAAACTGTGTCTACATATGTTATTCCTTTCTGATTAAGTTTCTCGAAGAAATAACGGCAAGTCTAAAAATATTTTAAAGCTAAATTAGTATTAGTTCACATTTAAATTAGCCAAAACACGAATTAAAAACAAATTCAGCGTCCTAAGAAAGTCGTTATCTCTATTAAAAGAATATTTATTAGGAATGTGAAAAATGCTTATGTTAAATACGCTATTCCCAGAAGTTGTAAAAGATGATTGGAAAGAAGAAAAAAAGAAACACGTTAATGCCCTGTATTTCCCCTGAGTCTGAGATCAACTCCATTCCGAGATTTACGCTACAGAAAGTCGGTATATTTAGAAAGGATTTGTTTTATTTTCTCAGGGACCAATGTGTATTTCCGATAACATCTGAGAAATATAGATTTGCGAACAAAAAGCTTGAAAATATAGCACCATTTATGTCACATTTGACAGAATTTTAAACAACTGTATATTTTATTTTTTTTCGTCGAAAAGGAATAGAAATAATAAAATTCTTTTAAAAGATAATTTTTTACAGTTCGGATTCTTGACTTTTTACTTCAATGTGCCTGAATATAAAGTTTTATACTATATTATTATACCAAACAATGTAATTTTATTATTACATATTTCCGTTTAATATAAAGGTTCTAAAGTTAATACTACTTGAGATGAGATGATGATGTTGGAAAAAGTACCTTTACCTATATATATACCAACACTTTGGTTTTCAATAAATTCTTTTGGTTTTTATTTTTTGAATTTTCTTTTGTTTTAGAAATTATATATATATTGGAAAAATGCTGACATAAAATATTGCATTTTATAAGCGCATGAGTCTAATTTTTATCGAATATATATATATATATATATATATATATCTCTCTCTCTCTCTCTATATATATATATATATATATATATATATATATATATATATAGAGAGAGAGAGAGAGAGAGAGAGAGAGAGATATATATATATATATATATTCGATAAAAATTAGACTCATGCGCTTATAAAATATATATATATATATATATATATATATATATATAATCCGATAAGATAAAAAATCCGATAAAAATTAGACTCATGCGTTTATAAAATGCAATATTTTATGTCGGCATTTCCAAATCTAACACGCTAAATTTTAAAATTGTAGTGAAACTCTCAACTATTGCTACAGATCGGCAAATAGAACACCTAAGCAAACATTTACGAATACGTATATGTTGTGCAAACAAGTACATATTGCACGAACTAAATAAACAACGCACAGCGCTTAAAACTCAGAAAAGTAGTATCCAATGACTGAAGCATCAGTTATTGAACATAAAGTATACAAAATCACATTACAATGAACCATAAATTTGATTTTTAAAACCTCATCGAGTCAATCAATTGATAAAATATTAAAGTCGAACCTCTCACCACTTAAATAGATGTAAAGTCACATAATAAATCGAATTATATTAATTGGAAAAAGTATTTGGACTTTAGATGGTAGCAAATTGCTTGTTCGACAGTTTTTTACTTTAAATTTGTAGTTAAAAGCAATTTTAAGCATTGAATTAGAATAATTTTATTTTTAATCATTTATAGTGTTTTAGTACGTTATAAAAATAATTTTGTATTTTAATTTACTCAATAAAACGATGCTAGACGGCATTAGTCTATCACTAGGAATAAAAAAATTGAATTAAGGAATTATACATTTTAGAGAATGGAATATTAAAAACATAAAAAGTTCTAATACCTCGTAACTATTTTACATCGGGTACTTATGCACTGGAAACATTGCAATTGCAAGACTGAATATCGTCTGATTACGGTACGGACAAAGCGTCCAATCAAAAAATATTTCTAAGGCGTTGCTTTTTTATACGTTGACTCATCGAGTCTATATGACACAAAAGTGAAGAAAGTACTTAGTTTATTAATCTGAATTACATTTAAATAATATAACGTATTATTAATAAGTTCCAATTCGTTTTACTTCCGTTGTGAACTGTTTCTTGTAAATACAAGTTGCTATTTCTGAAGTTATTTAACGTTATAGACCACATGTTACTTAATCTGTGAAAAATCAATAACATTTATTAAAAACTCAGACATACGTATTTTCACTATTACACGTATTATTCTTGAGTTTAAATGTTTCACAGCTAAATTTCAACCAAAGGAAGTTTTGCTAATAAAAATTTAATATAAATTAAGGTGTTGTTTATCGAAACTAATCGAATGATAATGCGTATGATTGTTTCACAGTTTTACTATAAATTAATTCACAAAATTTTTAAATATTTTTGTGGATAAAATGCTATTTTCACTGTTATGTGTGATATTTTCAAATTTTTAGACCCTTATAGACTAGGAAATCTATTAAATGAGACCAGTAGCTTTTCGATATTTCTAGCCTTCATAAATTGATAAATTTAAATAAAAACAGAGGTAATTCACTAGCTAAAATGTAATGATCATCCACTTAGATATTCTACACTCCATTCCATTCTATTAAAAATCAATCCAATAAATATTAGGGGTCGCACATGATTTAAATTAGATGTGTATCACAGTAAATATCATTTGGATAAAAAAGAAAACGTCGATATTATAAGGCTATAAAAATAATTATTGACTAAAATTCATATAATAATGCGTGGATTTATGACGAGTAAGCTTTTCCAGATTAATTTTAAACAAACAATTAATTCCACAAAAACTCTTAATACATTCGACAAAACTATTGAACTTTGCATACGTTAAATATGCCTTATGTGGTCAATTTGCTTTAATAATTAGAAAGCAAGTTAACTACTTAAATTAACTATTTCATTATGACTAGCAATTGTATTGTATGTTCAAGTAGGAAATTTAAATGATTTTTTTTTCAAAACAGAAACAATCAATAAATGCGTTAATAGATCAATGATATCAATTGGTCCTTTTAAATTCCTGTTATCTAACATGAAGTTTGCGTTTCATTAGCAATCGCTTCGGTGGGTAAATAGATTTCAACTTTTAAATTAGTAATTTAAAAATGATTAAACTAGTTAACATAAACCCGTTAACAACCAAACGTAATTTTCTAATTTAAATAGTTGATTCAAGCAGTTCACGAAAATGTCTACTCTAATAGATCATAGTAGGTAAGCGTTAATAGATTTCCAAAATCTTCATAAATTATATTCAATCAATATAGTTGGATTATGTTTCCATACTTGTTTTCATGTACGAGAAATACGGAGTTTATTCGTGTTATAAAAGAAAGAAATGCAACGCTTTGAAAAACACGATATTTATTTCGTTTATAGTCAGATTTTTGTGTTTTTATAAAGGATTTTCATTTTTCAATAAAAATTAATTTTTCTTCGATTTTATATTACTGAATATTGTACTATGCCAACAAAACACTTCAGGTAACTTTTAGTATTGAATAGCTATTAAAAACTAATATTATTCCTCTTCAGTTTAATTCGAAACACATAAATTCTTGTAGTGGAGGATTAATTTATGTAAACAAATTAACACATCCTTAAGTATAAAAAATTAAAATATGTAGAAAATAGAAACGAGACTCAAAAAGTGGTAAAAATATAATTATTTCGTTAATCAAAATAAAACAATAAATCGAATGCAACAGAGTATCAATTTTTTGATATTTATAAAAGTGTAGCATAAATAAAAGAGTTATAACATCTTTTGATTAACTTCAATTTTGATCGAAAACTTTATTTTAAAAAATATTTTAACTATTTCTTATTTATGTATGTGAATATTCAGGGTGTAAGAGAATTCAACTTTTTCAAATGGATTTTTTAATAATTCATAGCATTTAATAATATAACAAACTAATTCTAACTTTTACGCTATTGCTGTAATATTAAATAAGTTTAATTAGATTAGATATTTCATAATTTTTTAGGCATTAGATGAAAGCCGAAGGGCCCAAATTTTGTACAAAGATAGTGGGATGGGGGTTTTGATTTGCCTTATTGCAAATTTCTGGGAAAAAAAGGGAAGTTGGTTTTATAAACACTTAAAACATCTTTTTAACACATTGTTTACATACAAGAACTGACTTAATAGATTGTACTTCCGAAAAACTATTGAGATATTGTCATTCACTGCCCCTTTTCAGTATAAGGTTCCGTTTTTAAATGTACCTTCAGATAAAATACAACAGTGTTATAGAATTAAATAATCAAATTACCTAATTTCGATAAATTAAATTATATCATTCAAACTTTGTTACCAATTTAAACAATTCATTTAGGATGAAAAACAGCAAAAATTGTTCATCCAATAAATCATATATTATGAATTTGAATCGAAAAAATATGCTGAGAGAAATTACGGTTTATTGATATTAATCATTACATATAATTCACATTAATATTCATGAATCACTGCTTACGAATAATATGAATATTACGTTTCATTGATGTGAATCATTGTAATCATTCAAAACAGCTTGAGAAAACCCCACACTCAAATATTAAAAATATTAAAAAATAAAATTGTGGCAAAGGAAGTATATTTTTAACTGACTGCTTTACACCTTAATAAATTCATTTGTATTTACTTCAGACCACATTATTATCAGTTTTATTTTGAGTGGCTTTACTTTATAACCCCAACTCATGTTTATTTATAGCGGTATTCAAATTGATTCACCGCATGCGGTGAATCACAATTAGATTCCAGGCATTAACATATGTTTAGAGTTTGCCTTAAAGAGAACGAAAAACTTTCTCTCTCAGAGCTTGTCCTACTACAAATAACATTTTTCATTTCTAAATGAGTTGTTATATGACAGGTTTAATTGACAGGTTAATCACCACAAAATAATGAAAATAATATCATAACTTCACACTCTTGGTTGATTTTACATGGACATTTGACATTTTAGAGAGCAATATCTCCATATTTCTGAAGCATATTAGTGTAATTAGTTTAGCTATTTATCGCTGGTCATACAATACAATTAAAACGCGCAACTTTAATGGTGACTCGTGATTTTAACCTGCTATTTTTCTCGTATGTCTCGTAGAGCCGATAAAACCTCATATTCTTTAAATACTGAAGTTGAATTAGAGAACATTTTAAGCGCTACGATACATGCAGCAAAAATCTGCATGATTAAACAGCTTACTCAGGATTTTAACTTAATTTCCTTCATTTGTAATAAACAGAATTTACAAATTACAGCTGTTTTATGTGATCACTTAATAATCAATGGCGAAACAATAAATACCGCATCGTTTTTAAATAGTATTCTCCTTTACTATAGTTATTGACTATTGAACTACTATAATTATATATTGAACAATCACTTCAGAATAAGATTAAGTATTATATAGGATATATTACATATTTTATATACAGCAATGAGCCTCATAATTTCACTTGTCTCTACATTCCATTTGTTTTTAGGAGGTTTTTCAAAGACCAGTGAGCAATAACTTCAAAACATTTGTCTAACAAGTACAGATAGAACTTTTTACTTGCAGTCAGAATTTGAAAACTTCAGTTAGTTTTTTTACATATTTTACCGCATTTATGAAATCAAGTATCAACTAAAAAGCTTCATTTACATTAAAAAGTCTCACAATTTTAAAAACCAATCCTTATAAATTTATAAACAAAGCACTATAACTAAAATGTTTCATTCACACCAATTAAACTTCAAAAATTTCCAGTTATTGTTTGAGCATTTATATTATTGAACAATTACTTCATGAAAACAGACAAAACATTACAACTGAGGGTTTACTTTACAGAACTAGGAATCTCCAGCAATGACAAAAGATTTAGCATTGTAATTAGGATTTTTCAGAACAAAATTTGACACTTCCAGTTGGCAAAAACAGATTCACGATGCTGACTGAATTTTTCATGACTTAATTTGACACCCTCCCCAGTTCAAACAATAGATTAAGCATTATTTACTGAGATTTTTCGCTCACAATTCAGGCTCAGAACTTGAAATCTCCAGCAGTGTTTTTTGTTTTTATGTTACAGAAACATTGAACAACCACATAAAACAAGACGAAGCATCAGTATTTCAGCCCCAGAATTTGTATCCATAATCTTCGCAAACCCGTATCTAGACATGTATAACTGTTTTTTTTTTTTCAAGTAAAAAAATATTTACTAAGTAGTCTATTTTTTATAGTTCTTTTTTACTTGTTGAGAGTTTAATATTATTCTTCGTTATAATCAGTACATATATCAGTACTCACATACAGGGATTTTTAGACCTCATCTGGTACAGTTTGTTTGCATAGTAACTGGTAACTTTTAGTGTGAAGTATTGGTGGTTTGTTTAAGGTTTTATGGCCCAAAAGCCACGTTACACAAGACAAACAATAGAGGAGGGATGAAAAAGATGTTTTGGGGCTCTTTTGGTGTACAAGGGCTAATGAGACCTGGTTGAAATGGATTGTGGAGTTTAGGGCAGTTCGAGGGACTGGGTAACTTTAAGGTGGTAATGAAGGTAGGTAAAGAGACTCACCTGCAGATGGTGGTTTGACTAAACACATTGCCGTAGAGGGTTCCTAAGGCGAGACCGACATCTGCCTGGGTGAACCCCAACTTGATGCGCCTCTGTTTGAACTGTTTCGCGAACTGTTCCAGATCGTCCGAGCTGGGGGCCTCCTCCTCGGAACCGTCCGGGTGGTGCCTGGGGTCCAGCATGTCGTTGTGCAGGTGGTGTGGGTGGTGGTGCTGGTGTGGCTGGTGGTGGGGGTCAGGGTGGTGGTGCGAGTGTTGCATCTCCCGCATGCTGGGGTGGAGCTGGGCACCTCCATGGGACAGCATGCCATTCATGGCACCGTAGTGGTGTTGCAGGGGCGGCGATCCGTTGGGGCTGGGGCTCATGTGGCCCCCCATGTGGGCGGTGGCACCGAGCGAGGAAGGGTGCCAGGGGGTCCCCATGTGCTGGGGCGGACGGTGGTGCAGCGTGCCCGGGTGGATGTCGCTGGGCTTGATGTCCTGGCCGCCGCCGTGCAGCCCCATGCCCCCTCCAGTGGACCAGGGCGAGGGGTCACTGTGGGGCAGCCCCACCCACTGGTGGTGGGGCGCCAGCGCGTGTCCGTTGGGCCCGTGGTGCGGGTTCGGGGGCATGTACTTCATCTCGGGGGGCTCCCTGCCGTAGCTGGCCTGTGACGTCGCCACCTGCATTCCGTCATGAATCACCGCGTTGTACGGGTTGGCAGGACTGGTGGCCATGATGCCATGGAGATCAATCGTGGAAAGACGGGAGGACGAAGACGAAAAGATTCCGTCCGTACCCTGGGTACCCCGGTCTCGCGTGGTTCTGTCTTAGGGTGGAACCCGGGTGGAGACTTCTCGACTCTTCTCTTGGCTTCGAGCGTTTGTGTCGGTCACTTTCTTCAGCACCACATCAACGACCTTCTCAGATCTTTGGAGATGGCCGATTCTGGGTTCGGAACTGTTCGTCGGTTAATCCCTTTGGCCACTCTGTGCAGTGCTTCTCATGCTCTTTGGAACCTCTCAGAACGAATCAAAGTCACCCACTAGTTCTTGAAGAGGCTGGAGCGAAATTACCTGTCGGAAACTTTTATGACAGTTTTGAGAATAAAATGGCCCGGTATTGTTCGTCGATTAATCCCTTTGGCCACTTTGTAGAGTTCTTCTCATAGTAGACCTTTGAAGCTTCTGGATTTAAAATCAGTCACCTTCTGCTTTTGAAAGAAGCAGAATTCTTGTTGGGATCTTTGATGTGACAACAATCTCTGTTGTCGTTTGGAATGGTATAAACTGTTCGATGGTTAATTCCTTTGGTCACTTGGTAGAGTTCTCATGCTCTTTGGAACCTCTCCGTATCAAAGTCACCCTCTTTAAAAACAAGCTGGACCAGAATTACTTGATGGAAAACTCGTGACAGTTTCGAGAAACGGGGATCTCTGATGCAGGTGTGATCAGAAATCGCTTGGGGTCTGTTTCTCCTTCCGAGGGAGGCGAGAAACCATGCCACTTCAGATCGGTCTTGCGAAACAGTTGTTTACCAACGCGCTTTCACATTGGAGTCTCTGGGAGCGTCGAAGAGCGGTCATAACGTCGCGACGTAAACCGGGACGAGCGTCGTAAAAATCACACAACGTGGAAACCCGCAGGAAAAAAGAAACACAGAAAACAATCCCCTTTCTTCCAGAGCAGGAGAGTACGAAAAGCTGCGTGGAGCTGCCGCGGTCAGAGCAGACGATCCGCGAATCTTCACCGTAACCGTTCGACCCTTCGTTTGCCGCCGCCTTCCAGTTGCACCCGTCTCGGCTGGCCGGCCGAACTCGCCGTCTGATTGGCGAGCGCTTTCCGCCAGCCCATTGGTCGGATGTTTTGAGTTTTTCTTTTCTTTTTATCTTTTTTCGGACGGGAGGGGGGAGGGAGACGACGCGTTGCGCGGAACGTGACGTTGCCCTAGCGACGTCGCTCCCGCGTCACGTGACTCCCAGGGTGGGCGCAGGGTTGCGTCACGGGGCGGGGACGGGACCAGCGGGGCGGAGCCTGGACGCGCTTGATTGACACCCGCATGCTTGCGAGCGGGGAAGAAAACACCTGAAAAGTTGGAAGAGCGCGACATGAGAGGAGATGCGAGGGAAGGAGGTATGTCCGTCTTGTGTGTCTAGTTGAGCGTGATTTCCAGACCGCTGACCCATTCGTGGGGGAGGGGGGCTTTCGATGAGGGTCCCCGTATATGTCGCGACTCTTTTTGTATGTATGTTTCTTTTGCTTTTATCTGAGTCCATGCCGGTGATGAGTGTCGAGATTGATTTTCAAATCTACTAAAACGCTGCTTTAGAATCCGAAAAACACGTATACTTTTTCAAATTTGAAATTTAATTTCAAAACATAATCTCTTCTGATCGTGTCTTTATTTTCTTTCTGACTTTACATCCCCACTCTTACCCTCATTTCTCTTCTCTTTCATTCTCTTTTGATCCACACGTTCTCTATGCTATTCTTTCGCTCGGTCTCTTTTTTGTGCATATCTCTCAGTCTGCTTCTCTTTTATAATCTCTCCTATTTTATCCCCTTTCCGTCTCACATTTTCTCCCTTTATTTCTTCTTCGCACTTTATTATCCTCTTTCTCTATAACTTCATCCCTTCATATGTCTTTATTTTTATTTACATTTTCTGACATCACCTTTTTCTTATTCATTTTTCTCTTCCCCTCTTTAACATTTTCATCACTTCTTTCATTTTGGAAACATAACATTTTCTTCTCACAATAGCCCGTGTTGTTGCTCCAGTACGACGTTAATTAACTACCTACTTATCTTCTCTCTTAACTCCCTTAGTCTTCTTCGACCTCACACTTCCTTTGAGTAATCTCTTTCTCTCTGACTAAATATTACCTCATCTACATTATATACCCCGTGCGAAAATCTTATATTTTTTTTTCGTGTTTCACAAATTTAAAATCACAAAAGATACATTTATGAAGGACAGAATCTACTTTCGTAAAATGTGTACTTGTTAAATCTTTTCAATGGTTTTGTCAAACCATTAGTTTCAAAAAGTAAAAATAAATACTCATACTTTTGTTATTGCTCCAATCCTCAAAAGTTTTGAAGAAGTAACTGTTATTTGAATTCTAAGGTTATTTGAATTCTTAGGCTATATTTCTGTATACTATTTTCAGCGTTAACAAACGTTGAAATGATTAAATGATCCAGTCTCGAGTTCCTCGTAATTTTCAGTGTCATTAAAATCGTTTGTCTGCTATCAAGAAAGTACAAAGAAACTAAGTCTAAACTATCAATTTGTAAGATTCCTATCCCAAATGACTGAACAATACAAAAGTCGAAGATTTATTTAAAGACAGCCTTCGTGTATAAGTCGCATAACCAATTACCCCAAAAAGTATACATTTGCGAAATGTTTTGATCAAAGAGTTCGTAAAATCAACAATATCCGGCTATTATATTCGATGAATAGAAGGGAAATAAGATCTTAAGTAATTTGATATATTTTTGCTGTTAATTATGATTTATTATAAAAATTTTAATTTTGGTCATTTAGTTATTCACTGAGTTATACTGGGTGTCGGTAATTCAGTTGGTAATAGTCGCGGATTAGCAATTGCAGTGTCATGTGTTTTAAACTCGCGATCCAACCAAAGACCGTTTTAAATCTGCCGTTGCCTCAAATGTCCTCACTTTGGCGGGTGTCGAAGTTGGGAGTCTGGGGTGCCAGCTCAGGTGTTGTCCTCGTCATCTGAGCAATTTTCAAAATTCCGAGGTTTTGTCTACGGATCTTTCCCTTTCGAATTGATCTCATACCTTTGCCAATAGCCTGTTGTGTGGCTCCAGTGCGACGCAATTCAATTGCCTATTCACCTAGTTTGGAATACCAGCTTATAAGCGTTCTTGGTAATTTTGTGTTAGGAGTAAGTCGGCATACCAACTGCGTGATACCCGTGTCAAATAGCGGTCCGTTCGTTCCATGTAGTCCAAAAATGCCGAAGAGGTCAGAGATCGGTCATCAGAATTAAAAAATAATTTATTTTTATTGTTAATACACTACGCTACAATAATGGACCATACTCCAGTGGATTTGCATAAAATCCGACTACTTGTTTGGGGGTGGTTTTTTTTTTTTTAGATATGGCCCATGACCTTTGCATGTTGTTCCTGGTTAATTGAACGCCGACGCCTACATAAACATTTTGGACAGTCAGGTTCTTCCTACGCTCTGGAAATTTTATGGAATGGACGAATGTTACTTCCATAAAGCAACACGACAACGTTCCTTGTCATGTTGCAGCCTCTGTCAAGCAGTGGTATCAAGATATGGATGTAAAACGTCTTCCCTGGCCTGATCAGAGTCCCGACCTAAACCACATAGAACATTTGTGGGACGAGTTAGAGTGACGCTTACGGACCAGGGAACCACGTTCGAAATCTAGAGCTGAGCTGGCGACATTCTTGCAGCAGGAATGGACACAAATACCCATTGCTGTGTATCAAAACCTTGTAGAAAGTCTGCCCAGAAGGGTTGTTAGTGTAATTGCAGCACGTGGGGGACAATCCAGCCTATTAAAACATGGATTATTTCCCTTATACCATCCTGCTGTCCTATCCATTATTGTAGGGTAGTGTCTATTAATAATGTAACCAAATATTTTCTTTTTATCTACATTACAGTTACGGAATTGTTATATCAAGTTGTATTTGCTCTTATAATTTTATTGAAGTATAGCTCGGGTGATTTGTCTTGATTTTTTCACGATTTTCATTGTTAAGTAGATCCGAAAAATCTATCCAAGATCTGAAAGACCTTTTACTTCCGATGGATTTTTTTTTTATTCTTAATTTTTTTTTTTTTTTTTTGGGGGGGGGTATTTTGTAAATTGCATATCTAGTCAAGCTGCGTCAAACACAGAACAGACAACGTCAGGTAAATTGACATTTTCTTCTTCTTCCTGTGAGGGCGGTAGTTCCCTCTGCCCCGGCCGAATAACGGCCCCTCCGGATTAGCCAGTTAAGGCTACAGCAGCTCAAGTAAACGGACATGCACACACCAAGAAAATTTCACCAACAAAAAAAGAGAGAAAAGAGCTTCTAGGGAGGATTAGAACCTGACAAAAATCGAACCTGCTCCACATACAACTCGTAGGTTGCTAGCGTAGGGGCTAAACCCACCCTATTTATGATCAGACTACCCTACAAAACAATGTACTCAGACCAGTGGGAGTAAAATTGCTGTCAAGAATCTCACTCATATTTTCTGATGACTTTCACAACAGATGTATTAAACGAACATGCACACACGCATAGATTTTTTATTGACATAGAAGACAAAATACTCCCGGGGAGGAACAAAAACTGACACGAATCGCCCGTATCTCGCAGGTTCCTAGCGCAGTGGATAACCCCGCTCTGATCAAACTACCATATAAACAATGCACCCAGAGCACAGTATAATCAAAATTACGGACAAAAACCGCATTCATGAGACGCTTTCTTATGCTTTCCAGAACAGATATAGCATGCTCGTACAAGTTCACGGTTCCATCAGTCCTTTGGAGCCTTTGGATCTAACTTGAAAGTGGCATTGAAAGAGAGAACTTGCGGTTTCATATCTTCCAATTACGTATTCCATCTCATACATACTCTCGAATACCCCCGAAAATATCCCCTTCTCTTATATCTCCCGATCCTTGCGATGGTGTATGATACTTGCCGATAACCCATCATTGGTATGCAGCGTACATAGCAATCAGATACCCTTGCAGCTCCACATTTCAATCTCGGTGCGCTGAGTTAGATGTTCTTGCTGATAGGCCTGTTAAGGCATGAGAGATGATATACAGACATCTTAATTACTCAGAGTATAAAAAAAGGTCAGAACTTCGGTAAAAGGCGCAGAATTGAGGAAAGTTGGGGTATGGTGTTCCAAGGTTAGATTATACGGACACAAACTAGTTGTTCGAATCTCGTTGGTCGTGAGTCGGTTTTTTATTCGCTAATTAATTTGCCGATCCTTCCTCGGGTGTTTTATGAAGCTGTTATTTCGTGGAGTTTTTATCTCGGTTTGGTGATTGGGGCGGATAGCTTGTATCCTATCGTAATTGATTTGGAATGGGGAAAACATGAAGGCTGGTTTGTTTTCCACTGATGAAGAAAACGTTTTAGTTTAATTGAAACAAGAGTGGGAGGGAAATTATTTACTCCGGGTTGGAAAATCTGTTGTTTTGGTGAAATGATAGGGGTTTATAGTGGAATAGGAATGAAACTTTTTTTTTTCAATGGCGTGCACTGGACTTTTTCCTTGGCCACTACAAGGCCGGAAGCGATGGTCACTATTTCATTACTACTTCAATGGCGGGCACTAAGGACTTATACTTGGTCACTACTTCCAATGGCGGGCACTAAGGACTTATCCTTGGCCACTACAAGGCCGGAAGCGATGGTCACTATTTCATTACTACTTCAATGGCGGGCACTAAGGACTTATCCTTGGCCACTACAAGGCCGGTATTTATGGTCACTTGTGAAGGGGCACCTAGTGGGTGGACCATCATTGCCAGGCCCTGATTTACCATTAGGCCTGTGAGGCACGGGCCTAGGGCCTCCATAATTTAGAGGGCCCCCTAAGTTTCAAAAGCATCTAAAAATTAAAAAAAAATTTTAAGTAGTTACATAAATTATTGTGTATTTACGTAAATGTCCGTCGACCGTTTCCCCCACTATCACATTCTTGTAATTACATTAATTATCTAACTATTATGTTTTTAATTTTCATCTGCTTTATTTTGTTTTGCCAAGAGTTATAAGTGATGTCACGATTTTCTCAAACTTTTTGGTGACATCTGTGAAACGGTCAACAGTCAAATACGTAAGTACCAATTATTGTTATATAATTAGTTTTTTTGATGAACAAATAACATGGGGGGGGCTTCCTGCGTGTTGTGCCTACTATACCAAATTTTTCTAAATTGGGCCCTGATCATTGCCCCTAAGAAAGGACAGCACAATTTACATCCATGTCCTGACCCAGGATTCGAACCAGGAACCTTCCGATCCAGAAGCCAACGCCTTGTCCACTAGACCGGTTGGTCGGCTGGTAGATACTTAAATTAGAATAATTTTTTAATACTTACGAACATCGGTTTATCCTCAGTGTGCAACACGGGGCATATTATAACCCGGTTGTGACGAGTTGGAGCTTAAATCACGTGGTTTAAAACGAATCTAATCGCCAAATTAGAGGGTTGAATGCGTTTCCACAGTTGGCGCCGTTAGCGCCTCTGAGTTTATCTTTGAGGTGCAGGGAGTGACAGCAATGATTACCAGTTGGCGAAACAACGAATCGCCAATCGGAACTGTCTTGCATGACTGCGCATGGAAACACTTTCCCCTGGCTGAGCTTACCATGTTTCTACAAATGGACTTCTTCAAGGTCATATCCGTCTTTACATCGAAGCGCTGTATACCAAGGTAGAGTAAAAGAGAAAATGCGATCACAGGAAAACAAATTCCGCGGTGATTGCGAAAAGTACAGTACATGCAAGTTTGCCTCATTCGACCTAACCAAGTCCAAAAGGTGATCGAAGGTTAAGGGACGGTGGTTGTGTTTTTTGAAACTCTCTTTCAGAGGTAGTTCTTTACCAATTAAAATTTAAGCAGTCAAATAGAATTTTCTCCCGTCTGCCATTACCACTCTACACTGATCACTTCAGGGTAATCCAAATCTGAGGAGATGCTCTTCAAGCACCCAATGTTGAATTGCGTCAATTTCTACTTCAGATGCACCGTGGGGAAGAATCTCGTTCTAGGCTGGATATTTTTCCGTTACAGATACTCTGTTGCAACATTTTCGATGGTTTCTTATTTGTATACATTTCCAATATGAGAATGACCTCCGAAACATTTAAAACATGTTTGTCTTCCGAAAAATTGTGGACAATTCGAGCTTATGTTGAAACTCGAGCTCAGAAACGGCCCTAAAATTCATGGATTGGGGTACATAAAGCTTGTATTCAGCAAAGATGGGTATATACTTGAAATAGGGCAGGTAGGTATTCGAATTAACGGCACACTAGAGCAACACAACAGGCTATTGGCGACCGTCCGGGGCCGAACCCGGAAGGAAACATCCGAGGACAACAGGTAATTTTGAACCACAGTCAGATGACGAGGTCACAAGTAAGCTGGAGTCCCACACTCCAAACTTGAGGACTCCCTGAGGACATTTGAGGCCACGACATATTTAACGTGCTCCAGCCCCTTTTTACTCGATCTTTGGTTGGAATCAAACTCGTAACCCTCCGATTCTTTGATAAGAAAAGAATCATTTGGAAAGAGAGAGGGATGCTATTTCTCCTTTCCTTAGAACAGGATCCTTTGGAAAAATTTTAATGGCCAAGATGGTCAAAATTGGTAAGGAATCATGAATGGAAGACTTCAGGTTGCAAGAGGGTTGATCGATAACATAATTCCTAATATGTTATATCAGATATATGTACATATTCTGCAGCATCAAATTTCTGGATAAGTAACTGACAAAATGTATAGTTATCTACATAAAGAACTCTGGAAGGTCAAAGACACACGATATTCTGTTTTCAGCATTCGTCGAGGTGCTGGAAATATTATATTAATCACCCTCAAAGTGGTTTCAACGAGACACCCCGTCCATCAAGATTTAACAATTTTGATTATGACAAGATATCTCGTCATCAAGATTTTGCCGATATTTTTGTGATGGATCTGGTTCTTCAAATGACGAGGGGTATATCTTGCCCACGAAGATCTAATCAGTTTTGGTAATGACGAGATACCTCAAAGAGTACCACCGGGAGGGTTAAAATAACTAATTATCTGAGAGGTTTAAGTCAACGAATTAATTTTATTCCGTATTTCCATGTCGTAAAAACATCGAAATCATCTGACCGATAAACATTCTTATAACTTACAAAGAATGTTCTATTGAGATTATTTTGGGACAGAGATCATGCTAACTCGTGAAAAGAACAGTGGTTTTTACTCTTATTTCCCTAAAATGTACTGTTTTTTACCATTCAAAAATCAAACTATTCAAAACTACTGTTTTAACTCACAAGCATGTTGTTAAAACTATAGATTGCTTTATAATGAATCAAGGTAAATCGCGTAATACAGCGATTTTCAACCGGTGTACTGCAAGAATAGCACTGATGTGCCTGAGAGATTGTTGAAACGGTTTAAATTGCGTCAGATTTGTTTCATCTCGTCAATTTAGTTTTGAACTTTTGGCAGATATGTTTTTAAAAGATTTCAAGTAAAACCCGTTTAAGTAATTTTGTGTTTACGTTTCACAAATAATTACAGGTAAATTGTCTAAAAAAGATTTTTTAAAAGCCACTTTGGAGCTAAAAGGGTAGATAATTAACTATTACTATTTGCAAATCAAGCATATTTATGCCTATTTTTTGGTCAGATCGGCGAAAAATACATTATATTTTTTTAGTATTCCGTAGAATTTTAGAAATTAGTTTATATGTGTCATGAGATGAGAAAGGGTAAAACTCGTTTATGTAATAAGCCAATAAATGTGGATAAGAAATTCATCAATTGTCTTATCCTTTTAAATCATTTTTAAACTCATCGTTGTCAAATGTTTTTCAAATGCTACAAACATTTTTTCAAAGTATATATCTAAACACCGTATCTTCCGAAATTATTTTTGTGCGTTCTAAATGAAATAGACTTCAAATGAAACAGTCCTCTTTTTAACAAAAGCTTTCTCAGTGCAACCAAACAGAAAAAACAAAACAAAGGAACAAACTTGAAATCGTATTACACATCACGCTATAAATAAATCTATCACACATCACAATTGCCGTTTATTCTAACCAAACCCTCTCATCGTACAATCACAAAATGAAGAACAGCGCTGAACATATCCCTTCAACAAAAAAATAAAAAGAAAGTCAACACCTCTCTATTGAGCGCTTAGTAGGCGAAAATTCGAATCGTCTTATACCGCAAACAATGTTTACAAGTGCATAAATTTGGAGAGAATAATCTCCTAATCCTTAATCTCCGATGTGCAAAGCGTGAAGTAATGCACTAACGTACGATCAAAAATCTGTCATAATATTTCAGGTCGAAAACGATAGACGATGAAATTTGAAAGATCAACAGACGATAATAGATGCTGCGATGGAGGGCAGAAAAGATTTATTTAAATAACGGTGATTTAAACATGAAGCGCAAAAAAGAAGACTCAAGCGTTGCGTATCTGTAGCGCCATCTGTTGGTGCGATGTGGTATTACATATTTCATGCTAATGTATAGAAAACTTCGTTTGCTGTACCTCGGAAAGAATATTTTACACAACATTCTAAAAACAAAACAAAAAAAAACAATAACAAAATAAAATTTTCTGTGCTATTGGCAGTACACAAAGGGATTATTGTCCGCAATAATTGTATTGCATCACAATGATAGTTTTATACATATCAATATTAACTCAATTGATTAAAGATTCGGTCTGATAGTGCGATGTGTATAGTTTGCTATTAGGTCTACAATAGATCCTAAGTTATTTTAGATATTAATAACACTGTGCAACAGTGTTACTGTGATTTAATTGTTGTCCACGACTAATGATTTGATTTTGATTTTATGAAAGCGTTCAGTCACATTTGATAATATTAACATTAATAAATTCTAAATTCATCAACCATTGTTGTTTGATGAATTTCTTACAAAAGTAGCGGATAAAAATATAGCTTTTTTGGTTTCTAGTTCCAAACACACACATACTTCAACTGTACATTCGCTGAAGTTGACTTCTTGAACAGCAAATATAAAACTCACGCCCCTAAAGTAAGAATGAATTCAACAAATTATTCTCAATTAAAAAGTTGTTTTACTATCCAAACGTGTATTTCATTTATAAAAGGACATATTGATTGCAAGCTGTTCTTTAAGTTGTTAACATATACTAATACATATTTAAAATTGTAGTAAGTTTGAGGACATAGATACTTTTCAAAGATAAAAATATCTTTCATTGATATTTTTGATTAATTGAATTTTTTAATTCATGTTATTATATCAAGGAATTGTGTGTGTTTTTTATTTAATCAGTCACCAAAAATTGACAAAATTGAATAATAGTCAAATAAGGATAGATCAAACATTAAAAACTTTCAAGTTTTTTTTATAAACAAAATTTTTTTTTTAAATGTCCGAATTAGTTATTTAATAAATCGGTGATATCTAATATGGATACCTAGGAATTTTTAACAAATACACCAAAATATTTTCTTTTTCATCAAAAATGTACATTTATTTAGTCCTAAAGTTGAAAAAATAACCAAGTTTCATATTTTTACACCTACTATAAATAACATTAAACTTTTTCATATTTTAAGTGCTCGGAATGTTTCCATGCGGCCATCTGAAGAGCATTACTTCCTACATACAAACTTATCTTATTTATGTTAATGCTATTTAAAAGTAACGTCTTCTAAAATCTCTGGTGATGTAGGATTTCTATCTACTGTGTAATTTACCCTTTTTGGGTTGTTCAATATCCATTTCTCTCTTGGCCACCACAGCATCTATCACAATACGTGGTGTGATTTTCTATTTATAAGGGTAGTTTAAGCTTCTCTATATATACAAGCAGTAACAACATATTAAAATACACAGTATATTGTTGGGTTCACGGGAGAAAACAGCTGAGTCACGTGGTTTTCAGCGAATCTGTTTATTCAATTAGGTGATAAATTGAAACGTAAACAAAGAGCTACCACACTTTTTGTCTTTAACGTGGATTCTGGTTCTAAGTTTATCGTTCTGTGCCAGAAAGTCAAAGCATTGATAACGAATTTGGAAGTATCCACACATTGCTTACATGCTTTCGCGTATGACAGCTTTCACCTTAAGGGGGTCCGGGACACATTGAAAAAAGTTTTTTATTAATTAATTTAGAATTTTGAATTTTTTTTATACTGATTTCCCATTTAACTAATAAACGAAATCACAACACAAAATTTTTCCAAAAGTTTTTTAAAAATTTTAAATTTAAATTTTTTGAAAAATTAGGCGTTATTTTAAATTGTTAAAACTCAAAATATTCTTGATCAATTTTCAAAATTCTTGCAGTAAATTATTCACAAATTTATAAACTTTAATTTTGATTCAGCAATTTAAAAAATATTAATTTAATAAAAAATAAAAGTATTTGAATGAAAATGTTTGAAAATTTTAAGGTACTTTTTTTTTAAAAAGTCATATTTTTAAAAGTAAATATTTGTTTCAAATTTGCTGAATCAAAATTAAAGTATAATGTTTGAAAAAGATATATTCCAAATTTCAACCCTTAAACTTTATCGGTTTTCGACTTATAGCAATTTGAATACAGAAAATCTTGAAAAAATGTATCATGGAGAAACACGCATTTAAAGTTTTAAAGACAGGTGTTGTTGCCATGACAACAACTGTCAAGAGTATTAGATTTTCAAAACAACGCACCACAAAAATTACTATATCTCTAGTTCTAATTAAGATAGAAACATGATTTAGACGTCATTTTAAGCAGAAAAACACAAAGAATTTCTTAAAATAATATTAAAAAAATTCGAAAATTTGACGATTTTTGTGTCCCGGACCCCCTTAAGCAATATCACACCTATTCAGAATCGATTGATTTGAAGTCAACTACCTTGACCGGGAGGTGAATTAAATTATAATTCAGTAATGCACAGTAGAATCTATTACTAAAAGACAATGCACGTTATATGCCTGTAGAATATACTAAAGAAACTACTTGACATTCTTGAGATATTCCACGTATGTGGTATTTAAGTAAAATTCAATGCTTCCCGTAAAATACTGATCAATTAGTTTTTAATTGATTTAAATCCCACAGAGAACATGATCTCAATTTGAACATTCTATTTTCAAAATGCACTTTGTCAAAAAAAAAATCCAAACACACCGAAATCAGTGTTGGATCAAAATGAAAATTAACATGTTTAATAATGTAAATGAGAATGAACTTGCATATTAATATCAAATTTAAAGGATTATTTATTAGCATAGAATTACACATCAGAAATGTCATAAATAAGTAAGTTGTCTCCTCTGGAGGTAATGATGGCCGATATACGGAATGGAATGGTAAGGTAATGTAAGGTCATTTTAATTAACGTCGTATTAGAGCAACACAACGGGCGGTCCGAGATCAATCCCTTAAGGTAAAGATCCGACGACATGGAATTCGTCATCTGACCGTGGTTCAAATTACGAGGTGTTGTCCTCGGATCTTTCCCATAAGGGACTGATCCCGGACCTTCGTCAATAGCCCGTTGTGTTGCTCTAGTACGACGTTAACTAAAAATTACCATTACCGACGACATGGAATGGAGTAATGCTATCCTGAGAAATGTTCTAAGGCCATGCTGTTCTTATGCTATCCTGATGAATATCCTTATGCTATCCTTATACTACCTTGTGAATATCCTTATGCTATGTTGTTCTTATGCACAAATTGCTGAGTGATATTAATTTCATTTTGTTTTATTATTTGTAATCTTTTCACAAATGTGCTTACAAATAATAACCATGTAAATAATTTTGAATAACATTTTTTATTACACAGTATCACAAAAAATTGTTTCAAAAATATCTTTCAAATTCATTTTGAAGAAAAGAGGGTACTCATTTATATATTTTTGTGTAAATCAATCGCATATTTTGTTATATTGGCAAAAAAAATATAATTTTTGGTATACCGCATATTTTAACAATTAGTTTTTGTGTGCCATAACTTTAAAAAGGTTTATAATGGCTGATTTAGTGGAAATGCCTATGACGAGCCCTCCCGGAAGTATTGTATATATTAAAAACAGTCAAACATGCACTCTGTATGTAATTTCTTCAACGTAAATCGAAGTTTCCTTTATCTCAGATGCAAAATGCACGTACATACGTATATCTGGAAACAGTCGAAAGATCATTGAAAGTAATGTTTATTTAGTAGTACAGACTTTATTCATTATTTTCTGAATGCGTACAATTTATGCACAGTTTATTTCGTGAGAGAACGAGGTACTGATAAGCGAACGCAACTAATTTTAGAAGTGTAAGGCTGGTTTGAAATTTAGTTCGAGATGGTCCATTCTTATTATCAGAGCGACGAAACTTCACTAATTGTATTACAGGATATTCCAGAGATATTTTAGCTGTCCTTTCTTACTATAAGAGTAACGACACTTTGAAAATTCTATTGCAAGGATATTCACAAGGATATACCAAGGATATTTGAGAAGTGCTGGAGCTGGTTAGAATGTATATATAGCTTCAACTGTCTTTTATTATTATCATAGTGACGAGCTTTATAAATTCCAATACAAGGATTTTCAAAGGATATTTGATATAGTACCAGAGGGATGGATTTTCACAAATTCTATTATAAGGATATACCAATGATATTTGAGAAGTGCTAGAGCTGGTTAGAATGTATATATAGCTTGAACTGTCTTTTATTATTATCATAGTGACGAGCTTTATAAATTCCAATTCAAGGATATTCAAAGGATATTTGATATAGTACCAGAGGGATGGTGTTTCACAAATTCTATTACAAGGATATTCTCACGATATACCAAGGATATTTGAGAAGTGCTAGAGCTGGTTAGAAGGTATATATATATATATATATATATATATATATATATATATATATATATATATATATATATATAGCTTGAGCTGTCTTTTATTATTACCATAGTTACGAGCTTTATAAATTCGAATACAATGATATTCAAAGGATATTTGATATATTATCAGAGGGATGGTGCTCCACAAATTCTACTTCAAGGACATACCAAGGATATTTGAAAAGTGCTAGAGCTGGTTAGAGAGTATATATAGCTTGAGCTGTCCTTTCTTATTATCAAAGTGACGGGCTTTATAAATTCGAATACAATGATATTCAAAGGATATTTGATATATTATCAGAGGGATGGTGCTCCACAAATTCTATTTCAAGGACATACCAAGGATATTTGAAAAGTGCTATAGCTGGTTAGAATGTATATATAGCTTGAGCTGTCCTTTCTTATTATCAAAGTGACGGGATTTATAAATTCCAATACAAAGATTTTCAAAGAAAGAATATTTGTTACATATTTTCTTATTACTAGAGTGTGATGGTGTTTCACAAATTCTATTACAAGGATATTCCAAGATATTTGAGATGTCCTTTCAAATTATCAGAGAAATGGCGTTTTACAAATTCTATTACATATTCAAGTGCTTAATTTGTAACTATAGGAAAAAATCAAGATTACTCAAAAAAAAAACTGACATAGAAATATTACAAATTTAATCTATTTTTATTTCATCATAGAAGCGAAGACAGTCAAGTTTAATTTTCAATAGTAACAGTGTATATTAAACATCTTCGTAAAATTAGAAACACTTTCTGTTCGTTTGTACCTTTCCTTTTGTCCTAAACAGAAGCACAATATGAACACAATAGGATCTTAGACATGACTTTCATACTTTGCAATTTTGTCTTAGTCATCATCGGAACTTGACTTTGGTGTGTCGGATGCTTTAAACAGACACAAAAATGCCTTTGCAGCAGTACACTCTTTTCATACATACATACGCACGAGTTAAATCCGTGAGATGCGAAAAGGACGGGCAATTGCCCCGTCATAACCTCAGTACCGGTTTACGGATAGAAATCCAACAAAAATTACAATATTATCGTGATAATAACATTAAATTGCCCGGCGAGAGCTGTAATCTTCTCACCTCCACCAACGCCACTAAGCTCAGACCCCATTGCACACTTGGTACTGAGAAAAAATAGCTAATAAACACCTAAGGAACTTCAATTTTCCAACCACATAAAAGATATTTTGTTGTATTAATTTTCTCTTTTTTTACATCGCATTTGAAATTATTTCTAGTGCTACCATACAAGTGCACTGTAGATGCATCTACCTTATTGAAAAAATCCATATTAAGTACATAGCTATCTTATTTACTTAGCAAAAAGTATCAATAAAAACGAGTTGGATTCAAAGCCGTTATATATATACTTCGATAATGAAAACCTTTTGATAGTAAACGATTTTCCATTCGGGTATTAAAAATCCTTCTTACACACAATCTGTAATTATAAATATTACCGAAATATATTATGAGTTCTTAAAATCATACAGTATGGAAGGAAATATTCAATTATATTAATTATATGTCATTTAACATAAATAAATATTTATTAGAACGTATGTGGAACATTCAGTCAAACTCCACCCTGTGCCATTTGAGATGGCCGAATTTCTGTTCAAGAATGAGATCTCTTGTCCACAGAAGCTTTGATCAACTGGAGCTGAAGCTAAGGTGTTTACCTCGTCATTTGCTCGTGGATCAAAACTACGATGCGTTATCGGATCTTTCCCTGCAGGATCGATCCCCGACCGTTACTAATAGCCCGTTGTGTTGCTTCAGTGCGACGCAAATTCAACTATCAACCTTATTTGATTTATCGGCGTGGTGTACAAGTTCGGAGGGTAGGGTGCCAACTCAGGCGTTGACCTCGCTATCTGACTAAGGTTCAAAATTATGAGATTCTGTACTCGGATCATTCTTTCGGGATTGATCCTGGACCGTTGCCCGTTCTGTTGCTTCAGTGCGGAGTAAATTCTACTACCTATTTACCTACCTGCTTGCGACGTAAATTCAACTACATACCTACCTGCGACGTTAAATTCAATTACCTAACCTAACCTCCTGGTTTGGTCTTTTTACTTTCTGCGGGAAAATTAGAGTGAGACTAAAAGGTCTAAAATATTCGAACATCTAATACTAAGCATGATATATCAAGGTGTGCCTATTTACCTACCTCTTCCGACGTAAATTCAACTTTATACCTACCTGTGACGTTAAATTCAACTAAATAACCTAACTACCTGGTTTGATCTTTTTTCTTTCTGAGGGCAAATTAGAGTGAGACTAAAAGGCCTAAAATTTTCGAACAGCTAATCCTCAGCATGAGATATCAGGGCTTACATAGTTTTACCGGGCAACCTTAATCATTTCTGTCTTATTTCCTCAAAAGAAAAATCATCTGTGTTTAGCTAATATTTTGTGTTTAATTTTCACAACGAATGCGATAATTTTTCGTGTTCTGTTCACTCTCGTCCAACCTAATTTGGACCAATTCCAAATCATGAGTTCATTTTCCCACATAACTTCCATTTTGAAATTGGAATCATATTAAACTTCCAAGTGTTTGGACGCGAAACCTCGTCCAAGATTTCGTCAATTTTGCTAAGGACGAGACGTCTTGACGAGACAAATCTGTTCTTACTCCAGAGGAATGAAGATAAAAGAAAAAATGTCCATCAGTGTCCATTAAATTGCAGATTCAGCAACGAATTTTTGAGCATTTAAACTCAGTGTTCTGGCAGCCTCTAACTCAGGTGAAATCAATGCACAAAAGTCCATCTCTCAATTTCAAAAGTTAATTTCCCCCACTTTCTATCCGTTTTAAATTTGGAATAATACTTACCATCGACAAATGATCATTAACATTAACTGAAGAGGGAAACGAATTCGCCATATAGACCACGACAAACGGTGCCATGGTTACATAGGTGGGTAGGTTGAAAGAGAACGTATGATCTGGATGAACCTACCTTAAAGTAATGTAAGAAATTGATGTGCTAAATATACAATTACTCAGCTATTAATGTTTTTCCTCTCTTAACGTGCTATTACTTGTTTAATCTTCAAAGCATTTCACACGTGAAAAGTTTCTGGGAAAACGTACAGGAAGAGTCATTAAACAATTTACATAAATCATCGGTGTCCATTAAATTGCAGATTCAGCAGCGACTTTTTGGGCATTCAGACTCAGTGTTCTGGCAGCCTCTAACTCAGGTGAAATGAAGTCGCAAAAGGCCCTTTCATTTCCAAAGAACAAAATATCCCATCAAACTGAATTTACCACTTATGCTATCCAATTACAACCCTAATCTTTGACATTTATGCCAGCTTCATTCCATTACACAATTACAAAGAACTCACACTGTTTAGCGAAAGACACAACACAAGTCGCGAATTGTCTGAAGTAGAGCGACAGCGTAATCAAATGAGGTATTCCACCGAGGAACAACGGAATCGAAATCGAATAAAACCACGGAGTCTTGACGTCCGGCAGCACGCATTCCTTTGTTCGGCAAGAATTCGAAAAGATCTTTTCAGAATTCCCGGAGAAAGAGATCTCGCACTCGCCCTTAATTGGAAACGGTATTGTTCTTTTAATTAGTTTAATTAGCACATACTTACAGAGGCTGCGCCATTTGGATGGGCGCAGGAGCGATAAACAATAAAGTAATGGGCATTTTGTCGACAAAGGCGGAGCGAAATTGAGCCCGTTGGGGTCTCATTGATAACGCAGAGACCTATTAAGTGAAAACCTTGAACCCATTAAAATGTTGCAGTTGTGGTTGTACGGTGAATTGAGAGAGATTTTCTGCAAATCGAATTTTTTTTCGTAGAAAATCTATTTCATTTTGGTTAGAATTTAGCAATCCAAGTAGTTTTGATGAGATACCCGGTCCATCAATATTAAATTAATTTTTAATAACGAGATTTCTGGTCATCAAGATACTACACCAGAATTTTTGATGACGACAAGATAAAGATCTGTCAGTTTTCTTCAAATTACGAAACATCTCGTCCATCAAGATCAGGTCAGTTTTCTTCAAATTACAAAACATCTCGGCCATCTATATCTGGTCGGTTTTCTTCAAATTACAAAACTCATCGTCCATCCAGATCTTGTCAGTTTTCTTCAAATTACAAAACATTTCGTCCATCAAGATTAGGTCAGTTTATTCAAATTACAAAACATCTCGTCCATCAAGATCAGGTCAGTTTTCTTCAAATTACAAAACATCTCGTCCATCTATATCTGGTCAGTTTTCTTCAAATTACAAAACACCACGTCCATCAAGATTAGGTCAGTTTATTCAAATTACAAAACACCTCGTCCATCAAGATCTGGTCAGTTTTCTTCAAATTAGAAAACACCACGTCCATCAAGATTAGGTCAGTTTATTCAAATTACAAAACACCTCGTCCATCAAGATCTGGTCAGTTTTCTTCACATTAGAAAACACCAAGTCCATCAAGATTAGGTCAGTTTATTCAAATTACAAAACACCTCGTCCATCAAGATCTGGTCAGTTTTCTTCACATTAGAAAACACCAAGTCCATCAAGATTAGGTCAGTTTATTCAAATTACAAAACACCTCGTCCATCAAGATCTGGTCAGTTTTCTTCACATTAGAAAACACCAAGTCCATCAAGATTAGGTCAGTTTATTCAAATTACAAAACATCTCGTTCATCAATATCTGGTCAGTTTGATGAATAATTACAAGATAGCTAGTCGAGACAACTACCAGTAGGGTTAATAACTGGAAGTTTGGATTTAAAATTGATTGCCAAATTTAAAGCTATACCTGGGTCCTTTTATGTTTAAAATGTGTCTGAAATAAATGGTAAGTGTATATTTAATTAACGTTGCAATATATGGAGCAACATAATTGGCAATTGGCGACGATCTGGGATAAATCTCTATGAGAAGGATCCTAGGACAATACTTCGTAATTTTGATCCTCGGTCAAATGACAAGGACAACACCTGAGCTGGCATCTCACTGTCCAATCTTCCACACAATGCCAATGTGAGGTCATTTGGTAACAGAATATATTTAGCGTGCAGCAGCTCCAGCGTACACCTCAGTCTTTGGTGTGTATTTGATTTTAAAAACGTTATTTGATTGGATCGAGTTTTGAACTCGATCTAATGAAATACACTTTTCCCACCCGGAGGATCAATAATTGTATTGAAGCTCTTTATGCTCAACTCAGGCTTCGGCCGAGCTCATCATCTCCTATCTAGGCTGTCCCTCAGGCCAGCTTATTCGCCAACCTGAGCTGTTCTTGAGGGCATCTAGTCTCACGCGCGCTAATAGAATTTAGGTAATTTATTCATGTCAAGTGAGGTTGGTAGGCAGATAGTCGAATTAACTTCGCACTAGAGCAACACAATGGAAGACGATCCGGAATCAATCCAGAAGGACAACACCTCGTTATCTTGAACCATTTCCAGAACAGGACCTGAGCTGGCCCAACCCAAACTTCCACGCCTTCTTATGAGAAGGAAGACCCCCTCTGTGTCACCCTTAACTTTGGGTATGTCAGATTTCCAATTAAATGGTTGGGAAATTCCTCAAAACTTCCACACCACGCCAACGTGAGGATATTTGTGGCCACGAGAGTTTTAACAACTTTCACCAGCCTTTTGGGGTCTAGTTTCGAACTCTCAACCCTTCCGTTTGCTAATTCGCTACTTTTCCAAAGGGGCGGCCCGTTATTGCAAGTACATAAGTACGAATATGAAGTCTGAAGCTAAACCTTGAATCCCTAGTAAATAATATGAATTGAGATGTGATGTCTCTGAAGATATCAGAGCAATTTTCTGGCGAGAAATCGCCAAAGTCTCTCTGGTGTATTGGGAAAAAGGGGAAAAATCAAAAACAGGCGATAAATGCGATAATTGCCTAAAACCAATTTCGCCGCCATTACACTGCGCCTTTGTTACTTTCTTAAAGATAACAACCCAAAAACAAAAACCTCTCGCCGCACTCAAAGAAAGGAAATAATTGGCGTAGGTTGCTGAAAAGAAAGAACAAAAAAATGAGTCCCATCTTTGTAATGCACCTTATAATAACACCCGAAAAAGCACTTTGCCGCAGTCACACCTTTCGCAAGATCGTGAGGGATAGATCATCGCTATCACTGCCGGAGATTGTGATTGTGGCAGCTGAAATGGGATAGCACAATTTCTCATCCTCACACCTGTAGTGTTGATATACCTGGCACTTGAGGATCACGCTCTGGATTTAAATATTTGAAGTTTCGGTTGAGTGATTGGGTTATTTTTTCCTCGACTTGTAAGGTGAATTTATGTAGATGAAGGGTTCAGGAGACAATTTAATGGTAGACGGATAAGATATCGCTCCATCAAGTTTGCTGAAACAACATACTAGCTACAGTTGAGAAGAGTGAAACTATAGATTCGAGTATTGGTTATTACAGTCGTGAAAGGTTACTTACCTTTATTTGCCGGTGTTTTTTTATTTATTTACTCTACAAATTTGATAAACGGTGGGATATTTTACGTATAAACTGACTGTGAAGTGCTTTATCATATTTTTCTTCTTTACTTAGCTGTGAAATTTCACAAACGGTAGAATATTCCATGAATAAAACTATGGAACTGTGGAGTTTCGTCATATTTATCTACTTTACTATTTTTTTAATTAAGTAAACGAAGAAATATTTATAACCCTATGACAATGAAGTGTGTTTCGTCATATTTTGCTACTTAACATGCGCTTAAAGCTTAACCTTTTGACTACAGTTATAGATATAACAAACGCGATTCTTATAACTTTCAAGGCACAACTGCTTTGACGGTCGTAGTCTAAAATCTATTTTTTAGCGCGATTCTTATAATTTCCAAGGTACAACTGATGTACTGACCGTTGTCTGAGTTCTTTCTTGTCGCAATCAAGGCACAACTGATGTACCCATCGTAGTCTAAAGGTTATTAAACAATAGAGCATTTTACGCATAAAATTGACAGTGAAGTGTTTCATTAGATGTTTCTACTTTACGTATTTTTAAAATTTAATAAATCATGAAATATTTGTGTAACAATTATGATAATGAAGGGTTTCGTCATATATTTTTGCTTTACTTATTAAAATTCAATAAACGATGGAGTATGTATAAAAATATGAAAATGATGTCATTCGTCATATTTTTCTATTTTACTTATTTTCCAATTCAACAAACAGTAGAATGTTTTACGTACAGAACTTTCACATTGAAGTGGTTTGTCATATTTTTCTATTCTAACTATCTTAAAATTTAATTAACGGTGGAATATTTGCTACACGTATAAAACTATGACAGTGAAGTGTTTCGTCACCTTTTTTCTTTACTCATTTTTAAAATTAATAAAGGTGGAACATTTTACGCATAAAACTATAACTGTGAAATGTTTTGTCACACTTCTCTAATTTACTTAATTTATCGGTATTTATTTAGATCAAGTGAGGAAAATTAATCTTCTTTAGTATTTATACAGCTCTATGGAATTCAGAAATGATATTTATAACAGATATTATTTGGTTTGAATTCGGATAAGATTTACCTGTAAAATATACAAGATAGTAAGGTTCCCAAAAAATTAAAACAATGACACAAACGCAATATTATATTTACATTTAGCGCATCTCAATTTTGCTAAATTATTTTGTAGTGGACTAAAAGTAATCTATGTGAATGCAAAGCTTGTACAAAAGAGATATTCAAATATTAAATAATATTTTTTATTTATAAAAAAATGCTACCGCTTTCAGTTACTTTTAACTGAAGTGTACCATCTTATAATGAATTCACGGATTCTGTCCGAAAACAGCTACTTTCTCACCTGAAACCAGTATCAAAACAGAATATGGACACACAAGATCTATAACTTTTTTGAGAGTAGTGACTTTTTTAACTGAAGTGTACCATCTTATAATGAGTTTACTGATCTTGTGCGAAAACAACTACTTTCTCACTTGAAGCCAGTATCAAGACTTAAAAAATAGACACACCAGATATATGACTTTTTTGAGAGGTGTTCAGAACTTTTAATTTGTTCATGCTCTTCAACCCTTAAAACTCCTTCCCGTATTTTAAATTATATCTGTGTTTCTGCTGGACTGTGTCTAGATGAACGGGAGCTGGTTGCTATGCGATTTGTAAAACATGGTCTTTTTGGACTTGATACTTTTATCGAGGGGATAAAAACAGCAGTCCAAAATGATCTTTTTAAGGTGTTTTTCTTTTCAACATTTTACCCTCCATGTAGTTTCGACGAGATATCTCGTCCATCAAGATCTGACCTACTTTGCTAATGTATCGGGAAAAAATCGTCATCAAGATATTGCCTTTTTTTGACGATGACGAGATGGAGGTGTGTTCAGTTTTCTTCTAATGAAGAAATATCTCACCTATCATGATCTGATAATTTTTTTTTCTAATGACGAGATGCCTCGTCAAGAGCACCACTTGGGTTAAAACCGTAGTATAAAACCCGAAATATAAATGTGTAAATGGTAAAAGGGCTCTTCTTTATGAATCTGATGAACGTCTGTTTTGATGGTGCACCGAGACTTATAACAGGTTGATAAGCACTGATCCACCCAAGGCACTTCTATGACATGACTTAGAAATTTGTTTTTCAATTCCAAATTTATGTAGCGCTCATACTCATTATATGACATGGTTATATATTGGTTTTCTAGAAGATAAATGAAATCCGTATATTATTCTTTCAACCTAAATTTAAACTTGCAACTGTAGCATGTGCAGGTCAATAATCTTCACTGTTCAATCTCCCGAGTAGATACAGTTCGTGCACGTGGTCATTTATAATCCGTTTCAAACCCATAAGTACTCCGAAATGTAAACAGAAAACTGCCGTTCAATCACTTCCCATTATTCACCGAAACCATATTCGTAGTTCAGAGTAGAAAAATAAATCATATCAATGCGTTTGTCAGTGGGTGAAAAAGCTAATCAAGTCACGACGTACAATACTCCGAAATGAATATTGACAGAGAAAAATTCCCAATCTCAATCACGATAGCCCGAGACACTCGAAAATCGAATCTTGTTCGGGAAAGCGAGCTAATAATCATTTAAAAAGCTACAATTTTCGTGTCCTTTTAACCCACTGTTTGGATTTTTGCGTTTTTTATCCGCAACTAATGAATGGGTAACGGATCTGCTCGATGGCGAAATTTATTGGTCTCGAATGGCAACAAGAATGCTAATCGGCCCGAAGAAAAGTATCGCCATTTTTCTCCCAGAGCGCCGCCATCTTTTTCCCTAATCAAATGTTCCGAAGCCTGAAATAATTGAGATGCACGAAAATAAAAGCCTAATCGAATTAGCGTTATTACTCGGGATGAAAACTCATAAGATTGAGACAACGTCGCGTCACGACTTTTGAGTTTTTTGGGGGATGGATTGAGCTACAACGCAATACGTCGTTTGAACGTTATTTATTTTAGTTCGTGCGCTCTACATCCGAAGGAAGTTCATACGATTTCGAATTCAAATCGAGTTGTTCCGGTGGATTTCCTTTCGCTCTCCTGGGAGATGCCAAGTGTGGACGGAAATTCAATAAAGTCTGGTGAGACATGTTGCAAAAACCTTTTGTGAATAATCTCGAATCGGAATTATTGTTCTTATGGGCGGAATTTATTCCAAAAACTGTTCGAAAAGAACGCGTCACTGTTCGCAGTTCTTTTCCGTATGGAGCTGCTCAGTTTCGTTAGGAAATTTAAAGAAATGTCTTGTGAGCAAGAGATAATCCCTTGATAAAACAACGTGCTTTGTTGATTCCAATTTTGATTCTGAAAAATTATTCCTGCTTAAATAAGACAGTATTTTGTGACGGTGTCATTCGAAGGGAATTTTTCAGTAAGACTCCAAGCTCTGCTTTATTAGTTTTGCTATTTCAAGTAAATATTTTAGTCAAGTTTTATTCAGGATTTATAGATTTTTAGATTGTAAAATTCTTTTAGGGAAGTATTTCTGAAATTCAGAATAAAATGCAATTCAGTCTTCATACGCTGAGCATTCGTTTCGATTTTTTCTTAATTAACGAATACTTATGCAGAACATGATTTGGTTATTTAACATCATTTGCAGTTTTCATTTAGCTAAGCAAATAAGCTAATCTCTGTTTTTTATCTATTTTAATAGACTCAGTACCTGCCTCTAGTGTGAATTTACCCATTTAAATAGGCAGACTTGAAAATAAAAAGAGGATCCGAAAAGTAACATTTTTGTCCCAAGTGTGTGCAATACACATTTGTAACATCAATATTCTAAACTATCTGAACGGCTTACTTATTTTTATGTAATAAAGACTTCGGAAGGAATTCAAAATGGATACTATTATTTCCAAAATAAATATTGTTAAACCTCAAATTTTACATGTAACTTCATATTTGAGGTAATTTACATCTAATGGATGAAATGCATGAATCCTCGATGTATATAACACTTCTGGTAGGTATTTTAATTAACGTCGCACTAGAGCAACACAAAGCGCTATTGGCGAACGTCCGGGATTAAACCTGAAGGGAAAGATCCGACAGCACCACGCAATTTTGAACCACGGTCGGAAAACGAGGTCAAACCTCAGCTGGTACTCCACTTTCCAAGCTTCGACACCATGCCCAATGTAAGGAAACTTGAAGCCATGACAAATTTAACATGCACCAGCCCCTTTGTACTTGACGGTATTTGGTTGGATACAAACTCTCAACTCTCCGAAGGTAATACGTTACTCTTCAAACCGGGCTACCACGGCCTATTAAGCGTTTCAGATCACAAGAAAGATGTAGAGAAGGCTGTTAAAAACTTTCTGTTTGAAAATTACAAATGTATGTTATACATTACATTACAAGTTTTACATTTAAAGTTTAAGAAAAAAATTCAAGTTAGGCACAAAATGCTGGAGGAGAGTTTGGGAGTCTCCGAGTCTATTGAAAACCAACTGTATTAGACATACAGCCTCACGTGTTAAGTATTAAAATTTATGATCGGAAGTGGTACTTTATGGACTTAAGAGAAATAAATGTTTAATCGAGGTGTGAATAATGAAACCTAAAAAATCAATGTCGTCAAATTAAACCTTCAAGAATTTTTGACAAAAAAATCATGCCGAAAGTTGTTTCAGATAAATAAGATATTTTCTAACAACGCCCCCTTTTCAAACAAACAAGACGCCTTTTCGAGTCCACAAGATGATACCTGTACAGATACACTTGAGAATCAATAAGGGACCTTCTTAAAATATACAGGATCATTAGATTTGTTTCAAAAATTAAAAATTTGACGACTTGATTTTACTCAAACTCCCAGTGACAATGCATTCCAAATCAGCCTTGACAGCAAAAGTGGAAACTGGTCGAGGGACCTTCTTAAAGTATACGAGATCTCTCAATAGGTTCCTTTAAAAGGTTAAAACCTTGCGACTTGAACCCAGATTACTCCAGTAACTGCACCACTTTCGTCTGATTTCATTCTTGATCATACTCAAACTCATGTTGATAATTCTACCCAATTCGGCCTCAGTGTACTTATTAAAGTGTTCAATCTTTGCTACGTGGACCAGCCTCAACAAGGAAGACAACTTGGTCAAACCGATTGCCTATTGACTTGCTTGGATGCCACAGTAAGCCCAATGTAATGTAACGAAAATGTTAAATAAATGAAAAAAATCGGCGTATCGTTTTCATATTGCAGTTTTAGTCTCTGATACGATGGGCTAAACTTTCGCAAGCCGAGAAAAACATTCCAAAGAGGGGATGTTTTATTACATATGACAGTATACTCTCGGGTCAAACAGGTTTTTCGGATTGTTAAATTTACTGTAAAATAAAAACTTTTTTACTAAAACACCAAAAAATGCGCTAAAAGGCATTAATTAAGCAGCGTTTCATACAAAATTTCGAAATTTGGAGGATGAATGAATTTTTTATTTTTACTTATCTATACAGGAAATATTTTACAAGACTTGGAAACCTAATAATAATACATTGCATAATACTTAGTAATATTTAAAATAATTTTCGACTATACCAGTTTCAACTAGATGCTCAGGGTATGTTTCGAAGTCGGAAGATAGTAAAGAATCTCATTCGGAGATAAACGCGTTTTGTAGACTTACTATGGTTATCATTTAAGGCTGTTTGAGAATTTGCAGATACGAAGGGCGAGCTTAACATTGGGCGAAAAAATTTATCTCATATTTGGGTTTGTCAGACATTAGTGAATAATGATATTAACTTTTTTGTTGAGGTCGCCTTTTCTAACCCTATAAAACTAGGGCTGACAGAAGCTCATCTACGTACTAAGAGCGGTAGAACTCCGCTTTTAAATGAGTCTTTCTGGTAACCAGCATTTGTTGAGTTCGCCCTTCGTTTCCGCAACGCCTCATATGCAACTCTTGTCAGAAATAATAATAATCGTAAACTTATTTTGCAATCTACAGAGTTAAAAATAAATCAATTTTAAACTCTGGTCAAAAAAATAAATTTTTGTGATTTTGAAAGTTTCTTGTACCCTTTTGGTGCTACTTTTCCTGTAAGCGATGTAAAGAGGTAGATATCGTACCCTTTAATAGTCTTCAAAAGAAACACCGACTAAAATTTATGCTTCCAACCGGAAGCCCGGCTACTTCAGCAATATGCAATGCTAATGTCGACCCCGACTCGAGCTGTTCGAAAAGGGTTTATCGAACCTCTCTACGGAGAAAAAAAAATCAGCGCCCACAAAAAAGAAAGATACCCAAAGCAATCATGATAATTGATCGATTCCAGGCCCGAAGTTTCGCACGGCGCAGTGGCAACAACGGCGATTCGAAGCGCGCGACTTTCTTATTGTTTGTGGCCATGGTCATTTCGGCCGCTGCTCAATCACAGCGTGACTCACGCCTGACGCACGTGCGAATGGCCAAACAGACCCGGTTCCGAGGGAAATTATCAACAATTTCCATGTAAAACAACAACACCAAAAAATCACCAACGCCACCCGATGTGTACAAACATTTAATGACATCGTTCCCCCTTCCATCCCAAGCGCCGTTGAATTCTTTTTACCTCACCGAGGCTAAAATCGTGTTTTTGCTTCACGTCTTTGGTAACATTTTAAGTATTCTTTAAGTGATTTCGAATGATTCGGGTAAAAATTTCCTCCGCAGTGGCATGATCAACCTATTAAGGCTCTTCCAAACCTCTTTCTCCCTCCAGATTTTTCTTTCTAATTCCTCCGTGTAAGTGGGTGGACCACGTGTTATTAGTAAAGGTGCAGTGGCAACGACCAGTAAGGCACACTTGGGCAAGTGTCAGGCGTTATTGATGACTTTCAATCAATACTTATCATCCTACGTAATGATAGGACTGGGTCTGTTGCCTGTGTATCGTGGGTTCCGGTATTCAAATCACTTGACTCGTGTGTGTGTGTGCCGCAGTGTTTTCTTTCGAAATCGCGACTGTTTGACTTTGGGAAGTTTTTGCAGGCACTTGGGAGCTATTAACCTCCCAATTACGGCGAGGGAGACTCGAGGGTTTGGAAAAGTTTGAACCCTTTGGAATTTCGTCTGCAAACAAAATACCGATTGGTTTTAAGCGATCGAACACGTTCAGACGTTTTCTGTTTGCCCTCTGGGACACAAAATATCCGAAGCATTTGAGAATCGTATTAAACGTTTACATTATTTAATTCAACAGCACAAACGTACGGCAAGGTTTAAATAGAGTTTCTGGACTTAGTATTAATTAGTTGCCTGGTTTCGGGTTTAATGGCTCAAGGGACATTTGATACCAAGCTGCATCAAATTCAGACAAGCAATGTCAACTAATTGTGAAAAGAAAGGATAGAGAGAATGAAAAGAAAGCTTGGGAATCCTGGTGTAGCGATCTTCAGAGGCAGAAACCCCTTGTGAAGTATTATTCCTTACCACATATGATACAAATGAAAATATAGAGGCTCGAATGTTAAAGTGTGTTTAATTATATTCTAATTATAATTTAGTATATCCAATTGCTATATTAGAGGTTTTTAAATTAGCTGTTGCGTATTTCAAAGGAGCAGTGGTTTTCCTCTTCTCTTCCCCAAAGCACCCAGTGCTGGTATTCCATTTTAACGCTCTAGGTTGTTTGTACGATACATTTTTCTAGTGTCTATATGTATCGTTAAGATATTGCAAATTGATGACGAGATATGGTCAGTTTTTTTTCCCAATATGACAGTACATCGTATAATCATAATCTGGTTAGTTTTGCTACTGACAAGATACCTCGTTTAGGCAACCACCCGGAGTATTAAAGGCTCAAGACTGCACCATACTCCTATGGCAATACTTAAAAGCGGGTACATACACTATGACTTGTGAGAGGTGTTAGGAACTCCCCAACGTTTCCATGATTCGCCATCCCAGCAACTGTTTCCCTTAATTTGGATTGTATCTGTGAGACAGCTCTTGGGTGACTATGAGTTGCCTCAGTGCGGTTTAGTCTATTGGACTTGGTCAAGATTATCCCTTGAGCAAGGGAGCTGGTACCCCGACACTTCTCACATATTTCCTCTAAGGTCCTATTTGCTAGCTTATTACGCCTTTGTTATGAATGCCATTCTTGACAGCACTGCTTGGATTAATCTCTTAAATATAAATTTGAAGCCTCATCAAATTTGTATTGATTGAAATTTGTGAAAAAACACATTTTCCTTCTACAGATTTGTTTCAAGAACGAAATAATAGTAATAGTAAAGCTTGATATGTCGTTGCCAAACAATAAATGTAACTATTGCAGGGATTTTATGCTACACACACACACATATATATATATATATATATATATATATATATATATATATATATATATATATATATATATATATATATATATATATATATATATATATATATATATATTTATATATATATATATTTATATATATATATATTTATATATATATATATATATATATATTTATATATATTTATATATATATATATATATATATATATATATATATATATATTTATATATATATAAATATATATATATATATATTTCTATATATTTATATATATATATATATATATATATACATATATATACATATATATATTTATATATATATATATATACATATATATATACATATATATATACATATATATATATATATAATATATATATATATATATATATATATATATATATATATATATATATATATATATATATATATATATATATATATATATATATATATATATATATATATATATATATCTGTGTGTGTGGTGTAAGTAACTAACCAAGAAAGCGGGATGGAGCTCTGCAGACGTCATAGCAAGATAAGCAATATAATTTCAAAAACAAAAGTAAATTTAAAATAATATAGATAAACCAAATATATGTTTTCGAAAATTCAAGTGTTGGTGGATTCAAGGCGTCATCAGGCAGGAGCCTGACCCAGATAACACAAAATGTGTTTTCTATGAACGTTATGTGTGCGCTTCCAAATGTGTTATGTATGAACAGCAATACCCTGAAAAATTGTTCATGCACACCTCCAAACACCCATTAAAACGCAAACATGCAAAACAATTTCAAAACTATGTATAAAAAAATAAGAAGAAATCAATCTTCTTCCAGATCCCTGTCATGTCTTAGAAAGGAATTCCAAGTAAATATTATTGAACTTTACCATCTTTAAAAATAGAGTTGTTCCAGATAATTTGCCCTCTAGAGGTTGGAATATTACTTTTTATCTAAATATATAATTGATTGATAAAACTGCTGATTTATTAATTCCTTAAATCCTCAATACTTTGGCATACATAATCAGATACAATAAATCTTTAAATTAATAATGCTCTGAATACTTCATACAGTGAGAAAAATATCTTACGCAAATTATAATTCCATATATACAGCTAATGCGTTATGCGTTCGGTTTAACTCTTCAAACAAAAATATCAACAATATGAATATTAGATGTCTTAACCTAATATATTTCTGGGTTGTTACGAGGTAATTAATATGAAAATATTGAATTTATACGAATTTTTATCACCCTCAAACATTACATTACGAAGGCTCAAGCATCATTAAATCAAATTTGCGGAGATTTTTATCATGGGTGGTGAGCCCAGCACATTCGCGTACTTGAAAACGAGACGAAATAATCAGATAAGCCTTACGATAGTGAAATTGGTGAATTGTAGCCTCTAACCACCACTCTCTGTAATCATCGCCAATTTTAGCGATGGGTGGATAAAAAAAATCTCCCCTCCTTGCGTCGCTTCACTGTGAAACTGAAAATCCATTTATTTTCTTTGTGGCTGTATTGTCATGGTTTAACACCAGAGAGCAGGGTAATCACATCATTAGTTCAGGTTGCCACACATTTTAAGTGAAACATCGCCGAATGATTTCATGAATATATCAAACGATATTTTTTTATTCTTGTTTCGCTTCTACCATTTTGTTTTGAGCCTTCGAAATTTTAAAAAATAGACAATTCCGAAAATAAAAGGCTGTTTGTTTGGAGGGGAGAAGTAATTACTAGTGATGTGATTTCGTTTTTATGAGAAACTTGAGATGAAAATTTTCGTTTAGATTTATGATAAAATCGATTTTTTCTATCCCTGTGAAATTTTGTGATTTCTTTTGTTCTTATCTAGCTCTTTATGTGGATTGTTAGTTTAAGTTTGGAGGAACAAAATTCGTTTATACTTTAATTTTTTTATCGCATTTCTATTTAGTAAATACTAAAGAACTTACGGATGTACGTGCGCTAAGCTTCTTCAATTCTTATTATTTTGGGTGCATTTATTCCTTCTGTTTCAGTAAAGCGCTTATGGCGTGTGTTTGTCTATTACTTTATATAGTATCTCTTGTTTGACACAGCATTGCTAAATATGTGACCCTTGCGACAAAAAACCCGAAAAACCAACCTTCCATCTTCAATGCTTTATTTCTAGTGATTGCAAAATATATTTGCTCACATTTCGTATTATATTTAATCGAATTATGGTTAAAGTATCATCCAAATTCAATAAATATATTTCATACTTCTAAATAAAAATAAAGCTATCAAAAACAATGTATCATTATTTCGTTTGTTTTTATTTCCAACAAGAACAAACACCGTGCATACCTCAGTCATGTTACCAGAGTTAGATTCTGAACGTCATTCCACTTCTCCTTGTTCAAAGGCGATTAGCCATTTTTCGACGCTAAATCTATTTTGGCATATTTTCTTTTCTGCATTGACTTCTACCTCCAGATTTCTCAATGATTTCTGTAATCAGAATGTTGAAGAGTTTCATTAGAGTAGCTTCCGAGTTGTTTATCAGTATTATAACAGCTCCTTAATTCAAATTGATCATATATTATACAATAAGCTATGCGGCAAAATTGGCGAAAGAATCCTCTAACGGTTGATTTTGTATTGTTCATGACTACTGTGGCCATTTGACAACAAAGAAACAATATGGAAACTATGTGGTCGAAAACAACCATGCTTCCATCGCCCCAGCCTCTTATAATTGTCCTTCAACACCATCTATGAGCTATATAATCATATCTCAAATGATACCATAAAAATCGACGTTGTCACGCCTTATGTATCCTACGAGCTATTGCAAATTGTAATTGGTCACACAATTATGTCGCATTCATTGCTAATCTATATTGTAGCATACAATGCAGTCATTTGTCAAAATTTGATTGTGAGGATCATAAAATTTTAACATGGTATTAAAAGATTATTCGAACAAACTATCACGAAAATAATGTTAACAGCTAATATGACTTTTACGGAGACTTTTGAAATCAAGCTATACCATTTCTGTATATATAGTTAAATCATCTACTACAAGCGTCAAAATCTTCAAGCGTTAACTTGAAGTTGTAAATGCGTAACTCTTAACTTTCTATGCTTGTTCAATCTTTTTAAAGTTAACTTATGGCAAATTCGAATTGGGGCTTATAATAAAGTTAGCAAGCCCGCACATAGTATATCAGCTTAACTTTCTTAACTGCTTATATCTATTGACGGTAAGGTGTCGTTACTCTCCTTTTGTGTCTTATTTTAATCCACTTACAATAAATATAGCATTCATATTCACATAAATGAATTTCATACCTTTAAGTAAAATGAAAAGATCAGAAAGCGGAATTTTGTTTGGATTAATATCGCGTAACATAATTTAGTTTGGTTTTATTGGTATTTATTCATATTTCCAATTAAATACGCGGCAAAAGCTCACCTCAGTCATGTTACCACGATTAGATTTTGAACATATACTTCAATTCTATCTTATTCTCTTGTTTGAAGGCGATTTTTTTAAAGTTTATGCCATTATTTACAAAGATCGCTCACATTTTCGATACTGCTACACTCTACATTTATGAGTGGTGGCAACGGACTTGGCGATTTTTTTGGCTCATTTCTAAAGTTGCCAAGGAAAGAATTATTTCAAAACTCTTTTTCTTTCAAAAACATTTTTCTTTTCACAACGGAAAATGAAAGCTTGAAAACACATTTGAAAACATTTTTAAAAGTATACATATTTTTTAATTTCACAAAAAGTAAATACATTTCAAAACACAATTGTGTTCCAGGCAGAACTAAACTTCGACTGTTGGGTAAGAATATATATATATACCCTGAAACTTATCAATTACACTAAATACAGTGGGCATGTTGAAAAAGAAAAAGATTTATAAAAGGAAAAAAAGCAAGAAACAATACAACCTGATAACGTCAGAACTCCTGCTTGAAAAAATAATCAAAACGAAAATGGCAAAAACAAAACAAAAAACTCGTAATCCTTTCGTGAAAACTAATATAAGAAAATAAAAACTCTACAACTGTCGAAGTACAAATAAATTGACCAATGCAATCAATGGATATTTTAAAATCAAAATAACCAATGGGGGCAAAGAAAAAATTTCAAACGAACCAATGAAATCAAACGATTTCAACTGATTTTAGAATTTTCTAGAATATGCAAAATAAAAATTGAAAGTTTCCGTTTGCCGAGGTTGCCACGAAAACCACAACAACCGTAACGACAGATGGGTTGCCTTAATTTATTGTAACTCGCTACTAGAAGTGCGCCAAAAAATCGCCAAGCCATTGCCATCACACAAAAACGTAGAGTGTAGCTGTAACGCATCTTCTTTCTTGCACTAATCTATCTTCCAGATTTTCATTGCCTTCTATAATCAAACTGATGAAGAATTTTACGTATGGAGATCTCTTCTGTGCAATTTTAGCAATATTATGCAGCTCCAATAGCTCAACTCAAAGCGGATTCAAACTAAGTGTCAATGACTGTAAATGAATCTCACAACGGTCTATTTCATATTGTTTATATCCGTTGTTGCCGTTAGACAGGACCGGCTTTTCAACTTGTGTTCAACAGAACCGACATACACAAACCGAACAAGTATTGAATTCGAAAAGATTCTTCGTGAGAAAAATAATTTCGTCTTCCAAGTTTTTTTGAGCCAGAAAAAGAAAGAATTTATCTAGAGCATTACACGAGTGCAATTAAAAAAGATATCTTGTGAAATTAGTCAAAAGACACGCCGGTTTAGCTACATCTGTATAGCGGGAACAGCATATGACAAGCTTACAACAAATGAATTCAACGAGATTTTTCTAATTAAAAAAACAATGCTGCCGATTTTTTAAACCATAAAAAACAATTCCGTCTTCGAAAAAGAGTTTTTCGGGTTCAGAAAGTCTCCCAAGGATTCTTCTAACCATAAAAACAAATATCTAGAGTATTGCGCACGCTGCAATTAAATAAGATACCTTGTAAAATAATTAGAAGACAAGGAAGAGTCCGGCATATCTACTTGTGTACAGCGGAATCAGTATACAGGAACCTAACAACTTATGAATTCAACGAGATTCTTCAAATCAGAAAAAAAATGCCGCCGATTTTTCTAACCATAAAAAACAATACCGTCTTCGAAAAATAGTTTTTCGGGTTCATAAAGTCTCCCAGGAATTCTTCTAACCAGAAAAACAAATTTCTGGTGTATTGCACACGCTGCAACTAAAAAAGATATCTTGTAAAATTATTAGAAGACAAGGGAGAGTCCGGCATATCTACTTGTGTGCAGCGGAACCAGTATACAGGAACCGAACAACTAAGGAATTCAACGAGATTCTTCTAATCAGAAAAGCAAAACCTCCTATTTTTCTCACCATAAAAAACAATTCCATCCCCGAAAAAGAGTTTTTTCGGGTTCAGAAAGTCTTCCGGGGATTCTTCTAACCAGAAAAACAAAATTCTAGAGTATTGCACACGCTGCAATTAAAAAAGATACCTTGTAAAATAATTGGAAGACAAGAGAGAATCCGGCTTATCTACTTGTGTACTGTGGAACCAGTATACAGGAACCGAACAACTAATGAATTCAACGAGATTCTTATAATCAGAAAAGCAATGCCGGCGCGATTTTTCTAACCATAAAAAAACTATTCCGTCTTCGAAAAGAGTTTTTCGGGTTCAGAAAGTCTCCCAGGGATTCTTCTAACCAGAAAAACAAATTTCTAGAGTATTGCACACGCTGCAATTAAAAAAGATACCTTGTAAAATAATTAGAAGACAAGAGAGAGTCCGGCTTATCTACTTGTGTACAGCGGAACCAGTATACAGGAACCGAACAACTAATGAATTCAACGAGATTCTTCCAACCAAAAAAAAATTCCGTTCCGATTCTTGGGTACGTTTTTGTTTCAAGTCTTTGTCCGCCATTACCGAAACAATCCCAGCTCAGTTTTCAACAGGTGATCAATCACTTCACCGCTGTCTCGGCCGAGACAATCGGGGAAATTACCAAACCTTCCCATCGCCGGCAGCAGAAAACAATGCGAGATGTGCCCTCCACGGGACGATGCCGGCAGCCATATGGTCAAGTTCTCGATTCCTTCCACATCGGTATCCAGTGCCGTCCGGTGATTGGGAAATAATGGGTATAAAGGCCACACATCGGGGCTTCCCACCAATTTCACGGGCAGTTACGGCCGAGGATTAAGGATCGGGACGAAATCGTGCCGTGGTGGTGGTCGTGGTTATTTATACGTTTGTCAAAGAGCCTCTGCTTCTCTCTCTCTATTTAGCAAAGTCCTGTTTGTCGGGGTCCAGATGTTCGGTTTAAAAGGGGCGAGTGACGCATGGGCTATTGTGGGCATGCTTTAGTGCGATCTAAAGTCTGTTTACGTTTATACTTTGTGATGCCTTGTTGGTCTTGGTATTGCTCAGAAATTTCGGGTTAGCTGAGGCGTATGTTGTTTGTAATCAAACATAGTTTCCTGTCTTAGGATAAGATAAGTCATACCACTTTTGGAGAACCTGATGAAAAGCAGGTCATCTCCACATCATAGTTAGAATAAAATTTACATAAGGGAGTGTTGGGGAGGTTTACAGCGTATGCGACATATTTGGCCACTCTGCGCCAGACACAAGGCATCCAATATCAAGTAACAGACATATTCCCACACAATGAAAGCTATACTGACACATAAGAGTGTAATACACGCAGGGAGAAATGCACCTGACAGTAACCTCCGAATTCTTCAACACGAACGTAAGAGAGGGACATTTTAATTTAAAAATTAATATCTTAAACAGGAATATTGAGTGATACAAAACTAAATATCATTCTTATAATTGCCTATCAACTGATGTAGTTGACTTCTTAGATACTTAGGTTTTGGTGATCAATTTCTGGATCGCGACCCATACACTGCTGAATGCAAGGAATGTGAAGAAGAGTTTTCTAATAAAAGTTTGCTAAGGAAAAATTCAGTGAGATTAAAAACTAAATTTACTTTAAAGGTCGTGATATATTTATCGGTCCTATCGTGTCATTCACCATAGTTTTTGGTAATCATAATTATAAAGAAAAGTTATTTAATAGGGAAATTAATCTAAGGTAATTGAAATCATAAACTCGGGATCCAAACGAAACACGCCATACCGAATTTTAAGTTGATGTAGGAAGGACTGTTGATTCAGAAGAGCACGTGGTCTCACTTGCGAGAATGTTATGTCTAATGCCCTGTGCACACTTACGGTTTTTCAACGTACGGCGCCGCTGCCGCAACGCAAACGCGGTCTGAGATACATTAGATCCAATGGAGTAGTGCACACATGCCTCCGGAGCCGCTGCGGCGACGCACGTCGAACTTGCGTGCAATTTGTTCAGCAGTTCCCCAGGGCGCCGCACACAATTATCGGTCTGAGGTACCTTGTTTTCATAAATAAATGGAATATAAATAATTGTTAATAAATGGTTTTATCCAGTAAAACGTCTATTTTGTTTCAAAATATACTTTTTTTACACCAAGTAAGCGAAATAAACACGTTTTCTTCGATAGAATATTTATCGCAAATGACGCGAAATGAGTACTTGCGTCATTTCACGATTATGTGTGCATAGTTGATATTCGGTGCCGCACGTTAAAAAATTGGATTCGTGCACCGGGCCTTATTGCATTTGGGCTTTTATTGATCAAGAAAAGTAGTGGCGTACTTTAAACCTTTGAATCTCTTTAAACCTCCGTTTTAACCCTCGGAGCGTCCGAGTATTTAGTATTGATTTTCACCCATAGCACACTTTATGCCTAAATAACCACATAGACTGATTAAAAGAGTAGGAAGGATTCTGATTGGAAGTCATACACACACAGGGAAGACTGCAGGTTTCAGAACGTGTATGGGCATGAACCATTCGGATGGTCCTTCACCCCCTAACATATTAGGGTGCTACTCCCCTAACATACAAGGGTGCTACACCCCCTGGTTGCTCCCACTCGCCAACCCCAAAGATTGTTCATCAATTGGTTCGCTTTGTTCACTCGAAATTTTGCGTTTGTTAATCTGTCATATAACTTGCAATCAATGAATTTTTGTTGAATAAAAAGTTTGGTTGGGATTAAGGTGTATGCATACACTAGAAATCACGAAAATCAACCAGAATATCAATATTTTTTTATTAATTCAAAATATTTTCCAATTTCTTGGCTTTTAAACAATGCAAAGAGCTTGAAAATATTTGAAATAATTTTGTAGCTACAAGGGTTTTCGTTAGGAAGTGCAGATTTAATGTGCACCAGCCCACACGTACACGACAGTGTTTGGTCGAATAGAATTTCGAACTCGCAACTCTCCGTTTGTTGGAAACTGCTCCTCCAACAGGTCTACTGTAACCCTCAAAAGTAAGGAGGTTGACAATTTAGCCAGTGTTCAAACTGTCGTAGTTTTCTCATTAATTTGATTTTATACATAAAATTAGTCTAATCGAGACCTATTCACGAGTTAAACATTAGTGATGCTTTCTGAATTTTTATCTCATACCTGTATGACAACTAGCAAATGATAATAGTTCTTCTCTTATGCATTTTTCTTGAAATGGCTTAATTAAAAGAAGAGTGGTAGCAACACACACATTATTCAAGAATAACATTCTTAAACTCGAGTTTTTCCTCTATTATATTTCGGTCCTGGAAGAATCATGGATTGTTTTGCGATTTGTTTTATGAACAGCTTTAGCATTTCACTTTAATCCTCTGTAGTAAAATTTTAAAGCTTTTAAACCATTGAGTACAGTTTTAAAATTGTCATTTAATGGGTATTTGGCCTTATGGTGCATACCATCGTCCACCAGAGGTGGACGATTTGTTCATGACCGGCTTTTATCATTTCGTTTCAATCCTTTGTGATCTTCTTTTAATGAAAGCTTTTACTCTATTGAGACTATTTAAAAATGATCATTAACTGTGCATTTGGCCTTTTGGTGCATACTTGGACCAAATTGATCGATTTGTTCATGATTAGTGCCGACCAACCGGTCTAGTGGTCAAGGTGTTGGCCTCTGAATCGGAAGGATCCTGGTTCGAATCCGGGTCAGGACATGGATGTAAGTTGTGCTGTCCTTTGTTAGGGCCAATGATGGTCCACCCACTGGGTGCCCCTTCACAAGTGACCATCACTTCTGGCCTTGTATAAGGCTACAATGACTTCGGTCAATTCTGTACTGTATTATATTTCTGTATTGTATTATGTATTGTATTTGTCTTTGCAATCTGTACCCAGACTTGCAATTGGAAATAAAGAAAAATGTTCATGTTCATGATTAGTTTTTATCATTCTGTATAGCTTTTACATCTTTACAGTTTTAAAATTATCATTTAATGGGTATTTGGCCTTATGGTGCATACTTAAACCAAATATAGACGATTTGTTCATGAGCAGTTTTATCATTTTGTTTTAATCCTCTGGTCATTTTTAATGACAGTTTTTACTCTATTGAGAACATCTAAAAATGGTCATTAAATGGCTTTTTGGTGCATACTTGTACCAAATATGATCGATTTGTTCAAGATCTTTTTTTATCATTATTTGAAGCTTTTGCACCATTTACAGTTTTAAAATTATCATTTAATGGGCATTTGGCCTTATGGTTCATACTTGGACCAGTAGTGGACGATTTGTTCATGGTCATTTTTTTCCTCTGTAGTCTTCCTTTAATAAAAGCTTTTACTATATTGAGAACATTTAAAAATGATCATTAAATGTGTATTTAGCCTTTTGGTGCATACTCGCGTATCGGACAGAGTCATCATGACCCACCCCACATCAGTCCCCCCCCCCTATCCCCAACCAATTTATTAAACATCAATAAAAACGGCAGCAATGCAGCAATCGTAAATATAATTTTCATTCATTCTTTTCGATCGAGAAGGGGAGACGGGGACCTAACGTGCTCAGTAATAAAGTTATCGTTTCGGCACCTCTATTGTAGTCGGTCGCCTTCTTTGTGGCGAGAAACCCTTCGAGAATCCGCCAATTACCGCTGGGGTTGCCAGCAGTCCCATCGTGGAAAAGTCGCCAAGCCCGAACTTCCTATGGTGTTTGATGAAACTTCATATCCTTCGAATTGATTACAATTAAACAAAGCGCCGAGGAAGTTTTGTTGCGTTACTTGAATGTAATTAATTGAGACAAAGGTGTTTTTTCATCTCAGTGAACTGAGTTTGTATTGATTTGTTCATTTCTTATTTAGAAGCTAGTATTTATGTTGCCTTTTAAGAGGCTTTTATTTATGATATTTTATTTAGAGAAGCGAGTATGAGTATACTTTAAGTGCAATAACTGAGGTTATAACTGTGGAATGTTCCATGTTTAACAGTTTAAATATTTTTAGCCTTTTTCCTACGCAGAACTTGTTGATAATTATTTCTATTGCTTCATTATGAAAGGCTTAACTGACAGAAAACTTACATTATTATACGACCAGGCTCTTTGCTGATATAATAAACTCTTAAAGTTGAACCTCTCAAAAAAATTCTGAAACTTCCTTCACGTTTGTTATTTTTGCTATTTTAGCTGATGTTGTTACCCTTTTCATTACATTCAAAACGTTTACCAATCCTCTTAAACTTATCAATTAACGGCCTCTTTTCCGATGTCACGCATATTGGTTGATTTTTTAGGGTTTTATGGCGAAAGGACCATATTCTCCAAAATGTTATATAATCGTTATTGTCCTATTAAATTGTTATTGACATTAATAGAAACCATAGAGAATTATATAGAATTGCCAGTCGTGTAATACTGTTTCACAATAATCATCTTCAGTTCGCTTATGTATGAATTGAATTCAGCTGAATCTTCAGTCATTCCTTTATTATGAAGTACCATAGATTTTTCAAATGTCGATCAACTTAGTCTAAACATTGACAAAAATCTCTCTTATGGCAAAGTCAAATTCAATTCAAAATTCACTTAAATTCAACCCTACCCGTAGTAAACTGATCCGAATCTTCAAAAATTCCTTTATAATGAGAGTATCTCACATTTTCAAAGAGCCGGTAATTTCAGTCTCAACAAACACAAGTGGCTTAAAAAGACGAATATTGAAGACAGAGCACACGTAGCTTCACTTTAAAACGCAACTGGCGAATCAACATTGGCCCCATCGGATTCTTTATTTGACTTTCACTACCCTATTCCCGTTTCTGCTTTTAACTTATTCAATTTTCATTATGACAATTATAATGTATTTAAACTGCAAAGTCTTACCCCCCTCACCCAATCATTCTATATAAATATACCTTACACTTCATTCTCTAAGCATTGTAGGAACCCAAAGGAAAGATTGCAAGAATTAAAATAGGTATGTTGTGGGATCGTGATTTCGGTACAGGATTTTAACTAGTCTTTCATAAAACTGTTTTTAAAATCGGAACTGTTCGGGGGGACATACATGAAAAGTCTAGCGTTACAAAATGACATTACAACTGTTTTGTCTATGATTTCAAAAATAGAAGAAACATCTAGAAGATAAATATAGCATCTTGTAAACAAAGGATGTCCGTACCTGAAAAGACCTTCAGACCAAATGATCAAGCGTACCTCGGGGATAGAGTTTGTAATAGGTCGAAATTCTACGGACGGTTTTGGAGTGGTTGGATAACGTGTGTCGAAGACCCTCAATCTCCTGTGAAGTACTTTCCATTAACTAAACATAGCATATTCGAGTTCTTCAGCCTGTTAACGGGTTTTGCTATGAGAGGTTGATTATTGATACGGGGGGACTATGAGAGGAATTCTAGGGAGCTGGTCGAGTTTTGGTTCAGAGTAACTTCGGATTGCGTAGATTAGGACTGCGTAATTGGTGACATCCTAAAGTTAACAAACTACTATACAATTAATATTGAACAACACCAATCACAACAATTAACATCAAACTACACTTTGAACACTTAAATTGTAAATTAACCGGTGTATATTCACACAATAAACAATCGATGAAATTTCCTATATATGTTTCATTCATTCGATAATTCAACAACAGGTTCGAATATTGACTTCAAAACTACGGTTCGTGTCCTTGACACAAGCTAGCAATTGTTTGAGTTGCTTCATTTCTCGAAAAAGTTCAAGTATGGACTTTACATATTTGGAATTTTTTTTAATGTCCCAGTAGAAGCCAAAATATTTGTGTAATGCTAACTTGATCATTTTGTTAGTTAATGTTTGTATTGCATTGGTACATTGTTCTATTGTGTATTGTTTTGTAATTTGGGATTCTTTTTAAGACTTCATGTAATGACTTAAACGAATCTGGAATAAATTTGAGACATATTTATTTTAAGAATTCTCTTACGGCACATTGTTCTACATAGTTGTGAAATCATTTCAGTTCACTTCCTATTTCCAAGTCTGCTTAAATTTAAAAACTTTAATTACATTTATTACTTCAAGTTGCGTATTTTAAAGCTCCACATTAAGTTAAAATGAATATTTTGAGCTTTAATGTGGAGCTTTAACATATGCTTAAAATGAATACTTTAAGCAATGTCTTCGAATTTTGAATAAGATCCTACATGCCAAAATTGATTAGTTTTTCTCATTTCTTGTATTGATTTTATCGTCTATAAGCACTCTATGACCCAAAACGGTAAATTATTGCTGTCAAACTCTTAAAAAAGAATAGCATAATAATTTTGTTATAAATAAGTGTTTTTACCTACTGAATAATTCTACCTTGAAGTTGATTTAATGATTTCAATTTTATGATTTTTTTAATGATATCAATTCAATAATAAGTAATTTATTACAACAAATAATTGTGTTTACTTTTATCTTACTGTATTCGTTTAAGCATTTTTTCTCCTCATTCTTATATCATATTTCTTTGTTCTCTATAGGATATTTTTCTGCAGTGAAACAACAATTGAATAAACGAATACATAACATGAATCTAATATCTAAATATTTTAATGATAAAGCTTTCATTTCGAAGAAAAATCGCCAAATCTGGCTCTTCATTCCACAGGGTCGCAATGCGGAGAACGGTGGGGGCGCCCAACAATGAGCAAAGACCCCCTACTAACGCGAAAAGGGGCTCCGATTTCGTCATTGAACAATGGACGCCAGTTATATATTGACACTTCCGGCAGTAACTAGCTCCCTCTAGTGACAGGTGTGAGAAATTGGAGACGCAGTTGAACCTATTGTTCGCAACGGTTTGAGGTATGAGGCTAGAAAAAAATACCGGAGAGGGGGGAACTCGCATGCCTGCTATTTTACAAATTGTTACTTAGTCTCGTTTGTTATTTTACTGCTCCCCCTCTGCTTTTTTCCCTTCACTTTCGTTTTCCTTACTTTTAACTTGCAATTTGATGATCTTTTGTGTTTTGCTGAATAGTTCGGATGGGATAGGATACGGTGGAAATATGCCCGCTTCCCGTTTTATTACTTCTTTTCTGTCGATTTTATTTTCTATAATGATGGTTTCGGTACTGGATGTATTGAGCATTTTGCTCTAGATCGCATTAAGCTGCTTTTAATGCGTTCATTTGAAGCAGGAGAAAGCTCTTGGAGGTCAAAATGTTGTTCTTGTTTTTGACTTGGGAGCATTATCGACCTACCTCTACTTGAAGCTCTTGGGTAACTTTTTAACGGCAAATGGTCTCGCAAAACCCTAAGTTCCAATAATCCGAGTTCTGACAAGCCACCATCTGTTTAACAAACCATCTCTACTGCCTAAACATTCTGTTCAGCCTCTTTGCATTATATTCCAAGAAACGAGATCGGTCACTTGCAAATTTTGTATACGTTTCTTTCTGTAGGTATATATAATATACCTACATATCGTATAAATATATGTAGGTAGGTAAAGCTGCGTATAACAACATGGAAATAAAAAAGGGTTTTCGAGAAGCAATATTTAAATATTTATTTCATGTTATCTAACTGCCGAAGATATTTGTCAAACGCCATTTTAAAACACTCGCATCGACTAAGGTGCGTACCTTTTTGTTTACATAGTTCCTGAATTTTTAAATTGAGCTAATGATTGAATGGATCCATCTCTAAATATTATTGCATATAATATTTAGTTGATTACTAAGTAAGTATGCGAATGATTCGGCGTGTATGAATAATCTTTTTATAGTAATCTACTATTGGTTAAAAAGAATCCTGTTGTGCTGTCAAGGAAGAAATTACTATTTAGCATTGCATCCAATGGATAATGAATATTAATCAATTAACAAAACATTGTATAATTCTGAAACAGTGAAAGAGTTGTTTTTTATATGACCTTATCAAACCCGTGACATTACTTTCTCTAAGAATAAAATTTTCTCTTTCATTTACAATACTTTATTTCTGTAAAACTGTTCTTAAAATACACTTTTCTTGTGCATTCGTTATTTTATAAGCAGTAACACATTTGCCACTATATATAAATACTATGAAAAGATTACTGGCAAATGAATTTAATTTTAATAACATATTCGAAGCTTCTGTAAAGTTCTAGAATCTTTATTAGTTAATTGTATATTAGTAAAAAAATGATTCACTAATTGCTATCAATAATTTCAAGGATGTTGCATAATGATTTCTTACAGTTTGTATGCTGAACTTTGTTTCAAAGAGTAGGCTTGATTCGTTAAAAAGTTTCACAGTTCAAAATTCAATACTTAAAATATTCATGTTTTTTTTCTAATAAAATTTAAATAATTCTCATCACCATACAGCTTATCTCTTTTTAAAGTTAAAACTTACATACACAGTGGCAAATATTGTATAATTATTGGATGACCTCTGTTTTCTGTGACAGCTTAAACTTTTCATACTTTGTACAGAATATGGATGAGTACATTCGGAAGACATTCAGCAAGGAAGAAACCGAGAGAGATATGACGGATTGAGAAGGCTTGTTGGTGACTATGAATCCCTGAAATACTCTGCCGTGAAAAATAACCCTTTCTTGTAGTAAAGTTTCAATAATCACCGAATAACCACAGCCAACCTAATCAAAATTGATTTTGTTCAAGATAATTTCATTGAATACAAAAACCGAATGTAGAAGGATGGGCAAACTAACCAAGAGAGGTTTGACTGATTGAAAAACCTTGTCGTTGACTATGAATCCCTGTTAAGTGCAAAATACCGGGTTGAGAAAAATAATCCTTGCTTGTAGTAAATTATCAGTAATCACCGAATAGCCACAGTCAATCTAATCACATCTAATTTTGCTCAAGATTATTGCAATGATGCTTGTCCGATACAAAATCTGAAACCAGAACAAGGGTAAAACTAATAGCAGCCTCAAGTAGAGTATCACACCATATATCAAAGAGTATCACACCACATATAGTCCCACTGTATAGTTAGAATTTTCATACAGATGAAAATACTGTCCAACTTCCTGGCCGTCACTTGATTTTCCCGACAGCTAAAACTTTTCATAACTTGTAGAGAATATCTATGAGCATATTCAGAATTAGTCATCGTCAACCCAATCACGGCCGAATTTGCTCAAGATGATGCCAATGGTGTTCCTTTAATAAAAAACTGAATTCTGTGACGAAGGGGTTAACTGATCACAGTCTTTAGTAGAGTATCACACCTTCATATATATACATCATATCCCCCTGTACAGCTGAAATTTTCATACACATGCTCTAATGTTGTACAATGATTCCGGCCATCTCTTTTTTCTGACAACTTAACCTTTTGATAATTTTTAAAAGAAGATCGATGAGCGTGTTCAGAAGGCATTCAGCACAGAAGAAGCCCAGGGAGGTCTGACTAATTGAAAAGCCTTGTCAGCGAGCCGAGTCCAGATCTCCTCCTGCAGAACCCCCACGGAGTATTTAATGGCAATCACTCATAATCCGTTGGGTGTCGGACAGGTTGACGCGCATCCGTCTTGTAGCTGCCACTGCAACAGCGCTAACTATGGGTATTACGCCATCAACGAAATTTCGCCATATAGGTAAAAAAAAGGTTGGATTTCACATCAGCGGCGGTTGATGGGGAAAGAGGCCATCTTCTTCCACGAACAAAACGCCAACTCGGCGGACGTCTCCCATCAAAGTGGCAAGATCTTTGTTGAAGTTTCGGAGACTCGTCCGTGAGTTTGGGCAAACAGCTTTTGTGCGAAGAAAGGGAAGCTGTGTAAATAAAAATAATGAATGCTACAGGTAATAAATATTTTGAATACTGTAGGGGGGAAAAATGAAAGAGCCCTTTCTTCTAGGGTAGCTGCAGGGGAAAACTCCGTTTTTATACATATTCATGAAAATTGTTTTGAAAGTCCATCGTGTTTGTGTCATTCATAGTAAACACGTTTTTTGTGCGGTGGCTCGGAATTTAAAAAAAGTTCAAACTTGTGTTTGACTTTTCAAAGGGTTAGATAGATTATAAAGGTATGTGGGTTCTCATAAATGCGCATTGGCTTACATATTTTTGAAACACTCTTCTGTCTTGTTTCAGATATTGTCGTCAAAATATATCAGCCGTTTTGTATATTATATATGTCTAACTGATAAAATGTAATCAGACAGCTTTAATTTATCTTTATTACAACCCTCTAATACACAATCACTTAAATATTTACATCTCTAACCTAATATGTAAGTTAATATTTAACACCAATTTAATATATCACAAACAATTAAAACTTTTTTTATTACGACCTATCTGTTATATTAATCATCAATAGAGATGAAAGTTTTGATTTATGATTGGTAAAACAATAAGGTAATCTGAGTAAGTGTGGTTATACGAAAAGGTACAAAATTCAATTATTAGTCATTAACAAAATGGTTTTTATATTTATAAACAAAATATTTAAGACATCAAAATTCAAATCAATCTCGTAAGTCTCTACTCAAGAGTGATTAAGTGTACCAATAGCAATTGGGGTAGTCTTTTTGCCAATAGGAATCTCCTTTCTAGATTATCTATTGCAGTGTCTTCAAAATATTTAGATTATACAACTGATTAATTCATTTGGAAATCGGTATATACGGGTTTTTAGTTTTAAGTATAGTTTTGAACTTATAGGTTGAGCATCATAACTTCGGGTTTGATCCCTGACAGTCACCAATAGCCTGCTGTGTTGCTCCAGTTTTTTTTTAATTACGTTGAGGAATGGGTCGTATTGATCATTTCCCTTCGTGCAGCCCAGTATAAACAATCCTGTGAAGTATAGTTGTCAATAGGTAGAACATTAAAATTTGAGTTGGACAAAGTAGCACAAACTGTCATGTGGCTAAAATTAACAGTCTCTCCATTGGAACACAGAGGGCAGTCAGGATTGTCTTTCACACCAATCCGGTGGAGATGTCCTTGGAGATACCCATGTCCGTTTAAAATTCTGAAGTTGGTCACAAAGATCCGTCTGGGGAGATCCATTAGGACGGGATTACATAGTAGGCTTTCCCAGATTTTACCCTTAGTATCATTCTCTTGAGTTTTGCGTATGTATCCACGATGATCCTACAATGGTGTAAAATGCCTGGTTGTATGGTAAGGCAATAAGAGGCTGTTGAAGGTTGCAACCATGTTTAGCCTGTGAGTCTGACTTCTCATTACCGGGAATGTCGCAATGGCTGGGTATCCGATTTTAATTAACATATCTACCTATCCCATAACAACAAAGAGCTCGTCATTGAACTACTCATAAGATGGTAGTCACGGCCAAAAATAACATATTTTACATGATACGTCAACGGTGCTTTGGAAGCTATCGAAGAGAGCCTAGGAAAGTATTTGTGGCGTGGATGATTTTGGAGGGATTTTTTAGTGCAAGGAATGATCCTTTGATTTGATGATTTGTTTTAGCCTCGTCAAACGCAAGGCAGTGTGAAAGGTAATGGTAAATTTTAATTAAGGTTGTACTAGAGCAACACGCCGGGCTATTGACGACGGTCCGGGATCCTAAGGGAACGATCCGAGGTCCGCACCTCGTAATTTTGATCCACGGTCAGATGACGAGATAGTGTGAAGCTAAAAGGATGGATTTGGGAGCTTTGTAGTGGGAAAAAATCAGTAAAAGATCCCTGGAGCAAAATCCCCATGTTTAGCAAAGACAGTAGACCTTATGGGAATAGAAAAGATCATTCAAATGCCTTGGTCTGTACTCACCTAAAAAATATTCACCCCTGAGATAATTTATAGAGTGGATTTGATATCGCGATGGGGACTTGTTTGGTAAAGGAGAAGTGACAATTATCACAGATTCTATTGGTCCTTTCGTTAGAATATAATTTGTCTTTGGAACGATTCCATTAGCCTATTCTATAGAATACAGCCCTTAACATAGGTTCTACAGAACTTGCCAATACAATCCTTTATAAAGTTCTATTGGACCTTTCCTTAGATTATAAGCCATTGGAAAGATTCTAATTGAGCTTTCCTTAGGATATAATCCCTCGGAAAAATTCGAATAGTGCTTTTCTTAGTAGATTACAAGCCATTGGAAAGATCCTAATGGATCTTTCCTTAGAATATAATCACTCAGAAATATTCTAATGGTGCTTTCCTTAGAATAGTCATTCGGAAAGATTCTATTTAAACTCATTTTCTTATAATAGAATTCCTTGAAAAGATTAAATTGTTCCTATCCTTAGAATAGAATCCTTTAGAACAATTTTATTGGCCAAGAAGGTCAAAATTGGCCCTTTACAGAGGTTCTATAAAAAGAGCCAATAAAACCCCTTAAAGAGGTTCAATTGTACCTTTCCTTAGATCATAAACCATTGGAACGATTGTAATGGAGCTTTCCTTAGAATATAATCACTCGAAAAGATTCTAATAGTGTTTTCCTTAGTATATAATCATTCGGAAAAATTCTATCATTTCTATAGAATAGAATTCCTTGGAAAGTTTACATTGTTCCTATCCTTAGAATAGAATTCTTTAGAACAATTTTATTGGTCAAGAAGGTTAAAATAACCCCCCTATTCTACAGAAAGAGCCAAAAAAATCACTTAAAAAGATTTTATTAGACCTTTCCTTAGATCATAAACCATTGGAAAGATAATAATGGTGCATTCTTTAGTATAGAATCATTCGGAAAGATTGTATTTCATCTCACTTCCTTAAAATAGAATTCCATGGAAAGATTACATTGTTCCTATCATTAAAATGGAATACTTTAGAAAAATTTTATTGGTTGAGAAGGTCAAAATTAGCTTTTTACTTAGGTTCTACAGAAACATTTAACAAACTCCCTTAAAAAGATTCTATAGGACCGCTCCTTGGATCATAAACCATTAGAAAAATTATAATGTTGCTCTTTCCTTAGTATAGAATCATTCAGAAAGATTATACTTGTTCTCCTTTCCTTTGAATAGAATTCCTTGGCAAGGTTACATTGTTCTTATCCTTAGAATAGAATCCTTTAGAATAATTTTATTGGTCACGAAGGTCAAAATTAGTTATAAGGCATGCAAAGAAGACTGCCGTTGCAAAGCGGAATTATTAGCGTGAACCGTTCAGAGGGTCAACCTAAAGGGAAAGTGGTTTTAAGCATGACATAGATATTGAAAATTAAAATTAATTGTAACATTAATGAAATGAAACCTCGTAAGCTCTAAGCTCGTCTAAGTCCAAAGAAATGCACAAAAAGTTGTGACTGACTGTTGAAGAAGCCCCACGTCAAGTAACGTCTCCTGTTATGGAAGTTATATAAAAATTTTAGTTTTCAAATCAGTCCGATCAGGTCTTCCTCGAAATTAAATTGGTTGTATATCCTCAGCACAAGGAAAAAAAACTTCTCAACTACAGCAAAAACGACAAAAAAAATTAGATTAAAAAAATAAGCTTAATTCATACAAAAGTTTGTCTCGCGCCGGCTTAGATGGGGAAAGAAAAACTTAAAATGTAGGGGGGTCGAACAGAGGCTGACGTTGCCAGAGCTGATAAGATCTTTCAGATTGACCTGTCAGGGACCCAAAAGACAAAAATCTTCCAAAGAAAGGTATAAAGTCAAGGGTGGGCCAAAAGACATCGGAAGAAGAAGAAAAAGGACAAAACAAAAAAAAACCGTTTGGTCCATTATGTGGAAGTCGATCTTTCATCCTCTTTGGCATTTTCGGTTTCTATGGAAATGAGAGAACAACAAGAGAGGCTTAAGTCCAGTCAGACGAAACATCTCAACTCGTCTCGACCACCTCCCTCACGTGATTTTCGGGGGTATCGGATGGGCTGTCGCGTCGCACCGCATCAACTGTCTCCGGGATGGGAAATGGTTGCCACACACCCTGGCTCTGTTCGTCTCCAAGTTTGTCGCCAAACGGAAGTTTTTGCACTTAGAACTCACCAGGCTCGTACTATAATTCGTTCAAAACAAACTTCCAGTTTAAACATCTACAAGAATGAAAAAATAAATCAGACGGACATTTATTTTTAATCTTACTAAAAATTTTAATATTATCAATTCGAAAAAGATTCGATTTCATGCTCAATTGGAAGAATAACATCTTAGCAACCGGAGGATTGCGATTGGAAACTCTATCCAACTAAAAATATTCGTGTACGTGGAAGCTGGAGCACGTTAGATCTGTCATGGCCTCAACTAGCCTCACGATGGCGTTGTGTGGAAATTTGGAGAGTTTAGGGTCAACAGAGAATCAACCTCGTCACTTGACCATGGTTCAAAATTACGAAGTTTTATCCTTTAATCTTCCCCTCTGGATTAATCCCGGACAGTCACCAATAGCTCATACTCTATTGGAACGTAAATTACACTACCTACCTACCTTTTTCGAAGTAACTTGAATAAGAGGACATGAACTTACGTTTTACTTTCATACTAATAACGCTATTCTTGCAATAACGTAAATTTTATTTTTGCAGAAAATTACACTACACATTTAAAAACTAAAAGTTTGTATAACATTTTAACAGTTGAGAAATATGCTTACCATAACAAACCTGGACGTTCAAGGATTCGTGTTATCGATTTAGGGATTTAGGAGATGCGGAATATCCTTTTCTGAGTCATTTAATCCTCTAATGGCATATTAAAGGGATGGGCACGTATGAGGTTAATGAAAGCCACATTTCGGATTTTCATATATAAAGAGCCACACCGTAGCTACATAGTATTAAATACACAAATTTAATTGATATGGTTACATATTCTACATACGTCTTAAGTGCTATGTAAGGTACACATTTAAGAAAATAAAACATAATTATTTCAAAATTTTAATAAATAAATTAAATTAAGTAAAAAGTATAACATTTAAAGAATAACCTTGGTTAAATCTTTGAAATTTGGGGTAAAAATTGTTAAAACCGTCCGTAGCTTTTCTGTGAGATGATTGGTCGACTGTGAACGACTTTTCGACTTCATCGTGGTGTACAAAAATTCACAGCAATATGTCGCACTAAAAATTGAAATTTTAGACGGCAAGCAGCTTTTGTTAAGTGTAGATATTTTGATTCCGGCACGAGTTTCTAAAGTTCAATTACACGCGCTCAAGAACAAGCACCGACGACTCCTAGAAGGACTTATCGACGCAACCGAAGTTCTACTTTCGAAGCGATTACATACGATTTGTACACTTCATCAACCAATTCAACCGAAGACCTACAATCCACGCATCTATGAACGCTACTTAAACGATTCACTTGCTTAGTCAATTAACCTTTAGACTACGGCCGGTACCACAGTTGTACCATGATCGCGACAAGAAAAAATAACGGCCATTACATCAGTTGTACCTTGAAAGTTATAAGAAGCGTGCCAAATAAGGATTTAAACTACGGCCGTTATAGCAGTTGTACTCTAAAAGCTATAAGAATCACGCTTGTTATATCTATAGCCGTAGTCAAAAGGTTAAAAAAAAGATTCGTGAAAAAAGTTCTGAAATAATAAAATAAAAATAAAGGGATTTAAATTTTCAATGGGTGTCCTACTTAATTCAACGAAGATCCTCATGCGGCTCCAAGAGCCACATTTGCCTACCCCTGGCATATTCACTCTGACATCTGCAGGCTTTTCTGCTGCACGACTACTAACCCGTTTTTACCTTTATGAACAACAGAAATCGTAGAATTCTATCAATCAATAAATGCGGCTATTGAGTCATCATGAGAATTGAGGACTTAAACACTACACGGAAATCTCAAACAACTCCGAGGCCCGAGAAAAGAAAGTGCTTACAACTGCGACGTACGTCGCAGAACAATATTTCCTTAATTTTATCAAAATGTTGGCCGATTTTTTTAAATCATAAGTTACGATGCTCTGCGGTGCAAAGCGCGCTCCTTGCAACACCTTTTTTTTTCTTCTCTAGCTTCGGAACAACCTTACTACACCGCTCCAAATTACCACAAACACTTTATAAATAACACATCTTCTATGTCAATGGCAAGATATTTAACCTCAAAAGTGATCGACAGAATTGCAAGTTCTGAAAGTATGCCTTGGTTTTAAATAAAGTAAATTAATTAATTTTGATGTTTTATTATAAATATGTCGTACATATTTAGCCGATAATTGTGTTTTGGGTCTGTATTTGATTTGACTACGGTTATCAAAATTCTGACAAAATGCCTCCAGAACAATTGCAATTGCTTGGAGTTGTGTTGCAGAACACTGAATGCAATTCAGCACCTGGGCTCTGAGGGAGGTTGAGAACTGAAGCTCATTCTTCAACCTCTCTGGTGGTTGTCTCAACGAAGTGTCTCGTCATTAGCAAAACTGACATGATCTTGATGAACTAGATATCGCGTCATTAGAAGAAAACTGACCAACTTTTGATGTCTTCGTCATGAAAAATGACGATATCTTGATGCCTAGGTGTCTCATCATTACCAAAATTGTTCAGATCTCGATGGACGAGATATCTCGTCGAAACTACTTGGAGGGTTATTCATACTTAAGTTGTTATTTCTACTGCAGTAACACAAGAAATGGGAGCTATAGTATGATTTACAATTCAATAAAATTCGTACTGGTCGTTGGTACTAGTTGTTCTCAGTTGCAGTCTGAAAACAGAAATAAGAGTAACGGACTAGCAACCGAAAGGTTGAGAGATCAAACAAAGACCGTTGTATAAAAAAGGGGGCTGGTGTAAATTAAATCTACCGTGGACTCACATTTCCTCACGTTGACATGGCGTGGAAGTTTGGAGAGTAGGGTGCTAATTCAGATGTTAACCATGTCGTCATCTGACCGTGGTTCAACATGACCTGGTGTATAGTCCTTGGTTCTTTCCCTTGGGGATCAATCCCGGACCGTCCCCCCCCCATTATGGATCCCGGACCATCAATATCCCATTATGTTGCTCCTGTACGACGTTAATTAATTACCATTACTTCTTACCAAATTTAATCAAATTATTTCTAAAGCTTAAAAAAGCTTGAAACACTAATACTACCTGAGTGATCAGTAAATTTTTATTGAAAATATTAAAATTTCTATTTTTTTTTTGCTTGCAGGTTATCTTTGGAACATTCAACTGGCATTTTCATGAAGCCTACCAATTACAATTAAAGTATATGTACAATTTTAGTGTGAATATTCGTGCAGTGTTATTATTGTGTCTAATTTCAAGAATGCTTGAACTGTTGTTTTGTATTAAAATAGAACAACTTTATTTGCTAATTTTACACCTCATGAATAAAGAAATATTGAAATGATTTAAGTCACATTTGTGTCTCGTCTATTTGTGCTTATTTTTTCCCCGCAACTATCAAAAAATCAACAATGACCATCGAAACGAAAGGTTTTCTTAGTTTTATTATTTGACCATTAAGAAAATTAAGTGAAAACAAGAAAAGTAGTTTCCATAGCCAAATTTTGATATGCTTAGATGTGCGTTTTTACATGAACTACATGAATTAGTCAGTGCTAATGAATACCAGAAATCAGCTTGGTAAGGATATTTATTTTTATTTTTGTCAATAAATATTGTCTATCACACAGGCGTGAAATAAAAGTAGATTGAAAATTTCGACCAACATGTCGACTAGTAATCAGATTACGAATAGATGTTTGAAAGCGCATTTCAAAAGAATGATGACAAAAGTGACGAAATCGCCCTGCAACTCTGTCTCGCGGACTAATCAAAATATGTATCAATGGAGGTCGTCTTTTTTATATCCAATGGCCCAATCAGATGATGAATCGATATATGGTCGTCTTTTCCCGTCTCGTGGACCAATCAGATGATGAATGTTCGCTTCCACCAGGCAATCGACAATAGCCTAAGGGTCACGTGACTGCTAGTTTTGGTCATATGATCATAGGCACTGAAAAAGGTTACCATTGCTAGCTCTATTTTTATATTTTATATTTCCTCTGATTCAAAATCCTAATGCTAATTCTGTCTATTTGTCGTTGAATAAAGAAAATAAAAACCAGCAACAAACAAATCAATTAGGGTGATATTTTTAAAGATACATCAGGGATCAAGCGACTAAATGGGTACGTATTAAGAAATTGGCAGATTGAAGCACTTGCTTATGAATTCGAATATCCTATGTGACGAAGTCAGATTGTCTGCTTGAAGTTTCCTGTTTCATATGAACTACACGTAAATGTGATGATCCAGATTCCCCAAAGTCCTTCAGACAGTTTTGTTACCCCACAGATAACGGTGGATGCAATGTGACAGCACCTCCCATCCTGTCTTGTAGTAACGCTGAGACTATTTTCTTATGAACTAATGCGCGTAAAAGATCATGCAATCCATAAGATAGATTTGAAACAAAACATTCTTTGATCCTATGATCCGATTATTCTTATAGTCCGATTTTTTTCACTCTTTGAAATTTTGAATTAAGTCAAAAAGAGAAAAACATAAATTTAGAAGCATTTATGTAAAGAATATTAAATTTTTTAAACGTATCTGTTTTTATTTTAAATCGGTTTTATTAAAACTTTCTTTAAAGAACAAAATCAGAACAGTTTCTGTTGAATTTAACTCTATGCGTGAAATTAATATGTCATCGAAAACATTTCAATATGTACTCTTACCCAATATAATGTATACAAATTTAAAAACTATTCCCGAAGTTGTTAACAAGCGATTATTTTACACACAATTTGGTGAAAAAAATCTCTATCATACTTTCTCAATTACATTTCTTCTACATGGTAGGTAGTTAATTAACGGTCAGTGTAACCACATAATGAGTTATTGGGGACGGTCCAAGATCAATCCCGTAGGGAACATCCAATGACAATACCTTGTAATTTTGAACCACAGTCAGATGATGAGGTCAACACCTGAGCTGGTACCCCACCCCACTCTGAAATACGACACTAACATAAATGCCTTTTACTCTTATTGTGAGTGAAAACAATTCATTTGTACTTTGTTAAATGATACCCTTCCTCAATGTAAGTATCAAAAGTATAATAAGTACAGTAAGTAGAATAAGTATAATAAGTACAGTAAGTATAATAAGTATAGTAAGTATAATAAGTATAATTACAGTAAGTATAATAGGTATAGTAAGTATAATAAGTATAATAAGTACAGTAAGTATAATAATTATAATTACAGTAAGTATAGTAAGTATAATAAGTATAGTAAGTATAATAAGTATAGTAAGTATAATAAGTATAATAAGTACAGTAAGTATAATAAGTATAATAAGTACAGTAAGTATAATAAGTATAGTAAGTATAATAAGTATAATAAGTACAGTAAGTATAATAAGTATTATAAGTACAGTAAGTATAATAAGTACAGTAAGTATAATAAGTACAGTAAGTATAATAAGTATTATAAGTACAGTAAGTATAATAAGTACAGTAAGTATAATAAGTACAGTAAGTATAATAAGTATTATAAGTACAGTAAGTATAATAAGTACAGTAAGTATAATAAGTATTATAAGTACAGTAAGTATAATAAGTACAGTTTCTATGTATAATAAGTATAATAAGTACAGTTTATATGTATAATAAGTATAATAAGTACAGTTTCTATGTATAATAAGTATAATAAGTACAGTTTCTATGTATAATAAGTATAATAAGTACAGTTTGTATAATAAGTACAGTTTCTATGTATAATAAGTACAATTTCTATGTATAATAAGTACAGTTTGTATAATAAGTATACTAAGTAGAATATGTATAATAAGTACAGTTTGTATAATAAGTACAATTTCTATGTATAATAAGTACAGTTTGTATAATAAGTATACTAAGTAGAATATGTATAATAAGTACAGTTTGTATAATAAGCATACTAAGTAGAATATGTATAATAAGTACAGTTTGTATAATAAGTATACTAAGTAGAATACGTATAATAAGTACAGTTTCTATGTATAATAAGTATAATAAGTACAGTTTCTATGTATAATAAGTATAATAAATACAGTTTCTATGTATAATAAGTATAATAAGTACAGTTTGTATAATAAGTATAATAAGTACAGTTTGTATAATAAGTATACTAAGTACAATATGTATAATAAGTACAGTTTTTATGTATAATAAGTACAGTTTTTATGTATAATAAGTACAGTTTTTATGTATAATAAGTATAATACGTACAGTTTGTATAATATGTATAATAAGTATACTAAGTACAATATGTATAATAAGTATAATAAGTACAGTAAGTATAGAAAATTATCATTACAGTATCAATGGGTATTTCTCACAAGATTGGAACAGTAACGCCGCAACAACAAGTCGTTCCAATGAATCGAGTCTTTCAAACTGCAATCAATCAGTTCAATTCCCTTCCGCACTTCATATAATGCTTCTATCACCGGGATTACCTCTATTCGAAAAGATTAACAGATTGAACGAGTGCCTCTACGAGAAGCTTACATGTTAAACGATGATTCCGTGGTAGTAGAGAGAAATGTAATATAAATAAGCTTAACATTTAAAGCACATGCGATAGAAACTGCACAGTATTTGTTTCAGCATAGCTTTCGTATGATATTAGTGAATTCGACAGAAAAAGCAATGGAGCAAATTATGGAATTTGTATTTCTCGGCGGCTTTTAAGGTATCGTAATTTCACACAACTGATGTCTAATTATATAAGGGCCACCTATATTTGGAATACGAGCGACATATTTGAACCGTTTGAGTACTATATGACAGAGCTTAGATTTAATGCTAGAGTAATGTATTGAAATGACACTTAGTTCTCTATGTTTTCACTTGCGAACTGCCAATGCGAGTTACCTTTTGTACCTAACCTATTATAAAACATCTTCTCTACTACGATCTTTCATTAATTTATTAAAGGAAATATTCAATGGACTTGAGTTTTTATAACACAACTTTGGTTCAAAGTTTATAAAATATAAATAACAAAAAAACTTAATATCAATATCTGATCTTATACAGGTAATTTGAGCTGAACAATATATTTTCAAAAGCTTTATTTTAGAAGCTATAACAAAAAGAATCTAAGTAAGGAGTGATAACTAACTCTGTTCTTAGATGTGTTTATGATACAATTCCGGGAAATGAAAACAGTTCTAGTGAAATGGCGTCAGAATCTATCTAGCTATTTTTTGAGTAGTGAAATTTTATTATAATCACGATCTTCTGTCGTGCGCATAGGTACCAATATTAAAAAACCATTACCATTCTTCATTATGGTACTTGATTCTTGATCCTTTGAAATATTTTTTATTATGCGACGTTTTAAGATTTAAAAAAAAATCAATGAACACTATAATTCCTAAATAAGTTCTTCGAGAGCTAATGAAATGTAAAACAAGTGTAGGAATGCTGAAATAAACCGTCTAACTAGTAAAGTGGTCGTAGAGTTTGTATGCTACGTATAAAAACAGGTAATCTTGATTTGTAAGCGCATGGATATTGGTGGGGGAAGGGATTGTCCTTGTTATGTTCATTGGTGTTTCCGTGACGAAAGAGATATAGCCAAACAAAATACAAAGTCAAGTAATGGACATACATATACATGAAAATTTTACTGAGATAGAACTACATTCAGGAAACAATCGAATATGCATAGCCTACAGCTTGTAATTTGATAGCGCTGAGGACAAAATCTTACTATAGTGGCTCCAGTCCGTGTTTGGAGTAACAACGGATTATTCTTTCGATGGTCCTTCACAATTAGTCGTCAATTCACCCTTAGAATTGTTGAAGAAGCCAGGTGACCTGCATCAGAAATAAAAGTAATGTTGAAATACTAACAAACTCTTTTTTTTCAGTCGATGGCTTAACCCTCCTTATGGTTGTCTAGACGAGTTATCTCGTCCTTAGCAAAACTGACCAAATTTCGATTCACAAAATATATCATTATTAAAAAAAAAAACTGAGCAAATTTGGCATGATCATTATTAAAAAAAAAAACTGACCAAATTTGGCTCTCGTCATCATAAAAAGATCGCCAGTAACTTGATTACTAGGTACTACGTAATTAGAGAAATTGATCAGATCTTTATAGACGACATATATAGTTTAGATATCTTGTCGCATGGTTTATTATTTAAAGATTTTTCATTAAAGTTATTCTTTTTTTTAATTTATTTTTGTCATTACTTGATTGCATGAACATTTTTGTATATTGATTATTTCCATTGAGATGTGTAATTGATAGTCCTACAATTTTGATAACGTTTATTATAAAAAAGAAGTTTAAAAATAAATTTTGAAAATCTGCTACTGATATTTTTCGCCTGATGTTCATTCCTGATAATAAAAAAATTATATGTAGTCAGTGTATTTAGTGCTTAGGTCATTTTCTCTAGAAAATTTGTCAAACGATTATGGAAAGGATTTTTAAGGCGAATGTTTCTGGACATGATGCAATTATTTAGATATAAAATCAGGAAAACTGATAAATATACACATTCTAAGATTGCCTGTTTTCGATGTCTTTTATTACCTGAAGCCATCTAAATATATTTTCTATGTGTCTGAATTCTCTTCATGATCTTAATTTTTATGATACTGTGTATGTGTGATTCATGGAAAAAATGAAGTTCTATTCAATTTACAAATTTATATCATGGGGTAAAAAAGCCATAATATAAGGGAACACCGAGGGTTAAGAATAGATTAGATCAGTTTTATTCTATGAATAAAGTAAAAAGTAGCTTTGAAAAGTAATGGCATTTCAAAAACAATATAACCTTAAAGCAGGGCTCGAAATACCCGGGTGCACAGGTGCACTGTGCACATGAAAATATAATCGTGCACCTAATTTTTCCGACTAGGTGCAATCAGTGCACCTAATTTAAAAACTTAGGTGCACAAGGTGCACCTGTATTAAAAAATCTATTTCGAGGCCTGCCTTAAAGGCTATATTGTTTTAGAAATGTCATTCCTTTTAAAGGTACAATTAATGCAACACAAATAATCAATGATTCTAAATAAGCGAGACTGTTTAAAATAAAACAATTCATCTCTAGAATTTAAACATTTATTAAAATTGTAGTGAAATGGATAGATTAAATTAAAATCACTGATAAAATATAATTTTAAAATGATAACTAACAAATTTTCATTAACAAATTGAACCTTAATTTCTAAAAACAGTATAGGCAGAACTAGACAGGAATCTTCCTCTGCAACATGACAGTCTAATGGGGCGATAATCAGCCAAATCCTGCAACCCCTCCTCAAAAGAATTCCGCTGAAAAAACGAAAGGCATCCATGAATATGGAAAAGCCGGACGGTAAAAAAACACCCGCGAAAAGGAATCTCCAGGACTTCCGGTCACAGAAGTCAGTTGGACAGCGCTGACCACTGATCCATCAACGAGAGACATACATCTGCCTTTTCCCCTCTCCAGATAACTAAAACCAAAAACAAAAAGAAATTACAAGACAAAGTCCTTCCCTTAATAGTTATCTAATGATGCTATATATTCGCTTTCTTATGTATGTGCTGATGCTTACGGGATAGTTTATTCCTTCGTGTAAGCATGTAGTTAACAGTACAAAATAACCATTGGACCGTGAATGGCTGTTAATAAAAAAATATGATTCTGATTTAATAGTTCGTGTAGTCTTTTTATCGTGAGCTCACAAAAAGTCCGTTAAAATAAGGTAATTAACTTTATTTTCCTCAATGAACAGGGAAGGAGAAATGCTGCCATTTTTTAATGTTAATTCGGAAAACATGATTACTGACGTTCTGTGTTTACAAACAAAATATAAAAAAAGGTTCGTGTTTTTGTTTCTGCTACTTTTTTTTGTTTGATGAGGTTTTAGTTTTTGTGCTTCCTTCCAGATGATGACTTTTGTTTGTGAAAATGATGTTGATATTGTTAGCGATGTTAATATTTTTTCGTCTCCGTCTTGTTTTAGAATGCACATTAAATACATATGCTCGGAGGAAAGGTTTTTATCGAACACAACATCATTTTTTGCTTGCAATTGCTTTATTCGAGTCACATAGTCAGAAGAGTGATTTTATGGCTTTAAAGTTGAAGTGAATAAAAAAAAGGTTTCATTACTAAATAATAAAAACTTTAAAACATATTTGGAGAATGTACAGAGTTGTGTCATTGGAGATTCTTTTCAAGAATTTAGGAGCTCAAAAAGAAAAACACGATACCAAGAGTTCCAAATTGTTCGAAATACAGACACTTAGAATTAAATTCAATAGAAACAAATTTTTCTCTTAGGCCCGATGCACATATCCGGTTTTTCAACGTGCGGCGCAGCTGCGGCACCATAAACCAACTATGCTCACATAACCGTGAAATGACGCAAGTACTAATTTCGCGCCATTTGCGATGGATATTCTATCGAAGAAAACGTGCTTATTTCGCTTACTTGGTGTTCTAAAAATATATTTTGAAACAAAATAGACGTTTTACTGGATACAACCATTTATCAATTATTATTTATATTCCATTTATTTATGAAAACAACGTACTTGAGACCGGAGGAGCGTGCGCGGCGAGCTGCGGTGCCGTGGGGAAACTGCTGTACAAATTGCTCGCAAGTTGGACGTGCGTCGCTGCAGCGGTGCCGGAGGCACGTGTGCACTAATCCATTGGATCTAATGTATCTCAAACCACACTTTTGCGATGCCGCTGCGGCGCCGCACGTTGAAAAACCGGATGTGTGCACCGTGCCTAAGGTCTGAAGCACACATCAAGTTTTAAAATAATTATAAATAATAATTAACAAATGGTTGTATCCACTAAAACGTCTATTTTGTTTCAGAATATACTTATTTTACACCAAGTAAAAGAAATAAACACGTTTTCTTCGATAGAATATTTATCGCAAATGGCGCGAAACGAGTACTTGGATACCGTATGAGTACTTGGTACAGGATGTGTGCACCGGACTTTATTGTTATCTGCTAGAAATTTCTTGTTTACAAGTTCAGAATAAAATAGATCAGCGTAAAAAATTAGTTTTGCGTTGAATTAAGAAACGAGCGTCAGCATGTCACTTTAATCTAATAAAATTGTCATATAGGAATATAATTTTCCCAATACAGTTTATGTCATGGATATTCATTGGGGTTCAGAGTACAATTTAACCCTCCAGGGGGTTTTGACGAGGTATCCGGACCTTTCAGATCTGACCAATCTTTCAAATGATGAGATGTTCGTTATGAAGATAATGTCTAATTTGTATATGATGACAAGATCAAGAACTGCCTAGTTTTCGTCTAGTGACGAGATGACTTGTAGAAACAACCACCAGAACAGTTGAGACTTATGGCTCGATTTAATTAGACCTAGTATACTAAAAAATGACTGTAAGTGAGAAACCAGACCAAGTTAAAGTATACTCTACAACAAAAAATCGGCGCACCATGAAGAATTACAGTGGTGCCGTGCTCGATGAACTTGAAACACCGCTGACTGTAGACGTATAGTCTTTAGTGACGAGTCCCTTTTCCAACTGTGTCCTGACGACAACCGCATAGAGACGTCCCCAGGGCAGCTTGGGGATCCTGCCCTTACTACCGCAAGCCACATATGCCCGCAACAGGGCATTATGGTCGGGGTGCCATCTCCTTTGACAGCCGGACTTCTTTGGTAGACATTTCTGGAACACTTACGGCAAAGCAGTACGTAGACGGCATTCAACGATCGGTTGTGGTAACTCCTTTTACGACACGCCGGACTTACTTTACAACAAGATAATGTCCGGCCTCACACGGCACGTGTTGCTATGAATTGTCTTCAAGCTTCTAGCTACGTCTCCTGATCTCTTTCCAATCGAGCAAATTTGGGACGTTATGCGAAGGTGATTGCAACCATACTGGAATGTTGACCATTTAGCCCGATAGTTGAAACAAAGAAATAAATTTCTTTGTTTGAAAGTCTGAGTATACACCATAAAATCATTTTTCCATAAACGTATTCAATGGTGAGTTCCTTGCACATGAAAATCGAAATTTTCGACAGAAAACATTGACCTTGACATTTCTAGCTCTTTATCTAAACCGATTTTCATTTATTTTTCATGTAAGTATAATTAGTAAGGTATAAAATTTTCCTTCCAAAGGAAATAGAATCAAAGAAATATTTATTTTTATATTTTAATCACTCTCTATCTTAATACATTTTTTAAACGGCCAGTTTTGACTTTTCGAAACTACTAAAAAATAATCTGAATTGATTTTCTTAAAATGGTATAAAACTTCAGAAATTAACAAGTCGTTCATCGCTTGTAAATAATTTAATGCACTTGTTGGTACAGTTTATTAATTACTTTTATTTATTCGGTCATGTAAATAAATATTAAAAAATTGCTATCACAAACCCATGGTTCATAATCTCCTACTACTAGGGAGAGGGACTACACATGACGTCACGTGACAGAGTTTTTGAGTTAGTTGTTACAAGCTTTACAACGTTATTTCTAAAGTTATCTCTAGGGAACGAATAATTACAACGAAGATAAACATAAGTGAAATATTTAGAGTTGTAGCATATAAAAAAAGCAAAAATATAAAATAAATTGTTTTATTTATTCCATAATTCCCTAATCTGATTGTTACTAAAAATCAAAGGTCATTGAGAGCAACTGAGATCAGACTCCCACTACTGTTTCTTTGTAAAATGTAAAAATGTAGTCCAGTTTCACTATCATTCTACAATTATAGATCTGTCCGAATCCTTAAATTGAAAGAAATCCTAATCCTTATGACTCACAAATCCTCTCAATTCAATTCCTTCTTAGTACTGGGGTACCCCAAACGCAAAAGCAATCAACTCTTGCATTTAGTTATGATATCATATTGCTCACAAAGACATAAAAAAGAAGTACAACACATCTATAAATGAAAGACGTAGGGAAGTCATCATAAAAGTTTTGAGGATCTAATACCAAGCATTTTTTATTACAGCTTCATTTCAGAAAACTTTAAAATTCTCTCATCATTCCACGAAACATAGAATCCTTAACTTCTGACCCTTGTGAATCTCACGATCTCCTCAATAGAAAGATACTCGAATTGTTCAAGCTGACAAAATCAACTTTTGATTGTGGAAAAGATATTTCATTCCTCACAAAGACAGAGAATATGAATTATATTAAGTGTGAATTATCTCTATAGGTGAAAGATGAAATGATGTCACCATAAAATTTCTTAGGGTTTGTGACAAAGCATCTTATTATTTTATAACATAAAAGTCTGAAACCATAGATGCTTCACTCTCATTCCATAAATCATCGAAGCCATAACTTCTGAGCCTTATGAATCAATCAGTGGCCTCAACAGAAATATACTTTAGTTCCAAAAACGCACAACAGTTAAGTTTTAACTGTAGAAAAGATATTCCATTGTTCACTAAGACATAAAATGAAAGATCTCAAACGTACTATATCTGAGTCAAAAGAAAGTCATCATAAAGCTTCTAAAGGGTCCGAGACCAAGCAACTTATTGTTGTTTGATTACAAAAAGTCTAAAAGTATTAATGTTCGACTCTTGATCCACCAATCATAGAAGTCATATCTTCTGACCCTTGTGAATCACAATCGGCTCAACAGAAAGATACTTTACTTCGACAAGCGCACGACAGTTAACTTTTAAACTGTGGGGAAATATTCCATTGTTTACAAAGACAGAGAAAATGGAAGACATCAAACGTACTATAGCTTAAAATCAAAACGAAGTCATCGTAGTGCTTCTAAAGGGTCCGAGACCAAGCAACTTATTGTTGTTTGATTACAAAAAGTCTAAAAGTATTAATGTTCGACTCTCGATCCACCAATCATAAAAGTCATATCTTCGGACCCTTATGAATCACAATCGGCTCAACAGAAAGATACTTTACTTCCACAAGCGCACAACAGTTAACTTTTGATTGTGGAAAAGATATTCCATTGTTCACAAAGACAGAGAAAATGGAAGACCTCAAACGTATTATAGCTTAAAATGAAAACGAAGTCATCGTAGAGCTTCTAAAGGGTCCTAGACCAAGCATCTTATTGTAGAATCATTACAGAAAAGTCTAAAACCACTGATGCTTCACTCCAATTCCACAAAATCAGAGAAGCCATAACTTCTGAACCACATGAATCACATTGTCGCCTCAATAGACTTTCTGTTCCACAAGCGTACAGCAGTCAACTCTTGCTTGTGGAAAAGATGTCTCCCATTGTTCCCAAACGCGGGGATAAAAGACGGGGTGGAGAACACGGGGTCCGGAGAACGTTATCGTAAAAATTCCTCTCCGGAATTCTTAAAACTTCCGCAACTCCGGCGCTCCGGAACTTTTAAGTAGGGTGCCCGCTCCCGACAATGGGAGCAAAAGATCGGCGCTCGCGTTGCCACGTGCCGTCTAATAAATAAATACGTCGAGAGAAAGAGAGAGCTTCGATCCGCAGTCACCTTACCCCCACCGGAACCGAGCTCTCCCTGACAGTGGGGGGCGATTGAAGTAGATGGATGACCCTTCAGTTTGTCTCCGTCCGGTGGCAACAGAAAAGAAAGAGGAAATGATGGAATCGGGTGCGATTGAATTATAATAATGAAGGCATTATTGTCGTTAATAGACGGTTTGGCGATTGGGGTGGAGGTTGGCGGAGTTTGGATATGCCAAGTTAGGCAGCCAAAACGAGGTTTAGTAGCCCTGATATCCCTGTCGTACTACATTTCATTATAAAAACCATTGAATTGTGTAAATAAGCTTCATTATTTAGAATTATAAATTATCGAAAGTGGTTTTTCTTATTCCAAAGAAATTCTTGGTTCAGTGGATTTTTTATAATAGCAACCTACGATTTGTAGGTGGTGCAGGTTTGATTCCTATAATTTACCCTGGGTATATTTTTCCCTTCCATATCAGTAAACACTTTCCTTGTATGCATATGTCCATTTACTTGACGTTGTCTGTCTTGTGTTTGGCGCATCTTGGCCAAATATGGCCATTATGCTAAAAATGGCAAACCCAATGAAACCCTCACCACATTTCAATATTCAATTTTCATCTTTCAAAATGCAAAAAAGAATATAACACAAGAATAGGTATCTATACACTCATTGCCATAAAAATTTGCGCACCAAGAAATAATTATGGGATCGTAACGAAACTTGGCGTGAAGGTACAAGTCGGCCAGATATGCAAATGATTAGAAATGCAGCGTGATTGTGCATTGCGTAATGCCACTAGAGGTCGCAAAGGAAACTCTGAGGTAGACATGCCGTTACGCCGCCATCGAAGACAATATGAATAGCTGTCAGAGTTCGAGAGGGGAAGAATCATCGGGATGATGGAAGCTGGGTGGTCAGCTCGGCGAGTAGCTCGTCAAGTAGGACGTTATGATTTTACTTTGAGGAGGTGTTGGGACCAGGGGAAAGAAGAGACGTCATTTACACGGCGACCAGGCTCAGGACGCCCTCGACAGACCAGTCGTCGAGAAGACCGTCACATCATACGAAACGCACGAGTAGAGCCAACTGCCTCATTTGCCGCTATCCAGACACAGGCAACACCTTCACTACGGGCCCCTGTGTCTTCCCGAACAATCGCAAAGCGCCTGGCTGAAGGACATCTGGTATCGCGGCGCCCATTACTTGTGCTGCCAATGACACCCACCCACCGACGCCTCCGTTTGGAGTGGTGTCGAGCACGACGGGATTGGACTGCAAAGGAATGGAACCAGGTCGTTTTCAGCGACGAATCTAGATTCAATTTGAGCAGTGATGACAATCGTGTTCGTGTGTGGAGGCCCCATGGTGAACGCCTCAATCCTGCCTTCGCTTTACAGCGACATCCCATACCACATCTGGTCTGATGGTATGGGATGCCATTACTTACGATACACAACCACCCCTAATATTGATCCATGACACAATGACAGCCCAGCGGTACGTCCATGACATCCTTCAGCCACATGTGATGCCACTCATGGCAAGGCTCCCAGGAGCCATTTTTCAACAAGACAATGCTCGGCCACACACAGCAATTATGTCACAAGACTGCCTCCGCCATATTACAACCCTTCACTGGCCTGCTCGATCCCCAGATTTATCACCAATCTAGCATATCTGAGATCATTTGGGACGGCAAGTTGCAGGACTTGGGATAACATCCCCCTATTAAAGCATGTATTATTTCCCTTATACCATCACATCTTGTTGTCCGGTCTATTATTGTTTGGTAGTGTAGTTAAATACTGGAGCTACACAACGGGCTCTTTGTGACGGTCGTGGATCTATTCCGAAAGGAAAGATCTAATGACAACGCCTAGTAATTTTAAACCACAGTGAGATGACGAAAGCCACACGTGAACTAGTACCTCACTGTCCAAACTTCCACACCATGCCAACGTGAGTTAATTTGAGGCCACGACATATTTAACGTGCTCCAGCCCCAGTGTTCGCAGCGGTTTTAGGGTGGACCGAATTTCGAACTTATAACCCTCCGGTTGTTAATTCGTTGTTCTTCCAGATGGGCAATCAGGTCCCATATGTAATACAAGGGAAGATAATTTCCAGTCACCAGTTTGACCCACCAAAGTTCTGCATTCGGTTGAAACAATCAATAAAGTTTAAATACATAAAATCTGGAGAATTTATTTGGTTTGGGACTAAATTTAATTATTCTCCAATTTGTGGTACAATTCTTAAATCTTTCCCTCAGTGAGAAAAGAAGAAAACGATAGCAGGCTGCAAACATATAATCTCACTAGATACATAAAATAATATACGTGATACTATTACGAGGATCGTTTGGTAAATTTCTGTGAGATAGAGACACAATTAATTTGGTGACCTCAAGACTTGCAGGTGTCAATATTCGAACGAGCTCAGACCAAATTTCAACCCGATGCGAAACTTTTTTAGCGTTCTACAAACGTTAGACGCGATTATTGTAGCAGATGCCACGAAAATGAAAACAAAAATAGCTCTACTGTGATAAAACATTTTTATTTTATAAAGTGGATGATCACCCTGCTTCTAAAGTCTTGACTTCATGCGTCTTCTCCTTGATTCCAAACTTTAAAATTTGGCTCGGTGGAAATACTGTTGGAATACAGATCTCCTTACAGTCGTCAATCCGTAATTTCCAGCCTTTAAGTAAGGTATTTTTTCCGACTGGATGAAACATTAGCTCTGGATCAAGTGTGCAGCCCTTAATCAATTAAGTTGCTTTTTACCATACTTATCAAAAGGTCATCAAATCTATAATACTATCATTATTAAAAAACAGTAATATCGAGTTAGGAATACCAAATTTGCTACGCGCGCGTGCGTCCTCTATACATCAATTTCTTCCAAACAATGTATCTTTAACTTCTATACAACTTTGATTTTGCAGATTGAACCACCTCATCGTTGTTATATATATTATTTCAAACCATTGGATGGTAATGGTAATGGTAATTTTTAGTTAACGTCGTACTAGAGCAACGCAACGGGCTATTTACGACGATCAGGGATTAGTCCCTTAAAGGAAAGATTCGAGGACAACACCTCGTAATTTTGAACCACTGTCAGATGACGAAGCAACAACTAAGCTGGCACCCCACTCTCCAAACTTCCACACCAACCCAACGTGACGAATTTCGTTCTCTACATCATACGCTTACAAAGTTCCATGCCCGGACAAGGATTAGAACCAGGAACCTTCCGATCTAGCGGCTAACACCTTAACCACTATTCCGGTTGGTCGGCTTCAAACTATTGGAAGACTTAAAATTGCAGTTTCTATGGTAATTGGTAATTATTACTTAACGTCGTACTAGAGCAACACAACGGGTTGTTGACGACGGTACTTGGTCAATCCCTTAAGGGAAAGATCCGAGGACAACACATCGTAATTTTGATCCATATTTATAAGATGCACCACCCGCCTCTACACCATACGTTTACAAACATCCATGCCCGGACCCGGTTTCGATCCAGGAACCTTCCGATCTAAAGTCTAACACCTTGACCACTATACCGGTTGGTCGGCCTCAGTTTCTATGGTCAGTTAAAAATAATTTAGGTAGCATAATATTCTTACAGTAACAATCGTTAAAATTTATTTAGTTCTGTGTGCATAAAAAATAATATTTAAAATATTATTTGCAATTGCAAGTGAACGGACGGGTTCGGCGTTTTTTAATGTACATCCCAAACGTACATTATTGACAGATATCGGTTTTAAGGTTACAAATAAATTTGTTGCTTAGAAAGAGAGAGAGAGAGAGAAAGAATAGTGACAAAATAATATATTAACCTTTTGACTACGGCTATACGTACAAGCGCTATTCTTCCTTGGTGTGATTCTCCTTACTTTCAAAGTACAATTGATATACTGGCTGTTGTATAAATTCTTTCTTGGCGCGATAATGGTACAACTTCTGTACCGGCGTAATTCTAAGGTTAAGAATTATTTAAGCGAAAATAGTAAAAATTATCTTTTTTCTGTGATAGAAAAATTTATTTACACAACAGGAATTTTCAACAACTTAAAAACAAATTGCATGTTTTGCAGTTCATTAACCTTCAAATTTAATGAACGAATTTTACTTGTTTGAAAAAATAAAGCTGTTATATTTCCGTTTGCTTATTTATTCCCGATTTAATTGAACCGTTGAACTCAAATTATGCAAGGATAAGAATTTTGAGATTCTCAAAGATTTATCCATCAATTTTACAAACATAATGTTAATTACAGTCACCAATGGATTTCCTGTATTTTGTACTTTGACACGCTGAATTCATATCAAATTCTGTATTTGGGACTGAATAAATTTTAAGTTAGCGAACACGAAGTAAAATTCGCCCTCGTAATTTAAAAGCTTCCTAGCGCCATCTATTGGAAGAGGGAACAACTCTACATTTGCATTGTTTTCCCTGTGTTAGTTGGTTCTTTTTATATATTTACTGATTATTTATATTGATGAATTATTTACTGATTTAATACAAGTACTCTTAATACCATAGAAAGGTTAAACTTGTTATGAACTAAAGTTTTCTAAAATTTAAAAAGTCTTTCTTTACGATACATTTCAATATGTAAAATATTTTTGAATCTGTAAAATTTATTGAACTGGAAGCTACAGTAAAAAGTTAACAGTAGTTGGTTTATAAAAGGTATTATTTCAGTCTATAATTGATATTGATTATTTATCAACTACCTATTGTTTTAATTACATCATTTGATGAAGATATCTGAATATCTCGAATAGTGATACGTCCAAAAACTGAACTGTAGTAAACGGATAAAATGAAAACTTATATTTACACCGTAACTTCCCAAAATTTTATTTATGTAAAGCTAGATTAGGATTTGAACCCAGAACTCTTTACTTTAGTACAAAAACAATAATGATACTACTGAAAAAGCTGGATGTATAAATCTATAAACAAATATTTAGATATTAACTACATTTATTTTCTGTTTGCTGCTTCGATATTGGATGAACGTCTGTCCTATCCCAGAGAGTTTTCGAGTAACCGTGGGAATTATATTTCTTTCTCTCTTACGCGATAATTAAAATTCAATGCATGTTTCAAGTGTGTAGTTTTTTACCGAAATGCAAATTTTGGAGAAATTGAAAATAAAAGTATCAACTATAAATTGTGTTTTACAATAGTGCAATTTGTAATTTTCTTAAATTTGTGACTTCATTGAAACTCCATCGATACAGCTGTCAAGGCAACACAGCAATGCGATGCAAAGCAGTGCAAATTTTGGGGAAATTGAAATGAAAAGTATCAACTATAAAATGTGTTTTACAATAGTGCAATTTGCAATTTTCTAAAATTTGTGACTTCATTGAAACTTTATCGATACAGGTGTCAAGTATCTACTTAGGACATTTTTCTGTTAATAAAAGTATAATTTGAACCAGATACGTTTTCAGGATCTAATAAATAATTACTTGAAACAATTTTTAAAACAGTCTATTCAGTTCTAATTTCTCTCTTTTTTTATACTTTTGAAATATTTGAGATTAAATGAAATGTAAGAGTAAATTTTTTTTATATTCTTGTTTGGAAGATTTGTTGAGATTCTTCCCTTGTTAAGCTGTTTGTATTACAATGAAAGCTCAAAGCTTTATTCTGCAATGTGTATTTTGTTCGTATCTAATACTCCTGATTGTTGGTGGGTGGATTTGTATTTTAAACAAATAATAAATTACATTATTTTCTAAATAAATTCCATGCTTTTAAATGTTCTATTATCATCCTCCGTTAGTAAATCGACGCAAAACAAAAAATAAATTAAATTAACTGTGTTTTTTTATTAAAAATAATTCATGAGTTTGAAACTTTAAAACAATATTTTTTGTTAAATTTACTTAAAATAATTTTGAATTAAAATTTTACGAGCTGGATTTAATTGTAAAATAATTTTAGAATGTACTTCAAAATCAACTACTTTAAGAATGAAGTCAGATTTCGAAACCTGTTTTTTCTCATTCAATACCAACTCTAGGTTTTATTTAGTGCATATTCTCTTTTTCTTACTACATTCCCTCTGCAGCATTCTTTTTTAATGTGTATTTTTTCTTCTTATTAGTGTTCGTGTACACAGAATCGTATTTATCGTATCTCAGCATTATTCTGCTTCATTGATGTTTTGTATTTTGTTTTTCCTGTACTCCGTATAATCCCGCGGTGAAACAGTTTTGCAGACATGCAAAATTGAGACTTAATTTTCTGGTTTTTATTACATGTTATATAGTACATGTGATCACCATAATTTTAATTTCGCGTAATTATTCCATTCTTTTACCTGTAATCACTGTTAAACTACAGATTATATTTTATTTCCATTACGCTGTAGCAAAATTTACAAATGTTTTCTTACGGTTTCAATCCATTTTAGGTTCTGTTTTCCTCGCATAGGTTCTCTTATAGCAGTGAAACACTTTTACAGAAATGTTGCATTCTTAGGTCATCGATGAATTAATGCTCAAGAAATTGAAACTGTTGTCTTAGATACGTATAGCTGTCGTAAACAATATCATTAGACATATTTCAACTGCCATGCTTCACCCTTTTATCTATCTTTAACTAAAAATATGAATGCAATAATTGAGCCACAAATATTAGATGGACAGATAGAGTTGGATTGACCGCAATGTGCTCCGATCCGCTAATGCTAGTTATTTTTACCACTTCTAACTGAAGAACAGCTTTAGAATTTTTATGAAGAAATTCAGGCTGTCTTGTTGGTTTCAAGGATCATTGAGGTAAAGTAATTAATAATATTTATTGACTTACAAGCTGCAATATGAACTTATTCTTACTATATAGATACATTTTCGTCCATAAAACCATAATATTTAAAAAAAACACCCTCTTGTTTTATTGAAATCTGGAAGATTACCTGTCTTCTAAAGACTTATAGCAGTTTTGTACGCATAATACAAAAATGGTGTTCTTAACTTGACTTGGTGATACAACTTAACTTGAGTTATATATTTCATAACTCATCAAATTGAGCGCAAGAAGAATATCGCATTCGAAAGAAGAATATCATGCTGCAGTATTTCTTCAGGAACAAAATCAACTGTTCCTGTAGAAAACAAACATACAAGTAAATAAATTCTTCGTGCACTGTTAAAAGTCATATACGTTGCTGCGTAACCGTTTTACCAGGAATTTCGACTTGCCTACTTTGTTCATTCACGTAACATATTACGAAAGAGACTCCATCCCATCAACCTTCTGTTGAAATAAACAGAGTATGTGGACGGAGTAACCATGGTAAGAACTCAGAAGAGTAAGTCACGGGGACTCACGAATCGCCAGTGGCTGTCAAAGCGCAGACTTGTGTTTTCAATCACGCTGGATAATCACTTTAACCAATCAATAATTAGTCCCATATCTTAAGATTCATGCTTTTTTCCATAACCACGTGACAGATCGTCAAACAGAGAGACATGAAGAAGTAGTATGAAACTACGAGCACATGCTCCATCTAATTCATTAGAAGATGGATGCTCTTTCCACGTGCTTTCATTAGGAGTTTGATAAGGAAGACAAATGAACACCAAAGAAGGAAGGTTAGAGGGAAAGTTTGGAAGCCTTGAGCGTTATGGATGCGATAAAAAATCATTACATTTAGATGCTTAGTTCCCACCTGATTTTGAGACAGAACTTCATTGATGTTGAATTATTGATTCATCTACTCCTGAAAACAATAGCACGAAATTTATGCGCGGTGTTCACATCCCATTTTTCAACGTGCGGCACCGCTGCTACACCGAAGCCCAACTATGTACACATAACCGTGAAATGACGCCATTTGCGATAAATATTCTATCGAAGAAAACGTGTTTATTTCGCTTACTTGTTGTAAAAAAAGTATATTTTGAATCAAAATAGACGTTACTGGATCTCACCAATTATTGATTATTATTTATATTCCATTTATTTATGAAAACAAGGTACTTCAGACCGGAGAAGCGTGTGCGGTGAGCTGCGGCGCCGTGGGGAACTGCGGTACAAATTGCACGCATGTTGGATGTGCGTACACTACTCATTGGAACAAGGTGTGCACAACTCCATTGGATCTAATGTATCTCATACAGCACTTGCGTTGGGGCAGCGGCGCCGCACGTTGAAAACCGGATGTGTGCACCGGGCCTTATAGCGTTTGCAAACAGAGCGGATTACAGCTGTGCATTTTGAGTTTTCCTTACATGATACAATTTAAAGCTTGAATTGAAGTATAAAATTCATATGCTTGTGATGAACACTGCAAAAATTAACAGTATAACCTAACTCCCCCATGAAGTACTTTTTGGTAGACAAAGTTGCAGTGTCACACGTTGTGCAATAACGATGATTGGGGGATTCTGCCACCAAGCTGGATAAATTGGAAAGGGTTCAACTAAGTGCTGCGAGAATAATTACTGGACTCAAACGTAGTTGTCCTAAAGAAATTGTCTTTTTTGATGCTGATCTTCAACCTCTCCAAACAAGAAGAAAGGCTAACCTCATCAATTACTTCAACAAACTTTCTAGCTATGGCCAGCACAATACAACCTCTCTATACCTTAATAATTGGGGCAACAATCAGCGACTGAAGAAAAACAGCCCATTCAGTCATGTTGAACTTCTTCATTTTTTGCCTTCTGAAGACGTTGAGCCCCCACTCTCTAAAATCTTGTCTGAATCCCTCAGAGAAAATCCCCAGAGTCCATTTCCACTTCGGCTTTTCTGCTCCAGTCACAAAGAAAGATCTTATTCCAGCTCATCTTAGGCAGCTAGCATTGGAAATTATAGACGAGATTCCCAGTGACGCCATAAAAATTTACACAGACGGCAGTGGACTAGGAGCTGGTAGTGGTGTCTTCGTTGAGAGACCTGGGCAAAATTATTCCATCTGTCTCCGTAACCATGATTTTACTTCAGTCTTTAAAAGTGAATTAATCGCAATTTAACGGTATCGAAGCTATAATCAAAGAGTGTGACTTTGGAGATCTCTGGATCCTATCGGACAGTCGCATCTCTCTTCAACACCTACACAATTGGACTAAAGTTGGAGACCAAACAAGCATCTCCATCCTTCTTAAACTTCAACTTATTTCAAAGCGCCACGACGTTCATTTTCAGTGGATACCATCCCACGTTGACATCTTTGGCAATGAACAAGCGGATCGCTTAGCCAAGGATGGCTGTAGTCACTCTACACCTTCCTCTTCAGCTCTTACCTACTCAGAGCATTAGTCCAAAATCAAATGTCACCTACCAAAAAAGTGGAAGATCACTCCCTCTCACCACTGGTATGCAGCCAAGGAACCGGGCTCTTCACTTGTTACTATAGGCGATAGAACTTCTCGAACGGCAAGTTCCAGACTGGCAAGTGGACACACGAAGAGTCTCTCGTACGTTGAGGGTAGAAAAACTTATACAGTCTGCTCCAAATGTGAAGCTCAGCAGGCCTCTGCCGAACATATCCTAGACTGCTTGGGTCTTTCCAAAGTAGACTTATACGCTACCCCACTTCTTGTCATCGACTTTTTAAGGGTCAACAATTTATTGAATCTTGTCTGACTTTGTCAGACAAGTGGGGGATAAGGAACAACAACAACAACAATCGCACTTTTATGGATGGTTCTCGGTAAACAGTTATCTCTCCAATGCAATGTCAATAATCTCCAGCAACTGTCTAAAGCCTTGTGACAACAGACACTGCTTCTTTTTCTAATACGGCTTCAGTATTCGTTGGCACTCAGACTTCTCTTTACATGGTGCTTCAAACTCGACTTCTAAAGGCATCGCAGAACAGCTAATCCATGGCCAAGAATATGGTAAGTACATCCTTTACTTTAATACACCTCAAACGGTCTCGTGCATTTGGCAATCTATCAACTAGTGCAGTATCTATCAAATTCAACCACTGCGAATTCAGGTTAATTTAGGGATTTTATGGTACAAAGGTCATATTTGGCCTTGGTGCGTAAAGCTGCCCCAGACACAAGACATAACATATCAAGTAATAGACAAACATACAGAATGAATGTTTTACTGATACAAGGAGGAATACACCTGACAGGAATCGAACCTGTGCCGCTACAACTTGAAGGGTGCCAGCGCAGTAGACATACACACTGTGTCACAACGGCCTCTGCTAATTCTGGTGGGGAAGTATTGTGGTGATTTTATCCACCATTATAAAATTTTACTCAGAATACAGCAGTATTTAGAGCATTTCTAAAATATATGACTAAATTGCGACGGGTAATAGAAGGGCCCAAACGCAGCATTTTTTTTTCGTTCAAGAATGTGTGTCCGTAAATACCGCATTTAGGTTGTAGAGGGTACAGTTTAGGTAAGTCCATAGCATCTTTTTTGCGGCGTAAGGCCTCGTTTTCCGCTCGGATTTTCAACAGCATGCATCCCTACACGAATTCGTTTGGAATTTTTAATTTACGTCGCAGTGGAACAACACAACGGGTTATTGACGACGGTGCAGTATTAAATTAGAATAGAAAGATACCAGGACAACACCAAGTAATTTTGAACCACTGTCAGTTAAAGATGTCACACCTGAGCTAGAACCCCACTCTCCAAACTTCCACGCCAAACCAGCGCTACACCAATTCAGAGTGCGTACGGTTGTTTATTTAATATATTTTTAAATGTTTATAAAATTCAAAATTTTTATTTTTTAATTTATTAAAATGTTTACTTGGGCCCCTTAACCATTCTACAATTTGACCAAATATTTTCGAAACATCCTGTACATACAAGTGTAACCTATCTCCACCGTGAAGAACTTTTTAGTAGACAAAGTTGTACTGTCTTTTACTCCTCTCGCAACGCTCTCTCAAAAAAATTCATAACATCCTTGCTTTTGCAGACAACATTTAATTTATTTTCCACATTGCGAAGCTAATGGTCAACCTCCTTCTGTGTCACTAAAAGCTCATTCCTTAGAATTTCAGCAGCATTCCAAAAATCCAAGCTAGCATTCCAGCTACTGGCCCTTTGACACCATCGAAAAATCTAGAATTCCAAGCAAGACTGAGACTCGTAACACGCCTTTGACAAATCTCTAAAATATGGAACCAGTGACTTCTCTTTAAATGTAAAAGACGCTACTTTCCGTGTTTTCGTGCTACCTACTGTGCTTGCTTCCCTGCTGAGAAAAAGGCGATCAACCACGATGTCCTTGCAACCGAAAACGAACAAGCTCCAGGAGACACAACTGTAACTGTGTCGTAAATAAGAGTGAAACACCAAATCGAAAACGCTTCCAATTGTGGATTGGTTGAAAATTCCAATTGTGTAATGAATAGGAAGAACAATAATAAAGTGATCTAGCATTATAGATATAACACGAAAATAAAATAAAAGAATCAATTCTGATGAGAGAAAATGGAAAGTTAGACAAAGCCTTTCTTAAATTAAACTAATTTACCCGTCCTTTGTTATACATTTCATCATTTGTTAAGATCAGAAGTATAGGAAAACGTACCTAAAATTAAAAATTGGCCAAAAGAAAATTTTAGTTTTTACCTTTTACACATTATTTTATAAAACAAGTTCATTTTTGAAGAACAAAGTCATCTCTCACGATGTAGTTCACTAAATTTTTAACTTAAAATAAAAGTTTTTTCATTAAGTTTTCTTTAATAAATTCACTAGGGATAATATTTTATAGATGTCTAACAATTTTTATACAGATGCATTATAAATACTTTTAGATTCCAGTAACTATTAAAGGGGACAATCTAAAAATGACAACTTTTGTGTTTATTATGCTTTTTATGTTTAAGTCAAATTAATATAAAGTTAATGAAGTATTCATATTTGTATCGTATTTATGCCTTTACAGACGTATCAACTCCAAATATGATGTTTAAATTTATAGTATTCTACTTTTGCAAGAAACATTGGATTTTAGAAAATTACCTTACCCACCTTATATTAAGTTATGAGTCTCTTGGAGATGGTCTTACAGGGTATTAATTAATCAGTATTTCATACTAATTAACTCAGATGCTGATATGAGATCTTCATATACCAATGAAAATAGTTTAATTAATAACTGAAGTTAAAATATTTTTTCATAACATTCGTAATTAATAGGAGAAAATCGTAAAATTGGTAAGGATATAATTCACACTAAAAATCAATATTAATCAAAATACACTGGTAATGCAATTTTATGCGATCTCCTGTATTCAAAATAAATAATAAAATTGATTAAATGGGCCCAAAAGAGTGTTGATGGCAATTTATGTGTTGTTACTAATATTCTTGATAAAGAATAAAATAGACCATGTTGTACAAATCGCACAGAGGCTAGCTAATGTTCATCCAGGAACTATTCTTCTCAGACACCAATACATTCTAAAACATGGCAAGAAGTTGTTGGGGTTATGGAGTATGAAGAAGGGATAATTTTTAAATCATCTCGCTAATGTCAAGTGTCTTGTGTTCCCGCTTCCAGTTCTTGTCAGAGCAGCCTTGAGCCATCAGACAAGTTATGTAAGATTATCTATGTACGCGACATTATATGTAGATTCAAAAATTCATATTAGATTAATACTAACTAAAATTGAGTCGTATTTTTGGCTTTTAGTAGTATTAACTTGCTGCATTACGCTAAAATTAATTGCGTCTGTCTCTCGTCATGATTAATTTCTAATTCTAATAATTCCATAAGATTTACTCAGAATTAGTCCCCAAATAAATTTTCGAAAGCGATTCAAGAATGTTATCTGAGCTTAAATAATAGTAAACCTGCGTGAGTGTATTTAGCTGAATATTTCCATCAAAATCTATTGGGTAAAATTTCAAATAAGATGGAAGGCAACTTCTTGCACGCATAATTCAGTGGAAATTCGACTCTTTTAACCGTTATTGCGGAACGTTGCTGCTCAGAAAGCACAAGCCTTAAAGAAACAAAAATAAATTATGCTATTTTAAAATTTGAATATGTATGTACGTCTAGAGCATAAGTTCATGTAATTATGAGTACATTATGTACTATACTGTACGTAATATAAATTGCATCGTTTGTTTCTGTAAAATAAAATGCATGTATGTAGTGTATTTCTGCTCGTAAACGTGCATTTTTATCATTCGTTCATATTTGTATAGGGGTGGGTTGTTGCTTAAGGTTGTTGTTATCCGTCTATTTGATTAACCGTCATGGTCCCAGTCCCAACCCTGACTGTTAAACGAAGTTTCACTGTATACGGCGTTTCAATTTTGAAATCTAATTCACAGTCCTCAAAAGACCAGTCTTACTTTTTCACTGAAGATATTGTGAGAAATCCAATCTAACAAGATCTTTGTCCAATTTGTATAGCACCGTCAGGGGCCTGGAACACGTAGCCCCACACCCGTGGCTCGTCTGACGTAAATGCCTCTTATTTACAGTTCTGGGAACCTCTGCGGGACGTCCTTAACAGCCGGGGCTGTTGCGCAGGTATCGGGTGAGGTGTAAGTTCTGCGCGAGGAAATATCACAACTTTGACATTGCACTACATTGGGAAAGTTCAGAGGCATCGACCTTGTCTTGAGTTATGTGACAGCATGTAGTACTTGGTGGAAATTATATGAGGAAACACTTCTGGAAACATTGCCTAAATGAAAATACATCTTTTAGAGAAGGTCTAAACGCTAGGATTTGTTTCGGAGTGCGTCCGTAGAGGGTTTTGTCAAGTTTCTAGCTATTTTCTAGTTACGCTTCCCATTAACGATTTGAAAGGGAAGAGGTATATGTAGGAGTGAGGGACAGATATAATGGATATGATTGCAAATAAGGCTGCATTTTACAAATATTTATTTATGAGTTTTGTGGTTTTCCTTGGGAAAGGTATTATTATTTTAAGCAGAACTTTATCCTTGTCGTAGAAGTAGTTTATAGCTGCGTCTGTGTGAAATGAAAACTTTTATGCTACTCGTCTTTAAAAGTGGCTCAATGCAGATTTGTAGACATAAACTTGAAACATTGAGGTTTGCTTTTGAGAGGAGCTTCAAAAAATATTACCTCAGGTCAATAATTGCTCTGTGAAAAATTTGACTTGGTTAGTCGATTCGGCATCTCATCGTCTCGTTTGGCTATCAAACATCTTACAAGGTAGATGCGTGAATGCGCATTTCTATAGAGTGGCGACAAAAAGTTGAATTCGCCAAAGGCTACTATTTCGCGTGGACTAATCAGATGATGAATTAACGGATGTGCGTCGTCTTGAGTCCTTAGATGAATCAGGTACTGGAAGCCCGTTTCCACTTGGCATACGAAATTAGTCAAAAAAATCACGACACAACAAATTTTGGTCACATGATTTTGGCCAAATAAAAAGGTTAAAAAAAGTTGCTCTCTCTACCTATGTCTCCCTCCCGTTATATTTGTAGGCTGCGCAGGATCAATTCCTATAACTTACCCTAGGTACATTTCTCCTGTATCAGCAAAACCTTCCTTGCTTATGTATGTTCATTTACTTGAAATTTTATATCCTGTCTTTGATTCGGCTTGACCAAGTATGGATCTTGCAGCATGAGACTTAACAAATCAACAGAATTTAGAGTGTAATGCATAAAAACCAATTCTTCCATTGATATAGTATCTTGCAATCGTATTGCTATATGAAATAGAAAGAAGACGCATAGCAAAACATTCATACCTTGTAAACGCTGTAGAGCTCAAAACAGGGTAGGGAGTAATTTTTCTCACATCTGCCCTGGAGATTCTAACGATAGGGGTCATAAAAAATTGCCTGTTTACTAATTTTTGTGCACAGTCGTTAATTAATTGCAATCCAAAATTTAGATTTTGAAAAGTAATTTGCTTACGAAAGTAAATGGTACTAATTGGTATATTTTAACCAAATTTTAGTTAGTAGTTCCGCGCATAGCACAACTACGTTAAACTTTTTTAATTCTTGTATCTATTGCTGGCAAAGTGATGTTTCTCAGTGGCGTTTATATTTATGTGTTCTCTGTTGCGTCGAGCCAATTAGCGATAACAACATGATTGATTGACAAATTATGGGTTTCTTATCCAGTTTCCGTGCGTTAGCAGACACTTTATGTCTGATTTCAATCCCTTTATAATGAATATAGAGTTTATATTCACATAAATAGATTTCATAACGTTGACTGAAATAAAATTATCCAAAAATATAACACGATTTTGATTACTTTTACTGGTATCAATTCTTATTCCCAATCAAATGCATGCCAAAAAAGTACACGTCAATCATTGACGGAACCCGAACGGTCAAAGTAAAAGGATCATTGAAATTAAAAGGTGCAAATGTGACGAATTGTGCAGTTTTAGCACAAAACCGTAGAGTGTTAGCGAGCAGGGGGCGGGCCCCCTAGTACGATTGAAAATAATTACTGATTCATTTGAAACGTTGTATTATTTAAACTCCAGAATTTAATTTCTGAAAGAATTGGTTAATACTTCAAGAAAAAGCCAATAATCTGTGCTAAGTATTAATTAAATTATACTTTTTATTGGATTATAGAAGTTTTAATATTTTACTATGCTGAATTTCAGGCCATGTGGTTATATATAAAAATGAAGCATCTGAATAAAGGAGCGCAGACATCTGATACCATTATATAAAACCATCAGTCCACGATAAAGGCATGTGAGTGTATTATTAATCTAACAATCCAAAATCCATGGCAGAATATAAGGGTACACAAATTCAAAATAAATTATACAGAGGCTGTTCACACATTTTTTAGACAATGTATTTTGTGTTCACAAAACTAAATTACATAAAATTCTTGTGTTTTAAATGTTTTATTTGATAGCCCTTATTCTGAACTATCTTTCGATACCGTAATTTCCAGGATAATAATGTCTTTTGAAGTGTCAGAAGAGGTATTCCATACCATTCCTCCTGAACAGCTTTCCAGAGTCCTGTAAGGGTTGTGGGACGACGTTTGGATAATGCAGATTTTAAAAGTCCGAAAGCACAAAAATCCATAGGTGATACATCGAGAGATTTAGTAGGGATATCAGTGAAGGGTATGGCCTTGATACCGGTTGTTTGTTCCATTTCTTTTAGAAATTTACAGTTGATTTTGATGTGTGATTGCTAGTTTTGTCTTGATGGAGTTCCACAGATTGATGGCACTGTGGGTAAAGCGATGGTATTTCATTCAGAAAAATTAGCGATAAAATATGTTCCTGATAGTATTTGGAGTTAATCTTGACATTTTTTTCAACTCTCTTTATTTTTAATTTGCCATTATATGAAAAAAACCAGCAACAATCATGAATCCTTAGAAAAACTTTCTTTCGATTCTGTGAACCATGTACTTAAAATTTTTTTCTCCCCTTTTATGATAATAAATGGCTCTTTTTTTTTATGCAATCATTTAAATGCACCCATGATTCATCTATTGTGACAATTCTTTTTCCATTTTTCTTTGGATAAGTGTTTCTCATATAGAATTCGGCAGCGTGTCCTACGTTCAGCGATATTCTTTGGAGAAAGACGATGCACATTGCGTTTTTTCGCTTTCTTAATATTTAAATCAACGTTTATCAGTTTGTTTACAGTGAACACCTAGTATTTTAATGATTTTGCAACTGTCCTTTGACTAGGGGGATTTTCTTTTAACATAAAACAACGTACCTTTGCAATAGTCGAAGATGTCCGTTTCCTCCTTGGATACTTGTTTGGAATTTTTGTCCTACTTGAGGCTCCAATTTGACGTTTTTTTTCCTTTCTTGTTGACGATATTACCTATCGACGCTTTAGATATCACAAAACCATGACTCTCACATCGTTTTTGGATAACGAAATATGAATATTTCTCTTCGGAAAGAGCATAAATATAGCCTTCGAACCACTGCTTCGTTAAAAACGCCACTTTGAATAAAAACAATCCTCTCAAGCCGCAGACGATAATTTTGACTTTTAAAAACATAGTACAACTGCAATTATTTCTTTTGCAGCAAACGATTTTTTATTACCGCTAACCAAATCGTCTAAAAAATGTGCGAACAGCCTCTATATTCTATATAATCATCTAATGTAAGTTCTGTAAGTTTTATAATTTTTTAACAGAAAACTTAATGATGAAACTGGCGAAACTTCATATGGGTTTCACAAATTTAACTACAGAGACATTTGTAACGTTCAGAACCAGCTGACATGTCCAATGTGTGATACAATTTTATCTGTGTTTAAGTGAATATCTTGGTTTGAATATGCTATTAGACTCAATTACTTCGCTGCTACTAATTCTACTGTTACTGATTTACTGAATGATCCTCCTCGTGCAAATCTGTTCTCATTTGCATCAGTTATAGGTTTCTGTAACTTCGTTTGAAATTTTTATACGTTTTTATAAAAAAAATTTCTCGTTGCTAAATTTTAATAATTTGTTTTAAATTTACTGTTAAATCCTCACATAAATATTTTCAACTACGGATAGTTTGGTGTAGCTTGGCCAGACCCGGCCCTTGTGTGGTATAAAATTAATCAAATCAGCAAAGAAATTAAAAATTGTTTACATTTTTTATTTTTAGGTTTATTAACGTCCCAAAACCTTTCTTTGTTAAGACGATTACCACAAAAAAGACATTATCAAACAATGTCTGAAAGATATCTGGAAATTACGAAAACAATACAACCTAATGCAGAATTACTTATTGTACTCCAAAAAAAATATACTGTATTCCATATTTGTTTGCTAAATTTTTAATACATTTGTGTCTTTTTCTTTATTTCAAGAAATAGCTTTTCGTTTTCTTTCCCACTACCCTATCAAAGCTATATTTCTCATTTATATGTCCAAGCGTGGATGTTACGCTCAATCGTGTCGATCAGTGGCGTAATGTGCTTGGAATCCCCAAAACACTATAAAAAATTAAAATACGAAGTATATAAAAATATTTAATAGGTGAAGTCTGAAACAAAACCGACTATAACGACTTTTTAACGCAACCTAAGAGAGACATAATTTCCTGTTTTTACAACTTTGATTTTCATCATTCAAATCGAACTAAGGAGTGCGGATGACCCAACCTTCTAGTCTCATATCATTTATTACTATGATTGGTCAATGGAGTTTGCAAGCGGTAATGGCAACCTTCAAAACAGACTTTTCTCCCCTAATCCCTGCTACTCATTGAGACCAACCTTCAGTCCAGGTAATATGCGCAGTGTGTCTTTGCAGATAGTTTGTATCATTTTCTCTCTCTCTCTCTCTCTCTCTCTCTCTCTCTCTCTCTCTTTGTTATCTCATTTTTTTCCCACCTTAGTAAAAGACAATCTCAAACCCTCTTCGATCATCCAAGCAGAATTACCAGGATTGGGCCCTTTTGAACTCCTCTTTAACATTGAGCTAAAAATTATTTATATTTTATCGGCTTGGAGGAAGAAAAAAAAAGCGTCTAATGAGCTGAATAATAAGGTTGTCTAAAGCAAAGCATAGTTTTTTTTCTTTTGATATGATCTCGGTAATCAATGTATGCTATATACTATTCTGTTAGGTGTGATGTTTATTTGTGTTAGTGTGTCATATACTCAATGTTGGCATGATATTTGGCCTCTCTGAATGAATCTAATCGAAAAGAGGCAATGTTCAGTAATAGTGCGAATTTCAAAACCCAAATCGATTATTTAAATCCGAAAAAGAAAACTATACTAATGTGATTTGTTTTTTAAAAAAAACTATAAGCAATACCATTGAAGTTATTCAATCAATAATTAAATTATTTCAACTTTGTCATTATTTATGTCGCCATAGAGCAATGGAATACAAAAATAATCGTTTTCTCTTTGCAGAGAAGAAGATTTGCCTTATATCTGTCTCTAAGAATATACGTAATATTTGTATAATTGGTAGTGGGAATATGCTTGAAAATCCCTGTCATATAGATAGTGATTTTTAAAGAAAAAAAAATAATTACAAAAGACAAAACGGGTAACAATTTTAAAAAAGTTGTACTTGCAATGTCTAATCGTGGGCAGGGGTATATGGAATCCATGCTAAATTAGGGGCGTCGTGGCTCAGTGGGTATGACCCACTGTGCTAGCAACCTTCGAGTTGTATGAAGCGCAGGTTCGATTCCTGTCAGGTGTAGTCCTCCCTGGGTGTATTTTCTCTTCTGTTTCAGTAAAAATTTAACTGTGTGTGTATCTCCATAACTTGATATTATATGTACTATGTCTGCCGCAGCATGGTCAAATATGGCCCCTGCGCCATAAAACCCCCAAAACCAACCAACAAACCCTGCTTAATTGTTCATATCGAACTTTAACAGTCGAACGTCATAGAGCAATCATTTGCAACATATATATATATTGGTAGACTTATCATATTAACTTATTGTTTTAACCGAAACACTTAATGAAATTTTATAAAAATCACCAAAGCATAGAACCAAAACCAATTGCTTTAGATTCTTTCGCCTTTCGTATTCTTCTACATACTTCTCTTCATTCATGATCTATGAAAGACAAATTAAATATTTAAAGCACGGCTCAATGGCTTTGGTGGAGTCGCGATATTCCCCTTGGAAAAGCACCCAGACTAACAACCAACCGGGTTGTGAGTTCAAATTCTGTCAAAGATCGTCACTGACTTAAATGTCCTCACGTTGACGTGGTGAAGAAGTTTAGAGAGTGAAAGGTTCACCATTTCAAGTGTGACCTTGTCACCTGACCGTGGTTCAAATTTACGAAGTCTGGTCTTTTAATCTTCCCTTCGGTATTGATCCCGGTCTGTCACCAATAGTACATTGTGTTGCTCAAGTGTAATGTTAATTAAGATATCCATCTATCTGGGCTTTGGCAATTATAGGTTGGCAAGCTTACAATTGACGAAAAATCCACGACCACCTTCCCCAAGAATTTTCCAGGTGTTGCTTTCGTCATCTGATCGTGGTTCAAAATTAAGAGACTCTGTCCTACGATCTTTCCCAACTGGATTGATCTTGGACCTTTACCTTTAGCATTTTGTTTTTTCCAAAATATGAATTAACAACCTACCGACCATTTTAATAATTATTACAGTGCATGCCTCACTATATTATCAAAACAATTTTCTTTTTGAGCCGTTTATGTAAACCCCTCAACTCATAAAACAACTTTTAAACATGGCGCGGCCCATGAATGAAATGTGTTTACGATTTCTAGCATAACTATTTTCTTGCTATTCACTCGTATTAATTTCATTTCAACACATTTTCTTTTTTGTTTAAATCACTTCTTTTTCATGGCTTCGTTTTTTCGATGGAGAATAGCTGATAAAGTACGACACATTGTTAAAATAAAAAGTCTAGAAATGAGAATATTCTTTTACATACACAATGGCTAGCAAAAATATTCTTCCACCTCCATGTTTCTATTTATTTTCATAAATTTTATAAAGCTATTGTTAATATCAAGATTTTTACTTGAAAACCTAACAGTCCTGTTTTTATATTTTAGCCTCCTATTCCAAAAATTGATTAATTAAAAGTGCTAAAATTATTTAAACTACTATGCCACATTATTAAACATTGAAGTATTCGGACACCAACTGTATTTAATAGAAATGTTTTCAAAAAAATGTGAAATCGAATGCGAGATTTTTTTTTTTTTTTTTTTCATTTTATATTGCATCTCAGATTATTTTAAGTCTAAATATCATTGTCTATACCAGATCAAACTGGAACCAGTTTCATTTCAAGATAAATTTTCAATGGATTTTACTACTTTGTTTTGAAAGTGTAAGATTTCTTCAGGTTTCCATAAACATAATCACAGGATACAAATCTTTAAACTGGTCTGATATCAAGTCACTTTGATCTTTTACACGTGGACCAGAACTTTCTATGTAAAACACTACATTTAGATTACTTTCATGATAGACTAAAATCTATGGTTGAAAAATATGTGGGATGTCCTTGATCTGTCTATTTGAGAATAATCCAGAACCATTACCAATACCCCATTGTATTGCTCCAGTGTGATCGTTAATTCAATTATCCCCCTCCTAAAAATCTACTATAATTTAAAAAAATAATTTCAAACATTTCTTTTCAAAGGATCAATGTTTTCTTTTCTAACTTTTGTTCTAGCAATAAATTTAACTATCTACTCCAGCTGCCAATATGACACCTAGATCATTTCTCAGTTGAGCAGATATTATACTAATCAAACTGATTGGAGCTTTTAATCAATTTTTTTGTTTGCATTAGTTGCCATGATCATTAATTTAGTGTTACAAATTGTTTTTAAAATGCTCAATCCATCTTTGAAAATCACTTATATAAAGAAAGCTCATGTATCACTTGGATCAATAGCTACTGTCAAATGTAGATCTTATTCTGTAATGATCTAGATATCTATAGGCAACTGGTGCAGAGTCACTTGAATTTATTGCTAGTACTAGCATTCAATGTATATGTTCCCATTAAAGTACGAAAATCGGGTAATCTGCAGACTACCTAGGTAATATACAGATTTAACTAGGCAGATCTGTTAAAATGCAGAAAATTATTTCATTTCCAAATTACCTTGGTAATCTGAAGATCACCTAGATAATCTACACATTATCTACTAGGCACTCATTAAAGTGAAAATAAGATCTTTGCTGGAACAACAGCAACGTTTTTGTGTGCTTAAATTAATACTCAGACAAACAACTCTAATACTAGGTACTACTAATTAAAAGACATGCTATACCTTTATCCTCTGAAGTTATGAGTAATTTCATAATAATTAGCAGATGTAAATAAAATATACTGACAGTAGTTGAAACATAATGTTATTTATTTTTCTTTATCTAAAGAATAAGTTGATAGAATCCATCAACAAAGTGTAATACAATGAATCAATTACCAGCAACACAAACTTTAGAAAACGGAGGGAAAATAAATTAGAAAACAAACTTGTACATTTTAACAATTCAAAAGCTGTGAATGTGCACATGACCTAGGTAAATTGCAGAAAACTCTTGTAGGAGAATTCTGCAATTTAAAGGAACAAATCAGCTTTTCTGCAGAATACCTAGTTAATGTGCATAAAACAGCTTTGGAGCTTTAACAGAAATTTTTTCATAGATCTTTTTAAAAGAATTTTTTGGCTATAAATTTTAACTATAATACAGATTTTGGTCCCCCATAAAATTATTCCAAAATGTACTTTACGTACGAAGGTTTGGTTCATGTATAAAAGATCAACTTAAATTATGAACCCAGTTTAAAGATTTGTATCTTGTCATTACTTTTATGAGAAAACCTGAAGAAATCAAACATTTTGAGGCCATAAAGTAGTGGAATCCATTGCAAATCTCTTCAAACAGAGAATGAAATCAGTTCAAGTTTGACCAAATAACTGGTGTAAACAATGATATTTCAGCAATAATCTAAGATGTGAGAATACAGAAAATCTTGTTGCCATTGATTTCACATCTTGATCATTTCTATTTTTTAAATAGATGATAAAGTACTTTTGTATGTCTGATATAGACAATGCTACATATAAAATAATTTTAGAAAGACTTAAAAACCTTATTTGAGTATGAGGATGAAGCAGATAGCTTAGATCCTCCAAGTGGCACACCTGAACACAGGTGGAAAAATTCAATTCAAATATAGCCAGGAAAATTCCCAAACTGCATGCTGCATATCCTGGAACAGACTCGGAAATATTCTGATATCTCCTCCAGATCCCCTGACATTTTTATCTTAGATATTTTGGGTGAGTGAGCCACCCACAACACTTAAGTGCACTCAGGGGTGCTGCTTGGAGTGTTAGCAGTGGTAACATTTAAAATTGTAATTTCTACTAAATACTTGAAAATTTCATAAAAATAGTAAGAAACATGACGGTTGAATGCTTTTGTGACCTGTATAAACATCAGATGTTTACGCTTGTATTCTGATTTATAACGATGTTTAATATAAACAGAATGATTGAAAAAAGTACAAATATGCTATGCAACGTGTCAAGTTGTACTTAGCAACAATTTTGTCTTTTTGATAAGTAGAATTTAATTTTTAATGTTGATTATAATCATAATGACAACTATATTTCAAAGGCTAGTTTATATAAGGCTACACGAAAGGAAATGGTCAATACAACTCATTCCTCGACATAATTAAAATGTATATATATTGATATAAAATTAGAAAATATTTTTTCGCATACTGATTGTTTTTATTTAAAATTTCATAAAACCCAGATTAATTCAATTTTTTTCCTGTTCAAGGGATTTAGTGATTTTTATCATTCTATAATTACTTTATTCATTTTCATGTTTTCAATTTGGAAGATAAACTTTTCTCAGTATATATTCTTACTAAAAGTTAAGTTTTAAAGAGTAATCATTGAATTATGTTATTTACTATCAATTTTATCTGAGAGGTTTTGACCGAACCCCTCTCCCATACACCTTTGCAAAATCTTAAAGCTTATTGACTTTATAGTCACAGAAGTTACATATTTATGACTATTTGAATTTGAAATTGTGTCTCATTACTCTCTTCATCTTATTTCAAACTTGTAGTTAATTGTTATTTTTTTTTATTGCAGATAATACCTTTCTTATCTAAGAATAACCTAAATCCAAAATATGTACATCCAAGTGTGATTTCTTCTTTCATAAGAGTTAAAGAAACAAAGGGGTAGGTTCAATTTCATAAGATCTCATGTGTGTTAGGAAATATTAAATTAGAATATTTTCAATGTTAATTCAATTTTGTTTTATTATTAATTTGTATATTAGTAAAACCAAAGTATGGATGTAAAGCATCATAGTTAAAATTCTATTATGCTTAGAATCATTCCAATGTTTTAAAAATATATCCAATTTCATCTACGATTTTGTGTTTTGTAACTATTTAGGTGTTTAATAAAATGTAGATTATGCTATTTTATGCTGAAAGATTTTTAAAAATGCTCAGAACCTAAAACTTTATTTGAAGATGAACTCAACATTTAAATTCAGATGATATATATATATATATATATATATATATATAACTACAATTCACCTGAAAATTACTGTATCGCCAAATTTTCAACAGCTGTCACAGTTACTAGTGAAAAGCAGAGAGAACAGCCCATCATTAAATTTTATTCATACTTTTCCTGGAATACATTTATTCCCTGCTCTTGCTTAGTTAAGTAGTAGCGGAAATAAAAATTTGAAATCACTTTTATTAACTTAATTTGAATACAAATTTAAGTGTTCTATGGGGAATAACTAAATTAAGAAAAAGCTAAATTTAGAAAATTTGGTGAAGTAGCAAACACAGGGACAGGTCTTGCCTACAGTTTCTTTCAATAATTTTCAAGTAATATTTCCATAGATATCTGATTATTGTAAAAATGTAATAATCGATATGTGCAAACCTAAGAACTGTTAATGATTCTTTAATAGGCAATCGCCTCAACTTTTCTTACCATGGAAAAGAATCTCAAAGTTATCTTTCGAACCAGGTGACCTGATGGATCCAAATGAATTGGTTACAAATTTGAAGAACCAGGTGTGTGTTTGATATGGTTTTAAAAGAATATTTTAATGTATAATATATATATTTTTTTATAATTACCATTACTATTACAATGTTTTAAACCCATTATATGCATTAAGTTTGTTTCAAATGTTCTAAAGACAATTGTTTTCTTTAGAGTTTAATTTTATTTACTTTTTCAGGGTCTTCCCACAGCTGAAGGATTTACAGATATCACTTTTTGTCCATCCCCATTGAGTATTGTGTTTACTGTAGACAAACATGTGTTTTCAAAGGTAATTATTCTCTGGCAAATGTACGGATCAAGTTTTAAAAATGAAGAACTGAAGTATTAATACAGTAGTAATCTAAAAGTAAACTATTTTGTGGAATAGAGCATTACAAATTATATAACTTTATGAATTTTGATTGTCCTATAAGTAAGTGGTTCTCAATCTTTTTGAAGTCAGGAACACTAAACTCTGACGTTTGTTTTTGCGAGGAACACTTACAATACAACATAAGCTTTAAAGCAGAGGTGACCAACATTTTTGAAATCATGCACATTGTAAAAAAAGGACATTGCTCACAAAATAACTCCATTATTGTAAGTGGAAAAAAAAGGAATCATGTCATGGGCACGGCATTGGCCAACCCTTCTTCAAAGTGTTACTTTTATAGAACAACAGAATACGAATATTGATTGATGTAGACATAGTTATTTAAAAATTACTTAAAATTACTATACTTAAAGAGTTACTTCTTACCCTAACGTAATTGTCATTACTTCACAGCAGGCAGGTAAAAAGAGATTCTGCTATCATGTGTGGCTTTAATTTTAATGCTACTAACTTGGCAATTTTATGTGACGCAAGTTGAGCTTTATCACTTACTTTCATTGTTTTTCAAATTATCTTTATTTACCTTGTGTTTCCAAAAGCCTTTTGAAGTATTTGTTTTTTTATGAAAGATTTTTATTTTCTGTTGAAAAATAACGCTTTTATTTAGCAAGCACCATCACTCTATTGGAAATTTTCTTTCTGCTGTGGTGTCTGGTGTACTGGTGATGGGGTCACACAGAAAAACTCACTTGAAAACGTAACAAGATTTATTAGTATCGTGATACAAGGAAAGTTCTAGGCCGCAACAGATCTGGCCTATCTGCCGCTAATGGTGAAGTCTGCTATGCGTAGGACGGATGTACTAATTCTGACTGGTATGGTCGTCCAGTAGCACAATCTGTGTCTATCAAAAATATAAACCTCAAAGAATCTGGCCTATCTGACCTGGATGGTCATCTGGTAACTTACCGCAAGGGATTTGCGCCTATCTGCCGCTAACGGCGAAGTCTGCCTCGGCTTGAGGCTTTCGGGTTTTTAGTGCCCGAACAGGGCATTCGGATCAGGTCTGCTATTTTTGCAAGTTTTGTGTCATACTTAATTTTAATTTTTAATACAGCATACAAAAAAATATTTTCAATGTTTTAATTCTTCCATAAGACATTCAAGCCTTCTATTATAAATTTCATTACCTTGAAGCAGGGCTCGAAATACCCGGGTGCACAGGTGCACTGCGCACATGAAAATATAATTGTGCACCTAATTTTTTCCCACTAGGTGCACGCAGTGCACTTAGTGCATCTAATTTAAACACTTGGGTGCACAGGGTGCACCTGTATTAAAAAATCTATTTCGAGGCCTGCCTTGAAGTGATATGTGGCAACTACATTCAACTACTAATAACTCACTCGAATTTGGACATTGGCTGTGTTTCTTCCAAGGTACAAAATTGTATGTTCAACAGATAATATTTGGAAGAACTAAAATATGTTTCATATAATACTTAAATGTACTGCAGATGAGGCAATATTTGGTAATGATTTCATGCTTTAATATCAAATAATATTCATTCAATCCTTCCATAAAAAAAATTTTTATGAAGTGTAACCTTTTTAAAACATCAATATTTAGTTGTTTTACTAAAAAGCATTTTATTTCATTAACAATATAGGCATTTAGAAAGTACATGCGTGCAATATTTAAAAACATTGGTAATATTTTTACTCTTTTATAGATTGTTTTGACAGATATTTGTGCAAATGATGAAATAATAGCTAAAAGCAGTTGTCTTTTCCAAGATGTTTTTCGAAAGAAAATTGTCGTCAAGTGCAGGTAAATTTTAAATCTTAGGATTTAGCTCCTTGCATTACTAGACTATTTCATATAGGATAGCAAAGTAAAAACTTGTTTCCATCACTATGTTCCTTACTTTCACATTTTATATATTTTTAAAATTTTTCTATTATGTACTCTATTATATGTTTTTGACAAATTGCAAATATTAAAGGAATATAATTTTTTCAACAAATTCTAATGGTCTAACCTCATTAAAACGAACTCTCTTAATAGGATGTACAAATAGTAAATTTCCATTTGTCAAAATGTATATTCAAATAATGTTAACTTATTTACTTAAGAAGAATTTGGGTTACACTAATCTCCAGTTAAGACAAACAGATTTTCGAAACTTAAGGGGCAAATAGATTTTTTTTTAGCGATTTAAGTGATTGAAATTATAAAAAAAAATTTAGTTGAATAGAGTGAATAGATGAAAGAATAAATGAAGATTCTGATTATGATGAAGGAAAGCATGCCTTCTTTACAAGAAGCTTTTGATGGCTTAGAAATTGTTCACTGCTTTTTGTTAGGCAGTGAAAATTCATCTTCTAATTAACCAACATTGGTGGCATCAAATATTTTCTTAAAGAATAACATGAATAAAACAAAACACAAAAATTGATAACAGATTTATTTCAAGACAAAAATTCCATGATTAGGAAATTATATGTGTAATCCAGAATTATGTGTATAACCAAGAATCATCTATATAACTGTTGTAATGAAGAAAACTATTTATCTGTGAACCAAGAATTGTAGAGTAAGTAATGTAAATACATTAATGTTTTATTGTTGAAATACTTTTTTCAGAATTTGGGTAACAGGAACTACAGTTAATACGAATATTTTAAGGTTACAAGAAATTTGTCTTATTGAGGTTTGACTGTATTGAAATTTTATTTAGTGTAATTCATTTTTTAAGCTGTACACTTAAAATATATATATATATATATATATTTTTTAATGAAAATTTTCAAAATTTGATTCTAGCATTAGTTTAGATTATTTCATGCTTATATGTTTTTCCTAATGTTTTATCCCAAACCTAATAATGTTCTGTCACTTCTCTTGAATATAAAGAATGCTGTGTTACTTTTGATACTTTATAATTTTATTCATTTTAGTGTACCACCCATTGGAGAAACTTTTCAGCTGACACATTTTCGATCTGCTATCCACAGTAATTTCATAGCAAACATTAACAAAATGGCTGGCCATGATGTTATAAAAGTCATGCATGTTGCAGACTGGGGCTTGATTTCTGGTATAGTATCTTTCAAAATTGATATCAATGGACTTCTTAAAACCAATCATGTAATAATGTACACTAAATAATGTATACATTATTACATTTTAATATTTTCTAATCTTTTAAATTTCTTTGAATTATTTGAGGATCTTGAATAATTTAATGCATATTGTTATTTATGCAACAAATTTGCCTTTCTCAGATTTGTATTTATAACATTTTCATTCAGAATTTCCCTTTTTATTCTTGTAGCAATTATATTGACAGGATATAATAAGTTTGGCATCGAAAACCAGTTATTAAAAGACCCTGCTCAGCATCTTTTTGAGGTATAGTCTCTTTGTCTTTTAATTGTAATAAAATAATAATTTTGAAATGTTCATAAGTGCCCCCAAGTATTGTGATTTAAACTTTACACGTTACAGTTCACTAGTGAATATGTGAATTGAAAAATGAACATTATCAATGTTTAGTATGAACGCTTTTCCCCCTATTTTTTATTCTTTTCAATGAAATCATGCTGCATTACAATTTTTTCATAGTGATTTCAGTTTTCCTGATTTAAATTTAAGGTTTCAACAGCTGCAAAACAATTATATGAAAATGATGAGAATTTTAGAAATAGAGTTGAGCTATGCTTTGAAGAAATGAAAAAAGGTATATTGATAATCTTTATTTTTCAAATAAATGTATTTATAAAATGCTATGCATTTGTGTCATTCTGAGGTTCTTTACTATAGGAGACTCAAACACTCTTCTGGAATGGAGCCATTTAAAAAGTTTTTGTCTTAAACAGTATGACTCAATATATGAAGTAAGTTTATTTTCCATTTATAGTTCTTTTTTATTGTCTTTTTTCTTTACCTGCTGGCTTCTGGCTTTTTGAAAATGTAAAAAGTAAACTATGCTAAGTTAAGCAACTTGCTTCAATATTAAACAACACGCATTAAGTTGCATAATTATTCATTTGTTTTATAATATGACCTTTTCCTCTTTTTGCTCTGTTTGTCATCGACCTTCTAATGAATCAGAGTTTATGCACTCAATTTCATGCTTTTTCTTTGGATCGCTCACTTTGAATATCTGTCATGTGGTTATGAGGGAAAGCATGAATCCTAATGTGGATAAAATTATTTATTAGGTAAAGTTATTGTAGAGCATAATTAAAACCACAAGTCTGCACTTTGATGGCCAATTGGCCCAAGCATTTCATAGACCATATCACTTAACATTCTGATATCATGCAACAGCAACTCCGCCCACATGATCTGTCTATTTCATTGAAAGGTTGATGCCATTTACCCATGCTCAAAGACGAAAGATGAATTTCAACAATATTATTGACTGCCATTGATTAAATGGTCATATTATGCACACTGATATTTGTTCTTTTTTTCCCTTTCCCGGAAATGTGGCCTTTAAGACACTGTTTGACAGCAATGTATTATTGAATCCAATCACAATTTGCTTTGCAATAACAAACTACTGAATTGCATAATTTGCTTGCTGTTGTGTTAACTTGTTCTGTCTTTCTAATTAAAATACTTAAATTTCTGTTTCAAATAAACTCTTATTGCCAAAATGAATAGTATTTTTTATCTTTCTGTGAGACCCACTGACTGACTATAACACTGACCTCAGGAATTTCACAAAATTCTAGGGGCCCTGTCTGTCACTTGTAACTTTTATTTACACTGTTGTCAGCATTACTCTTGGCAAGAATAACAAATTTTCATCCACAAGTAGTCAAGGATCATCTTAAGAGCCATTTTAAATCAAGGTCATTTATGATTTTCTTGCATTTCTTTTGGAATTCAGATAAGCAACTCAACCCTCCTTCTACTCAAGCTTTCTTTAAGGATTTCACATTGTGTGAGCTCCAAAAGCTGTGTAATATCTTTATCTAGTACTGTATGTAAACCATTGTTATAAATTATGCATATTTGTTTTCTGTTTTGAATGCTTTAAATCTAAATTTTTTTGTTATGGTTGTGCTTTTTTAGAAAATAGGTCTTACATTCGATGATACACTTTTTGACTCTTCTTATTCTTCAGAAATCTCAGAAACCCAAGATGATTTGTTAAAACATAATCTTGTAACTTTTGAAAGGTAAGTGTTCCAAAAGTAGACTTTTTGTAAAAGCAATGAGATAATTTTTTTATATTTAAGCTCATAAACCATGTTTTGTGTTTTAACATTAATGCACATAGAGCCAATCTTTCTGAAATAAGATAGATGTTGATGTTGTATCTTTGTTGCAAGCAACATTTAAATTACAGTTTGTGGTCGTCAACTATAAACGTTCATCACATAACAGCTGCTAAAGTTACCACTTTTAGCACATCTGATTATAAGGGCTCTTTGTAATTAAGGTACTAGTGCATTGTACTGTGGTTTTGTACATGCATGTTATCTTCAATTTGTGAACTAGTTGTGTTTATTTTATTATGTCGATTCTCTTTTTAAGCATTCCCAAACTACTTGCCCTTTTCCATTTTTTTTTTTTTTTTTTTTTTAATTACCTTTACTGCATTTTCAAGGATTATGTTAAAGATGCATTAATTGTGGAGACGTTTGCTAATTTTAAGGGATTGCTACTCTGAAAGATAAAATAAAACAGAAAACAGTTAGGCAGAACTGAATGTCCTCAACAATTCTTTACCAGTATTATTACCTGCTACACTCTTTGGTAAATTCTCAATTGACACCATGGCCTTTCATTTGTTGGTCACCAATTAGATGTCCAATAATAACGATTAGCATTACTGATAAGTTGTCAATTTCACAAACACTAAAGTTTGTGAAAATTATTAAAACAGTGTGGTCGCTAAAGACCACACTGTTTTAATAATTGCCTTCATATAAGGTACATTCAATAAATAACGAGCCATGCTCTCCTGTGACAACATCAGTTCTTTTTATTCAAAAATATTGACCCTAGTGGTTCAAGCATTTAACCCACTGTGAAACTATGCGAGATATTCCCCTCTCATAGAAAGTCTTTGGTTGCTGCAAGAACCAATTTCAAACCTCCTCCTGCCCTTCGTCGTCCGACTGAAATCTTCTTCCACGTAAATGTTTTTTTAGTTCTCCTGATGCATGAAAATCGCAGGTAGATAGGTCAGGACTGTAAGGGGGATGGTTTAGGACCTCCCACTTAAATTTCATCAGCTGATCTTTGACGGCATTTGCTGTATGGCAACAGTCATTATCATGAAGAGAACAACGCCGCAAGACAGTTTTCAAGGCCTTTTTGATTTGATTTCCTTTTACAAATTGGTCAGTGTTTCTTGATAACGGGCTGTGAATTATCGTTCCTCCACATCCTTTTGCTGTAAGGAATCGCACTACGCCTCGTTGTTCCTCTTTTAATGCTTCCATTTCAAAAGTACAAACATGAGATGCGTTTTGGATGGCTCTGGATTTCGTTTACATCACCTTTTCACCACAAGCTGCGACATACACGCCCTCTTGCATCAATAACGCATACAGAATGGTTTCTACATTAGTTTGCCATGTTTCCCCCACAATACTGCTAAATTTTAAAAAGTCGATTTGCCGTAACTGGCTCCAGCTCATTATTTATTGAATGAACCTTATATATTTGATAGTTCATGTTTGTAGCCTAGCTTATAAACTTTCATAAAAACATCTTTAGTGTTGGTTAAAAAAAGCTTCATGCTATTTCTGTCATTACAAATGGGTGGTTTAGATTTTGATCAATTGGGGTTGTTTTGGTGTTTTATGGTGCTAGGACCATATGACCAAGACAAGATATATCAAACACAAGACAGCATCAAGTAAAAAACTGTCATAAAAGGTAAAAAAGGCATTGGTGAACAGGGTGTAGTCAGTTGAAAGCAGAAAACGATTGCTTGGGTATTTTAGGTGCTCAACCCTCATGTTTATTAAAGACAGTAAACTTTATGGGAAAACAAAAGATCCCTAGGGTACCTCGTGTCCATGAAGCCAGTATACACCTAAAGGAGTTGTGTCCCTGGAGGCTTAGATGTATGAATTGGTGTCTTGTCGATTATTTCATACTAGCCATTGGGTGGCTAGCACAGTGTTGTCTGTGACAGTTCTTTTCATGGGATCAGTTGTGACCACTGCTCGATAACGCTCGCCAATCCCCAGTGATTGCTACGTATTACTATTTGGTTTGCTTCGCAAACGATCTGCATGAGCTCGAGGTGGCTGTTATCAACAACGTAAGTCAAAAAGCGCTAGAATCGGAAAACTTGACATGGTTCCAAAGGCAATTCAGACTAAAAATGCTTGTGATGTCATCAGTTGATAATCACAAAATCGGCTTGCTTCTTCTTTCTAACGTCACATTTTGAAAGGAAGAAAGAATCTCTCTATGTTAAAAAAAGTTGCTGCTGTCACAGGATTGAAAACTGTGTTGTTTAGCTCGATTCTTAGAAGGATTCTTGAGAAAGTATGGATCAGAAAAATGTGAAATTAACATGGTGTGTTCTTCATCGTGTTCCCTGGACAATTGTGAAGATCTTTTTCCGATGCAACTATTAGTTTAGGGATTGGTGAGCGTAAGGGAGCAGGCGGCAAAGCCCCTCAGTGTTGAAAAAACTTATAAATTCATTTTAAAATGTTCTAGATCAAATTTTAAAATTCGGGCACAACACAAAAATTGCAAACATTTTGGACTATCTGTGTTAGTGTTTTTAATGTAAAATTGTGCAATTCTTTCTCATTTTTATTATATGTACTTACTATATAATGTGACCATATTTATTTCTAGTGGTGAAAAAGTGATATTCAATGTACCGTCTGAATCAAATACAGAAAATTCTTTTATTAGCAGTGAAATCAATCCAGCAGTTTATAATTTTAGCAGGTATATTTAAATTTGTTTCTAAAATCTGGTGATTGTATTATTTTATTTTCTTACAGAATCTAATTTGCTTTCGTGTGTATCTAATCTGTTTGCGTTTCCCTGTTGTGTCAAACATTGAAGTAGAGTTAATTATATTATATATATGCATTTTATTCATATGGTGCAGTATCTTTGTTTCAATAATATTATTTTTGTCATAGAGCTATCTGTTCTGTTATCCAAAAGAAAAAGAAGTATAATTTTGATGAAATGTACTTTGTTGTAAGTTTAATCTTAATTTGAATTTATTTGAATGTATGTTATTTATCTGTGGTTATTTATCTGCATAACTTGATACGGTACCTTTTTACATAAGTATGAATAGTTCCTGTTTCCAATCATATTTTGGCCTTAAAGTGACTGATTAAGATTGTAGCAAAAGTGTTATGAGGTCAAGTCTTCCAAAATATAACTCACAGCTAGTTAATGATCAGAATTATCAAGATGTTACAAATATTGAATTAGCATGTATCAGAATTTTACGCAATGCAGTTAAGAAATATTTAATTGCTTATAAATTATACTTAAAAGATTTAGGTTTATACTTTTTTCAACCAAAATGAACTCATAATAAATACTTTATTTACTGAAATATTGCCCTATTAATTGTGAAAACCTTCATATTGCTCACATGGGGTAACAAGTTCATGTGCCATAGTCTCAATGATTTAAAGATTGCTATAAAACTTGTTCATACTACTATATTTTATCCTGTTTATTTTTTCTGTCAATCGATACAAATATATCTTAAGTTGGAAAATCAATGTTCATTTTGTATTAATTTTCTACAAGATAAATATCTTTACATGGAAGTATTTTGTTTCTTTTTTATATAGTTTTTCACTTTATACTGTTTTTTAATTTAATTTTTGCTCCATCCATCTAGACTTCAACAAAACAAAAGTATTTTCTCTCGGTTCTCTTTTCCTTAGTTAAAGCACTAGGATTTCAATGGTCTGAGTAAGTATCATTTTTCTGTTTTCCAATTCATTAAATTTAGTTTTCTGTTTCCATTAAACTACATTAAAAGTTTTCCAAACAGGAATCTGCATCATGTTCGAATAGCAAATATCAATGATGTAAGTGGGAAAGAAAAGAAGATAAATGCTAAGAAAATTTTAACTCATGCAAAAACAAAAATGCTGAATCAGCTTGAATCACAATTACGTATGTTTGCATTTTTGTATTGAAATCCAATGTAACAATCTTGTAAGTCTTTAAAAACTTAAAAAACTAGTAAGAAACTGTTTATGATTTCAGCATATCTTTGTACTAGTGATAGAATATTTTAATGGTATTTTTCTCTAATCATTTTATTGTCAGAAAACTTATTTTTATTTTTTATACTTGCCATCAACTTTTGTCTTTTTTTAAGCTATTTGGTTTCTAATTCAATTTATTTGAGATTTTTAAGGTGTCCAGTTTTATTTATGTGCTACAGGGTGTTTCTAAATTCCATGAACAAATTAAATAATGTTCCAATATAAAACAATTTTGTCAAATTTTTTTTCTTCAAAATTTTGTCTATTTTACATGTGAGAGAGTGTTTAATATGCACAACGTTCTCATACACTTTACCATCCTTTATAAGTTTGGACAAGGAATTTCAAATCATGCTGTTGGTATTTACAAGCTTTTTTAATATTACACCACTATACAGGAAAACATCATTATTGCTATAAAATTACTCTTATGCTTTTTAAGTAACTGTAATTTACTAGTCTACCTAATTGTTATAGGCAGTGTGGATTTGATTTTGCAATCCTACCTTATTTGGCAATAGTGTAGAAATGGCTTGCTGAGATACTAATATTTAATTTAGAGGGTTGGAATGAGGTGTAAGAAAAAAGGAAATAAACTAGCCAGGATAGACAATATTAAAGGTTTTAAGCTGAATAAAACTGAAAACGTTTTTTGTTTGACATAGCCTTAAACTTTTTTTTTTTAATTGTTCTGTACTATTCTTTGCACCCTCAAACATTTGACTCTTTTAACTTCCAACAGATTTGGAAGTGGATGAAACAATTGAACAAATGGCTGAAGCTTTGGGCCATGCTTCTTTGTGTGTGTATGATATGAAGCATAGAAGAAACTATGGCTATGAGTTTAATTGGAGTAATATACTAAGTTTGGGAAGAGATAGTGGTGCTTCTCTTCAGCTCTGCCATGCTGCTTTGAAAGGGTAAAGTATGACTGAAGCATTAGCAGCTTTTATTTATTTTATAGCTGTACTGTCTAGTTCTGTCTAAAAGTTGAACTATGTAAACCATATTTATTTGTAAAAATAGAGGTCACAAGACAAAATATCCCAATTCTTGATGTATGAAATATGTCATTTATCACTTCAAAGTTGTCTTTCTGGTTTGCAGTGATAAATCGTCCTTTATTTTGAATTTTAAATTAAGTTTACTAGCTTAAAAGGTGTTTATTAAAAAATTATCTAAAGTAATTTTACAATTTGTAGAATTGCAAGCTATAAATTCTTTCCATAGCATGTAGATAGCAACAGTTCACTCTTTACAACAGATTTAATATCCTCTAGTTCACATAAATCATATATTTTTCTGTGGTTTGAATCAGGGTTCTCTCTAAAGTCTCAAGAAGACTAATTATTCATTTTTAAGGACACTTAAAAAACCTTAATATTTGCTGAAAGTCCTTTTAAAATTTGAAAAGGCTTTAATTTGATCAAAAGCACTTGATATTTCATTTGCATTTAAAACACAAGCAGTGATATTTGTCCAGGATCATGTCTATAAAGTCAAATGAAGGTAAAGCTACAGTCTACGTTTATAGTGGTGGCAATGGCCTTAGCAATTTTTTGGTGCACTTCTAAAGTTGCCAAGGAAATAATTATTTCAAAAAATTTTATTCTTTCAAAAGTATTTTTATTTTTACACCTGAAAATGAAAGCTTGAAAACACATTTGAGAACGTTTTGAAACGTATATTTTTTTTTACACTTTCGCAAAAAGTAATAAGCTTCAACATCTTTCTAAACACATTTGTGAACCAGCAGAAAAACTAAGCTGTGATTGTTGGGTAAGAATACTCTAAAACTTATCAATTACACTAAATACAGTGGGCATGTTGTAAAAGAAAAAGATATTTAAAAGAAAAAAGCAAGAAATAATACAACCTGATATGTCAGAACTGTTCTAGGAAAAAAATTACTATAAAAAATTCCACAAATGGCGAAAAACCAATAAATGTCAGAATTGTAACATGAAAAAAATTATAATAAAATAAAGTTTCACAACTTGGGAAAAACCATTAAATGAACCAATGAAATAAAAAATAAAAATAAACATTTTATAGGATCAATGCAATCAAAGGATATTTTAATAATTAAATAACTAATGGAATCAAAGAAAAAATTTAAAACGAACCAATGAAATCAAACGACTTTAACGGATTTGTAAAACAACTTTCTAGAATAATCAAAATGAAAATTTAAAGTTTCCGTTAGCCGAGGTTGCCATGAAAACCACAATAACCATAAATACAGATGTCTTGCCTTAACCTATCGTAAATCGCTACTAGAAAAGCGTAAAAAAAAATTTTCATCGTTATAAACGTAAACTGTAGGTGTACCCAAATGAATAATATTCATAGGTTTTCCTGAAATTGATGTTTTAAAAACTGGATCCACAAGATCCAAGCATAGCACTTTTGAAAATCCTGTGAATCAATAGAAAAATATTTAAATTTTTATCCTCCCACTTTCAGTTTTGAAAAAATCATCTCATTATTCTATATTCCTGTGAGATAAAATCCATCTAATTCAAGTAAAATAGTTAAAAATAAAAAAGAAATTAAGGAGATGCATTTATTTTTATCACAATGCTCTCTATTAAACCAAATAATAATATGGAAAACCATGAGGCATTCAGATATTTAGACAATAACGTCATTCCTTGATGTGTGATCTGATGGTTCATGGTATTTAAGATGTTTTTTTTTTAATGTTTCACCATCTTAACAAGCATATATCTGCACGGTTCCCATGGGTTAGAAAGAACCTGGAATTGTCAGAAAATTTAATTTTGTTCAAAAAAGTCAGTGAAAATTATGAATTCTCATCTAAAACCTGGAAAATTGCCTCAATGACCTGGAAAAGGATTGATCATGGCTTCTTAGATGTTTTGGAGAAAAGTAGCCAAAGAGATTCATGCACAGTTTCGTATCACTTTATTTTATGAATTGAATTTTTCAACCGATTTTAAAAGAAACAACTAATATACACAGTCCAGTCACATTAATGTGACCACCTCCTACTTTCGACGTCAACGTGAAATCACCAATCACAAAAGGCAGGAGGCAGCACATTGCAGTGGAGTGTATGTCAAGGATGTCCTAGGGCATCAGAAAGCATTTCAATCGTTGGCGTAATGCAGAAAAGTAGTGATTTATCCGACGTCCCATAGGGCATGATTATTGGCTTTCGGGCCAAGAGTGAAAGCATTTCGGAAACGGCTAATTTTGTGAAGTTCGCGTGCCACTGTGGTAAAAGTATACCGTGCATGGCAAACTGGCACTATCCAAAATCAGCGGCATGGCACATGTGGTGCACCACGGGCTATAGATGACAGAGGCCAACGAAGGCTACGGAGATGCGTTCGGGCGAAAAGACGTGCAACTGACCACCCAGATGAACCAAGGGGCTACCAAGAGTGTATACTCAACAACGGTTCAGCAAACATTGCTGCGCAAGGGCCTCCACAGCAGACGCCTGGTTAATGCACCTATGCTGACTGCTGTTCATCGGCGACGAAGGCTGAAATTTGCACGCAAGTACCGTAACTGGACGTCCACAGAGTGGCGACAGGTGGCTTTTTCCGATGATTTTTATGCTCCATCGGACAGATGGACGTTGCCGTATACGGTGTGAAACGTCTGAAAGCAAACACCCTGCAACAATTGCCGTGGATCCCTCAACCACGTAATCTAGCGCAGCTGGCCACGGCACTGGAGTCGGCATGGCTCAACATCCCAGTGAACACCTTCAGAAACCTAATTGACTCTCTTCCTGCAAGTCTTGCAGCGGTCCGCTCTGCCAAAGGTGGTTATTCTGGTTTTTGACAGGTGGTCACATTAATGTGACTGGACTGTGTACAACAGGCGAAGAATTTTGTTTCGTCCACTGACTTTAATTGAAAAATTTCATGCTTATGATGCATTAAATCACAAACTGATTGAAGTCGAATATGTTGGATTATTTGAATAAGTTATTTATTGCAAAATTACTTGGGCTTTGTGTATTAGTTTTTGCAGCGTATAGTTCTTAAATTGGTTTTTATTATTGGCTATTGACTGCTAAATTATTTATTGTTTTTTTATCACCTTAAAATTTCATGAATTAGTTATGACCTGGAATTTTGTAAAAATTTGTCTAGGAAACATGGAAAGGTCGGGGAATTTTATACTGAAATAGAGTGGGAACTCTGTATCTGTTCAATTTTTCCAGTATGACTTATAACCAGTTTTTTCCTTCTTGACAAATAAATTTTGCTTCCATTCTTTCAACCAATAGATGTGGTCATTTTGTTATTAAATGTGACGTAGGATAAAAGTAATATCACTCAGAACTTTGGTGAGGCTTGGAGGATTAAAATAAATAAAATTTAGTATATGCTTCGGAATTATATTAAATTAAATATGTGTAATTAAACATCTGTAAAATTAGAACCTATATTATTGAATAACTAAATCTTCATTAAAAATACTTGAGTAATAAATACATATTCAAATCAACTAATTGAGTCCAGAGTAAAATTAGTTTTGTTTATTTCCGTTAGATTACAAGACGATTCTTCTTATACATTCAATATTGAGATGGACACTTCTCCACTTCTGCAAAATGATGCTCATGACTTAATTCATCATCTCTCAAGGTAATATCAAAGTTTTTTTTCTGGAAATGGGACTATAATATGAATTATTAAATTCTTAGATTTTTTTATTACTTTAACCCTTTAACGCATTTGCCCGTGTCTGACACGGACAAACATTACCACCAAATTTGCACATGCCCAGGTCTCACACGAATGATCTTGTATCTCACATTATTTTATTTCTGATGCCCGTCTGAGATACGTTCTAGTAAAAATAGGTAGGCTAGATTATAATTAAACTTATTGACAATAGATGGCACCCCTATGCAGCATTTTTCTTCTGTAAAGTATCTGGTGCATTTGGATGATTAAAATATTTTTTTTGGAATTCTTTGTTATAAAGCAGTTGTTTGGTGTGGAAAAGGTAATGTATCTATTTTTATTGCGTTAAATGTCGTTAAATTAAACAGTTAACCATAAATTAATTTTTGCTAAGTGTTTTTGTAACTTGTTTAGAAAAAGTTATCTGATAATGAGAGACTCTGACGATTTTGAATGTGCCAATTTATCAGAAAGTTTCAGCGATGGTATATCATACCAATCTGAATTTTTAGCAATTCTTATGCTTGTAAGTATGACAATTTGATTTGAATATTTTGAAATTCAAAATAAACATGTTATCAAATTGTTTACACTTTGTTTGTATAATAATTTTTTTACATAACTTTTAATCACCCCCCCCCCCCTCTTCCTCCTCACAACTGAAATTGCAAAAACCGACTTACACTATACCTATATATTCATTTTCTGTCAAAAAAAACCTCGATAATTTTTTACCAGTTTTTCCAAAAAAAACTCGTGTTTTAAGGGGTTAGTTACTTAATTAAAAAATAAAGAAATTTGTTTTGCTATTTATTGGAATATTTGAGTATTTTAGTTATGATAATTAGTTCATGTCAATCTTTTTGAAATATTTTGGTTCATGATTACCTACACGTGAAGGACCATCATGGCTCAGTAGATGTACCCACTAGGGATGCGACATCGACAGCAAAACATCGATGTTCAAAATTAAAACATCGATGTTGATAGTACATTGCCCCAAAAACATCGATGTTTTTTTAAAAATTCAGTGTATTTAAACTTTTCCCCCCGTTTTTTAAGACTGGTTTAGCAACTAGTGATGCTACATTGACAGAAAAACATCGATGTTTTTAAAATTCAGCGTATTTGAACTTTTTTTACACAATTTCTTAAGACTGGCTTAGCAACTAGTGATGCTACATTGAAAGCAAAACATCAATGTTTTTAAAATTCAGTGTATTTAAAACTTTTTCCCCCATTTCTTAAAACTGGTTTAGCAACTAGTGATAATGCTATATGGACAGAAAAACATCGATGTTTTTAAAAATCAGTGTATTTAAAATTTTTCCCCCATTTCTTAAAATTGGTTTAGCAACTAGAGATGCTACATCGTTTGCAAAACATCGATGTTTTAAAAATTAAGTGTATTTAACTTTTCCCCCCATTTCTTAAAACTGGTTTAGCAACTAGTGATGCGACATCGGCTCCAATACATCGATGTTTCTTTATAAAACATCAATGTTTTGAAAACATTGACATCGCTGTCGCATCCCTACTTTTCAGACCCTTCACCCTTGGCCACTTTGGTCTAAAAGTATGTTAAATTTGCTGATTATGAAAATTATGGTACTTGGTTATTTGTTAAATTTTTATAACGGTACTTTTTTCATTTAAAAATAAAACATCGACAAGAAAAACATTGATGTTACAAAAACATCGACCTCAATACATCGATGTTTTTTAAAAAACATCGATGTTTTGAAAACATCGACATCGATGTCGCATCCCTAGTACCCACTGCCCTAGCAACTTGTGAGTTGTTGGCAGTGCGGGTTCGATTCCTGTCTGGTGCATTCCTCCCTGGGTGTATTTCTCTCTTCTGCTGATGTAATAAAGTACTGCATTGTGTCCAAAGTTTGCACAAAAGAAAGTTGCATGTTCAACTTCAAATCAGTTCAATTCCAGTTCTATTTTTAACATCTATTTATTGAAAATGACAAGACACTAACACAATGACAAGAAAGCATAGAAAATAGACCGGTTCATTTCAGCGTGTTCTTTCTTCGACCACATCCCAAATCAATCTGATCTAATTCCCCATCAGGTAGGGAAGATGCGCATTTACATTTCCCTTTCATAGGGATTATTAACAAATCTGTGGCTAAGTTGCCCCATCTGTGTCAGTAAAACTTTCATTCTATATGCATGTCTACTACTTGATATTGTATGTCTTGTATCTAGCTCAGCATGGCTAAATATGGCCCTTGCTCCATAATACCTCAAAACCAACCTTTTACGTGAAGTTTTACTTACTCATCTTCAGCCTTTCAAGAAGCATGCTTAAACATTTATTAATGGATGAAACCATGCCAGTGTTATCACCAACCTTTTCCCATATATCAGATTTTGACTTCTTGTTTATACCTTTGAGTTTTCAACCCCTCATCGACTATTTTATCAAACTTATTGTTTCTTCAAGTTGTAAATGTAGATGGTGTTGCCTACAGGTGCCACCCTGTTATGTAATATTAGTAGTAATAAATTTCCCAAACAAGACGGTTGTGCCTTCATTAAAAGAGAGAAATGAGACACCATTAGGTGACCCCTGAACCCTTGCATCAGCCTGGACATTTATCACTGTTTGGAGTGCTATAGCATTTAACCGTTGCTATAATTCATTTTTTTTAATTACATTTCCATAGTAAGTTTTTAATAGTCTCCTAAGATAGGGTTAGTTGCCTAGTTGCATTACTTTTTCGAAAATCGACTTCTAGCATCCATGTTTCATGTCAAGGGTAACACATATGTGTTTTACTCCTCTTCTCTTTTAGACTGCATGATTTCATTTGTTTTAAGTCGTTTGCATCAGTGAATTATTATTCTGCATTTTCCCTTTACTATTGATATGTTTATACAGGGTGTCACAAAAAATGTTACCTCACTTTGATTGTGTATAAAGTGTTTATTAAGTATGGTACAGTTTGTTTTTAATGTTTATAACGATCTACGTCAATGTACTTATTTCATATTTTCAAATTGATGACCATTTTAATCTATACAGCACTGGCATCGTGGAGCTATGGAATCGCACACTTATAAAACATTTCATTCAGAATTTCAGCACATTCCCTTTCGATGGCTACTTTTAGTTGATCAACAGTAGCAAGTTTTGTACTGTAAACTTTATTCTTAAGAAAATCCCACAAGAAAAAAGCCTGGCAAAGCAATGTTCTTGACTGTAGATGATATATTTCCAATACACTTTCTTACGTGCCTGCGTCAGTCGATCTTGGTCTTCGGGAACGTTGTCTCTGAACATTCTGAAAAGTTCCATATGCTTCAAACTTATCTCTAATTCGTCTTATGGCGAGTCTGTAGGGTTCACCATGCAAATGTTGTTGCGTTTTGAACTACACTGACATATGACAGGAATAAAATTTATTGAACTTTAACAGGAATACATCGGAAAAGGTTAAAGCGTTCTCGTCTCTCTGGAGGCACGTTAGATAGAGATTTTGAATTTTCTTACGTCATCGAAATGCTAAAGTTCGCCTTTGTCTCATTGGACGACAGAGAGGGCAACCACAGGGTCGTTTACTTCCATGGCATCTCGCTGAACTAGAGGAGAAATGAGTGTTGGAATCGATTCACTACATGTCTTCTAGGTGGATCAGTGAAATTTTTCCCGAAATCATCTTTGCACTTCTACTGCGTTTTCACACTTCCAGTAGCCCTTTAGTGCAAACTTTCTTCGAAATTTAATCTGTACTGTTATATTTTGTTTTCCAGTTGTTTATTTAAATATTTTATCACCTGTTTAATGTATGCTGTTTACTATTATGTTCTTTACATCTATATTTATTGAATTTTTTTATCATATGTTTTTTTAGACCAGCTTGTCCTTTTTTGGATCTTGCATCTAAAAACCCAAATAAACACTTTACCTTAAAGTAAATTTCAGCTGCTCCTTATTTGTAAGAAAATTTAAATAAAATGATATATTTAAAGTTGCCTTTTAATAAATTGTTTCAATTCAACTGTCAAAACTTGCAAAAATGGTTGTTAACATTTGTAAACTAAAGCGAAACAAAAAAATATGAGAAACGGCAATAGCCTCAGTAACATGTAAATTTAAGACTTGACATTTTGATTGTTTATACAATACAGACCTTCTAGGAGTGTGAAATGCAGAGACAACTACTTTCCCTTCCTAGAATAATAATTCTTTTTTTTATTTGTCTCCTTCAAAATCGAAATGTATTATCCTTTTATCAGCTCAAGCATTCTTTAATTTTCAAAGCTAGTGTATAACAATGTCTAGATTTGAGTTGGCTTTAAACCGTTCTACAATGTCCAGATTTTTATAAAGTTGTCTTACCAGACAATGATTTACAACATTTTGTTGATTTTATATAATGGAACACCCAATATCACAGAATACAGAGATTATCAGAGACTATTAAAACATCTGTGACTCTTCTAACACATGTGAAGCCTTAGTTTCATACAAAGCCACGATGCACTGTTTGAAAACCTCTGATTAGAGTTTGTATTTTCTAGGTTTGATGAAGTGGTTTACAAATCTTACTTAAGCCTGGAACCATATTTCCTTCTTCAGTACTTATTTTCTTTATGGTAAGTTTTTATACTTATCTCTGGCCATATTTTTCATTCTCATTCATGGTTAGTCATATTAATCATTTTTATGAATGTTTAACTATAAAATCCAACCACATCTTTAAGAAACACAAATGAACTGGTATTTCAATATTATCATTTGGCAAAAATTTTGTGAATTTGTCATTAACTAGTATCAGGTCATCTGAAAAGTTCTGTGCCTTTTTTAAGATAAATTTCATCGAAGCAGTACAAAAACGTAAAAAAAATTTTACTGAATCACTTAAGCACAATTTTGTTCTATGACTTTTTGCCATCTTTCCTGCAGCTGGAAAATCCTTTTTTTTTTAATAGCATTAGGCTTATTTGTAAAGAAGTTGTCGAGATGCTATTTGACAGGCCTCAAAGAATGGGAACTCCAAGCCGTTCAGAGTATTTCGAAGTGACCTGAAGAGGTGGAAATCTGGAGGGGAAGGTCTGGTGAATAATGGGGGGGGGGGGGTGACACCAAACATTTCAGCCACACTCAATAAATCTTTATCTGACATTCCGTGAAATGTGGGGCTGTGCATTGTCATGCTGGGAGAAAACACCTGGACGATTGGACAGTTCTGGCCGTTTGATTTAGATTTTTGTTTCAATATTGTCATTTGAAAACTGTTTTTTTTTCTTTCAGAATTTGTCTGATTTTGTGGAAAAAATTCATGATAAATAATTCCTTTTAGTCCCACCATACAGAAAGCCGTTTACAGAGGAGGGTCGTCCAGAGCGGGCATCATCTTCGGGGCTGAAATTTCCACACTTAAATTTATCAAACCACCTTCGAACTGTGGCCTCAGAAACAGCACTATGTCCATATACAGCACACATTTTACGAGCAGTCTGACTAGCATTTTTTCCTTTCATAAATTAAAAGAGTATAATATGACGAAAATGAACTTTCTGGTTCTCCTTACTCAGCACTGCAGTAAAACGAGAATTATACCACAACACATGCTATAATTATGCAGTGTAAGCAGAAAAGACCAAATTTAAACGTCTGCTTCAATCCAGGTCACTCCTTAATAGCAGTAGCAAAATAATAATAACAAAGCTAGCTTCGATTTGAAAACGCGCCGAACTTTTCGGATGACCTAATGCATATAATTATTTATTGCATTCCCAAAAAATTACCTGATCTATCTTGTCTCTGGAGAGGGACTGGTATACAAAGAAGCCTTTGGGTTTAACTGTATTGTGTCTATTATCAGACACAAGATTCAAATAGTATTCTTATCAGAATTTCACAGATGTTCGGAAACTAGCTATTTCTGATTGCAGAAAACTCTCTTTATACCATGTGTCTTTCCTAGTCAAATGAAATATATAATTGTAAAACTTGACCTTGTTCTTCCTATCTAAAAGACAGTTTTCTCCCACACTGAGCTGAATTTAATAGCTCTGGCAACCATCAAAGAAAGGTATTTCACTCAGGACTTGTTACACATCTCCAATTATTCTGACAACAGAGACTATTGGAAGGGCTGGAGCCAGTGTTTTCTCAGAATTCTTTCAACTTGTAGTCCTTGGGATTACTGTCAAGTAGTTTTGATGGGGAGATACTTACATTACAATTAGCTCTTGGAGCTATCAGGGAAGGATTAGAACAGAAAATTGACCTCATTAATTCACAGTCTACAATTCAGACCATTTCTGACTATCGACTACATCCCTCTGCCTCTGATTGTAGACAACTTACTGACCTTTTTCTGAGTTCAGGAAAATAAATCAGTCGTGGCGATATTTAAGGGAATGAACAAGCTGATTAACTAGCAAAGGAGCTTCTCTCTTTGCATACTCATTCCCAATTCATTTACAAAACATTAGGAAATTCCTCAAGAATTGTATCTGGAAAGCAGTTCTTTTCAGAGACCACTGTTTAGAATAGTTTGGACCAGCCTTTCTGACAAATGTTTTCAATGTAATTTACCTAGATCTGTAAAGATCACTTGTCTTGGGGTCCCAACTGACTACCTATCAATAGGCTGATTTCTTTCACTGGGGACATTCTGAGGACACCTCACTCTGAAGTGACACAAACATGACGCAAACATCTTTGTGTCTTCTCATCTCTGCAGGATGTTCCTTCTTCTGTTAAGAAAAGTATCTGAAAAGTAAAAGTAGTTGAGAAATGTAGCTTCAGAAAAGTATTCATGAACAATAAAAATAGTTAAGAAAAGTATCTGTTTAAAGTGAGAAGACCTATATACGGAGACCACTGTTGAAAAAGGTTTGTGCCAGCCTTTCTGAAAAATATATTCAGTTCATTCTTCTGTTAAGAAAAGTATCTGAAAAGTAAAAGTAGTTGAGAAATGTATCCATGAACAGTAAAAGCAGTTAAGAAGAGTATCTGTTTAAAGTGAAGACCTATATACAGAGACCACTGTTTAGAAAGGTTTGTGCCAGCCTTTCTGAAAAATATAGTCACTTATTTACCTTGAGCTCTAGGGGTCTTGTTTTAGGGTGCTAACCATACATGAATATCTACACTTATTTATTTCACATTGAACTTTCTGTCTCTAGACTGCTTACTCTGCAGTGAGGGTCAGGGTAATTTCATTATTGCCTTTGTTTGAGAGAATTGTAGTGGACATAATTTTAAAACTGATTATTCTGAAAAGTTAAAACTTACTTTAATTCCACAGATTGAAAGATTAAAGCAATGATCAAAATATCTTTTTTCTATTTGGGCCAGCTAGTAAAAATGAAGAGTTCAGACTGAAAAGGAAAAATTGCTTCTCGACTTTTTTCATTTACAATCCATGAGCATTCTTTAAAATATATCTATGCTATTCATAATTACTACATGCATCAGGGTTCAAATTTTGATCTTAGTTGTATTTCAGACTCATAAATTTTGTTTGACCTTTGATCTAGTTGCCAGTTTTGATGCCTAACATTTTAATGGCTGTTTGGTGTAAATTCAGACCATCCAACCATTTCTCCTACTAATCGTAAATTTTATTTTTTAATATTTGCATAAAAGTCATTATAGGTCATACTTACAGTACTTATTTTTAACAGCATAAGCCATTTTGCTGTTTACATATCCACAAAAATAAAATAAATTTAAAATTACACACATGTAGAATATTTGGGCAATTGTGAGAAAGTGTTTAGTTGCCATTGATACTTGATTTTCTGCTCCTAATTTCGAACTCTTATGTGTATACTATATTGTTGAATAGGAATTTTATTAAAAATGTAAATAATGCAACTTCATTAAACATATAAATTATGCATTTTTTCAACCTCATAACTAAGCTTCTTGAGAATAACTGAAATTTTACTGTAGATTGTTTTGACATCTATTTATATTAAGGGATGTATATATATATATATATATATATATATATATATATACAGTAAAACCCTGATTAGCCTGCATTTAACGATTCCCAGCATATAACGTCATTTTTCATTGGTCCCAAATAATTTCCTATACTGTCAATGTTTAAAAGTATCCTGTATTTATCGTTATCACTTTGAAATATTTCCCACGTTAACGTTTTTTCAGCGGGGAGAACTTGAAGCGGTTTTCTTAAAATAGTCTTACTAGCTTGCTCATGACAGTTCTTTTCATGTCCTTGCTGATACTGAATACCTTAAAAAGAAAAAACAATTTTAAGAATGAGTGCCACCTCCACCCAACATGACACGGGCATATCGTAAATTTGTTTGAAATTCGGACTACTCAAGACACTTCCTTTTATAATACTAGAGATTGTGATGAAAAAAAATCTTGCAAAAAGGACAATATCGGAATTTTGACCCTCTTTCCAGCAAACAGGTGCAGTATTCATTTAGGAAATTCCATTGTTCTTATCCTGTAGTAAAATAAATTCGTCCATTACATGCTTCCTTCATAGATGATCTAGAGTTGTAGCGCAAGTTGGCATTCATAGAAAAATGTTTGTCTCTCTGCTAGGTAAAAGTATGGCTTCAAAAACAAACTGGGGGGGGGGGGTAGATTTTCCTTGCTGGATAAAACACAGATAATCAGCAAAGCAAAAATTACAATAGAACTAATAGTGATTTTGCCAAAGCTATTGGAATTCTATATTCCACTTTACAAACAATTTTACAACAATCAGCTCTTGTGGAACTAAATTCCGAAAGGAAAGGAAAACTAACTAAAAAGCAAAACACTGAAATCAACACCATTTGAGGAATTGGAAAATGTCCAATGGTTCAATGCAGTTCATGCAACTAGCATTCCAGTGAATGGCCCCGTTTTGAATGAAAAAGCAATAGAAATCATTTTTAAACTAGGAATTCAAGTGTTCACTGCTTCAAACGGTTGGATAGGCCGCTTTAAGAAGAGGCACAATTTATCGTACGAGTCTATATGTGGCAAGTCTGCTGGAGTTGATGATGAGACTTCATAAATGGACGGAAGAAACATTGCCATCTTTGATAAAAGAATATACACCTGAAAACATTCAATGCTGTTGTGAAACTGGTTTATTTTACAATTTTCTTCCTGACAAAACTTACAGTAAAGGGTCAGAACTGTCATGGTGGTAAACTATCAAAACCGAGATTGACTGTTTTGCTTTGTACTAACTCTAGATTAGACTCAAAGGTTAACACAATTAATTATTGGAAAATCGGAAAAAACAAGGGTTTTCATGAATGTGAAGAGCTTTCCTACAGAATACGACTCAAACAAAATCTTGGATGGCAGGAACAAGTTTGGAAAAGTTTCTTCGAAAATTAGACAGGTAAATGCTTTTACAGAAATGCAAGATTCTTATTGGTTGATCAATGCACAGCACATATTGTGCATTTAAAGTTTAAAAACATGCAAATGGAATTTTTCTCTGCCAGTTGTACAAGCAAAGTTCAACCTTGCATTTAGGGATCATATGATCATTTAAATTTAACTATCAAAACCAGCTGGTGAAAAAATGTCTTCTGAGTATAGAATTTGGAGACAGGAGAAAAACGATAAATGGGCTAGAAGTTTTTATGATTTCCTCAACATGGGAGAGAGTAGAGAGGTAATTAATATCAAGTTCCTTTGTTGGATGGTTTTTTGGAGGTCAAACATAATGAATTTGAAAGCGAGAAGAGAGAAAATGAAGATTCTAATGGCAAGTAAGAGTTCATCACTACCTCAGATACAGAGTTTAAGGATTATCTAGCTTGTGATATGAATGTTGTGACATCAGAGATTCTGAATCTAAGTGATTTGATAAACTCGGGATAGGTTATTTCAAGTGAAGAAGATGATGAAAGAGATAAAATTCCATCTGCGACGGAAATCATTCAGACTTTGAATTATAGTAAAAGAATTTCTCTCAAGTAGAGAAAGACAAAAAACCTTAAAAAAACTTGTATCCATGGAGAATGATGATAATGATTTAGCTAATAAACGCAAACCAAAATAACAGATTTCTTTAAACAATAAATTATTGTAAAGGAAGAAATAAAACGGAACTTAAATTAGTCTTTATTTCATGCTGTATGTTTCGTTTTTCTCCGACCCCAATTTAACGTTTTCCCTCATATAACGTTATTTCTTTCTGGTCCCTTGAAATATGTTAAATCGGGGTTTCATTGCAAATATATTTTTGTTTTATGTATTTATAGGTATTTTATTGATAGAGCTTCAAGTTCATTAAAACTGGATATTAAACAAGATAGAATTATTGTATTGAAGGTGAGAGAAAATTTTAATCCTTTGTGTATATTTAGCTAAAAGATAAATGTGATGTTTAAATAACTAAGAAAAACTAGCTAAATAAGCTTGAAAATTGTTATTGCAAGAGCAGAAAAACATTCTAACAGACTGTTAATGTAACATACTGTAATATACACTACCCTACAATAATGGACCAGATGCCAGCAGATTTGCATAAAATCCGATTACTCCTTTGGGGGAGTATTTCGTGGTATGGCCTGGGACCTTTGCATGTTGTTCCTGGTCAATTGAATGCTGATACCTACATGAACATTTTGGACAATCACGTTCCTCCTATACTCAGGCAATTATGGAATGGACGAATGTTACTTCCAGGTTGACACCGCTCCATGTCATGTTGCAGCCTCTGTCAAGCAATGGTATCAAGATATGGATGTAAAACGTCTTCCCTGGCCTGCTCAGATTCCTGACCTAAACCCCATAGAACATTTGTGGGATGAGTTAGAGTGACGCTTACAGACCAGGGAACCAAATCTGAAATCTACAGCTGAGCTGGCGACATTCTTGCAGCAGGAATGGACACAAATACTCAAAGCTGTGTATCAAAACCTTGTTGAAAGTATGCCCAGAAGGGTTTTTGGTGTAGTTGCAGCACATCCCCACATGCTGCAACTACAATGACGTGACCAACCTATTAAAGCATGTATTCTTTCCTTCATTCCATCACATCTTGCTGTCGGGTCCATTATTGTAAGGTAGTGTAGTTTGAATAAAACTTTTTTTAAATATTAAAACAAAATTTGTGTATTGATGTTTACTAAATAGTTCTTTGAAACATAATTGGTGTAAATATGTTTCTATTTTTGAGGATACAGTCTTTAAAATTAATGTTTGCATTTAAGTTAGATGCCTTTCTATCTACTGTCAAATGCTAGAAACTAGAATTTTCTATTTGGTTTTTCTGTGTGTTCAAAATTGATGCATTTGTTGTTTTCCTCTATGAAAATACTTTTGTGTTTTTGACTGTAGGCTTACAAAAAAACATTCTGTGTTATGTTATTTGTTTCAGATACCAACAGTGTAGAAAAATTGAAAATTTGAATAAATATAACTCTTGTAAAGCTTATCTCTTGTATAATAAATAAACTATGTAGTAATTACTCAATTTAAAAAAATGTTTTGTTGAACGTGAATGTTATTTCAAATAGAAAACTAACCATGTTCATTTCTCTTATTTTCACAGGCAAGATTGATGCTTCTCCAAGCATCCTTAAAAATATTGCAAAAAGGTTTACATCTGCTTGGTATAACTCCATTTGAAACCAATTATACACCACCTGACTTAATGAAACCTTAGTTATTAATAAATTCATTTTTATCATTTTTTGAATTGTATTTTTCTCCAATTTTTGGTTATAAGGATGTGAAATAATTATAATTTTCAGTTTTAAAAGCAATAATCTAAAAAGGCAATGTATAATGGTATGGGTTATTTTTATTATATTCATTTGTAAAGGATAATTTGTGATCCAGAATTACAATTTTACTCACTTTCAGTAAATTTTGAAGAGCATATTAGCTTTCATATTTTAAACTTGGATACGGTGGATAAGTTATGTAATAATAAATATTCCAGAGGGAATTGTACATTTCTCATGTGTCAAATGAAATATACACCTTTTCTACATAGCACTAATCGATCACAAATTAACACCTCTACCTATTGTGGAACTCATAAAGTTCAAACCAAGTGCTCATTAAAAAAAAGCTTTTGAATTCTTCATTGGGGGGGGGGGCAATGACCTGATCCCAAGAAACCTACTTGTTGTTTGTGAAGAAATATGCTAGAAGAATACCTAATCCTTAAATATCCCTGTGCAATTGATATTGTGTAGGGTTTATGGTCTGGTGGTCTCAATCTTAAGTGGTACTACAATATACTAATTATCTTTTATTAATTTTTCTGCCTTTTTATATTAAAATTTCACCCACTTCAAATTCTTTGATGGTGAGTGCCAGCTGAGATTTTATTGAATGAAACAGTGTTGTCTTTAATTGGGATACACAATGGCAGATAGCTATTGACTCCTTCAAATATGCAAATTGGTATTGACCTTCTAATGAAATAGATGGAGCATGTGAGCAGAGTTTCTGTTATATGATGTCAGACGTGGTCCATGTATGCTTGGTAATCAACTGGGCCAATCGACTATCAAAGCAGTAACTAGTGTTTTTCATCACACTTTGTTGATTAGTCCCAGATTATAATTCATGCTTTCTTTCAATGCCACTTAACCTTCACCTGAGGATCTTCAAACCAAGTAATTGGGAGAAATAACATGAAACTGCATGCACATGTTCCATCTATCTCATTTGAAAATCTATGGTCAAATGAGTTTTCTGTATCCTAGTATTTTAATGCTTGAAGAAAAGGTATTGCGAAATGTTTTAGATTGATTTCGGAAGCTTGAGGCAGGACATCCCATTTTCAGTGGCAAATTATTTTCTTTGGGCGATTATTTCTCGTTTCTGGAAATGGATGGAACAGTCACCCGAAGACCTGTGTTCTAGAATCACAACATTATTCGGCGATCAATACATAGCATTTCTGGCATGCACAATTGCAGGTTGTCAGCACAGCTGTTGGAAACCGATATCCTCCAGTTCTAAGTAGCAAAGTATACATGTAAAATGTTTCTAAGCACACTGATATCTATAGTTTGTTCCCCTTTGAGCTCCAAGGCCAAAGGAACCCGTTTAAAGTGGTGGAGCATGTGAATTAACACTAACACAATAGTTCAGCGTTCTCTCCAAAGACAAATTAAGATTCCAACCACAGTCGGACAATAAATAAATGAGGGTCTAGAGCAGGGATGGCGAACCTTTTTAAGAAGTTGGTCAAATTTTGTTCATTTTTTTTTTTAGTATTAGCTTGTGGGTCACTTGGAAAGGATGAAGGGAGCATGATAAAAAACTACTTTTTTCGATTCTCAATTTTTTAATCCTTTAAAAAGTTAACAATTCCTTTTTGTTTTACAACTTTTGCTTTTGCAAGTGAAGAGCAAAAAATCGATATAAAAGAGGAAAAATCATGCCCAGCCCCCCTGTACTGAGTTTTTGATGAACAAGGAAAAGACAACAACATATATATATATATATATATATATATATATATATATATATATATATATATATTTATATATATATATATATATATATATTAATAGATAATATATAGTTACAGGTATGTGTATGTACAATAAAGTTAAAGTATATTTAATGAGATAGCTGTTGTTCTTTGTCAGATAACTTCTTAATATTAGGTTCACATTCAGTATTCATTAGTTCAACGCATTTTGCAGTCAATTCTTTTCCAAGTTTATTTCTATTGGTAAAATTTACAAAATTCACTGAAGAAAACAATTTTTCACATGAATATGTGGATCCAAACATCGTTAAAAGAGCATTAGCAAGTTTTTTCATTGATATAAAATCATTTGGTAAAGAATCCCGTACGTTTAATATAATATTTTCAATTTTTAGTGTTGGATCATTATAATTTGCACAAATTTCAGACATCTTCCCTTCTTTGGAAATCAAATTATTTTTCCAAACTATGCTGCTTTAAAATTCAACTAATTCCATTTCTAAATCATGGATACCTAGCCACTTAAATTCACTTAACTCCATTGTTTCGAATTTCGTTTTGTATGGATATAAAGTAAAGTGAAATGTACTGTCCATACTTTTAAATTGATTAAATCTCTCCTCAAAGACTTGTTTTATTTCCTGTATAATCATAAAATATTTTTTGATTGCATTTTCTTGGACGTCGAGCGTATTTTCCATTGTTATTGTGTTTTGAAAATGTTTTTGTAACTGAGGAAAATACTTCATGATTTTCATTTCCAAATCCCTAATAAAGATCCCTAGTCTAGTTTCGTAATGAATATCTTAATATTCTCACATAAATCTTAAAACAGCATTATGTATAATCAATAAATCTAAAACATTATACAAAAATCATTCATGCATTTTTTTTTTTTTAAGTTTTTTATTAACACTTGTATTTTTTTTGTATTTTTTAAAAGAGGGGTGGTTCGAAAAATAATTAAAATTCTTTATGTATATGATGAAATATGATGATAAAAGTTTATAAAATTCAACGTGTGGGTCATTTAAAAAGCTTGCGTGGGTCAATGTCTGACCCACTGGTTATAGGTTCGCCATCCCTGGTCTAGAGAGAACAAAGAACACCCAACCAGTCCAATAACATCGTTGAACTGCAGAAAACTGAACAGATCTGAAACTTTAGTTGTAATGTAATAAGGGCTCGATTTCCTTTAGGTTACCTCTACCAACCTGCACCATATTCTCAGGTTACTACATTAGACTTTATGATGCAGCAGTTGATTCAGATTTCTTTTGATGCATGGTAACTTGTCCACATAGACAAAAGGTTATGGAAGAGCACCTTGAGAGATGATTTTGTTCAGATACAGTGGATAGCTTATCTCCTGGATCTCAATTCGATCGCAAATCTTTAGAATGTTCTTCAATGAGCTTCTGCTGTCCATCTATCAAACATGGGGTTGCAACCCCTGAATGCCCATGACATCTTTCTCTACTTTCGTCTCTCCTTTTCATTTATTTTCACAATTACTTGACGTCGTGTTCGACACTACTTAGCCAAATATGGCCTTTGCACCATATTACCCAAATAACCAACCAAATCTCTGTTTTAATGGAGGATGTTACGAGTTGCAAATAGTTGGAAATGAGTCCTGATTTCTTAAAAGAATACATATGATGCATGTCTACTTGTTTTACGTCCCGTACTTTTGACAAGCATACATCCAACTGTCCGTTTTGGTGTTAAGTAACGAAACAGGATGGAATTTTACACCTTCCAAACTAGAGAGAGGGTGACATCCCCTCGAGATTTTTTTCCTTTTCTGCGGTTGACATCTAAAGAAAGCGAAAAGAAACTACTGAGACTAATATATTTCTCCCATATGTAACAAACGTAAAATCTTAGCTCATTTTGTATCTGACATCACAAAAGACCTTGGAGAGGTTCTGCGCTTATTGATTGGAATCTAAGCACAGAGAAGGTAGTCCTCATCCATACTGGAATATAAGTTCTGCAAATTGTGCATTCCCTGGAAGAATATATATTTCCATTTTTCCAGGTCTGTGCTACAAGACAGTTCCGAGTCTGAAAAGTGACACTTCTTTTCTTGGTTTTTTTTTTATTGTCCAGTCGCAATTTTTGTATATTATTCCATTTTTGAGTGGCTACATTTCTGATTATCTTGGATATTTTTTTGGTCAGAGACAGTTTAATTGCTTTTGTGGAAAGTGATTTCTTATTGCTATCCTTTTTACTACCAATTTTGGCCAATGTGCTTAATATGAAACTCATATCTATATCTATAAAATTCAAATACCACTGACTCATCACTATCTCAAGAACTACAAGTCCTAGGAAGCTGAAATTTTGCAGGGGGATTCTTCTTATACCGTAGGGGTGCACTAAGAAAGGATTTTGAAAAATTCGAATCCTAAGATGCCTAAAATTGACCTAAGGCCTAAGCCAAAATCAATTTGAACTCGCCATTGAAATAACATTGAGTGCAAAACGATTGCTGCACGCATCTCAGATTGCTTTACCAGTGTTGATCGAAAAACAATTTTCTTAAAATAAATTAAATTATAATGTTCATGTTTGAACTGAATTTTTACTTATTTCCATGATGAAAATAATATTTATAAATATTTGATTGACGAAGAAAGAATATTTAGAACATTTAATTTTATATTTACTTACATTTTATAATGGAGCACGAAAAGCACAAACGTTAAAATCATTGATCATAAAAGCGTAATTTCGCTACTCGATAATCTGGCAACCTCAGAATTAATTTTTTAATTTGATTTATAATTCTTTTTTTGGGTATTTGAGTTGAAAACGAGATGGTTGCGGTCATATTTGGGGATTCCCAAGTATTATAAATATGTGTTCTTTTTGCTTATGAATCATTGTCTTTATCAACATTGTTCCAGTTTTTTGTCGAATTGTTTTACTTCAGAATATATTCAAGAAATCGAAATTCAACACGCTAGAACAGATTTTTTTTCTTCAGAATTCTGCCTTTTTTAAGGATCGGAATTTTGTTTCTGTTTGCTTATGTATTCCGGTATATTACCTATTCCAGAATTATTATTTAGGAGTTGGATTTTATTTATTTCCTGCAAAATATCACTAGACATGGGTACTTTCGTGGTGATATATGTATATTTCCACCAACTTTCTTTAAATCTTTGGTTGAATACGTAATAGTGTGTAGAAAATAAAATTTACAAATCAAAATATTTTTTTAAGTGCGTAATTTATTATTTTAAAATGACATGAAAAATTTCAAAACTAACTTTAAAATAAGATGGGTTACGTTTAATTAAAACGGGTAGTCATACTTTGTAGTTCAAAATATATTTCAAAATTTTGATATAGCTTTTCATTCAAAGCCGATTAAAATAAACTAAATTTCATTTGTTTTTCGTGTTTCATGGATGTTATTGAAAGTTTACGCCATAGTCTAGTAACTACATCTATCATTCTAAATAGATACATACTTTCCATTTAGAAACCAAATTTCTGATCTTAAAAATACCATAAGGGTTCAATTTAAAACTGTATGTGTGTTGGAGAAAAAATAATTTTTAACAAGACTTTGTTGATCTTGGAATAATATCACACTAAGTAATTTTGAAAAATTGAAATTTTACGTCTTAGAAAAAAAAGAGACAGAAAGTTGAGGTTGCTTGCTCTATTTATTGAAGCTGTTCTTACCCAACTTAGATGCATGTGATTCGTTCGTTGAAAATAATTTTCTTTTTGTAAAAGCGACGTAAAATCAATTAATCGATTGGGTTTAATGATGACATGTATTCAGGCCCTGATTTACTATTAGGCCCTTGAGGCACGGGCCTAGGGCCCCCATAATTTAAAGGGCCCCAAAGTTTCAAAAGTATCTAAAAATTTTAAACAAAAATAACTTTTCATATTTTCTGGAATGTTTTTTCAACAATTTTTGAAACGGTTAACAGTCAAATACGCAAGTACCAATTATTGTTTTAAAATTAGTTTTTGTGATGAACGGATAACATGGGGGGCCCCCTTCCTGCATGTTGTGCCTACTATACCAAATTTTCTAAATCGGGCCCTGCATGTATTTCTAACAAAAGCAATGTTATTTCACATGCCACTGAATGTAATTTTCTGGAAAAAAGTGCGTTTGCTTCAAATTAAATTATTCACGAATGCCGTAAATTTTTAGCTCCCTTGGATATATAGAACGCAGGTTAATATGTAGCCTATCATATCCACAGGGTTCTAAAATATAAGTGTAACAAATGTGTGGATTGGTCAATATCAACTTCAGCAGAAGTGTGACGAATATGAAATGGATTATATAGTTGGAAACAACATATATATATATATATATATATATATATATATATATATATATATATATATATATATATATTATATATATATATATATATATATATATATATATATACATATTTGTGTCCGAAGTAAATTGTATAGGCGATGGAGAAGTTAAATTGGTATTATATTTTTTCCCCGCACACTTAATTGATGTTAACATTATTTTATGAAAAGAATTGATGATGACTTTTCATTCAACATATTATTAATTCAACCCGAGCAAAGCCGGGTATTTCTGCTAGTTGTATATAAAGTTCACATCAC